>CM057839.1:62686481-63286481 GCA_030068075.1 Paguma larvata
TTATATGAGAGGTGGTCTACGGTCATACTTAGGTCTTTTGACAAATTCCTGAGGGGAAACATGAAGGGGAGTAGGTGGGGTCTGTTACATTCTTAAGAGGAATCTTATGCCTGAGGAGGCTTGCTGCGGTCAAACACTCCTAGCCTTGTTCCAAAATAGGTGTTTTTCCCCACCCAGGGACCTCAGGCCCTAATCTTTCCCTCTCTGCCTACTGAAGCCTATCTTTTCCTACCATAATTACTTTTTAAAAAGAAACAAATAGAAATCTCGGAGTTCAGAAATGAAATAGACGCAATGGAAAATTTCCTGGAAGCACTCAGTAACAGACTTGAGAAGGTTGCAGAAAGAATCAATGAACTTGAAAGTAGATCAGTTGAAATTAGATAGTGTTGAGAAACAATAAAAAAGAAAAGAAAGAATAAAATTGAAAGGAGCCTGAGAGACCTGTGGAAGGCTGACATCAAGCATACCCACATATGCATCAGAGGATCCCCAAAAAGGAGGGAGATAGGGAACGGGACAATAAGGATAGATGAAGAAATAATGGCTGCAAACTCCCAAATTGTCAGAAAATATTCATCGACACTTCCCAGAAGCTCAACCAACTCCAAATGGTTACATTCAAAGAGATCCATACCAAGAAACTTGATAATCACACTTTTAAAGTCAGACAAAGAATCGTGAAGGTAGCATGAGAGTAGTGATCCTTCCATTCAAGGGATCAACAGTTAGATCAGCAGCTGATTCTCTTAGAGTTTGTGGGGGCCAAATGGCAGTGAGATAACCTATTCAAAGGGCCAAGAGAAAAATACCGTCAGATAAGAATTCTCTGCCTGATAAAACCATCCTTCAAAAATGAAGGAGAGGGGCACTTGGACGGCTCAATTGGTTAAGCATCAGACTTGGTCTCAGGTCGGGATCTCAGAGTTCATGAGGTCGAGCCCCACATGTGGCTCTCTGCTGTCAGTGCAGAGCCCACTTCAGACCCCTCTTTCTCTGCCCTTCCCCTACTCATGCTCTTTCTCTCTCAAAAATAAATAAACATTTTAACAAATGAAGGACAAATTAAATATTCCTAGCGGACTCATTCTAAAAACTAATAAAGCAAGCTCTTTAAGTTGAAATGAAAGGACACTAGACGGTAGCTGGAATCCACATAATGGGTATAGGTATAAGTTTTGTTTTGTTTTCTTTTGTTTTGTTTTGTTTTGAGAGAGCGAGCACAAACAGGGGAGAAGCAGAAGGAAAGGGAGAGAGATAATCTTAAGCAGGCTCCACACCCAGCACAGCCCAATGTGAGGCTCGATGTCAGCACTGTGACCGTGACCTGAGCAGAAATCAAGAGTAGGCCGTTCAACTGACCGAGCCACCCAGGCGCCCCATATATATGTATTCAAATCATATGTGTGTAGGTATATGAATATGTATATACATGAATTTATACAGTGCCACAACTCATAATTCAGAATAAGGCTTAAATATAATATTCAATTTTTCTGGTGTTTAAAATAAAATGTGTAGAAAGGAAATATGGTGAGAACAACAAATGTAATTTTGAGTTTTTGAGTGACGGACATGCATTAAAGGTTGGGCCTTTCTAGCACATTGTATCTTAAAGCATTATGTATGCTGTCATTTTACAATATATGTTGAGAATTGCAATTACTCATTTATGGTAATTTTAATAAGATATTTAAAATATGTAAACTGTAAAATAAAATGTTAGTGGAAAAATAAGTACTTTCTTCTAAAGAAAAGTGGTGACTTATTTTAGTTTTAAGGGTAGAGATAACAATATTCTATATCATAACTTGATGTTCAAGTTCCGTTCTTAAAGGTGTCCCAGTCTGGACCACGACATACGTAGTCACGCTACCAATTACCCATCCAATGCTAGAACTCATTTATTCCCTGTTTTGCTTGACTTCCCAGCAGCTTTCGATAGTGTTGACAACCTCTTTCTTAAAATACTTAGAGTCACTGGTCTCCTAATTCCCCACTATCTGTACTACCTCCCTGCCACATCCCGTCTTCCTATACTTGCACCTTCCAGAACAACGTGCTATGCCAAACACACTCCCTAATCAATTTTACCTGGTCCAGGGGGAGAAACTATTAATTTCTGTAAGTATTAATTACAGTCATTAAATAAAAAGAATACAATGTATATAATTTTCCAAAGCAAGGACCATGTTGTTTCAATAAACTGAAATGCCTTTTAAGCACTTCTCCAATAGAATGTAATATCCATACCAATGGCAAACAGCTCTATCCAAACTTATAAATATACTCCAAGGATTAGTAAGAGAATAAAAGCTTAAATGTTAGAGCAATGCCTCTAGTATAGTTTCAGTAAATAAATAACAAAATTATCTTTCAGATATTTTAGAGCTGCTGCAGGATTAATTGCTTTTCATTTAGTTTGAAGCAGCTGGGTTTAAATATATTTCATTGTTTTTATTTTTTAGACAATGATTATAATGTGGGACTGTACCCTCCATCCATGTCATTGTTCTATAGACTAAGTAATGTCCCTTTCAGAAGATTACTTCCGTGTTTGTGGTGGAACTGCCATTATAAATTTTATTTTGACTCAAAATTTTTCTTATTTTTCCCCAGTAGGATAACATTTTTCCTATTTGCCTTACATGAGAGAAAATAAGACCCAAATATGTGGAGGAAAAACAGGTGAGTAACAAAAAATCCAGCGTTCTTTTCAATTGTTAAAAAATGCCAGGTTTTTTACAAGAAAATAAATTGACAAAGCTTCTTATTACGTTTTTTATTTGGGTTTGCTGAGAGGAAAGGAAATGAGAGATCACGTTAATAAATGCATTATTTTAAAGCAGTTAGGGGGAAATTTGAAGCCTATAAATATTTCAGAGATCTCTCAGCCAAAGCTTACAGTATTTTTACAATTTCTCCATTGAACTATTCAAAGGGGTATTGCACAATCACTTCCTCACCCCTTAAAGATGGTGGATGGTGAGGTAATTACTAGCAGACAATTAGCCCTAAGTGAACATTTCCAAGTGTATAATTAGTTAAGAGGGCAATTTCCATTCCATTTGGGTGAATTTAGATAGCTGAATCTTGCTGGAAGGAAAAGATTTATTTTTCTAAAAACAACTACTTACCAGCAGGCATGCCAGTCATTTTTTTTATATGTGTAGCTTACAATCCTTAATGCAGGCTTTGAAAGGAAGCATTCTTACAGGAACAGCAAGTTCGCAGCAAGAAAATTCCCCTTAAAGGCAGGTGAACAGTGTTGAGACATGTATTTAAGGACACATTCTGGAATTCTGAAAGAACACTGTAGACATGATTTTCATAAAGGAACACACTAATTTAATGTAAGAGGCCAGATCAAAATGCATACTCGGAAACCATAGGGTGATATATCCATCCTCATACACATTATGATAAAATGAGACATAAATAAAATAGATGCCTTCTTCCTTTGAAATGTACATAGTATAATGAGGGAGAGAGAAAGAAAAGAGGCTTTTTCAACAGAATGTGCTCTATTGACTATTGCAGAAGTTAAATGCATTTAAGCTGCTAGTAACAAAGACCAGAAACAAAACTGAATTTCATTTTCTCCCAATTAAATCTAAGGATTAATTAGATTAAAGGTGTACAGTTCAGGACTGGTATGTTGACGCATGATTTTTATGTGTTTTTCTCCTGACCTTGGGCAAACGGCTTTCATTATATGAGTCACCTTGCAGTGCAAGATTGCGTTAGGAGCTTCAACCCTCTGTATTAGGGAGGAAGAAATGAAGAGCAGGAAGATAGAAAGAGGTGTGTCCTTTTCTTTCCTGTGTTTAATGAACTTCTCCGGAAATCCCATTCAACAATTTCTTCTTACATCACTGGCCCAATATACTGTCATAGCTATACCCAGCTACAGAAAGGGTGGGGAATCAGTCTTCGAGCCTCAACATTTCTTCTCTAATAGCATCCGAATATTTTTGCTGGAGAAAAAAGTGAGAGTGGGAATTGAATTGGCAAAATTTAACGATGACAGCAAACTGCAAACTAGCAGTGTCTGGCACAATAAGAGTGAGGTAAGTATGAAAAGCTGTTTCTTTAGCTATTTATTCATTTCTTACTGCATCCTTTCAAAAATACTTATTAATTGTCAAATATACACCAAGTACTATGTTAGAATGGATATTCCTTCGAGGAGTGCATTACACAGAGATAAACAAGTAAATAGAGAACTACAATAAAATGTAGAATCATGCCTAACAATGCAGAGAAGCACAGATAGCTGAATTCTTTCATTCACTTGTTTCATCATTCCAGACTGTCTAGTAATTGCCGAAAAACCAAAGCATTAGGTTTTATTATGTGCTGGTCATATTCCGTAAGTAAGATAGACAGAGCCCTTGCTTTTGTGACTAATATAAGCTAAGTGTCAAGTTTTTCCTCCCCTTTTTTTATTCTTTATTTTGAATTCTGATTGCTTCATCTCAAACCAAACCAATTAAAACAGAATCTCTTGAGAAACAGCCAGACATAGATTTTTTTTTAATTCCCCAGGAAATTCTAATTAGCAACCAAGATTGACATCTACTTATCTAGAACAGTGATTCCCAACCAGGGTCAATTTTTCTCCCCAGGGACGTTTAACAGTATCTGGCAACTTATTTGAATGTCACAACTGGGGATAGAAGCCAGCATCTAGTAGTTAAAGGCCAAGGATATTAATGATAAATAGCCTGTGATGCCTGAGACAGCTACCCCTCTGCCTTCTCTAAGAATCATCTTAAGAATCTCTAAGAATCAAGCTTAAAATGTCAGTAGTGCTGAAACTGAAAATCACCAGTTTATTATTTAAAATGCTTATTTATTTCCTGAGAGAGAGAGACAGAGACAGAGAGAGAGGGAGGGAGAGTGCTGGAGTGGAGGAGAGAGAGAGAGAGAATCCCGAGCAGACTCCACACTGTCAGCACAGACCCCATTGCAGGGTTGATCCCATGAATCATGAGATCACCACCTGAGCCAAGATCCAGAGTCAGAGGCCCAACCAACTGAGACACCCAGGCACACTGAAAATCACCAGTTTAGAAACTCAAACTAGCAGGTGACCTGGCAATTATAAAATAGGGCATCTGTTGTCGAGTAGGGGAAGTACTAGATGCTGCTGGACATTTAGGAGGTGCATCACTCTAGCGGTTTTTTTGCAAGGAGTAAAATCTAGTTGATAGGAATTAGCCAAGCTAATGTGTGAGGAGGAGCCCAACAAAGAGGAGTTAAATGTTACAGGTCAGAGACCAGGTGTATCTTGCAGACTCCAAAGTGGAAGAAAGTAGCAAAGTCCAGTGCCATAGAAAAAGGAGTTACTTCATTGGGAAGAGTAGGAGTTAAGTTATGGGATGGTGACTCTGGAGAGCAAAGCAGCTAGAATTAACCAGGTTGCCATAATTTTCTTAAACTTACAGTCCAGAAATCCTTTTGATCTGGTTGATTATTGAGTCAAAAAGGAACCATCAGGATAAGGAAAGCATGAACACTTTATCAATAGATTTTCCATTGGCGTAAAGAACAACAGGAGTCTGAAAAGCATCACAGGATGGAGACTTAGATTTCAGAAAAAATGTACACAGGTGTGACAACAACTGAGCGTCCAGGGAGAAACGGGAGGTATGAGGGAAGGAACAGGGTAATTAGGAATATTTCCATGGCAGCCCAGGAAAGAACTAGTGGGAGGCCAAGCCAGTTAAGCATGATGAGGTGAGAGACTGATAGGGACACAGGAATTGGAAATTGGGAAGGTGTGTATTTTAAAGTGTGGGTTTTTTTTTTCCATTTTATTTATTTATTTATTTATCTATTTATTTATTTATTTATTTACATTCTCAAATGAGTAAACATAGTCTTGGCTTCAGGAGTAGAACCCAGTGATTCATCACTTACATATAATAAAGTGGTTTTCATCATTACGTAATACATATTGTAATTTGCATTATGTGAACACGGCTGCATTTGGAAGTGTTCAGGTAGCGGCTCACAATCTTGGATGTGCGTCAGCAACACGTGGGAAGCTTGTTCACAGTTCAGACCATCAGGATCGATCTGAACAGAAGACCATAAAGAATGACAGAGGTAGGGCCAAGGAAATGTGAATTTTTTCACATAAGCTTTAGGTAGTTTAGAATAAAAGGTTTGGGATACAAAGACCTCAGCTTGAGAACCATGACATGGCTTGACTAATTCAAACACAGAAGAAATGATCAGAAAAACATGGTCAAAGGAGTACAACCCAATGTAAACTCTATTTTTGTACTTGTCCGTTTAAAAAAATTGGTTAACATAGAAGATATAAGTCAAGATCTAAATTAGTACTCTACTATTCGGTCTAGAAAAAAAGTCAAATCCATCAATACACAACTCTTTAAAATTTTGGTTGAAGTAAAAGGATAGTATGTATATTGAGTATTTTTATATACACTATGCCATTTTCTGCAATGTGAAATGAAACAAAGAGAATATATTCATATTAGTTCATATTAAAAGCCACAAATCAGACACAATTTCTTGTTTAAAATAATGTATTTGGATTTTGAATATAAATGCATTTGAAGTGGTTTTTAAAAGCTAATGGCATGAGACAGTTCATTTGTGCTTTGTTAATGTACAACACTAATGACGTCTCCAATTTTAAATGCATTAAACTGTGGTTGACTATTTCCCTGTGTACGTATTCCAGCTCTGAAATTTAATTGAAGCTCAATAATGTACTACATTTCTGTCTTTTTTTCAATTACTCTATTATGTATATCTAATGGGAAGGCAGATCAAAGTTGTATTTGAACATGACTCCTTACTTTTGAAAGTAGAATTATATTGTGTTCATGATGGGAGAGACTTTCTAAATGGAATAACATTTAGAAAAAATGCCTAGGTTTCTATTGTTAAGAAATGAGCTTTGTGAAAATCTCATTCAAAAGAAACACGTCACATGTATGATTAGCAGCAAAGAGCAAGATGGAATCCTAAAAATGAATCATTCCCACCCCCTCATTTTTCAAATAAGTTGTTTTACCTTATGGATAAACTAAGCATCTCTCCAAGGATGCTGATCTTGTTGGTGATAGAATGACAACTGTAATCTACGTCTTCTAAAAATCTTATAAAACAGGCTTAGAAAACTTCTCCTAGGTTAGAAAGGAAGCAGTTAAAGTGGAGAGAGAAAATGCAAACATCTACTTTTTTATTTAAAAAAATCTGCTAGACATGTTCATGTCTGTGAGGATTTGTACCTTTCAGCTTGGTTAGACTGAGACTTTAGTTACCGGAGGATGCGTTTCTGTAAGGCTGTGGATCAGAAGAGACCTAAAGAGATGTGAAGGGAGTAAGCGAAGCCACAGTCATAATTCTCTGAAGGTCATTATGCTTTGATTCAGAGACAGAGATGCCATGCTTCGGTCGCTTCCAGCATGCCTACACTCTCTCTGCTCCACACTGAACACTGGCCCTGATGACTAATAATGTCCCTGACATCTGACTAATTAGGGATTACAGAGCATTTGGGGATCGAATTTATATGCCAGGAGTTTTTGATGGGCCCAGTGTAAACTGGACTTAGGCATTTAGTTTCAAACTGTATGTTTGTGTGTGTGTGTGTGTGTGTGTGTGTTTTAATTTCACATTAATTTCACCATAGAACAGTTTCAAATGTTGGTAGTCCACTTGTTGCCAAATGAAGCAGAGCTGCCTTCTGCTGTGTTTCTCAGCCAGAAATGTAAGCCTTTTCGGCCTTTACATTATAAGGACACACCAAGGCCAAGGCTAGGCTAACTCATCTTCCCCGCTGTTGTATCCTTCCTGAATCCCTTCTACTCATCAAGTGCTAATCATGTCTGTCAATTTTAGACGTCCAGGTTGCGATTTTACCCTGTAAAAATGTGGTAGATTTTATTATCAAACGAAGGCAAACAGGGACAGTTCTAACATTGAAGACGGCAGAGATTGCTATTGTCTACTAAAATCGGTCATCTAATTTTTCATTTATAGCTGGGAACATGGACACACTACATCCCGCAGTACCTCCTACAGTTGATTACGGTAGATGATTAAGCTGTCTCCAATGGATTATGAGTATGAAGTGTCTGTGCTTTCTCTGGTACAAGGTAAGAGCATGAGTGTGCCTACCCTGTACACTCTGCCACCTTCTCCCCTGGCTGCAGTGGAAACTACCACAGCATCCTTTGACACCACCATTGAGGTAACACACCCAGAGCTTGCATGGGTTTCTGAATGACAATGTGATGTCCACCCTCCTCAAATACTCAGCTCAGACTTTTATGAGAAAGTGTAATGGATTTCAATATTCTGTTAGCCACTGTTTTGGGGAACTCTGTTATATAAGTTTAATATGTCCTAACTAAATCAGAAGGTAGAGCCCCCATTTTGGTAGATGACAGAAAGAAGCCTGAATGAAATTACACTGAATCCAAAGGTCCAAAATATAAATTAAAAAAGCTTATGATAATGAAACCTTAGTTTAAGGAATTATGCTTACATAGAAACAGGCAGAAGTATTAAAAAGGAAAATTTCAGAAAGTTTTACAAAATTAGGGATCAAACACTATACAGGTTGCAGGCCAATTGAGGCCCACTGTCTGTTTTTGTAAATAAAGTTTTATTGGAACATGACTGCCTTTATTCATTTATGTATTATCTGTGGCTATTTTCACACTACAGTGTTGGAGTTGAGTAATTGTATACAAAGTCTAAAATTTTACTATCTGGTTCTTTCTACAAAAAGTTTGCTGCCCTCTGCTTTAAATGATCTGAGAATTTTGGCTCAGTGAAAGTTTTATCTCTGGAAATGAAAAAGAATACACTTCAGTAGTAATTAAGGAGTACTTGATGGTGTTATCAAGAAGATAGAAATTTTGAAAGTCAAGCTAGAGATGTATAAAAGAGAAAAAAGAGAAATAGGCACCAGAGGTTCATTGATTTAAAGATAGAAAGATATGAAGCAGTTTAGTGGTTACTAGACTGAGGAAAGTTGTTGAGTCCAAAGAAACCTAAGACCTGTGTTTCTCAGGGAGAAATATAAGCTTTTTTGGTTTCATTTTATAAGGATACACCAGGGCCAGTATGTTAAGGATAAGAATAAAATCACTTCTTGGGAGGAATGCAAAATCCAGGAAACTTTTGAAAACCTCTCTGAAGATGGAAAGAAGGGCACCTGGGTAGCTGAGTCAGTTAAGCATCCGACTTTGGCTCAGGTCATGATCTCACGGTTTGTGGGTTCAAGCCCTGCATCAGGCTCAGTGCTGACAGCTCGAAGCCTGGAGCCTGCTTCAGATTCTCTGTCTCCTTCTCTCTCTGCCCTCCCCCACTCATGCTCTGTCTCTCTCTCTCAAAAATAAAAGAAACATTAAAAAAAAAGCTAAAGATGGAACGAGATTCCATAATAAAATAAATGGAGGGACCATAACGGACGATTGAATAGATAAATAGAAATGTGTGTTATGTATGCATATGTCATATGCATTTTCTCTGTCTGTCTGTGTATCTATCTATCATCTGTCTACCTACCTACTTACCTATCATCATCTATCATTTCTAAATGTGTTCACTAAGAGGGCCTGGTAACAATGAGAACAATTAGAATCCAGATGGTCTTTAAACATTTGTTATATACATAACACACATACCCAAGAGCACACAGAACAAAAACGCACAGCTTAATGATTTAGCAAAAGCAATATACTATATAATCATGAAACGGTGAAAAAGGAAAATATTGCTAGGACCCCAAAAATCTTCCACATGGATTCTCCCACCCAAAGCTAACCATTATATGATGTTTATGGTAATTACTTTCTTTTCTTCCTTTGTATTTTTCCTCTCAGGCAAGCATTCCTAAGTGTAACAGTTTAGTCTTGCCAGTTTTAAGAGATTTTTACGACTGGAATAATGCAGGCTTTTGTTGGTTTGTTTATGGTTCCTTTTGCTCAATAGTATGTGAGATTCATTCATGTGGCTGAATGCAACCGTAGCTAGTTTATTGATGTATAGATGTTCATGTATGAATATTTCATGTTATTTTTCATAATAATGTTAATGGACATTTGAATATTTTCCAGTTTGGGTTATTGCAAATAATGGCAAAATAAACATATTTGGACATGTCTTTTCATAATATTTGTCTTTATTGTTAAGTATACAAACTTTGGGTGGAAATATTGGGTCATTAGCTCTGTGCATCCTTGAGAGATCTAGAATGATATCTTTATAAGGGAAGTATATTAGTGCATTAAACTAAAAGTAAGATGCAATAGCCTGGAAATAATTCTACTGGAAAATGAGTAAGTTACTTCCCTTGGATCTTACAAATGTCTCTTTTTGTAATGAAATAATATAATGTAATTAAATATAAACTTGAATTCAGTTTATCTCCTTACACATTTACATATTTAGAAATAGAATTTAAGTAAAGATGGGTGAAACTACCATCAGAGTTGCCAAAATAACCTATCCAGGATTCTAAAACAGCTGTTCAGAAAGAACCCTACCACCTGCCACTTCTGTAACTTTATCATTGGAACTCATTTCATTGCTTTCATAGAGGTTTCAGATGTCTGTTTTTAGAAATAAGCCCACTTTACTTGGCATAGCCTCACTGTACATATATTACATTATCCACCCTTCCAAGCAGTGAGTATCTCTCCCTTCCCTCTTCCTCAGCCTGAATACAATCTGGCTCAAGAGAGTAATAGGAACAGAGGAAGAGTAATCTCAAATATTTAAAATGCAGACTATATATTCAGGTTAAATATTTTATACTGTTTCAATTCTCTACTACTGCGTACCTCATGAAAGAAAGTCACACAAGGGGACGTTTAGAGGAAAAAAGGCTCCACATCATTCTCTTCTGGGCCAATCAGTGCTCCCTGTGGTAATACATCATTCATTTGGTACTTAGAGCGTGCCCAACGTTGTGCTTAATGATCTCGACAATAAACTTACTTATACCTTACAATGTCCTTATGAGGTTGACATTGTTATAATTACTCATCTCCTAGATAAGGAAACAGAGACTTACAGATTTTGTGACTCACCCAAGTCAATATAAAATCTGTGCACTTAACCATAATACTATCACTCTAGTCAGTGCCTTTAACATTCACTTCAATAACTCTGTCCCTCGGGCTTGATAATCTGTGGCTGATTTTCTATAATGGCTTAGTATTTGCACCTTTCACCTGCCAGGTAGTCCCATCAAAAACACATCTCATTATATGGCATGACTTCCTACTGGGGAAAATACTCTACCCAAGGTGGGAGCTGGGAGTCTTGGTGATAGGAGAATCTATGTGTGAGAAGAGGCAGGGTAAGAATGAGATGAGAAGAATTTTTGGAAATGTAATTTGATTAAAAAAGATATTCTAAACTGTTCCCCATTGGAGATATTCCCCCGCTTCAATTTCCCCTGCAGATTAGAATCTTAACCACACTGAGAATGCATCCCTATTTATTTCTATTGTCACCTCTACTGTCACCATTTAATTATTCCTTCATGTTCTAAATCTCACTCCCAGAAGCAACACACACACACACACACACACACATATCTCTTTACCAAAAATCTCTGTTCAAATCTTTATTTCTGCAAGAATAATGGCACGGATAGAATCCAAGAGAAGTTCATGGGGGCCAAGCCGGATCAGCATGGGGTGCAACTTTTATCATTCATTGACTATTAGACCCCAAAATACATATGAAAACACAGGAGATATAAGAAGACAAGTCCCAGGATACAGAGAAGAGGCCAGGAAAGAGATCACTACTATTAAATATGCTTCATACTTGGTGAATTGCCTTCTCAATTATTATACAAACTCTATATACTCTATAATACTATACTCTATGGGTTAAATCATAAGCAAATTTTTGATCAAAGTTCTCTTCGTAGTTTATTTTATTAATTTTTGAGAGGATGCTGTCAGGAAGTTTAATGTTGCTAATGGTTGGACCATCAAAACAATAGCAAATTTGGAAGGGAATTAACTTCTTTGTATACAACTGAGTTCTGGTACAACTAAATAGGTTTAGGAGTGTGCAGGGCAGCATACCATAATGGTAACACACTGGCTCTGGAATCAAGCACACCTGGCTCAAATCCACATTTTTAATCCACATTCACTAATAAGCATGTAGCCTTGAATGAATTACTTAATTGTCCTGGCCCTCAGTTACTACATATTCAAAATGGGTTCTGTAAGACTATGACCTCCTTGCATTTGTAACGGTAGGAAGCAACATAGGAAAGGTGCTTCACACGCCATCTGACATATGATAAGAGCTCAAGAAAATTAGACTGTCAACATCAACTTGGGTAGGATATATAACAAATAACTGTGACTCATCCCATGTAATCATGTGTGTCCACTTTCTGCAAAGTGGAGAGACTGAATTAACCAGTGCTGGGAACTTTCAAAGTCAATAAGCCTTTGTAAACCACTCCACACTATTGGTTGCTTTTGCTAGAAATAAAGCAACTCATAGATAGAAATGAAAAATGCATCAAATGGCCTGAAAGCAGCAATAATTCAATAAAAAAATAAAAAGTGAGGCTGAGTAGTTTATAATTATCAGTTACTAAGTTAAAACTCATTACATTCAAGGGCCTCAAGGGAAATTATTTCAGATTAGGAAAGGACCATAAAACTCTTGGAGAGAGAGGAAGATAAAATTAAGATAAGCAATTACATAAAGGTTTTTCCATTTTCATTCTGGTGCTTCTGGTCTATGTAATCATTTTGTATTATTGGATTTCCATTAACTCTATTCCCAAATAAGTCATCCCGAGAAGCTTACTGAGTTATTTCTGGTGTTAAATGCATAGAGACTTTGAAGTATTGTCAAGAAAACTTCAATTTTCTTTTAAATATGACCTTAACAATTATTGAGTCCCTCTTAAACCCTAAACATTCAAATGCTATAAATGAAAGGCGATAAAATCAGACGTGATTTGAGACCATCTTAAAATGATCCAGGATCTGAAAGCGAACTAGAAACCTCATGATATTTAATTTAATGATTGAAAACAATGAAATATGTTTATATTTCCATTGTTTAAAGAAATTAACAAGTTTAATCATACTATAAAATTTTACTTTCAATGTGGAAGATTTCTACGCTATCTGTGCTAATGATGGTCTTCCTAAAGCCAGATTCCTGCACTTTTAGTCAAAATATCAACATTTAGCCAAATTTCCTTTATCAATAAGGAGTTTCAGAATAGAATTAAAATGGACTAAAGAATAAAACAAGGCCAGAAAATCTATTTGATTTATGTCATAAGTCTCAATGTCAGAACTTTCTAGGTTGTGATCAGATTATACTTGTACACTTCAATGGTAATACTATCAAATGAAATTGAGAAGGTGGCCTATTGATCTTCAATGTCCATGCCATTTTCCAATTTCTATTTTGTAAATACCTCATATGGTATGACATGATGTCTGTACATAAAACCTGGGTTTTGCTTATTCTATTATTTTTAGAAACTTTATTAGAACTAGTATCTCTTATCTAAATGCCACTTAATGTCTTATAATTTTTAAATAATTATGCTTCTCAGAAATATTTTAAATTTAAGTTGCTATGAATATGACTTTTACTCTGAGAGTCTGGAAAACTCTAAGATAAGGACTTAGAGGTAAAGTTAAGGTCTAAATGTTCTTTTTCATAAGTTCTTGTGCTTTAAGACTACCATACTTCGAAGGTCTTAACATGGATGATAAAGACTATGAAAGATTCAGAAAAAAATGCATTGAATTCTATAGTAATTCATTCATTCCTTCATTAAGTTGGGGGAGAGACACCATGAGCAGTGGAGGGGCAGAAAGAGAGGGAGAAATGGGGAATAAGGAGCAGGCTCCATGTTAAGCATGGAGCCTAACTCAGGCTCCATCTCGCAACTGGTAGACCATGACCTGAGCTGAAGTCAAGAGTTGGATGCTTAACCAATCAAGCCACCCAGGAGACCCATTCTTAATTTATTTTTAAGGGTTAGTAGTTAACAACTAAACTTCACAAGACCAAAGATCTGCATGACTTCTTCAGTGAAGTGTCTCTAACCTTTGCCTGGAATAGTATCTAACACAGGGTGAGACCTTCACTACATGTCTGGTGTGTGAAGGAATGAATTCTGCAAGTACCACTTAAAGCATAATTAATCTGATTTATTTGGTGAGATGCATAAACCACAAACAGCAAAATAAACCAAAAAACAAAAAAACTTAGTAAATCTGATTATATATATATCAGTATCCCTTTGTCTGTATAGTCCCAGTTCCTAATATCTGAAGGCGAATTATCTATTTTGTTGATGATGCCCAAGATAGCTGGACCCAGACGATTCAGATAGATCAGTTCTTCTCAGTTACAGGGGTCCAGGAATATCAGGGGGTCTCAGAACAGATTCTTGTTCATCTGACTCTTGTTTTCCTTTCTCTTCTATTTCTCTTCCTATGGCAAGATTATTTACAGAAAAGATTTTAGTCTACCTAGACTCTCACATGTCCTATGCCCTCCATGTATAATTGATTGATTGGTTGATAGGATAGTTCCCCTGTTCATAAATGCTTTCCCTCTGCTTGCTAGAATCTCAATTCCAAAGTCATCTGACGGAAAGAGAAAAAAGATAACTAGCTTGTCCTAGTGGGTATAGGAGGAAAAGAGACACCTTTCATAAAATGTCCAACAAGTCTAATCTACAAAAGTACTGAGAACTCAGACAAAATAACAAAGGTTCTTTGTGGTAAGACTTTGTTGAAATCTAAGCACTT
This sequence comes from Paguma larvata, assembly GCA_030068075.1. Classification (NCBI taxonomy): domain Eukaryota; kingdom Metazoa; phylum Chordata; class Mammalia; order Carnivora; family Viverridae; genus Paguma; species Paguma larvata. The sequence goes on from CM057839.1 coordinate 62,701,304, forward strand.
CCAGATAAATAAATACACTTGCAAACTCTTCCATCTCCTAGGCTTATCCTGAACCAGGAGATAGGACTCAAGTTTATTGGTTTTATTTTTTTTCTGTTCACCTTAAAAATATAACCGAAAGGACCGACCACTTCTTGCACTGTAAAGATATTATGTGCTGTGATAACAAGTTCTGTATTTGAAAGATGACTCAAATTGAGCTTTTCAAAAGAAGCAAGAACCTACTGAAGTATTGACTATTTCTGAGAAGGAAAGAAAAGAATAACTATCTCCAGGAAGTTTTTTTAGTATATGTGCTGCCGAAGCGAGCACTCCAGGAAGTTGATCCCAAGTTCATTAATTAGGAGATGAAGGTGATGGGTGACCCCCTGTATGGTATGACAGGAGGCTGGCCAAAAACCCTGCAGGGACTTTCCAATACTCAGAAGGCACAGGGAATAGGCGAGGTAGATGAGATGTAGCTAAAAATTCAGCTATACTTGCAGCACCTACCAAAAGTAGTAATAAAATAAAATAATAATAATAATAATAAAAGTATTATAATATACAGCACTACAGAACTTAGTGAATCATTTCATTGTCTCTGGGGAGACATAAATCTCAAATGTTTTCAAACTAATGAAAGTGCCTATATTTATCTTTTCCAACACCTGCACTGAAGACATCTATGTTCAGAGGAAAGGAAATGATATTTTATTTTGGGACTGCTTCATTCTGATTTGGGGTTTTTGTTTTGTTTTCTTAGTTTTGATACCGAAAAGCTGTTTGAGGTGAGAAGGGCGAAGAATTAAGACTCAGAAAAGCACCAATGACAAACTATTCCAACTTAAAAATTTTACCAGATCAACTTTATCCCTTCTTCTAAGAGCTATATGGTATCTAAATTTTATGAGGTCTGACTTTTCAATTTCCTTTTGCTTAACTGTGTTGTGTGTCCTTTTGGGCTCTGGAAGTGAAGTCTGAGATGAAGTCGAGTATACAGAATGTCCATTAGTGAGTGCTCTCGGTCTGAACACCTGTGAAAGAGAATGGAAGAACAATGCAAACGCTTGGTTGGAATTGATTTATTTGTGAGCACAGACACTCCTAGGGTCTCTAGAAATCTGAAAGTAGAGGAAGTATTTTGAGAACTGGTATAGACAAGACCTTAGGATATTTAGGTTATAGTTTAATTTGATTTATTTGTGCCCAAATCCTGAAGAGAATGAGTGAAGAAAGATAGTGTTGGTTTTATCTTCAAAGTAACTTTTTAATCTAATCAAGTCTTATCTTCATTGTTGCCATCCAATCCCAGCACTAATGGTCCAAACCCCAGACCATTCCAAAAGTCTACTAGCTGTGCTCATTGCCTCCATTCATGCTTCTCTGGAGTCTGTTATCCAGATTGCTACAGAGCGATCCTCTTAAAATATAAACCGGAAAAGGAGAATACTCTTCTACCCCTCCATGGTTCCCCATCACACTGAAATCTAAGTCCTTAGCATTTTTCCAACTTCATTTTCTACCATCCCTTCTCTGTCACTGTACTCCATCTACAGTAGTCTTATTGATTGTAGCAGGTAGGGTAGGTTAGAACTCAGCACCCATTTCTACTTTCTTCTACTGTCCTTAGTACCAGTTTCATGACTGTCTGGAAGTAATAGTGGTAGTGATGGCTTTATCTCCGACTACCAATAGGTTCTCACCTGTGACTACTCTTTAGCTCCCATTAATCAGTGGGATTATTTATTTGTTGATACCCTGTTGCATCCCCACTTGTATATAATGAATATAATGGAGGCTCACTGATTTATCTTTAAATTGTAGATCACTTAACTGTATGGAGAGATCATGGACTTTGAGCAGAATACAGCACCTAAATGCGAATTTGGGTCATCTCCTTTGGGGAAGGGGGCCAACTACATTCTATGTGTGGGGAAAAAGTTGTGCATAAAACTTTGGTGAGCAAAAAGGTAAAGCATGGTGGAGAGAGTTAGCTGTCCATCAGATTTGTATTTGCCTTTCCACCGTGTGGAGTTGTTGCTGATTACTGGTTGCCCGGTCAGGTACGGCATTTCCTAGATTGTGTCTAGCTATGTCAAGCCAGTGACTGATTTTAACCAAGAGAATATGGGATAAATAGAAATTACATTATCCAATTGCAAGTCCAGGTCATATAAATCTCTACGTTAATACTCTTCCACGCTCGTTTTTACTTCTAACCGGTTAACACGAAGATGACCTCAAAAATAACCTATGCAGTGACCAACACAGAAGCTATTTGTTGAAGGGAGAAGAGCCTCCACTTCCCTGGATCTCTAAAGAACTTATGAAATAAGGCCACTCTCCCCCTCAGTCGCCAGCTACTAAACCTGCCTAGTACTGTTGCAGGTGCAAAACTGAAACATCTCTTTGTTGAAGCCACTCTACAATTTTTAGTTAATTGGCCACTGTCTCTATTGTTATAGTAGCAAACTATTAATATCTTAGCATCCCACAAATGATCAGCACTGCTCCAAGCTAATGCAACCCCCTGTCCCCAATGAGCTGGAATCTGATTATAGTTATCCCTTTCAGCAGAGTTGCATTGGGTGTAGAAGCCCCTTTGGCAAGTCCAGACAAGATGTCTGGTTATCTCAAAGTATACCAAAGAAAATCACAGAACCTCAAAACATGGTATATCAGGCCTAATCTTCAGCTAATCCCATTGTCCAGACTTAGCTTACAGTCTGATTTCAATGAAAAGAGTAGAGATTATTACTTTTGGTCTTATATACTTATATACTATGCAGGTATTTATGGCCAAGCTTGATCAATAACAAAATGAGTGGATGAAAATTGAACACGTCAACTAACCAAAGGGTCCTTTTAGAAGCTTATATTTTAGTGTTAGATGAACCTTTAGTGACCATATGGTTCATTTCACAGTTAAAAATACTGAAGCCCAGAGGTAAAATAACTTTTTAAGGTCATTGAGCTAGTAATTACCACATTGTCTAACATTAGAAGCAATGCCCTGGAAAATTCTACTGTAAATTGATCTCCCCAATGTTCCCTTATATTAATATCAATTTAGCAAAATAAGTTATCAAAAACTCTAAAAGGCCCTAAGAACAACGGGATGGCTGGATCCCAGAACTCAGTTCAGAGGATATACTGGTCTGTGTCATCCAGAAAGCTAGGGTTCTTGATATAGCTTTCGCAGTCCCACGTAAACTCTAAGTCTAGTCCTTAACACTTCCAATATTCATGTTTCATGGGATGCGTTTATTTACAAAAGCACCAGAGACCTAAATTGCTGTTTAAAATCACTACACAAGGAAAACATAGATAGCAATGTGATCAAAATGTCCAGCACCGCGTTGGCATATAGTAAACACTCAATGTATATTGTTTTAATAATTGTTGAAGGAAAAACAAGGCCTTGAAGCTTGATTCAGGAGCCCTGTAAGGGCACCTGAGTGGCTCAGTTGGTTGAGCATCTGACTCTTGAATTCAGCTCAAGTCGTGGTCCCAAGGTTGTGGGATCGAGCCAATCCCTCTTCCTGATCCCTCTCTCTCTCTCTGTCTCTCTCTCTGCTTCTCCCCCCACTAAGGCACTCCCTCGCATGCTCCCTCTCTCTTTCTCTGCAAAAAATTAAATTAATTTAAAAAATATATGCAGAGGCCTTGTAAATACAAGCTGATCTCAACTCTGTAAGAATACTGACCCATACACCCCAAAGACAAAGGGAACACTGTGAAAAGATACAACCCTTCTCCAAGACAAAACGATGCATAATTTTTTTCAAGTTAAGGAAAATTAAAGGCCCTTTAGAAGGTTATTCATTTTGTGGGCTCACATTACACCTACTATAATCATGAGAAATCTCAAAATCTCCACACCTAAAATTTTTATCTTGTCTTCTTTTGACAGAGTCCAGATTTCCCAAGGGAATTAAATTCTGCAAATTCACGAGAAAATTCTGAAAACAACCCTGAGTGTGGTTTGTTTTGCTGCTCAAAGTTTTACATTTTCAGTTTTATTATTAGGTTTTCCAAATGCCTCGTGATTTCTTTCTGACATACTAACATTTTCCTAATCAATGCCACTAGCATACGTCTTACTTGGTGTCACTGCCAAGAGCTGGCAGTGAAGTTAAGCCCTGCATGCAGACTAATACGCGGAGTTTCGTGTGAGGGGCAAGGAGAGGAAGATGATGACCAGATATATTCACTGACATAATGATAATGCCCTGAGCAAACAGCATGGTCTCCCACTACCACGAGCACCCTAAAAAACTCAGAGAATCCAGAGAAAGGTAGGATGTCCCTTTTTTTTTTTCTTTTCATTTCCAAATCTCTCCCTTTATTATCATAATTAGCCTTTACCTGGAAAGTAAGCAGTTAAAAACCATTCAGATAGCATCATTACATTATTATTTTTAGCAAAACGTGCATGGGGGGGGGGCACTTCTAGAGTTTTAAGTTAAAAGAGGCACTGAAAGAGACGAGCTCCAGTTCCCAGGAAGGCTGAACTCTACAGTCAGCGCTAAAAGCAGGAGTAATGTGTAAATATTAAGAGAATCATATGGTGACTTTATTCTTCTTGCTCGTTAAAAAAAGGTGATGTGATGGCCGTGCTGGTCAACATCACACGGGGAAGACCAAGTCCACACTCTGTCCTGAGTCCACTGCTACCACGTGAGTCCTGGTTAAGTCTTTTGCACCCACAGTGACGGAATAGGTCCCTGGATAGACTTCTATGTAGAGGTCCTTGGAGATGTTCTCAGCAGGCTGCTGAGAGGCCTCTAGAGCACAGGGACCACTGTGTTGTATTTAGTGATCCATGGCAAAATATTTAGTGATGCATGGCAAATTTAGATACATCCCCAAATGCTGAGTGATTTCTTCGTGCATGGGAAATTTAGATACATCCCCAAATGCTGACAATAATGGCAAGGTGGAAAGAAATCCAAGAGGAGGAGGTTTGTTGGTTTCAATGTGTAAGGTCTCTAGAGTTTGGGTGGCTTTGGGTGGCTCTAAAGAATGCATGCGATGGAGGCAAAAATACACATGCCAATTTTGCTCACTTACATTCGCTGTTTGCTGTTTGATATACCGTCAGGTCTTTGGTCTTGAAGCTCTATTTATGTTTTTCAGTGCCTGTGAGCTATATGTTTTGGAAATCTTTAAAATATTTTTAATCAGTTTTCTGAAAATCGTCTTAGATAACCACATAAATCAAAATGAAGAACTGGCTTCCGAGTCAGTGTATATCAGACTTAGCCTCTGACATATTCAAAGTTATCAATTTTACTACTTGAGGAAACTTGGCTGGATTCCTTTTTGGTTGTGAAGCAGAATATCTAGTCAATAAATAATCTAATATACTCAAAAGCTAACAGGCAGAAGAAAGTTAAGTGAACTCTACCATTGGTAGAATAGCAAATGGTGAGCAACTTTCTTCTTACTATTATTATTTTCACCTTAACTGGAAAATATCACTGCTGTTCAGGGAAGAAGGAAAAGCTGTGTGTGTTTTACTTTTTAATTATACATGAAATATATAACTCTGGTAAAATTGCCAAAGTACTGTGTTTTTAAAGTCTCATGAAAATCATTCCTTTGTATTTATGACTTGACAAAGAAAAATCTGTAACAAACTCCATGTTTATAAAAAGTATGAAATCATAGAAATAGCTGACCTCAAACATTAATATCTTCCCTACTTACTCCTTTTTTCTTTCTTTCTCTTTCTCTTTTTTCTTTTTCTTTCTCTTTTTTCTTTTTTCTTTTCTTTTCTTTCTCCCTCCTTTCTTTCTTTCTCTCTCTTTCTTTCTTCCTTCTTTTCTTTCCTTCTTTCCTTCCTTCCTTCATTCATTCATTCATTCTTTCTTTCTTTCTTTTTCTTTCTAATCCTTCCTTCCTTCCTTCCTTCCTTCCTTCCTTCCTTCCTTCCTTCCTTCCTTCCTTCCTTCCTTCCTTCCTCCTTCCCTCCCTCCCTTCCTTCCTTCCCTCCCTCCCTCCCTCCCTCCCTCCCTCCCTCCCTTCCTTCCTTCCTTCCTTCCTTCCTTCCTTCCTTCCTTCCTTCCTTCCTTCCTTCCTTCCTTCTTTCCTCCTTTTTCTGATTAGGAACCACTAGAATAGAGTGGGGTTATGTTTAGGCAAGTTTCAGTTAGGGCAATACATAAAATGTAAATCAGCAGCAGAGGGAAAATTACAGTTTCCAAATCTAGCAAAACTCCATTTAAAAATCCTCTAAGCCTCCTTTTCCCTCCTGAGGTGGTATTTATCAGAGCGTGATCTCATCTTCCATCTTCTTCCTCTGAGTTTCTTAAAACAGCACCTGGTGGCTGCCACACTAGTCCCAATTTCCGGGACTGGGAATTTTCTTGCTCATATGGATTAGTTAAGCCTTCTCTTCTGACTTTTTAAATTCAAAAGAATTACTTTAAATTGACCCATTCGGAAGCCCAGAACTGAGCAGGGAACAGCATTCTTTTTAGAAGGCAAGGGCAGGCGAAGCCTATATTTAGACCCCTCCCCAGCTCCCACATACGGCTCTGCTTTGTAACTTCTCACCATACAAGCAAAGGCTTTGAACTTAGTCACACAACAATCTAATCTTCTTCTGCTGCAATTGCTTAACTTGTTCAATTTAGGTTTTAGCTGACTGTGTTTTAATTTATGAAATAGGTGGCAACAGATATAAAAGTAAACAAGTCCTAGCATATTTAAGTCACTCTAAATATTCTTTGTTCTCTTTGGTAACAAAAAGGCAGAGATTCTTCTCATCAATCTGCACTCTATTAAAAACTCTTACAAGGAATCCTGTAATAATTCATTTATATGATTAACTACTATCCATTTACTGACATAAGACAAACCTGCCTTAGCCCTCAAAGCAGCTTTTGAAATATTACTACATTCCGAAATTGAAGGTCATGAACTTTGTGTGGGAGTACCTAGGACACTATCGTGCTAAACCTCTATTTTTTCATCTCTCACGGGGTATGAGAGGTGTTAGCATTGGCAGGAGAAAGTATAACTGCTTCCATAAAAGCTGGCACGCCCTGGAGTAACACAATGAAGGAAGCGGAAAAGCCAATGTTCTCATAAGAATTATGTTAAAACTCTCTCTACTAGAATTCAGCAAATACTTACTGTATAGCGGGCCGTACTGGGTCATGTGTTAGGTGGCAGTGGTGCAAAGACTCTGTCCCAGCCAGTCACATGTTGGAACCAAAAGCTGAAGGTTCAGACATTTTGGGAGGTTTGTTAAACCTTTGGTAACTTGAGGGACACCTGGGTAGCTCAGTCAGTTAAGCTTCTGATTTTGACTCAGGTCATGATCTCTCGGTTCAAGGGTTTGAGTTCCACATTGGGCTCTGTGCTGACAGCTAGGATCCTGGAGCCTTCTTCGGATTCTGTGTCTCCCTCTCTTTCTGCCCCTCCTCACCTCATGCTCTGTCTCTCTCTCTCTCTATCTCTCTCTCTCTCAAAAATAAATAAATATTAAAAAAAAAGAAAACCTTTGGTAAGTTGAAATCGGTGATGCTGGGCGTATTTACACCAATAAAATAGGAATATGATACAGATCAGGGTTCTCACACTCCAGAACAGGTTTATCAGAACACCACTGACTCCTCCCTCAAAAATCTTAGTCTTGTGGATGGCCCCACAGACTCAGATCAATTCAGTATAACAAATGCTAAAATAAAGGACCCACTAGACAAGCATAGAGATAAGGTAAATTTTAATCTTGTTTTCCACTTTGATATTAATACCTATGCGTGTCTTGGTTGATATTCTTTGAAAAGCAAATGCTTCTGGAATTTTCTGTTATTCCATTTTAGTCTGTGGTAAGCAGATCTGACATCAAACTAACACAGCAACTGTTAGACGAAGGAAAATCAACTCCTTTTTAAAAATAAAATAAATTGTTTAAATAAATGGAAAATCTAATGTGCTTTGCCAAACACAGGTAGCTCTCGAATTCTCTTTGTTGTTAACTCAACAGTATCACCCGCTATGAAGGTGGATTATCCATCCCCTTCTATTTTATCAGCAGAAAGCAATTCCAGCCATGCTCTTCAGCCCTAGGTCCCTCTTTTTCCTTGTTTTTGAGCTGATTGTATTGGTGCAGAGCTGGGAAACCTACAAGGAAGGAATGGTAACAAGTGGGGCAGGAGAAAGGATGACTTCCCTCTGCTGTGTTTTTATGTCCAGATCCCCTCCTTGCAGTAAAATCTGCATTAACTTACAAAGGTTGTAGTGAAAAGTGTGTTGAGAATGTTCTGCAAGGACGTTACAGGAAGGAGAGAAGAATTGTTTTCCAAGCCCGAGTCGCAAGTAAAAGTAACAGGTTCCTGCCATCTTTCTTCAGTGTCTTGAATGTAATGCGATGGGAAATTTGGTTAGACACAGTGGTTAGGATCTGGGGCCCTACTTATTTCAGGCAGCAAATGAACTAGTTGGACTTAGTTGGGCAAAGAACCTAAGCACTGTATATGTTTCTGCTAAATGCAAAAGGGTTGTTTGAATAAGGAATCAGGGCTTTTATGTAATAGACTGGCTCAAGGCATTGGGGATTCTTTTCTCTACAGCTATTCCAAAAACTATGCTCTTTCTCACAATATATTTACAGTGTCTCTTTTGGATTGTCTCCTGGGTCTGTCATAAATTTCATAAGAAGATTAGCTTCATTATTTCCTTCACACCTCATTTTTTACACACACTTGTGCATACACAAGCTGTATTAACCAACTTCTTCACTCATTATTTGCTTTTTTACTCTTTGTGATAAGTGTTTGCCCTCTCAAAGGGTAAAAACTTTCCATTGTTTAGTGGTATGCATTTTGAGGGCAGGGATGATTAGTTACTTCATTTTGGTATCTACAATGTTTAGTATTTACTGTGCTTAACAATACATGTCAGAGGAAGGTGAGAAGGAAGGAAGGAAGGAAAGAAGGAAGGGAGGAAGGGAGGAAGGAAGGGGGAAGTAGGAGGGGGGAAGGAGGGAAAGAGGAAGGAAAGAGACATAGGTTATTCAATTTTTAATTAAAAAAAAAAGGAATGAGAGTTGAGTGCCATTCCCATTCTAACTTATCATGCAAAACATATAGGATATTTTTAAAATTCTAAATCCTACTTCAAACCTATCAAAATAGTGTCTCCAACAAGTGAAGATTGGACAACTTAATATTAAAACTCTCTCCAGGTGATTCTGATACCAGATATTTTGGGAACCATCACTGTTTTAATCAATGCTGACATCATTGTCTTAAGCATGTACAGACATCACCTAAAACAGTTGTTGATTCAACATGAAAGAGCCTCTTTCTGGGCTCCAGGGACGAACAAGGCAAAGCCCCAGAGGTCAAGATAGTTGGAAAAGGCCATTTTGAGATGACATTTAAGTAAATACTCGAATGAAATTACTAAATCATCCATCAATCAATATAATTAACAATGTCCTCATTCTTGTAGGGTACAACGGTTTGCATGAGTTTTACAAAACATGTTCTTTTGAGGATATAGTTTTGCTGTCATGAAATGTTTGTGAAAACTGCACGAGCCATTTTATTCTACCAGAAGAAATTCGATTTATTTCAGATAAACATGTATTCAGTGACAAGGCCACTTTTAAAGCAAAGATGATTTTTAAAAGCCTATCGGAAGATGAAAACTACAAGTCCCTAGACTTTCAACTAGGTTTCTATGACTAAAATGATAACACAAAAATAGCTCAAGCTCTAAAATTATATTGTATGAAATTATGGATGCACAAGAATCAGTTTCCTCTGAGCTTTGATAATTACATTTTAAATAGAGTACTGACATGCTGTAATTATAATATTAAAATGCTAAGATAATCAAATGCTCAAAAGGGGTATTCTGGGCTTCTAAAAGATTTTGTAAATGTCATTAGAATTTCTACTGTATTTCAATTACATCCCAGGAAGACTATTATTATGTGTATGTTTCAGTTCCCATCTAACTGGCAATCTTTTTGACACAGATAAAATTATTGCCTTTGTATCTATTTAATAACACTGATTTAAAAAAATTTTATTCTATGCAGTGCCCTTAATTTTTCCTTCCAGTAGAAACAAATAAACAAAACAAATTCCTTTACTTTCACTATTTCTTCTTTCCTTCCATTTCAGAGTTATCTCCCCTTTTTTCCAAAACCAATCAAACCTTCCTGTTTTGTTCATATTCCTTTCCTCTCCATTAAGTGCCTGTTTCTCTTGCAGTTTTGGCTTTTTTTTAATTAGATATCTTCTTTTGAAGTACATAGTATCTTGGGGCACCTGGGTGGCTCAGTTGGTTAAGCATCCAACTCTTGATTTTGGCTCAGGCCATGATCTCACAGTTGGGTTCGAGCCCCACATAGGGCTCTGTGTTGACAGTGCGGAGCCTGCTTGGGATTCTCTCTCTCCCTCTCTGTTCCTCCCCCTCTTGTGCTCTCTCTCATTCTTTCTCTAAATAAATAAATAAATAAATAAATAAAACCTTAACAAAGTACATGGTATCTCTATATTACAATTACCAGTAAAGTATGAATATGACACTACTAAGGATCCTGCAGCTGTTGGAATGATCATCACCTCTCCGTTCATTCTGTCATCAAATGTTCTGTAAAGACTGGACTGCATCCTATGCTCAGTACTGCATGTCTCTCATTCTGTCTTCAATCTTGCTTTCTATCCTCTTTCCTCCAGCAAATGATGGTCTTATAGGTCACCAGTGCCCTGAGTCACTAGGAACCCCTGGGTCTTGTCTATGTATTGACATTATTAGCACCTTCTTCTTGAAATCTCCTTCCCTAAAGTAGCAAATACATTTCTTGCTTCATTTCCTACCCTCTGCTCCATCTCAGTCTTCTTTACTGTTCTCTTTTCGTCAATCATAAATTCCTTTTCTTCATCCATTTTAATACAGCATTCCCCAACATTCCAGTATCAGCTTCTCTGCACTCTCTTGTTGAACGATTCCATTTACTGCTTTCAATTAATTCAGATTTAACGTGCTCATTGCTATTATTAAAGTTTTATTGCTATCATTTAATAATAAATATGTTTCTTGCCCTCGGGAGTAGCTAAGTATGTACGGGCATGGGAGTGAGAACAGAGAGGGAAATAGTTTACTGTGTGTAATGCTCTGCCATAAGCATATCACTGTACTCCAGGAAGAATAGAGTGATGGTACCAAGGGAGAAATGGCAAAAGATCCTTCTGCCAGTGAGACTTGCCAAATGAGGTCACCACTGATCTGGAACATGAAGAACAAAACCACACTTGTCAAGATATATGAAGAAAAAGTGATAACTCGTGGTAGAAGAAATAATGTATATGAAAATTTAAACTATGAATTCCATGATAATAATATTTCGCTTTACTTTTCTAGTCATATTTCTTCCCCAGGCTTCCCAGTTGCCTTTCTGCCTATCTGATGGTCGTCTCCAGCAGGCCAGCTGGGCAGACTTTCCAAATGAACACTTTCTCTGCCCCCTCTCCTACCTTCTCTACATCTGCTTTCACTTACTGACAAGCTCAGTCTCTCAGTCACCTAGTAACTTTTGGACATAGCTTGAACTTCACCTCACCCTCTCTCTACAATAAGTTATCCATTATTATGAAATTTTCATCTTAATGTTTTGTTTATCTATTCATTCCTTTCCTTTCCTTTTCAAACTACATCTGTCCGTTCACTTGTTCATTTATTTAGAAAGTACTTGAAGAACGTCTTCTTGGGTACTCCTAAGGTAGCTTTCTAGAACTACAATAATGAACTAACCATGAAAATTGCCTGCACTCATGACTTTTCATTCTAGAATAATCAAGTGAACGTATACAAGTATGGACACATGCTGGGCAGAAATATCTCTTCTAAGTAAGCATGGTTTACTTAGATAAGTTGGCCAGAGAAAGCAAAATGACAAGAACAGAAAGAGGAACTTCAATTCGGAGGCCGTGGAAGTTGATTTATGGCATGTAGGCTAGTAGGTACCTTCAGTGTGTATCTGTACGTGCATAAGAGCACGGTACTAGGCCCTGAGCACGCCATTGTGGGAAGGATACATAAAGCAGTCATGGGGCTCTCACAAACAAAGGGTAAGCATATTGCTTCTCCCCATTCTTCCTTCCCGGTATCTTCCCACCAGCGTCAACTTCAAGAAAGAAGTTTTGACGTTTAGCAGATGCTGAAGATGTAGACGAAATTTACACACTCACCGTAAACCTCAGAAGATTTGATAAATATACAATTCTTTTGATTATCTACAGATAAAATGCATGATGAAAATATGTCACTGTGAGATGGGAACACTAATGTCATAGAGGTTTATTACTTTTTTTTTTAACCAAAGATTCAAAGTCCCAGAAGACCTGTCTGACTTGCAAAGCGCTGAGAAAACATTACATTACATGCATTCTGACAAATGATCTCATAAAAATAGCACTGACCATAAACCTTACACAAATAGTTTTGGAAATCAAAGTTCATTTTATGAAAATTTATATAAAGAAAATAAACTCCTTTTTCATATGTGAAATCTTGGATAATTCCTTCCCACGTCAATTTCTTCCTCTCTCCGTACTAATCCACCCATTCTATAATGCAAAGCAGAACCTTTCGTAGAAAAGAGAGAGAGAGTGAGCCCTCATATGTGGTGTTCCTCTTAACTTTGGACCTCATTTTTTTTCTTTAAAAGTTTATCCAGTGTTCTTTTTTTTCCTTATTATTTTATTACAGTCTTGGCATTTGGGACCTAGACAGCTAATCTGAGTAAGTTCTACAGAGACAAAGGAATTTCTGACACCTTGACAACAAACATGGAGGTTCCAGCCCCTACTTTTCCTGAGTATTAATTGTCCATGTGTAAGACAAATGTCCAACTTACATACATTTAATGCAAAGACCGTGGTAAAGAGCTGAACTCTAGCTATGTAATCCTACTGTAATTATAAAAGAGCCTTTAAAACATTTGTAAGGAAATGCAAGTTATTTCTGAAAGGTGCTGTGTATGGGTAAAATATACAGAATGTTAGAGGCCGTTAAGAGGATTTAAGGAGTGAAATGATGGAGGAGGTCAGACTCAGTCAGCTGTGGAATATCCTAGAGCTCCAAAGCTTCTGCTTTAATAAAAGAACAAATACAACCTATTGCAATTCCAGTTGAGCGCCCTCCTTTTAAAGCCGCCCCAGCAAGAGTGTCACTTCTTTATCTGGCCAGCGGCCTGAGGAATATCAGCAGGGTCTGAGAGGAGGCAGGGGCCTCAGCGCCCCACTGCTCTCCTTGTGCTCCAGACTCTTACTCCTCTGTCCGCACCTGAAGGAGGAGGGGCACTTGTGACACTTCGCAGTTCCTACCATATCTAGCTGATTCCCTTATACGTGAGCGGATTACAAATGTTCTTATCTAGACATCTGGGAGGGCAGAAGCCATAGTAGCCAAATATACAACCATAAGTGTTAATCCAGAATTGAAATGGTCACTAGAGACTACTTAGGCCAAGTCCTTATTTTATAAATGAGACAACTGAGGCCTAAGGTAGTGAATGATTCATTCTATACCACATAGTAGGTAAATCATCCTTTAGAATTCAACCCTTTAGAGCCTGTTGCATGGCATCGCACTGTCTGCCACATTTTCCCTGTGAAAGACCTATCAGAGCAGATTCACTTCTGAAATAAAACTCTTCCACTGGCAACGTTTTAAGGAACAAGAAAACATTTCAATAATACAACACCACTAAAGTCCTCCGTATTATGGTCTTATTTACACAAGAGCAATAGCCAATAAAAGACAATCCCTTGCTGCTGTACTTGATTTGTAACTCAACTAGAACACTTATTGTGCTATATGTAATAATCTTTCTATTTTCCCACACTTGGCTGCTAGTTTGTCAAGCGCATGTCTTATTAATTCATAAATCCCTGATGCCTAACACAATAGCAGGTGCTTGTGTGGCATTCAGTACATGTGTGGTGCATTAATGAATGGATGGATACCTGCATGAAGGCATGAAAAGTTTGAGAAACAAAATTGCATATGCAGATAAGTCCGTGTTACAAGGCGCAGTCAAAGCCAGTCTTAAGTGCTTGCATTGGATGTACCAAGATAAAGAAAGTCACTGAGTCTTCAAAATAACAAGAAGACTTGATGAAAGTAATGCTTAAGAACAAATCCGGCAGTCGTTCTCAAAGCACATTGAAAAGATGGAGTATCAGGAAGGCTACGTGGCTCACACTCTTCTAGAATACATCCAGTCTGAAGAGGGGGATTACAGAGATACAAAATAATCAGGTATAAGAATGCTGTGGCTGTACAATACATGAAGATGTCAAAGTACGAAAAACCATTTTTTGACTCACATCTTTACAAACACAACTCAGAAATCACTTCCTCACGGAAGCAATCTGTGGTCTCAGGCAGCGTGTCTCCACTGGTATCCCAGGAATCAGTTCCAGGCGTGCCTAGCACTTCAGCCCCCGGGTCATCTAAAGAGCCAAGAGGAGAGAGAGACCCACGGCCAGTCGCTTCAGGCTGCGAGAAGCCGTGACCATTTACTTCTATGAGCTATACAAATATCCTCATTTCTATGAGCGTGTGACATGAAAAATTTCAAAAGCGCAGTTGAGCACTATTATTTTCCTCTATGTTGTCTTTTAACTCCTGAAGTAATTAATTATTTCAACAGTACCACTTTAGGCAATGGATGAAATAGATTTGAAAAGATTACCTCTGTCTGTAATTCCAGTAAACTTCACTGGCTCAAGTTCTTATAGTCAGAATTGGATACAACTTGATGGTTGAGAACACAGAACCAACCTCCTCAGCTGTTTGAACACTAATCATAGTTTTTCTGCCCTGAGAATCTGTTTTTTTTTTCCCTTTTCAATTATGGAATTTACACACGAAATGATGCTTTGGAATATAGGAGGGTATATTATAATGTTTACTTATTACTTCCTTATGTTGTGGCTTTGTAAATTGCATACAGTTTTAGAACAGTATTTAGTAATACATATAAAAGCTTCATAAATAATCATATATATACAAAAATAGAGAGGTCCTGGAAAGTTTTTATTGCTGAAATACGCAATTGAGGTTTTGAGGACTACTGACTTGCATTCTTTCTCCTGTAGACACCGTGCAAGTTTCCCCTAGGAGTTCCCTGAAGATAAAAGATAACACTGACCAGAAATGGCTCAGATGGAAGCAGATACAGACTGTGTTTTGCTTCTTTAGTCCAGTGAGTTCACATCTGCAAATGACTACCCTCATTTACCAAAGATAATACTTTCACCCAATGATATGCATTTGCTGTCTATACTAGTACTATGTACCTTCATTTATCGAATACACGGTTTTTACCACATATAGATATTATATCGCCAATTTGGGAGTGTCTATTTCATTTGGACCCTTGCTGTTTCCAGCTTGCTTTTAAATCTCCAATTTTTTTCTCTTTGGTGCCAGAGACGTTATGACTGCAATTTCCTCTTTTTGTGCTGTCTTAATATCTGCTATATAATTTTCTAACTTTTTTCAGCACTAACCATATAGAAGAAACTGCTGACTGCTTTGCATTCAATGTCTCACTTGGTTCTCCCCACTACACATGGTGTACTATAATGTTCTGTTGGTTATCCACATTTTATAGAGAAAGGGAACTGAGGCTAGGAGAGGTTTCATAATTGCCCAGAGTCACACAATTAGCAAGGGGCAGAGTAGAGAAAAAAACAAAGACTTTGTTTGAACTATATAAATATTTGACTATCAAGCCCTTGTTAGAATGGTATAAATATTACTGTGAACCACCTAATTTCTCCTAGAAACATTGAGAATTTGATATAGTGGGTGATGGAAATCCCATAAAGGAAAATGTTGGGGAGGTTTTGCCAACTTAGGAGACAAGTAACCTGTACTGGGTTAAAGACTAAGAGAGACTGCTTTGCGAAGACCTGTGGAGAAATGTGGACAAATAATCAGAAGGCCAAAGGGGAACCAATAACAGCAATTGCTAGTTATAAGGCACACAGACAAATTACAAAAAACATTCATGGTAATATTTCACAAGTTGTTTTGCTTTTTAGCAACTATCAACGCTAGCCCATCTTCTGGAATATTTTGGGATTCATGTGAGTTTCATTAATCCATTAGTGTAGATAATGTTCCTTGAGCTGTTACCATGTGCCATGACTGTGCTAAAAGATGTAGCCTTGGCTGGGCACCTGGGGGCTCCATCTGTTAAGCATCCAACTTTGGTTCAGGTCATGATCTCACAGTTTGTGAATTTGATCCCCACATCGGGCTCTGTACTGATAGCTCAGAGCTTAGAGCCTGCTTCTGATTCTGTTTCTCCATTTCTCTCTTCTCCTCCCCTGCTCGTGATCTGTCTCTGTCTCTCAAAAAATAAATAACTGTTAAAAAAAAATGTAGCCTTGGCGTAAACAATGTAAGTATATAACAAAATGCAGTGAAACAATGTTATGAAGATTAGATTTATGTGGGCTTGATATATGAGCAAGGAATAGAAATGAAGGTTATTTATGATCATGTATGACCATGCAAACATTGTAAGGTGTATACTTGAGCGGAGTATTCAGTCAATAAAATAAAATTTGATTCGATTTCCTTCTCAATACTGCAGAAAATGGGTAGTCTTCCCAGTTCTCGGTAATCATTGAAATGTTAACTGGAGACTACAAGACTGTGTACTTTAATTTTTTTTTAATGTGAATGGGGAAAGAGGTCATAAATGGACCAAAGACTGAGATGAATTTCAGGAAGATAGAAGGCTACTATGGTATGATGTATACATTACAGTAGTGGAGAAAGTAACAACCATAACATGGAGAAAAGTCACGAGCGGAGACTGGAGTCATGTTTCATAGTCTCACACTTAGATTCTATAAGTATGAAGAGCGGAGGTTGGGAGAAAGGAAGATAGGCACTGATTGAATGAATCTTTCACAATCTTTAAACATTCCCCAAACCAACAAATATCCCATGTATAATATATTAATTTTTATTTTCAGTCTAAAGTTAAGAAATCCTCTTCAGAGCCACAGAGATCTTTTGGAATTGGATAAAACTTTCAGAGTAGGTTTTGGTACCTCAGGACAGGATGCTCCCCCTTCTGGCTCTGGTGGTGGTACGGAAGCTGGATGTTCTTTCCTGCCATCATGCTTAGAGCTCGTCATATATGTTCTCATTCACAGCAGAAGCCAGGGATTCTGGGCCAAGGTCGTGGTGGATGCAGAGAGGGCAGGGAGAGAACCCAGCCCTGGAATCAATGTTTCAATGTTTCCAAAAATGTGAGAAAAATCTTCAGCATGAACAAATTTGACTCAGAGCTAGTCAATCAAAATATATGGCTCCATAACAAAGAATAAGAATTCAGAAGAGAATAAAACTTTAAAAAACTCTTAATTAGTCTTTTACTCTTAATCAGTCTTTCTCTGTTAGTAGTTTCTGAGAAACAAGAGAGAGAAATTATGGAGAATTTAATTGTAGGCAAAAATTTCTCAAAGCTAATAAAAATGACTCTTTAGATTAAAAGGAACCATGAAATACTGAGGAAGAATATAAATAAAATAAAATAAAATAAATAAAATAAAATACTGTCCATACATGCTGTTACTGATGAAACTTCAAAATACTATGGATATTGTCATTTACTTACCCAATAGATAGTCTGCTCCTTTTTACTCAGAGGAATCTGAATTACTGAGAAAATTACCTAAGGCAAGGTCCATACTCTCCCAATGACGGGAGAAAAGCATACACTGTCTACTTGATCAATGGCCAAGTGAAGACGCTTGCCAGTTGTGGCCAATGAAATGAAAGGGAGAAGGTGCCTAAAGGGGATTTTGAGGAAGGAAATTTCTTTCTGATTAAGATGAAGAGAGAGAGAGGGGGAAAAGGAGAAGGAGGAAGACAAAGAAACGGAAGAAGATGATGGAAGAGAAGGAGAAGGAACAGGAAGAGGAAGAAGAAGAGGAGAAGTTCATGCTTTCTGTTCCTTCTCTTTCTCTTCCATCATCTTCTTCCGGCAGGGATGGGGATGGACCACGTTTCTTCT
Source organism: Paguma larvata (assembly GCA_030068075.1). NCBI lineage: Eukaryota > Metazoa > Chordata > Mammalia > Carnivora > Viverridae > Paguma > Paguma larvata. The sequence goes on from CM057839.1 coordinate 62,719,362, forward strand.
TATACAGGAGGAAAATGAGATACTACCTAAAGTTCTTGAATCAGTAAATAAGTATTCAGGTTATTTTAAAATGTATAGATAATAATCAAGAGACTATGTATATTTATTTATTTTTCTAAGTTTATTTATTTTGAGAAAAGGACAGAGAGGGCAAGCACTGGGGAGGGGCAAAGAGAGAGGGAGAGAGATTATCCCAAGCAGTCTCTGTGCTATCCTGAGGTGGGGCTCAAACTCAAAAACAGTGAGGTCCTGACCTGAGCCAAAATCAAAAGTCAAAAGCTTAACGAACTGAGTCACCCAGCACCCCAAAATTATATATATTTTAAAAAGACATTGGGAGGGGAGAGGACTGCAGGGGACCGTGTGAATATTTTTCACAGTAAATAATGAATACAGTTAAAGAATTATAATTCAAAAATTAATGGTTTAAATACATTGCTTGAAGTTACTGGGTTTACAATCAAGAGTACTAAAATAGAAATAGTCAAAGAAGTTTTCTGTAAAGAAGAAAAGTTGTGACTTTTCATTTTAGCTCTCTCTATGCTTGTGTTTACCTCTTACTTGATTATAATTTGAAATGTCTCTTAAACAATGGATTCCATTTACCTTTAAATTTGTCTCAGTAGTTACCTTACTCAAACGCCCTTTGAGGTCATTAAGTTTGTACTGCGAAGGGAGTTCCAATAGTAATGAAAAAAAGATATTTTAGTCAATCTATAGTAATTTTTCCTTTCCAAGCAACTTGACCCAATTTTTGTAACCTTGGGTGCTGAATGAATACTTATTAAACTTTACAATTGAATTTCTTGCCTTTAATGAGAGACCCCTTCTTTACTCACTTAGCCTGGCTTGACTTCCTGTCACCCGTTCTCCAGATGTCAGTGAGCTAACCAATGCTCAGGCACTTAAGAAGTCTTAGCAAACCACTAACACTTGGTTAGCCCTCAAATTAAGGGTCAGCAATTCAACTCAGAGTGGGCAGCGTCTGGGAGCTCGCTGAAGGAAATGTAGCAATAATCCTTGCAGTTATTCTTAATCTTTGCTGGCAGAGGCTTTAAAGATCCTTCAGAGAGTTCATTATGCAAATGGAATTGTCTGCATCTACTGACAACGAGGCTGAACTGGACAGACCCCAGGCATAAATATCCACTGGGTATACTCTCCCACATGCAAGGAGACACTAGGACAGATCATCTTTGATCTGGATATCTTTATCCTGCAATTAATAAAGGGCAAGAAAGTTCATCTTGAAGATGAGTCACAGATAACTTAGTAAATTGGACAGAATCAAAAAGCAGTGAATCTTCTTTATTATACCTAGTCTTTAATGACTGCTGGAACTTTGCTGAAGCTCTGAAATACTGTTCTTTATAAAACGTATGCACACAAACTTAATACACAAACACACACACACACACACCCAAACTCATTAGACACTGAATTCAAAGATATACATATATTTGTACACATATTCGAATTAATATGTATGCATATGGATACGTGCTCTATATGTATGTATGAGAGGAGTGTGTGTGTGTGTGTGTGTGTGTGTGTGTGTGTACAGAGAGAGAGAGAAAGAGTGAGAACACAATGCTCAGTAGCTTTGTGATGCAGACCAAGTTATGTAAAGATGTAATTTTCCTCATTATACAATGAAACTGATAAAAATGCCAACCTGAAAGAGTTGATCATAATGTTCTTGAAGGACTCACATTAGACGATTCACGTGTTAACATTAAGATTATTTCTTACATTTCCTAAAAAAAATTTTAAAGAATTCATTGGTACGTTTCTTTACTTTGGGCACTACTTTGAAATACTTGAAATGTGACTTGATTAAGAAATCTGCATTCTCTTTACAAGTTCTCGGAATAGAATTTTCGTGTGAACAGAGGCACGTTGAGCTGGAGTCGACCGCCCTGAAAGCCATGCAACATCACCACTGTGTGCCCAGGCCCCGCTGGTTCCGCAGCCTTATGTCACAGTCAGTAGTAGTTACTAAACATTTTATTTGTGCCAAGAACGATTCCATGGGACTCTCTGCAAGACTGCCTGGGGTCATTCCATTCCTCATGTTACCTTAGCTTGAGAAATAAAGGTAAAGATATAAATTAAGTGGTAATTAAAACAAGGTAGGGGTGCCTGGGCGGCTTAGTCGGTTAATATCCTTCAGTTCAGGTCAGGAACTCGAGGTTCTGTGAGTTAGAGCCCTGCATCGGGCCCTGTGCTGACAGCTGAGAGCCTGGAGCCTGCTTCAGATTCTGTGTCTCCTTCTTTTTCTCTGTCTCTCCCCCACTCATGCTCTGTCTGTCTCTCTCTTTCTCTCTCTCTCTCCAAAAATAAACATTAAAAAAAATGAAAAACTAAAACAAGATGATAAAAACAACACAAAACAAAAACCAAAAAAACCTGAGATGATGTTGGTGTTTGTTAATTCAAATGAGCAGATAAATATTTGCCATATGAAATACATATTTACTTTATAATAATAATTGGCTGACACAGTAAACCTTGTGGCCTGCATTGTTAATGCTAGTATAAACTGATCAATGTATCTGAAAAGCAGTGTCGAGTTATTGAAAGACTTATATATGCTCGTGTACTTTGACAGTGAATCGACATTTTCAGCAATTTATCTTAGAGAAATAAATTATGTACAAGAGAGTTGTGCATCAATAGTCATAATATTGTTTTAAAATTTTTGTGTAAATGCCTATAATTGCAAAAAAAAGTCTAAGTAGATCATAATATATCCATAAATAAAATAGATAGTGAAATATATATATATATATATGATGTGGGGAAGTTTTATTGTATAATTTAAGTAAAGTAAAAGGACATAGAAATACTAATTCTCATATCCCCTTAACACACACATACACACACACAAATATGGGAGGACAAGAATCTGCATTAAATATTAACAGTAGATTAATGGCTGTTTTTATTTTCTCATGTTTACTCTTTTTTCCATGTATTATACAATGAATATATATCACTTTTGTAATCAGAAAAATAACCATTATTTTATATTAAAAAAACATTTGAAATCTAATGTCTTTCTGTAATATCTTGTTTTTCTGTTTGCTTATTTCCAACATGAAATATCCTTTCGAGCAGAATGAAATGGGAAATGTTTGCTTCGAGCCGAGAACACACATATTAAAGAAACCCAAAGCATGCAGTGTTCAAAAGCTATTGACAGAAATTCAGAAATTCGTCCATCTTATCCTTTCAGCCAGTTTTTGTGAAGTTTTTTTTTTTTTTCTTGAGACGATTCAGAAATTAAATGACCTTTTCTAACTAAACACACGCAGATGTAGTCAGAGGTAATGATGGTATTATGTAAGCTCAGTATGAGCAATAAACCTTAAAACGTGTATTCTACCAACTAGCAATTTTCCCAATCAGCTTTTTATTTTGCCGTGCCGCCACCTTCTAAAGCCCTAATCATGGAGGTGGCTCTGGAGAAAGAGCTGTGTTCCGTTTGAACTCAGTAGGTAATGAGTGTATAAGGACTAAATGTGCTTTTTGCTCTCTGTAGCACAGTGTGCTTTTCCTGTTTTGCAACCATTTTCTCCAATTCAATGCAAATTCTTGTCATTTCCCCCAGAAATAAATGCTATTATTCCTATGTCAGAAACTTTCTACCCTGCCATCAGCTGGATTTTTGTCAAAATTAAAAATCTACATCACAGGCCAGAGACAGACAGACCCCAAGTAGCCAAAGTTGTTAGCTAGGAATAAACGAGGCTTCCGACATGAAGCACATAATTAGCGATGACAAGCGGACATTGCTGTGTGATGGGCATCACTGTCCTTCATCTCTCCTGCTCTACCTGGCTGGTTTCATGTTAGGTCTAAATAAATGGCTCATAATTTCCCTCTCTCTCTCTCTATCTCTCTCTCTCTCTCTCTCACACACACACACACACACACACCTAATTAAAACGCATACTATTATCACTTCCTTAATTTTAATCCTCTTTGACTTATGATGGCTTTATTCAAACTCCATATACAGAAGCAGAAAACAGGCTTTGTGGATAAAGGACTATTACTTGGCTGAACATTATTTCAGACTGAGTGAAAATTGCATGATGATTACTGGAGGCCATTGAAAACGCCTTGGGAATTTCTTTTAGAGAGCACGAATCTATAGGAGCCTAGGTGCTAATTGAATTAATAGGTAGAGAAAGTCAAAGAAAAGCAAATTGAAAAACTGATCCTAAATTAGAAATATTTTTATCGTTATTTTAAAATGCTTGTTAATCTTGAAGAACGAATACAGCCTGGTATGTCCCACTTGGGAAAAGATCACACCGGAATATACACAGAAGATGCAAGGCCAGACCGGAATCACTGTGATGATCGATCTCTCTAGAATAACGCCAACTGATGTATGTCAGATTTAGAAGTCCTAATTTGGTTAGAAAGTACAAAATCCTATGCAATAAAACCCAGCCCTGGGATTGCCCTGCGTTGTTCATGCTGCTCGTTTCAAAGGACATTAAAATGAATGAAGGAAGGAAGACTTTTTAAAATACTTATAAAAGACTCATTTCATTCTTTTAACTCTGTGTGACAGACGAGAACGCCAAGACATAGAGAGAGGTCAGGTGACTTAAGTGGCCTCACACAGATAGGAAACAGCAGTGCTCAGGCTCAAACCAGGCGATTCAGCTCCAGACGCCGGCCCCCTCATCACCACACCCTACCCCCTCCTTTCCACTGCCCCATGGCCTTTCCATTGCCTTAGAGACCCGAGAAATTCCTCCAAGGTTTTCAAAGTTGACATCCGTGATTCTACCAGGGATTATCTGCTTTGGTCTGTTTTAGAGAACGGAGTTCTGTGTGAAATTGTATCGAAAAAGAGAAGGGCATACAACATACTTCACGAAAAGTACTACATGTGATAAGCCCACTCCCCTCAGGACCTTACTGTACCTCTGTGCCAACACTGCAGGCATTAATTTGCACTACGGATAGCTGCTTAGATGTACTATTAAATAAAGACTTTTGACTGATGCTAGGAAAGCAGTGGGGAGTAGTGTGTTCTTTGTCCTTACGATTGTTTTTGTAACTTTTTATAGTGGGGTGGTTGAGATATTTAAGGTCAGGCAAACTGAGGGAAGTTGGAAGACAGTTGTATTTACTGGTTCTGAAGCCAAATGTCAAGCACAAGGTATTGGGCCTGGGCTGTGTCTCCCACTTGAAGCTGACGTGAATTTCTATGAAGGGAAAACAAGGCAAGACACTGTACACTACATCCTTTTAGGTCTGCTTTGATTTTCACTCTCACCCCTTGAGGTCTTTTAGGTTTTGGCATCCTTCCCAGGGCTTACTTTTGGCTGCATGGAGAACTTTCTTAATCTATAGCTTATGTGCATTCGAAGAAAATGTATTTCACATTTGTGATGTCCACTGGAATATTTAGATGAACTCTAGTTCCGGACACTAATCTGGTTTCCCAGTGAGATTTTACTTAATATATGACATTCTCTATCTAACTACCATGCCTGAAGTATGGTCATTTATTTTGTCATCATAAATGCTGAGTTGGGCAAGCTACAGATCTGTTCAATTGATTGTACAGAGAATGGCTCTTAATTTTGCTCAGAAAGTTTCCAAAAAGCTGATTTCAAAATAGCCTCTTTTATAAATGCATATAAACAGAACTGTAAACTCGGATTTTCACAGATGTAATATTTTTTCCTGTCCCAGAGTTTCTTAAATAAAGCACCGTTTTAATATATAACATAAGACTAAGTTATTTCTTTCATTAATGTTTCTCTTAACATGCCTAATTTGCTTCTAAAGGATGGATTGCAGTTAATGTTTATTCTTATCATGCCTACAACACACAATGATGTTTACAATTTTGAATAAGCGCTATTTTGTCTAGATTTGTATTTCTGAAGGTATACTAGTGAGGTATACTAGGTCAGGCCAATTCCTGAGAGTATTCAGATGATAAAAAATAAAGTGTCAGATGATAAAAAATAAAGTGTCCTAAAAAAAAACCAAAATTAAATAAATAAAAATAAAGTGTCTTACAACTACAGATAATGACAGCTCGATAAATCAAATAATATACAGTCAAATTTTGTGCGCGGACAAAATTGAAAAGTTACTACAGAAAAGTACGAATTCAATATTGTGTTGGCCAAATTCGTATAACCATAAGTCAGGAAATAACACGAACGCAGATAACACAGGCAGTTGTTCTCAGGGCATGCTTATGAAATGTTGAAAAGAAAAGGAGGGCATCTTATTTCATTCAAAGTACCATTATTTTCATCAGGCACAGACAGGAAGGATACCATGAAGCCGTTGCGTCAATATAGAAGCTTTAAATGAAGCACGACTATAGCAGAAGCTAACGCACAATGCTGTGTGTAGCTCTTCCCATCACATTATTTTCTGAATACAACTTGCCACCGACAAAAAAGATCATGCCAGCCACATGTTTGCTAAGCTGCACAGAAGCTTTTAAAACGCTTAACATACAGTGGTTACAACAATCATCTGATTAGCACTTTTGTTCACAGCATTCTTAGCCTCCTTCGCTTATTATGGCAAATGCTACAATTAGAATTGCATTAAAATAATAGCTATCTATTTGTAGGAACTGTGTAATGATGCTCAAACTACTGGAAGATGGTAACAGCCCTATTGGCTCTTGACCAAGATAGATCACAATACGTTCTGATAACCCGATTCTCCATTCTTGAGTTGTTTCTGCAGAATGCGTTCAAATGCTCAGACAGAGCAAGGAACCAGCTATCTGGCACCACGGACAAGCGAAGTCTTTATCCCAAGCAGATTTTTTCTTATTGTCAATGTATAATTTTGATTTTTTTTCTTACAAACCCTTGTGTTGAGGGCTGACTTTATTTATTTTGAGGGGGGCAGGGGCAGAGAGAGAGGGGGAGAGAATCCCATGCAGGCTCCACGCTCAGCACAGAGCCCAACATGGGGCTCGATCTTACAGACTGTGAGATCATGACCTGAGCTGAAATCAAGAGTCAGATGCTTAACCAACTGAGCCACCCAGGCACCACAATGTATTATTTTTAAAGCCCTGATATTTGTTTTGAAATTATATTTATTTTTATTAAAATACTTCTAAAATACATTCTATATTTCTATGACTTTTGTTTATTTTTACATTGCCTCGCAGTACAGAAAGACCTTTAGAAGGTACTTATTCAAGGTAAGATAAAACACTTTCAGATTTTGAGGGCTTTGGTGTACTTACAAGTAAAATGGTTGATAATAATGATAACTCTGAATCATCAATAAAACATTGTATTGTCTTACATGCAGCGTTCTTAGGAGTCATAAAATATGCAATGCGTATTAAAAAGGCAAATGTATTTTTATTAGTCTTTCATATTTTTTTCTTTATTCTCTCTTTCTCTGCTGGTAGAGATTCAGTAATCACTGCACATGTTGACAGAGTACCTAATAGTACCTCCCATCGTTTCTAATCGTTAGCTTCTATCCTTCTCTAGGATAGAAAATAAGACAATTGAGGTGACATAATCATCAGTTAGTCAAAGTCTTTCCCATGGGCTAAATTATACAATCTATAGAACTTTGCTTCTACTCTCAGTGATCTTTTTGTTACTTTTAGGATTTTAGGAATATTCCGGGAGGTTGAGGCAAGGGGAAGCTTGCAAGAGTTCAAGTCACAATTATTAACTCAGGGCATGGCAATGCCTCCACCTCAGATAGGATGCCATTTATATAAGTGAAGATGCACATTATAAAGCAATAAGGATGTATTCTTGAAAATACATCTAACAATATTGATTCTTAGAGGCAGAAATATATAGACTGGCATGATGGTAAAGTGAGTTTAAGAGTCAGGATGAGAATCAAAACATTCTTAAGGGGCTAAGTACTTGAGTAGCCAGGACAATTGTTCCAGGTCTCTTGCGTAGGAAAGAGACAAGAATCCTTTTGAGAAACTAAATAGAAGCACCAAATTTCAAAATAAAGCATGCCATGATTCTTAAAACATGTAACCTATACCAAAATATAACATGCTACATAACTATCTAACCTCAGAAATTTTAATAGCTGTTCTTTGAGATTCGTGTTTTCCCAAGACCAGATATAAACTCTGAGTGGACCTCTGTGTTACCAAGACAAGACCACTGTTTCTCCCTTCTCTCTGCCCACTTCCCTGAAACTCACCAGGCTGTGACCTTCCAAACCTACACCACACTTACCAATTTCCATGCTATAAACACCCTCTGACTAACCCCAATCCCCAAACCCTGAGAATATCCTTTTCTACAGTCCCCTTTTGAGATGTACTAAGACTTCAACAAGATGGTGTTCTTCTTGGTCATAAAGTTCCATAAACCAAAGTTTCTATGATCAACAGTTTCCTCTGGGAGCTTCTAGGGCTTTGGACGTTTTATTCATCTATGATTTATTCAACTCTGTTGCACAAGATCAAGATTGGGATATAACTATTAGCTTTGGCCATACGGAGTTCATAAATGACATTAACAAGCGGTTTCGCTGGAGTAGTGAGAAAATGGTGTATTTTTAATGGGCTCAAGAGAGAATGGTAGGTGAGGAATTGGACAGAGTGATTATAAACTATTCCAAGAAATTTTGTATAAAATGAAGCAGAAAAAATGGGACAGAAGCTGGAGGGGATGTGATTTACGACATATTAGTATGAAAACAGGAACAATTGAAAAAAAAAGAATAGGGGGGTAAGGAAAGAATTTCAGGAGGAAAATACGTGAATAGTGGAGAGAAAACATGGTCAAATGCCCAAGTTGAGGGGCTGGTCTCCCCTAGGCGTATGAATTGTTGCTAGAACGGTTGATTGCAAGTAAAGATGACTGGCTCTTTGGTGGCAAGATGAGAAGATTCTCTTCCATTTTTTTTCCTGACTTGTCAGACAGAAAAATTTGTGAGTGAGATGAGGAGAAATGGAGAACAGTAACTAGATACATATAATATAGCGGAAGCACTGGAGTCCACAGTGCTTTCTAAGCACTTTCTAAGAAGTTTAGATTCAGGCGTCTCCTCTATCACTCCGTACCGGAATGACCATTCACCTTTCTAAGCTGTGACTTCTGTTTTTCCTAACTATTCTGTCACTGCAGGACACTATTCTGCCTCCTTTTGATATTTCACATCTTCTTCTATTATACTTACAACTTGGTTTTCTAGTTGTGTATTAGCATAGTTAACTCCCCCAAAGACCCTAAATTCTTTAAGAAGTGAACGTTCTATATGGATTACAATGGTTTTTTTCTTTGAATCTGAGGTCTAGCGTATTCGCTCATCATTGATATCTAATAGATATTGATTGACTAATAATAGCAAAACTTATCTGAAAGTTATTATTGTTGGGTACTATTTGAAACACTTTTTATATATCAATGCTTGGCTTAGGCCTCAAAATAAGTCTAGGAATTGGGAGTTTCGAATATCTTCATTTAGAAATGAGAAGACCAAGGTACAGATGGTGGCAGAGCTGGGATTAGAACTGAGGGATCTGGCTCCAAAAGCAGAAGCCCTCAACTCAACAACAAAGTCAACTAGTAGTAAACTCAATAATAAACACTGTGGAGGCAGAAGTGCACCCTCTGTGACTTTAGACCTTTGGGGTAAAATATGAGTGGGTCTAGCCTAGCCTTCAATATGAATACCGTCTGAAATACTGCTTTGGAAAATCACTTAAACAGTACACAGAAGAACAAAGTACACAGAAGTACAAAGAAAAAGTAACGGAAGTGCAGTCTGTTGTAATTACATAGCGATGGTTTATAATAGGAACAATAAGCATGGTTTCATCATATTCTAAATATTCTTGGTAGCCGAAAAGCATGAATTTATAATAATTGATACACTTTCTTGAGAAATTGCTATGTGGCAATCATGGAGCTAAGTGCTTAGCCTGTTTTATCTCATTTAATTCTCACAAAGGCCCTATTTGTTTCCCGTTTTAATATTTTTTAAGTTTATTTATTTATTTTGAGAGAGAGAGAGAATCCCAGGCAGGCTCTGCACTATCAGCACAGAGCTGATGCAGAGCTCCACGTGGGTCTTGAGCTCATGAACTGTGAGACCGAGACCTGAGCTGAAATTGAAGAGTCGGAGGCCTAACCGACCGAGCCACCCAGGCGTCCCAATTTGTTTCCCATCTTAGAATAAGGAGAGCGGATGCCTGGCAGAACGTGATGCAGGTGTGCTGACCCCAAACTCTAGGCTCTTCATTTCATGGTTCTTTTTGTGTGGGAGCAGATGAGCAGGAGCTGGCACAGAAAGAACGGAAAGGAAAGTCAAAAGTGTGAGGGAAAGTCAAAGAGACACAGCAAATCTATCGTGCTCCAAGGTCATCATTCAGGACACTCTTCGTGACCCAGTCTCTTACAAGAAAACAGAAATAACAATAGGTCTTACCACATTAAATTGTTATGGAACAGAAAAAAGCTGGTGCAACTCAAGTTCAAAATAAACATGAGCTGTTACTGTTGCTGATGTCGTGTACTCAGAGGTATATGTATATTACTGTTATTGTAATTATTGTTACTGAGTATAGGAATTTTACAGCTCTTGGGAATTTAGGAAAAAGAGGAAAAGTAGAAAGAAGTGACTAGATGTATTTCTTCCAAATCACCTATACATAAAAGAACATAAATGTAATCACTTTTCTCACTGCTCTTGAAACATACAAATAAATCAGGTATTAAGAATTGGATTATTCATGTCGAAGAAAACAATATTCATGTCATAGTAAAACAATAATTTAAAGGTGTTTAAAAATAGGTTTATCATTTGTAATTATATTTATATTCATCTATGTCTTTCAGCTTTGGAGAATATTCTGGGGATAAAGAAGAATATTACATTTTGTCTTATTTTACAAGGATATCTTACGTTGTTACGTTACAGGCATTTTTGTCCTTGAATGCTTCAGATGTAAAGCATTTTTTGTTTATTAGCTGTAGATATTCCCTAGAAACTTCACTAATACACTGCCGTTTAAGATTTGTGACCCTACTTGTAAGAAAATGTAAGGCAAGTGATGAAACTGGACATTAAATGGATCTAGTTGCAGAAAGCCGATGTTTCTTTCTGACAGTCTAGCTGGTCGTCCACATTGCCAAATAAGCACTCGGCCTGTTATCCGGAGAAATTTTGCAGGCAGGTCTTGTCTTACTCCTTCAGCATGCTACTTATTGGCTTTTCTGTATTGTTTTAACTGATTTCCCATTCATTTTTAATTTTGAAAAAAATGCAGAGAAAATGATTGTGGTTTCGATTGTACGATTGAAAGCAGGCAGTAACTTTTAAAAGGACTTGAGTTTATGGGGGTGGAGAAGCTCTCCTTTTCCCAGTCACTCAGGGAACTTGGCCGCTGGAGGCTCGAACTGGACCCACACTCCCATGATACCCGTGGCAGGTAACGTGAAGAATTGTACGCGGGCGCTCAAGGGCGGAGCATGACACTTCTGTTTACATTTCATTAGTGAAAAATCATATTTTAAAAGGAAGCAAGAAAGTGGAAGTTTCCCATATTCCCCGTGTGGAGAAGAAGCAGAATATTTGTGAGTAGCTCTGATGACTACGACATTGGGTTTGTAGCTGGCCTCCAAGCTGTAAAGCTGGCGCTCTGCCCCATGTGGACTCTAGCACGTCTTTCCATCATGTTGTTGACTCTAGAAAACTAAGGTAAAGATGAGAGTCTGTGGCTTTACCCTCCAAACATTGTTTTCTTTACTGGAAAAAAAATCTTCGAATATTATTCACTTATTTCTATAGTCACCATGTTTTGGGCAGTGTTTTTAAAACTGTGGATTCATCAGTGAATATGATCGGATCCCTGTCTTGTGATCTTGGAGCAGGGAGGACACATATTTAATCAGTTAAAATAAGGAATCAAATGTTACATAAGATGAGAGCCTGGCCCGTTGGCTCTCACTGCTGCTCTCAGTATATTTGCCCCAATAGTATTCTAATTTCTGTTGACTCCTAAGCAGCTGTGAGAGAGAATACTATTTTAAATTTTTTACATTAAACCTATAGTTCGAAGGGTGCCTGGGTGACTCAGTCGGTTAAGCGTCCGCATTTGGCTCAGGTCATGATCTCACGGTCTGTGAGTTCGAGCCCTGCGTCGGGCTCTGTGCTAACAGCTCAAAGCCTGGAGCCTGCTTCAGATTCTGTGTCTCCCTCTCTCTCTGCCCCTCCTCACTCACTCTCTGTCTCTCAAAAATGAATAATTGTTAAAAAAAAAAATCTAAAGTTCAGAAAACTGTGAGTGAAAATCTGAGGGTTTCCCCTTGCATAAATTAAAATATTGTTTTTCTTACTTTCTGCTACATAGCTAATTTTAAAATAGGCAATGTTTTTAATACAACTCTTCTAGATTAGAGGAGTGTTACTGTTTTGATGGAAACCATTTCTATTTATTTAGGCTTCGTCTATGGAGAATAAAATCAGATGTGAGGATTATTTACTTTGTTTGATGTAGATATGCAATGGAGTTCATTTAAGTTCTAGGAGAAAAAAAAATGTGTTTTTACCTGCATTTACAACTTGATCTTCTTTACTCAACAAATATAATGACCAAGGAGTCTCTTTATGCCACCAGTAATTCATTTAGTTCACTGCAAAGAACCTATTTCCAAAAAAGAGATAAAGCAAGCACTCTGAAAACATTTTTCAGTCATCGCCTGGCTGATTTGCCTTCTCAGTTAATGCGCTATTTATAGTGAGATGAAATTATTCAGTGTTGGTGGTCTGTGTTTCCAAACCAGCCTTCTCTTCTGGGTTAGAAATGACTTCGCCCATTTTGGTTCAGTTTGCCTTCTCCCCGTGCCATCCACAGGCGGCGTGTGGCGTAACGTTCTAAGCCTGCTAATATTTTATTTCAGCAGGTAAATTTGGCCTGGCCCAAAGAGGAAAAAAAAAAATGAAAGACCAGAGGCCTTGCAGAGGTTTTTACATTTTTTTTCAATTTTTAAATTTTTTTAATGTGTATTTATTTTTGAAAGAGAGAGACAGAGACAGAGTGTGAATGAGGAGAATCAGGGAGGGAGAGACACAGAATCCGAAGCAGGCTCCAGGCTCTGAGCTGTCAGCACAGCCCGACGCGGGGCTTGAACCCACAAACCCGGACATTATGACCTGAGCCAAAGTCTGATGCTTAAGGGACCGAGCCACCCAGGTGCCCTGAGCTTCTGCATTTTGATTAGGCAACAGTTAGCAAGTCCCAGAGGCTCCTGTCCAGACCACAGCTGGGCTCCTCCTGCCTGCTCCAGGGCCCTGTCAGCCTGCACTCACAGGGTCTGATGGCCACTTTGCACTTTTCTTCACCTTCTTAAGCCTTCAACTCTCTGACCAAAAGACAAAAAAAAAAAAAAAAAAGGAAACAAGAGTGTTTGAAAAACAGATTGTCATAGGCATACAGAGGCTTTGAATAAAAATCTACAAAATAGCCCTTCTGCCATTGCCAGACCGTGACAACCTTCTCAGCAGGGTCACTACTGAAGGTGTCGAGTGACCTTGGCACAATGCCCTGCTCATGATGTTTTAAGTGAGTTTTAATGGCGGCAGTGTGAGGGATGAGGAGGAATAAGAAGGGGCAGTGAAGAAAAACTAAGAAGCGACATCACCACTACTAGCCTGACTTACTCTGTGCTTTAGTTGGACATTTAGTCATTCACCTGACAAACACTGAATGAGACTACTGATTGCTGGGTAGTCAGGGAATATGCTTGACCTTGAACAACATGGGTTTGAACTGTGTGGGTTCGTTCACTTATACGCAGATTTTTTTCGATAAATATGGTTTGGTACTATAAATATATTTTCTCTTCCTTACCATCTTCTTAATAACATTTTCTTTTATTTTTCTTGCTGTATTGTAAAGGTATGATATACAGTACATATAAAAATATGCTAACTGACTTCTTATGTTATCGGCAACTCTTCTAGTCAACAGCAGGCTATTATGTAGTTAATTTGGGGACAGTCTATAGTGACACATGGAGTTTGGACAGCAGGTGTCATTGTATGCAACCCTTGTATTGTCAACAAATATATATTTCAACCTTCTCCTTCAGCCCATCATCAATAAACTATGATACCAACTCTATTCATCCTTCCAGATAGCTATTTGCAGTACATAAACAAATTGCAAAAAATGGAAAGAGATTTTCTTTCTCTTCTGAGACTCCAGCAGGGGAAAAGTAGTTTGCTTGTCTACTTAGAGCTTTCTTAGAAACAGAGAAATGGACTGGATAATTACACTGCATAACTGCTCATGTGCTATCCTTTGATTTTTTTTAAATAAACCTTTTATTTTGAGATACTTGTGGATTCACATACAGTTGAAGGAATTAATGCATTGGTGATGAGTTTATAGCAAGACAGTGAGTGATGAAATGTGAGGAACTCCCATTGTCTTGCTCCCCAGTGAAATTGATGAGGGTTATTTTAAGAACAAGCACTTAAAGGCTCTGGAAAGTTTTGTCCTAAGGACAAACAAGAGATGAAGAAAACTATTTGAGATAACTAAAGAGTGGGTAAAAAAAGCAAGAGTCTGGTATTTGGGGGCACCTGGGTGGCTCTTGGTTTCTGCTCAGGTCAAAACCTCACAGGTTCCTAAGATCTGGGATACAGCCTTTTTTTGGTTGGGATTGGGTATCTCTCTCCCTCCCTCTCTCTCTACTCCTCCCCTGCTCCCTCCCTCACATTGTTCCAGCTTTCTTTCAAAATAAATAAATAAACTTAAAAAAAAAAAGTCTGGTATTTGAACCAAGATCCTCCTTCCCCTTCCCGGCTCAACAAAGCAGAGACTCTACCGCTACAGCCAAGAACCCAGCTCCTGTCCTGCGCCTCCCCCAGCTCCCATTCTGAGAGTTATCTTCTGGGGAGGAGTTCAATGGATCTTCATCATGCCCCTAGCTATCCATTGCCCTGGCTAGTGCAGCCCAAGATGGGGGGTGTCTCTTCTTCCTCATACCCCACACTTGTGAAAGAGAGGCTCTGCCTTGGTTAGAGCATACCGAGAATGCTGGGCCCCAGTTACCAATGCCCCAGCCTGTGGGGGTTTGACACCAGCAGAGACAACCCACAGGACCTCTGTCTGCTGCCCATCCCTGCTCTGAGCTCCTAGAGTAGAGGTGTCACTCAGAAAGAAGCTTGCCATTGTCCCAACCTGGCCACTCCAGAGCCCTACTTAGGGCTTTTGCCTTGGAGAAGCGGGTCATAAAACCGAAAGCTCCTAAACTGTTCTAGAAGGAAATAACTTTATTTGCAACAGAGTATGCAAAAGTTTAAACCTAAGAATACTCTCAAAATCAGTGCAGATTATGGTGGAAGACAAGGAGGAGATTAATGGATTTAAAATAGGTATGGTTTAGACTGCAAACTGGTTAGTTTGCAGATTAGGAGCCAATGGCAGGCCACCACAAGACATGCCACTTTGGCATGCAGATTATTTTAAGCTAAAAACAATCAAGGCTTAAAAGACTCAGGAAAAAATTTTGACCTTCCCCCTACTGCCTGAAAGGATTCGGACAGAGGACCTGCTCCAGGAAAAGAGCAATCACCATAGATAACGACATTATAATATGAACTAGGTATGCCAGACAAGGAGGAACTTAGCAAAATCTGTGTGTTAAAATTCCTCCTCATATTCCATTGTTTCTGTATGGCCCAGCAAACATTTGTTCACCAAACATTTACTCTTTTTCATCTTCCTGTACATCGTTTCCCATGCTTTTGAAGTCCCAAACCCCTGCCTACTTCTTGGTTCAAGATGACATATATACTTTATTTACCTGACTGTCTTTGGAATCTCATGTCTGTGTGAATTCCCTGTATGTTTGCAACTGGATTTGATTTTCTCCTGTTAATTTGTCTCATCTCAATTTAATTCTTAGGCTAGCTAGAAGAACCTAGACAGGCAGATAAAAATGTTCTCTCCCCAACATAGGAAAGAACCCAGAACATGAGAGTCGGAAGGATCCCTTCTAGGGTTTGGGGATTTCCTCTCACTACCTCTTCCAGATGGTGAAAGCCTTGATGCTTCTGCCTCCATCACAGCTGGGGATCACACTGCTTTCTATCTTCCGGCTAGGGTAGAAATCCCAGTTCTTTGATTTGCTGGCAGTTGGTGAGGGAGCCATTTTTCTTCCTGTGGTTTTGACTTGAGAGTAATTATTTTCTAAAAGTTTTCTGCCTTGTTGGGCTATCTCTGCCTTCTGAAGCAGAAGTCTTTTTTTTTATGATTTTTTTTTAACCTTGCTTGAAGTCCCTCAGTATATTCAGACTTTACTCAGAATAGAGTAACATGAAGTAGAATGCTTTCAGGAACTGGTCATTACTTAGTTACACAGTCTCATTTCTTGGCCAGATCCTTCAATATTCTATGTTACAGACACACTACTTCTTTCTTTTTTCCTCTAGGCTGGTTTCTTTATCTGAAATGTTTCTCCCACCCACTCCTGATACTATCCTTCTGGGGTCTGCTTACTCGCAGGTCTTTCCTGATACCTTATCCCAACCCTTCTAGCATGCTTTCATAATCCTATTCTTGCTTTCCTCAAAGACCTTCGCACTTGCTGTGCCTTCTGTTCAAAAATGCGCTTCCAAGACATTCTGCTTTTTATCATTCCAAGGGTCATCTTTAAAGATCAGCACCTCGGTGAGTTCTTCTCTAAATTTTAAAATTAACACAGCCACCCGAAGGGCCGGTTATTAGTGTATCATCCCATTTTTCTCCACCTCCATTAACGTTAAAAGTTCTGAAATTTCTTTTGTTGTTGAGTACTATCTAGACTGTTGACCTCAGTCCCTAGAACGTCAATTGCACAAGGAAAGATGTCTATTTTGCTTGTTGCTCTGTTCTCAGTACCTGTAACAATGTTTGGCTCTCAGTAGTACATGTCCATTCTTTTATTCACCTCATGTTAATTGAGGCTCTATTACACACTAGACACAGAGATGCATTACTTAACAAAAATATACAAATGTTGATTTTAAGTCTGGCATAATGTTAGAAGGTTTAGTTATAATATTCTTATATTTTACCATGGTAAATAAATATTATGTAGTGTATTATTAGAATATGAGAAATCTATTTAAAAATATAGCAGGTAAGGAGTCAGGAGTTATGAGACTGGGTGACATGTTACAAAAGCAAATATGAAGAGCAATTTTCAATAAACTATTTTCACATAACTTTGTCATTTAAACTATTCCATTCCAGGGGCACCTGGGTGGCTCAGTCGGTTAAATGTCTGACTTTAGCTCAGTTCATGATCTCACCACTCATGGGTTCAAGTCCCATGTCAGGCTCTGTGGTGACATCTCAGAGCCTGGAGCCTGCTTCTGAGTCTGTGTCTCCCTCTCTCTCTGTTCCTCCCTCAGTCTCTCTCTCTCTCTCTCTCTCTCTCTCTCTCTCTGTGTCTCTCTTTCTCAAAAATAAATAAAAAATTTAAAAAAAATTCCATTCTAATAAAATAAGTTAACCATCCAGAGTTGAAGAAAGGGAAACTAATGAATGATGTAGAGCTTTTTAATTTTTATTTGGATGCAGATTTATTTCTCAAGTTTTTAAAAACAAATGCTACTATAATTGTTTTTAAGTTTCTTTCCACTTGTAAACCATTTCATGTATCAAAGCAAAACAAATTAATTTGATGTAACTGTCTATATAAAACACCAAGACACTAATCTTGGATTTGAGGAATAGTCATAATATTTAAAGGAGAGCAGTTCACAGAAAAACTATTTTCTGAGACAATTAATTGGACCTTATTATGCCCTATTAAATTAATTTTTGAAGTTTTGGGTTTTTTTATTCAGTACCCATCTGAGTGAGAGAATCTGAAAACATGCATCAGGAATGATTACTTAAGAAACCCAATTCCAATTTTTTTTTTTAATTACAAGAATGAAAAATAAACACACACACACAAAGTGATAATTTAGGCATAAACATCACATCGCAGTATATTTTTTATGTGATTAAAGAAATAGAGATAAAAATACACAATGCATTTTTCACTTCAACAGAAACTGTGGAAGCATTTTTGT
This sequence comes from Paguma larvata, assembly GCA_030068075.1. Taxonomy (NCBI): domain Eukaryota; kingdom Metazoa; phylum Chordata; class Mammalia; order Carnivora; family Viverridae; genus Paguma; species Paguma larvata. The sequence continues at coordinate 62,737,449 of CM057839.1, forward strand.
AGTTGCTACACAGATTTAGGAAAGCAACTCTTAGGAAATCATAAGATTGTTGGTATTGAATCATGAAATCAGTGGGAAAGTCATTTTTATAGAGGCTGAGAAGAAATCACAGAAGCGATTTCCAGAAAGAATGGTATTGGTCTGGAAGCACCTGGAAAAGCACTTACAATTATCAATTTTTCCATAAAACATAGGGATATATGAAAAATTGTAATGCAATAAGTCAAGAATATGGATACAATCTAGGAGAATCTGGGAATGATCACCAAGACAGAACATAAAATTTAACCGAGAAACTTTAATAATGACAGAAGCAAGAATCACAAAAAGCATCTATTGATGTCAAAAGAGGTCCCCAGGGAGGGACATGAAGCTGCAAAATTAGAATTAGTGTAACTAGAAAAGAAGCAATTACTGCCTTTCTTTAAAGCCCTATTCTGCCCCAGGGGAGAGATCTATAATTGAAAAACAAATAACAAAACAAACCAAACAAAATGCCAAAAAAAAACCTTGCACGTATTAACAGTAGTAATATATTTAAACATATAAATAGCAGATAAAATTAATATAGAGAAGAAGTTTTATTTTTTTAAGATGTTTTTAATCTTTATTTAGAGAGAGAGAGAGCACAAGCAGGAGAGGGGCAGAGAGAGAGAGAGGGAGACACAGAATCTGAAGCAAGTTCAGGCTCTGAGCTTTGATCATGACCTGAACTGAAGTCGGATGCTTAACCAACTGAGCCACCCAGGTGCCCCTATAGAAGAAATTTTGAAAACTAATAAGCAAATCAACAAATGACAGTAGTAACATTTTTACCAGTGGAAACTTAGAAATAAAGATTGAAACTACCTTTGTTTCTAAACTTTACTTGGAAATAAAAACAGCACAAATTCAACCTATATGTGCCTAGTGTTCAATAAAACTTATTGCATTTCTTCAAACTCCTAAGGCAATACAAGTTCACTGAAGAACTTCTGAAAAAATACAAAAAGGCCTGAAGAATTTTCACACAGCCCAGAAACAACCACTATTCATGTTTTCATAGTCATATGTATATATTTACAACATTGGGAAATACTGACTGGATTAATTTCTGTTTTGTTTGTTTTTTTAAGTTTATTTATTTATTTTGAGAGAGAGAGAACTGGGAAAGGGCAGAGAGAGAGGGACAGAGAATCCCAAACAGGTTCTGCTCTAATGGCGAGGGGCCCGACATGGAGCTCGATCCCACGAACCATGAGATCATGACCTAAGCTGAAACCAAGATGTCAGATGCTCAACCTGCTGAGCCACCCAGGCTCCCTGACCATATTAATTTCCTACTGCTACCATAAGGATTACCACAAACTTAGTGACAACACATATCTATAAAAACCTCCTCTTTAATTCTCATGGTCAGGAGTCTGAAATCAGTCTCACTGAGCCAGAGTTGGGGTGACAGCAAGGCTGGATCCTTCTGGAGGCTTTGAGGAGAGAATCCATTTCCTGACTTTTTCAGCTTCTAGGGGATGCCTGCATTCCTCGATTGTGGCCTCCTCTATCTTCAAAGAGCATCACTCCAATCTCTGATTCTGTTGTCACGTCACCTCTCCTCTTCCTTACTCTGACTCTGTGCATCCTTCTCACAAGGAGCGTTGTGATTTCACTGGTCTCGTCTGGATAAGCTGGGGCAATCTCCCTATCTCAAAATCCTTCATCTAATCACAGCTATCAAGTCCCTTTTGCCATATAAGGTAATACTCACAGGTTCCAGGGATTAAGACAGGGTGCTGTTCGGGGGCTGTTTTTGGCCCATCATGGTAACCATAACATTTTCCCCTGTAATGATGTGTCAGGAATGATGAATTCCAGACAGCATTCTCTAAACCAACAAAATAACACTAAGAATTTTTAATATCAAGAAATGAAGACATGCTTATGTGGTTAATACACACCTGACATTTCTGAAATAAGTGGGCTGGTACTAGGTAACAGCTAAAGTAGTTTTGTATAGACTTTTTTGGTCTGGGAAATTTGTTTCATTTTTATCACTTTTTAATCTTACACCATTTCTTCCCCCTCCCCTCCTTCTCTCTCTCTCTCTCAGTGGAAAAATTTCCCAGATTCTTATTCTTTTAATGAGTTATTAATGATGGGTGAGTACCTCTTTCTATCTCAATGAGTATTTTAGAGATAATGTGAAAACATTTGCTTCAGGGATCATTTGCCAAATACTAATTTATCCAAAATCTCCCAATTTCCAAATTGGCTTTGTTCTAATATTTACAGTTCACAAGTCATTTTCTTTTAAGAACAATATTGAAAAAAATAGGAACTGTGCATTTCCAGCTTCTTTGCTTGTTCTCCTAAGATTATACCAGCTAGCATGAACAGTTTGCATGTTTGTTTTGTTTTTCTTTAAATACAAATGAAAACAATTTTTGCGGATTGTTTCTACAAACCTTGACAAGCCTAAATGCCAAGTACTATGCCTAAAATATAGAAGACAGTGTTCTCTGGTCTGCTCTGTTATCTGATCAATTGACTAAAATGAGTCTCTGGTTTTAGCCTGTTTTATCGTCTTTTGTGATATGTTTTAATTTGTTCTTCCCTTTAGCATAATTAAAATTGACCACTAAGTAAGCGCCATTGAGCGCGGTCATGTTTTGTGGAGTTAATGATATTATCCCTCTATATTATCATACAGATTCTTTTGGACTGTGTGCTCATCAGATCTCTTTTTGCTGCTCTATTGATTTACTTCCCTACTTCTCTCTCCCTTTCTCTCTCCCTCTCTCTCTCTCTCTCTCTCTCTCTCTGTCATCTATATCTATCCATCTAACACAAAATGCTTCTCTTGAGCTTTATGATTGGGAATTTTCATGTTTGTTTCTCTGTTTCCCTTCTTGTTAAGTGATATTATTTAGAGCCTGGCCATTAGCTTGTATTTTGCAGTCCAACTTTCTAAAGCTGTATTTTTTTTGTGAGGGTTAGCCCACGTATCTAACATTTTCATACCTTTCTATCTTCAATACAAGAGAGCATAATCACTCCACTTGCCAATCATGAACGTATATTCTCTGTATTTATTTCTCCTTACTTGTATGAGAAAAACGATCATCAGGACAGGTTCACAATTAGTCATATATTCTCCTTTTAACAGAATGACTTTCCTAAATGATGTGCAAATTTTTGAAAGCCTTAAAGAGGCAGGATATGCTTGTTCTCTAAGTCAATTACAGTTTGTACTAGGGGGCTTCACTCAAAGTTCCCATTCCGATCAACAGTCGTGGCACACTTCTGTTATGGCCTCGCCTTGCCAGACTAGTCTTTTCCCTTCGAATTCTTCTGATGTTGGCATTCTGACCTGGAATCTGAAATTCCATACATAAGTATGTTCTCCTGAAACACAGTGTCTCTGGGAAGTTCAATCCCTCTCCAGACCTTCCTTCTGCTTGTCATGCATTATCGTGTTGCTCTCTTCCACCAAGTCATTGAGAAATTTTCTTAATGGCAAAGTCTGGAGTCTTACTTGATTCTGGACACATTCCAGGTTGTAACCAGTTCTTGCCTAAATCCTGCTACTGCCGGATTCAGGTTCCAAAGATTACAGAATATGAAATCACATAGGAACCAGGAATGACATGACCCAACTGCAGTAGCCTACGAGGACTATTTCCAATGTTTAGAAACAAACATCCTTATTACACACAAAAATCTTAGCATAGGTGCTGAAATTCTAAATGCTTCTATAAGCAGAGAAATTTCCTTGCTTTGCGGTCCGAACACATTGAACAGACGTCTTAGGAAAAGATAAAGAGAATAGGTTACTTCACAGAAAATGTCCTTTTGTTCATCCTAACTGATCCTTCTGACACCTGCTTTTGATGCCAGTTACTTCTGCAGAAAGTCGTTGTCAACTGCAGAAATTTTCTGTAATCTGAAGTCCAGCCAAGAGCTGACCTGGCTGTCCTCCTCTTTTTAAATTAACTGTGGCATAAACTATTATCTTACATTTTTATGCTGAACTGTAGGTGATCAGAAATGACTCGCCAGGGTGGCACTCCCCCTACGTGTGCCTTCCACTTCACCTCCTACCTCTCTTTCTCATGCATTGTGTTCCAGGCGTGCTGCCCTTCTTTCTACTTCTCAAATGTTCCAAGATTTTTCCTGGCGTGACGCATTTTTCCTGGCTCATTTGTATTCTTCCTCCTCCTGGAATGCAATGCCTGTTCCCTACTCATTATACAAGCTCAAATTCACTTCCTCAGCCAGGCCTTCCATAATATGTTATCTAGAGAAGTCTTCTGCCCAGCTCAGGAGCCTCTGATGTTATGACCCATTACAATTTTCTTCACAACACTTATAATTTCATAAAAGAATTTTAAGCCTGTGTTTCCTTGCATGTTTCTGTCAATCTCCATGAGAAAATGAGTTTAGGGAGAGCCAGGACCTCATGAACATGTGACTCTAGTTCTAGAATAGTGCCCGGTATGAAGTTGAGTTCTCAATAAATATTTGTGGAAGGAATTTATAGCCATCTTCATACACAGGACCCTGCGAAGATCTTCCATATAACTATTTTAACGCCATTAATTTCCTTTCTTGTTATGGTATAAATTATACAAACATTCTTCATAATTTCTCCCTCAGAGAAGTACTAGATATTCGTGTATGCTGCCTATGTATTTCTTCCATATTGGTTTCCTTTCCTTTTGTCATTGTTTCTTTCCAGAAATGAGAAAAGTTCTTCCCATCATGCTGTCCATGTTTAACTTGAGCCCAATATGTCAAGGCTGAAGTTTATTTTTTATTCCTACAGCAATAGACTATTTGCTTGATCCAACACCAATAACATTGGCTGTGACTTCTTTTTATTTGAGCTCATTGAGTAGACACCAGGTATACAGCAGTAACTAAAATGTTACAATTGGAGCTCAAAATATTGATTTAATTGAATTTCAGGGCTGTACGCTTAGGGGCCTATGCCTGCAGATTTAACTGTTAATGTCTTTTGCACCAAAAGGTAGGATTCTATCCAAGGTCATGTGAAATAGATGTCCAGCAATGAATTCTAATTGGTGATTTAGTTTTAGCTACAGTATTAATTTGTTTTTTAGGAGTCTGGGAAAGAGCAAAGTGCAGATATGTGAAGGTTTCCTGGGCTCAGCAGCAAAGACCAGATCAGGTGGCTTAGAATAGAATAGAATTGTTGAGAGAAAGGGAACAAATTATTCATTACTGCATCTCTTAAAAGAGCTTATTTTTCAGACTTCATAAGTGAAACCTAATGCTAATTTATATACTTGTACTGCTCTGTTTAACCACATTTAAGCTAATCCATGTAAAGCTATGTATTTTGACTCAGGTGTCTTATTCTCCCAGAATTTCCTCCTCACCAACATCAGTTTCTACACAGATGTCCTTCTATTACCCCGATGCTCTGATTTCCCGACAACAAAGCTTGCTTTTGTGATGCTTCCATAAGATGCTCACACATTACATATGATAAGAAAGGAGATAAGAGTAGTACCCAATATTAATGACAGATGGTGAATTATTGTTTAACCATTTGCATAAAAAATTTAAGGCCTTTGGCAAGGACATTTAATGTCTTAGTCTGAAGCTTTGGTTACTGTGACCATATAAGGTTAGTCAGAGGGATGCTTTGTAGAAGAACAGTGATCTTTTGTTCCTCAAATAAATGGCAGGTTATTAGCACCTTACCAAATTCCTCAAAGGGAACAGGGAACTATCATTACTTCATTAAAAAAATTTTTTGATGTTTATTTATTCTTGAGAGAGAGAGAGAGACAGAGCATGAGTCAGGGAGGGGCAGAGCAAAAGAGACAGACACAGAATCCAAAACAGGCTCCAGGCTGTCAGCACAAAGCCCGACATGGGGCTAGAACTCAGAAGCCATGAGATCATGATCTAAGCTGCAGATGACGCTTAACTGACTGAGCCATCCCGGTGCCCCTATCATTACTTAATTTTAAATCTCCACAGAAGATTTGACATAAGGTTCACACATTAGCTCTCTAGTCTTATCTCCCACTAACCACTTTACAAGTTGCAATGTAGTACCATCAAAACACACTCACAACATATTTCAAGACTTTTCATCTTTGTGCATGCTTTTTCCTCTGCCAATACATCCCTCTTATGCCCTTTCCCAAGATCCTTTCTTTTGGATTCTTTCTTTCGAACTTGGAGACTCAGCTCGAGTCATCTCATCCAAGATTACTCCCTCTGGTGTCCCACGGCGAACCGCACAGACATTGACCATAACAACTATCGCACTGATTAAAAGTATGTGTTTCTGTATCTATATATCTACCAACACTAGGAATGATCACTGTAGGCCAGTGGCCTTACTTTACCCATACTTGGCATATATACTCCATGGATATTTACAGAGTTCCTTTGGATTTACCGTGTTTGAGATTTACTAATGGTTCTTGAATTTGACAGGTTTTGTTTTGTTTTGTTGTTGGGGTGGGGAGTGTTGCCAAATTTGGGGAATTTCTACCCATTATTTCTTCAAGTGAACCTGAGGACCTGCCTTCTTCCTTTTCTGCTTCCCGGACTTAGATGACACAAATGTTAGATCCTAAGGGACAGTCTCACGGGTCCCTGAGATTCCATTCATTTTCACTCTCTTCTCTCTGTTATTCACATAGGGTTACTTCTACTTTTCTACCTGCCAGGTTACTGATTCTTCCCTTTGCCCTTCCATTCTGGTGTTGAGATCATCCATTGACCTTTGAAATTTCGGCTACTGTATTTTTCGGTTCTAACACTTCCATTTGGTTCTTCTTTTTACTTTCGGTTTCTTTGCTGAATCTGTCTGTTTTCCCATTTATTTCAAGCACGTTCATAATTACTCTCTGAAGCATTTTTATGAAGGCTTGTTTATAATCTATTTAAGTAATTCTAACATGTTTGTCATTTCAGCGTTGATGTCTGTTGATTGTCCCTTTTCATTCATGTTGTATTTTCCTGGGTCTAAGTCTGAGAAATGATTTTCAGTTCAAACCTAAACATTTTGAATATAACATGATGAGGTTCAGGATTTCATTTAAACCTTCTATTTTAACTGAATTTTTTGACACTGCTTTGGCAAGAGAAGGTAGGGGGCTCCATTCTAACTCTGGACTCCTTGCAGGAGGGACTTTTCAGTGATGTTGAGCAGAAGTATGGGTTCTGTTTCCTGCATAGGCTTCCTCTGATACTTTTCTGGCTGAAGGGTATAGGAACTGTCTCGTTACTGCTCCCAATGTGGCCCCCACTATGCCAGGGAGTAGGAAAGGCCTCGTTATTACTGGGTGTTGATGAAAATCCTAATTTGACATGAGGCCACATCTCACCCCATCCCAGCGGTGCCTCATTACTGACAGGAGAGAGTAGAAATCCAGGCTTACCCCCGCAATGTCTACTGACTGCGCAGTGGTCGGTAGGGGTGTTTATTACCACCCAGCAGGGATGAAAGTCCCCACTCCACACTCAGACTTCTCGATACTACCCTGGAGGTGGAGAGGGTGATTGGGGTGCTTCCTGAGAGCCTCCACAGGGTGGAAGTCTTTGTCCCCACTCAGCCTCTGTTGACACTGTGGAGAAAGGACTGCAGTTTCTCCTCTAGTACATATTTGAAGTAGAGATATTATTGTTGAGATATTGTGTGTGTGTGTGTGTGTGTGTATGTGTGTGTGCTGCTAGGTTGCCCTTTTCTGCTCCTTAACTAGAGATAGCAGGCTTTTGTTGGGGCTTTCTTGGTCTGTATCCGTTGACCATTCTTGGTTGCTGGCTTCTTCAGCTCTAAGTCTGGGATATTTGAGGCAAGGAAAAAATGCATCAACCTAGCACCAAGTTGTTCCTCAACCCTTTGGGTCCATGGGAAGTCTACCTTCTTTTCTCCATTTTCAGTCTTCTCACATTCATTTCAATATGATATCCATGGGTTTTAGTTGTTCTTCATCAGAGGAACAAAAAAAAAGTATGTCTCCTCAATATTATGAATAAATTACACACTGTAATTCTCAGTATTATTCATAAGACATCTTATGAATAAATAAGACACTAATTCTTAGTATTACTAAAGCATTGAATTAGAATGTACTAAAAATAATATTATTCTTTAATTTCTTGATACATTTATGATTGATTGTGAGAAAGTTTTGAATGTGTTGACAAAAAATGTTTAAGGTTATGGGACATTGTAAAATTTTCTATTGATTAGTCAGACTGGTCTGCATGGTGTCAGCATCAAAAGTCATTTTATAGACTCCCTCTATATAAATTGCTTGGATATAATTTGCCCGAAATCAACCAAATTATTTGTATTTGTTTTATTTTCTTACACACTTCTCATTTGCACAATAATAAAGAATTAAAATTTCTTTCAGAGAAAATTATCCACACTTGGATTAATCAAATCAAAGTCAAATTATATGATTCTGGTATAATTTTTAAAAATAATCCCTTGTAATGCTGAAACCTTATTTCTCAACTTTCGTACGTTTTCTCTCAAATAGTTTTGCAAGCAATCTTTCACACAAAAACAATTAGTTAGATGACAAAAATTGGATTTTCTCGAAGAAATTCATTCATGCTCCACATTTCATGACATGTTTCAGACAGCAGAAATACCATGAATTGTTGAAGCTACTCTTTAAGATGACAATTTCTGATTAAGACATTTACTAAGGCATTAACTAAGCTAAAACACTGATGAAATGACGTGGGGCCATAATTTCCTGAACTGAAGGAATAAAAGAAAGGAGGGAAGCAGCTCAACCTCTTGATTTTACAATTAAGGGAATGAACCCAATGAAGAGGACGGCCTGAGAGGATTGTCCTAAACTTCAGCCTGCGTGCGGACCACCTAGAAGGTGTTAAATAGAATGCTGAACTTCACGTTGAGAATTTCCGATTCAGGAGGTGTGGGGTGGTCTCCAGAATCTGCGTTTCTACAAATTTGCCTTGTGATGTTAATGCCTGTAATGCAGGCTTACATGTTCGTATCGCTGGCCTGGAATCACAGAGTAAATAAATGCAGAACTACACGAGAGGACCAGCGTGCTGCCAGCTCAGGCCATTCTAAGAAATTGCTTACTCTTTTATTGCTGTATTCTTTCATGTCAGTTATTTTGAAACTTCTGAGAAGTTCACACCAATCTGTAAAATCTTCTTGAGGCCGAAACTCCATTTGTATCCACTATATTCAATCTATGTATTAAATTAATATCGAAATATTATTTTTTTATTATTGAAATTTTATTTTCCTATTTGATAGAATTCTTATTTGAACGGTTTCTTTCTGTAACCCAGTGGATGACATGCCTCCCTCCCGCATGCACCACAGTTTAGAGCAGAGCTCCATATTACATATTATGCCCTTGTTATTTCAGTAATCTTGACCTCTACTATGCAGTAATCTACCTTTATTTTTAAGACAGAAAAAAAAAATGACTAACCGGATGATCTTTTTTTCAGTTTAAAAAGTGAAATATCATAAGAATAATTATTAACATTTATTTAAGCTATTTTATGTACCAGAGACTATTTGAAGCACTCATTCGTTCATTTATTAATACATTTTATTCTCTCAAGAACACCATGACATAGTCATTGGAGATGCATTTTAGAAATGAAGAAACTCAATCCCACAAAGGTTAGTTGTCAAAAAAGCACTCATATAGTAGGCAAAGCAATCTGGATTCGAATGCAAGCACATCTAGAACCCTTGTGGGTCACTGCCTCTTGAATTTTCTATATTACATTTCTCTAATATCTCTGCTATGTTATTATTTTTCAGATTTGCCCTGTGACAATATGGTTATATGAGAAAAGAATAATTTCTTTTTAAGTTTATTTATTTATTTTGAGAAGGAGAGAGTGCTGGGAAGGGGCAGAGACAGAGAGGGAGAGAGAATCCTAAGCAGGCTCCATACTGTTAGCACAGAGCCCAGTGGGGCTCGATCCCGTGAACTGTGAGATCATGACTTGAGCTGAGATCAAGAGTCAGACACTTAACTGACTGAGCCACCCAGGCACCCCTTAATTTTTTCTAAAGTTTATTAAAAGGTGAATTTTTTAAGGAATAAATTTGTTTCCTAGACTTAATAATGAACTAGCCTCATCTTATTATGGCAGTCACATAATTTAGTAAAACACTCATTCACATGCAAACGACATGGCCTGCCTCCTTAAAATTGGTTGGGGAGAGATCACTCTTTAGGCTTTAAATGGCCTACTCACTCGAGCATGATGCCAGATTGTAAGTCATGTACTAAGTGCCCTAAAGTCATGTACTAAGTCCCCTAACACCTACTTCCTTCCCTGGAGTGCCAGGAGAATTCTCTGTGAGTCTCAGAGTTTGATTCTGCTGTATTGTTTCCTAATGGAGTAATTTCAACATTTCTGTGCAAGCTCTAGTGAAAAGCATGATGTTTAGCATTCAGTGCATTTGTGTGGTATCTGATCATGAAGTTGCCATAACTAAAGAAGTTAATATACTCAATCCTTCCAACTGATGACAGGAAACTTATAGAGATATATTTACAAGTTCCTGCTGAAATACCCTGAAAACCTTTTTTAAAAGTCAGATTTTCTAAAGCAAGACCTTCAAAGCTGATCTTCGGATAATTTCCCTGCTCTTTTAAATTTCTCATTTTGCTCCACCTCATGATGAGAGTGAATTTGAACTTGATTCACTGCATTGAAACTGATATACAAACCCATATGCCTGCAAAATTTACTATGAGCGATTTATTTGTTGTTTGCTCATTGTAGAAACATATTGCCTACAATAATGCACCCAAAATATTCATTACAGTTTATGCATTTAAAAGAGTGTGAGATTGACAAAACTTTTGGGGCATTTTTTAGCTGATATGTATATTGAGAATTCTGTTCTATTAAGGTAAAATAGACACTTAGGATTTGGGTAAACTTCTTTCTGTTTTTAATGTTTATTTATTTTGAGAGATCATGCAAGCAAGGTGGGAGTAGAGAGAGAGATGGGAGAGAGAGAATCCCAAGCAGGTTCTGCACTGTCGGCACAGAGCCTGACGTGGGGCTCAAACTCATGAACCATGAGATCATGACCTGATTTTATCTTTTCTGTTTATATTCCAAATGGGGTCTCGTCCTTCATTACAGATTATATACAGATATTATTTTATATATGAATGCTATTAATCAGTATATATCACTTGTGTACCTTACTAATTCACTCAATTCTATTTTTAAATAATCCTTAATAACTTAATTTCTTAATTGTTTCTAGTTCAACAATCATATCTTGCGAAAGCTAAAATAGTTACTTATCATATTTTTAATTTCTATACCTTTAATTTTTCCCTGATGTAATAGTTACTACCACAGACGCTTACTGAGAGAACTAAATACATTTATATGCATTCTCACCCAGCATATAGTGAACATGATATGACAGCTTGCTATTTTTATTTATTTATTTATTTATTTACTTATTTATTTAGTCACCTGCTTCTACATTATCTGCTAGTCATCTTCCGATTCATCTATGCCAAGAGCTGTCCTTTCTTCCTGTCAGGGCTTCTACTTTACTTGTGGAAGATTCTCAGTACCTCCTTGCAGTTATTTAGTGCCTAATTGTACCAATCACTATGATAAATTCTTGCTATACATGTGCAGCAAACAAGAATGGCTTTAATGGAACGTGCAATCCGGCAAAGGATACAAAGAGGTATGCATATAATTATCTTATAAATATCTTCATCAACTACGGATAGTTGGATCCCTCTAGATATCCATATCTTAATTAGTACTGGACGAATCAATGTATCTCTAGAAACAGGAATTTCTGTCTCTTTCATCTACTAATTCCCTGCTGCCACGACTTATTTCCCGGGAATATCCTCCTTGTTTCAATGCAGTGGGGACAAGTTGACATTGAGTGCCCTTCGTTTTGGAGAAGGATAACTTCCGGGGTAAGTCATACCTGAAAGTCTTTCTACTTCTGCAGAAATGTTCAGTTTGCTCACTGCCCCTTGAGGTGTCGCAGGATGGGGTTTTATTCTTTAACTACTTAATGTCCAAGTGGTGTCAGACTTTATTAGCACATGAAGTATTCAGTGGTACAACTTACATTTTTGTCTTGGCAGACTCATTTATATTACTCGATAACAGCATAAGAAGCTATCTATAAAACTTTAAGATTGAATAATTTTAAAACCTTCTCCCTCTGGCCCTCAGTGGGTGGTTGCATTATTGTACTTTCCATTTTATTTTTCATCCCTACTAGGACATGGCTAAATCTAGATTTCTTTCTTTGCATTAAGTCACTCAAAATAATAAAGTAAAAACTAGTTTAAAGTAACATTTAGATGCATTAGAATAACATAGCCCTTATCTGTTAAGGAAAAAAAAATCCGATGGTTTTTTACACAGTAAATAGAAGTAGGGCAAAGAAAGTATGTTGATAATCACTTCTCCAGTCCAAATGCAAATTTCCAAACCTAAACAATGTCTTCCTTCTCTTTTGGTGCTTCATGGGAAATTAAATTTTGGAACTAGGGCAGAGAAAGTTATGTTTTTGTTGCTGTGGTTACAGGAGATAGCAATTTTTCCAGCAGGGAAACAGAGGCTACAACAACAATGGAAACCCGATTACCATAATCAGCAAATCCAAGGCTGCCATTAAAGAGGAGTAACTAGAATGCCCCAGCACATACTCTGAGAGCAGGCGTCTAAGGTGTGTTTGTAAGAAAGAAAACATGGCTCAAGGGCTAAAAAATTGAGGCTGTGGGGTTAAGGAGTCCATGCAAAATAGTGAGGATAACTAGTGAGGATGTTGAATGACTACATCTGTTAATTCTATGAAAGGAAATTGAATGTTGTGTAAAAGATATTGGACAAGATCACCAAAGACTGTGTGTTTATCTCTAACTTTGATGATGGATTCATTTGTAGATCTATTGTTTGACATTAGCGAGGAACAACCCAGTGAGAGTTTCACTTGGGAATGTGAAATTATAGATCAAAGGAGAAGCCATGGCAAGAAAGAGGAGTTAAAGCACAGATTTGGGAACCATCTGCTTGGTGATGAGAGATGAAACCCGTTATTCCCCTAAGAGGGAGGAGATTTGAGGGCTAAACCTTCAGAGACTACACGGGGACATCAAGAAAGAAAGGAAAAGTAAAGACAAATAACAACAGAAGTCAGTGGAGGACCACAATAATACATTTTTTTAATTATTTCTGTTTCTGCTCTTAATTGAGAATGGACACAAATAATATATATTTCTCTTTTAAAATAAGTCTTTTTATATTTATCTTGTTTTTCAGTAATATATACCCACAGGTTAGTATTTTGAATAATCTAGTACAATAGCGTCATATAAAATATTTTCCTGGAAAAAGGTTGGTTATAATTACACTGTTTAACAAACCTCAGAACAAAACACTTTACTTACCATTACTTTGTCTAGTGTTATGTTTTCAATCAAGAATTAATCAACTTTTATGGCTGGAAAGAGAACTTGAATTAAATGTATCTTCGAGAGCTTTTCACAGAGCTATGTATTCTGGAAGGCTTCTATAATCTTTACTCTGTGTGGCATATAGGAAAAGCTCATTTGCTTCTACGTTAATTTAACAGTATAAACTATGAACAGGAGGATTTGAAAAGGCTCCAAAGAGTGCATACTCTGGGGCTTCTTTTAAGTGTACATTAATGCACAATAAGTCCTCGCCATTTAAAAGTTCTGAGCTTTTATTCAAAATAAATAGTTCGCTCTGTGTCTAGGTGAAAAGCTTACTTATGGTGATTTAAATAATCTCAAGACCACTATCTTGGTCGCATTACTGCTGCATGTGTTCTTTTGAATTGCCATCCAGAGATAGGGAGATTAGATATGCCCTATTGCTTTGGGTAACAAGGTTTAGTCCACTATCTATCCAAAATTTGTCTCCTTATTTCTGAGGTATTCTGCCTACGATTGTTATTTTTTTGAGCATACTTGTACTTATGTTGCTATTCAGATACATGAAGTAGCCATGGGTTTATTTATCTCAGCCAAGAACTCAGATCTATATAGAATAAGGGGGAAGATGTTTCTGACAATTCCCAGAGTCCGGGACGTATTCTACTAAATAGAGCGAAGTGAAATAGGGCATTGGGATGGCACCTGTCCGGAAAGCTTTTCCATAATGGAAATAGTATTTAAGCTCTTTGTTTTTGTTTTCAGAAAATAATGGTGATTTTTTAAAAATCTCTTTATATAATTTCAGTAATTAACTGAGACAAAAATATTCTGTAGAATAGGGGGAAACGACCCTGAATGTATTCATCTTGCGAATGCCAAGTGTATCCTCTGTGCCACCCTGCATCATAGGCAGCATTAAATAAAGCAATCCTTGCTGTTAGACTTGCAATATCCTGGGACCCAGTTGGGGATCACAAAGAAGGTAAACATACTGATCTGTTAGCTCGAGACAACCCAGTTTATATTAGTTGTCCATGCTTTTTATGAATACCCCTCTCTTTGCATTCGCTCATGTGCCCTGATTTGGGTGATAAATCATACGGCCCCCCTGAGACTGCTATAGCAATGAGGAACTGCTCTCAAGCCTCGTTCCCTTTCATGAGCCTGTGAGTCTACTGAGTAGCCTCCAGAGCAAAAGCCCACAAACCTGGGTGCGCATTAGCATCCTCAGGCTCAACCAAGAGATTTCAACTTAACCAGTTGTAGGTGGGGTCTTGTCGGGAGTGTTTTTTAAAAAAAATATATATATATATATAAATAAATAATGATGTTTTTTAGCTCCCCACATGATTCTAATACGTGGACAAGGTTAGATCCACTCTTCTGCATGGAGGTAGCTCAGAGGAATGGACACACAGAAGCTTGGGAATCCGATAATCTGCTTGGGCGCTGAATGGTTCGGCTGTGCTGCTCTGTGACTTCAAACTGTTTCCTAAATTCTCTGAGCCTCAATTATCTGAAAGGCCCGTAGAGCAGGAATGGGACTATCAATCCTGCAGGGCTATTTATGCTTTGAAGCAGATAATATGTGTACAATATGTACATAATAGTAAGCATTGATAAGTCCTGCTGAGCCATTCCAGATGTGTCTGTGGCCTTCTACGAAGAAGGGGTAAAGCTGTTTCATTGAGAAAGTACTTCCAGGAGTGGGACTGACATGTCCTGAATCTGAAATAAATACCTCGTTTTATAAAAATGGCTTTCCTTAATATTCTAGTCTAGAATGTGAATTTGCAGACATTTGACTTCCCGGATTATTCAGCGATCATAGGAAAAAGAGGTTTCCTTTTATCTTTTCTTTTTTTTCTCTCCAGGCATAAAGACCACCGAGAAGAGCATCACTTATCGACAATTTCAGGTAAGAAGCACACGATTAGATGGTAAGAGGCCCAGATCTCATTACTAGGAAGTAGGGAGATTTTGAGACACTTCTTTCTATGTCATAATTTCCTCATCAAAGTTAGTAAGAGCCATTTTTATCCCCACCTAGACCTGTATTTAAGTTTTTCTTTGTATTCAGTGCTTGGTACTAAGGGAGAGAAATAGGACATAATACTGTTTGCAGACAGGCAATTTAAACCAAGATAATTTCTGTAGTTATACTGTTAGAGAAAACCATCATCATCATCATCACAGAGTATCCTATAGAAGGATTAACAGCACAGAGATGTTATCTAAAGCTCATGACACACAAGTTCACGGTGACTTATTACTGACGGATTTCGAGTTTCAGAAATGGATTATAAGCTACAAAGCACACATTTCAACATTTATTGGTACCTTTGAGGTACACCGTTTTTGCCAAGGAAATCTTGCCTTAGTCAGTAAACTCACTTTAGAGTATAGAAAATTCATGTGTTATTCCCCAACATAGGCATTTTCTTTTTCATCAGAATTCTACCTATGGAGCTTTTGAAGGTTTCCTGCTTTTCTGATAAGTTTTCCTTATGAAAAGTTTTCACAAACAAGTAGCATTTGAGAAGAGATGCGATGCGAAATAATTCAGTCAAGGACTCATCCAGAATGACTCATTTTAGAAATGGAATCTTAGGGGCGCCTGGGTGGCTCAGTTAGTTGAGCATCCGACTTAGGCTCAGGTCATGATCTCACGGTCTGTGAGTTTGAGCCCCGCGTTGGGCTCTGTGCTGACAGCTCAGAGCCTGGGGTCTGCCTCACATTCTGTGTCTCCCTCTCTCTCTGCCCCTCCTCCAGTCATGCTCTGTCTCTCTCTGTCTCAAAAATAAATAAACATTAAAAAAAATTTTAGAAATGGAATCTTAGATCATTTTAGCATGCTTCCTTATTAATCACATTGTGTTTTTAAGGTATCTATTGGTATCGTACTTTGGGACTCAGGGGTGCTGAAGGGCAAATGTTGAAAGGAAGGAAAATATTTCAGTCTGGAAGAGATCATCTTACGGAGAGTACATCCATTAGTAACCTTGTCCCAGCCATTTTCTCCTACTATTCTTTGCCATTCTCACACAATAACATCAAAAAACAAAGCAAACGCCTCTTCTCAAAAGTGTTAGAGCCGATAAACAGGAAGAATTGCCAAGCTGAAGCACAGGCTACTCAGAGGACACGATGTGATCACTCAGCTCTGCTTTATTGCTGTCGTTAAAGCATTAACAATGAAATAATACGATAGGTAAAATGCCATTCCTACGTGTCACAGGTGTCATTTTCTTTGGGTTCATAAAACAGACGAAAATGCGGTTTATGGCTTATGTCCAGAAACACATAGAAGCCATTAGTAACAGTAACAACAACAACAAGAAGCCTTATTGAAATAAAACAGAAGACAGTTTTTATGTCCTACGTTAAAAATCACTAAATGGCATACATCAGAATACAAAAGAAAATAAAGAAGCTAAACTTCTTAAAAGTCATAAAAGTGGGTCTCAAGTACTCATTTCCCTAAAGAAGATATAGAGCAGCAAAGCCTGCCAAAAATGATAAAATGATTAAGAAGATGGTCTTGTAGACGTGTTGGTTTAAAAAGCTGGGCAAGGGGCGCCTGGGTGGTTCAGTCAGTTAAGCCTCTGACGCTTGATTTTGGCTCAGGTCATGATCTCGGCTCAGGATTCGTGAGATCGAGTCCCTCGTCCGGCTCTGCGCTGACAACACGGAGCCTGTTGGGATTCTCTCTCTCCCTCTCTCTCTGCCTCTCCCCATGCTCTCTCTCTCTCTTTCTTTCTTTCTCAAAATAAATAAATAAACTTTAAAAAATAAAGTAAAATAAAAACCTGGGCAAGATTTAAAGAGAAGAAGAAGAAGAGTTTGAGGATTGATTATTGGAGATAGGGATCCACTTCTGGGGTGGGGAAGGGGGAAATTGTAGAGCTGGTTATTCCGGGCAACATCAAGAGGACTTCCTAGTACAAAGAGTAACCGTTCTAAAAAGACCAATTATATCAGAGCATGAAGCATTTTCACTGAGGTGGCCTCTAGGATCTCGGAAATCAATCCACTCTTTCTTTGTCCTCCACTGTATTCCATTTCTAGCTCAGTTTTGTAATATAATCCATCTGGGAAGACTTTCCAGTGCAGTGCAGAACAATGAGATATTCCATCCCCTTTTCAACTCACATTTGATTTTCCCTGCAATTTTTTGAGACAAAGCTTAGCTTCCACATTTTACTAATACATGGACTGACACTAAGACAGAATAAATCACTTCTCTAATGTCTCACAGGCAAAAAGTTGTAGACTGATATTCTAATGGGCTTTCAAGTCCTCACATTCTTTCTATTGTTTGTCCTTTTGTTAAGAGGACTTTATTTTTTTTAAGCAACAGGACACCAATTCAATATTCGGAGTTTAACAGAATAAAATGACTCCATGAAACCAACCAACAAATGGGTAATGTATTGTGTCACCTACTGAGGATGGGCAGATATAAGTCTCCTCTCAGACTCAACTGGTTCCAGAAACTCAGTTGCTGCCTCTAGATCTCTCTTTCTCTATATTCATTTTTATCTCTGTCATTATATTCAACCTCTCCATCTCTCTCCACCTTTCTATACGCTGTCCTGCCATCCGTTCTGCTGAGATTATGGAGAACATTTATTCTGCTGAGAGTTATTATTGCTTTCTCCACAAAATAGGAAATTCAGCCATAGGTAGCCCTAAGCTTAAATTATCTTATTCCAGAAGCTTCAGAGGACATGGAGGGCTTCACTTTTCATTACAAATAAATCCCAGTGAATAATTTGTCCAGCCTCTGTCAAGGGCCCATCTTTCAGTCCAATCATTAAGACCAGGAGATACGTGGCCTTTTCTGTGTTGATAGTTGTGGGGCTTTCAGTGAGTTTCTAAAGGTTGGAGGAGCGAAGAGTGACTTTCACTGTAAGAGAAAGGTAAGTTGAAAGGGCAGAGTAAAGACAATTGTTAACCTCAGGGTTTAATTTTAATTCAATCATCAGAGCCAAAGACAGAATTCATGGTTTTAAAAAAGTATTTTTGGGGCACCTGGGTGGCTCAGTCGGTTAAGCATCCGACTTCAGTTCAGGTCATGGTCTCAAGTTCGTGGGTTCAGGCCCCGCATCGGGCTCTGTGCTGACAGCTCAGAGCCTGAAGCCTGTTTCAGATTCTGTGTCTGCCTCTCTCTCTGCCCCTCTCCCGCTGGTGTTCTGTCTATCTCTCAAAAAAAAAAAAAAAAACATTTTTTTAAAAAAGTATTTTTAGGGGCACCTGGGTGGCTCAGTCGGCTGGGCAGCCGACTTCAGCTCAGGTCATGATCCACCGTCTGTGAGTTCAAGGCCCGTGTCGGGCTCTGTGCTGATGGTTCAGAGCCTAGAGCCTGCTTCAGATTCTGTGTCTGCCTCTTTCTCTGCCGTTTCCCTGCTCATGCTGTGTCTGTCTCTCAAAAATAAATAAATGTTAAAAAAAAAAAAAAAAGGTTTTCTTAGATATGGCTTTCTAAGCCCAACAGACTATGTTTTTGTTTTACCTGGTACAATCAAACTGATAGCAATTATCTAGAAAATACAGTAAGAAGTGTATTGAATGGCATCCTACTTGGAAAAAACTCTTTTGCTGAGATTCTTTTTTTTTTAATGTTTATTTATTGATTTAGAGAGAGAGAAAGAGAATGAGCAGGGGAGGGGCAGAGAAAAATAGAGAGAGAATCCCAAGCGGGCTCTGCACTGTCAGCAAGAGCCCGACGGGATCAATCTCATGAACCGTGAAATCACCACCTGAGCCAAAATCAAGAGCCAGGCGCTCAAACGACTGAGCCACCAGGTGGCCCCTCATTTGCAGAAATTCTAAGTGAGAAAATCTTTTCAGCACTGGGTTCTAGCTCTTCCTTTATATTCCATAACCTGTATCCAGAATGTAAATTTAATTATCATAAGTAGAAATTCCACCTATAAAAAGAGAACATTTGTTAAACTGTAGTAAGAGACGGAGAGGAAGTAGGTAAATGGCAAATGGTATGCCTTTCCATTTCTAGAGGTTTGAGTATGACTGTGTTTGCCATTTTTCCTTCTCATCATCTCATTCACACCATTGTTCCCACTGTACCCTCGGTCCTTTTTCCTGTCTCTGAATATTTTTTTCTGCTTATCTAATGTTCATCTCTCATTTTCTTTTTTCTGTGACATCTGAAGCACTTTAAGATCTCATGTGTTTTATACTGGCAAAGAACCAATTAAGATAGTCTAAGTCATTACGGACGACATGGTAGACATTTGTTGGAATGAATCTTTTAGATTCCAAGAAAAATATTTATAGTTATCTGATTTCTTGAGGGAACAAATATGTGTATTGAAGAACCTAGAAAGAATACTAATTTGTTCTACTTTATTATATAATGCCTTCCATTCTGAAAAGAGCTCATTCGAAAGAAGGAAAAACACAGAGCATAATAATTTTGGAAGAAAACAAAGGTTGCACATCATACGAGAAAAGCAAGTCTAGTGTTTTTCTAAAGAATAGGACAGAAGTTAGTAGCCATGTTTCTTTTATAATAATCTCATGCACTTACGAATCACTATGCTAATATAAAAATGAGATATATATTATTTAGCATAAATGGAAATTTGAAAATTATATAATAAGAAAATTAGTATATAATAAGAAAAAGAAATAAGTAAATTGGTATCACTTAATTGTTTGCTAAGGGGCATGTATTATTCTACATAGCTCAAATGTCTCTCTTAAAACATTTGTAAAAGTCGTATGATGCTGGTGGGCGAAGCCGTGAGGGAGGGGCACCTGTGTGGCTCAGTCGGTTGAGTGTCCAACATTGGCTCAGGCCACAATCTCATGTTCGTGAGTTTGAACCCCACGCTGTGTCTGTGACTGTCAGCACAGGGCCCACTTCGGATCCTCTGTCCCTCTCTCTCTGCTCCTCCCCTCTCTGCACTCTCCCCTCCAAAGGAAAAAAAAAATGTCTCAATGAGCATAATTTATTTCTTTCATTTTCTTGTTTCTATTTCAAATAAAATCTAGTCGATATGGTCCAAGGAACCCACCAGATGGTGGAAATGTTCTCTGCATCTCAGCAATTTCCATATTTCTTTTTTATTAATTAGATTTGTGTCTAGTATTTCACACCAGCAGCTAGCCAACATAACCTGTTGTCGCTAGTTTTGGTCACGTGGCCTTTCCACGCATCATTTTCCAACTGCTTTTTCTCCATTTGAGAGCACTGGTTTCTGGGCGAGCTAGTTCTGTTATATGATCTTAGGACATTTCTTTTTTCTCAGTTCCTCCCCTATAAAACCTAGAGATGGAGTTAAATGTCTAAGGGCTTTTCTAGCTGATACAGATTTTTGTCATTCAGTAATTTCTCTTACCCTTCGTGCCAGCATGGAACTGTGGTGTCTGGACATAAAGGTGAAGACTTTTAAATTTTCTCCACAGCACCATCTATAGGCCTATTGTGTCAGTTCTCAGGCCAGGCCATTCCACTGTTTTCGTTCAGGGCTACTTAACTTGGAGAAACATTATGTTTGCCATTAACATTTTTTCATTTTCAATCTTGAAAACTAATGAGTAAACAGCCTCAATAATAATGCCATGAACTGACCTTGTGCGATAAAATGGAGACCCATCACTCAAGAACTATCTTGCGAGAGGGAGATACACAAATATTATGTGCCCTGAATAGTGTCCCTTTATGAACAGTTCCAAAGAACTTGAAAATAAAATTACTTATCTGCTGAATCAAAATCAGTTTAATCCTTAAAGCTGAATTAATTTGCTCTTGGTCATTTTTTTCCTTGCCTTTTGGGGTATAATTTATGCTAAATGATTAAATCGTGATCTCTCTTTTCTTGGTATGACTTTCCACTGACAGCACTGTTCTTTGCCAGGTTTCACTTGCAAGCACATTTGAACATTTAGTGTGAAAAACAAAAATATTTCCATATCTATATTACATAATCTGACTCAGTAATCCTAGATGTGCACACACACACGTACACACATTTCCAAGGAATTCTTCAAAAATTGTGATTCTAGTGCAGGAAAAGACAATGGAAAGCATGATGGATAATATTTTAACAACTCTTAAATATGAGATGCATTTTCAGTGTGTTCATTTCTGTATTTTTAATTTATTTGGGAAAAGGCAGCTCAGAGCTAAGAAAGTAAGAAGTTTTAGGTACCCTGGAAGAGGCACCGAAAGTCATCAAAACTAAAGAAAGAGATTCTGGAACTTGGTACGCATGGTACATGCGCAAAGCCATTAATAACGGAGTGATCACGGGCACGGCTGCTATGCTAGGTACTAATGTCACATTTACGCATCGTTCTAGTTGGAGCTGCTGGGGTGTGTTGCTCTTAGCCTCACCTTCTCTAACCGCGGTGTGTGGCCTAATGAAGCACACATTTTCCACATGAGAAAAGGAAGGCTCCAAAAATGAGGTGCATACTACCTTCTCTTCATTTCACAGCTTTATAGCTTTGATTTTTACATAAGCTATTATTATTTTAATCACCTGCTCTCTTACATCACCTAATTCATTAAATAGGAGTTTCCGAATCTTTACTCTAAGTCCTTGAGTACAAATCATATGCCTCCTCTTCCTTTCATGAATAGGAATGAAATGGTAAGGCTATAAAAGGTACTACTTCTAAAACACAAGCTTCGTCCTATACATAGACATTTTATTATAAAAGCCTTTGAAGATTGTTCTACTACGCGTGTTTAAGAACCTTGAAATAAAAGTTGGTCCAGGACAAAATTCATGTGCTTAAATAAGATACAAAATTATTTTGGTGGAAGATAGATAAATTAGTTCTATATGTTTTGCAGGAATGTTTTACTCACGCGATCAACATTTTGTGACATTATCCTGTAAGATGCTATCGCTGTTTGTAGACAAGAAACCTTAAGGTTTATCACATTTTGCCAGGGCCACTCAGGTTTACCAGATGTGGCATAAAACAAACTTTTTTTTATGCCACTTGAGTTTACATAAATACTAAGGCCTTGTTACCTTACAAATACATTTCGCGGTTATTGGGGTGCCTGGGCGGCTCCATCGATTAAGTGTCTGATGCTTGATCTCTTGATCTCAGTTCCTGAGACCAAGCCCCAGTGTCAAGCTCTAGGGTGACAGCACGGATCTTGCTTGGGATTCTCCCTCTGCTTCTCTCTCTGCCCCTTCCCCACTCGCATTCTCTCTTTCCCTCTCTCAAAATAAATAAGTAAGCTTAAAAACAAAACAAAACAAATATATTTTGCAGTAATCTAAGAGGTACTTAAATTCTTTAGAAAATCAGCTATTTTCCTAAAATTTAAAACATTTCAAAAATAAAAATAATCATAACATGCTGATGCGTAATTTGTAGAGAGAGCTGAGCCGAAATCAACAGTTGAACGCTCCACTGACTGAGCCACCGGGTGCTCTGAAAAAATTTTTTTTAATATTTATTTATTTTTGAGAGACAGACAGAGCATGAGCAGGGGAGGGGCAGAGAGAGAGGGAGACACAGAATCTGAAGCAGGCTCCGGGCTCCAAGCTGTCAGCACAGAGCCTGATGGGGGGCTTGAACTCACAAACGGTGGTATCATGACCTGAGCCAAAGTCAGACACTTAACTGCTTGAACCACCCCTGAAAAGAACTTGTTTTAGATTGGGGTTGTCAACAAAGAAGTCCAGTGCCCAACCATCCCGATTTGCCTAGGACTGAGGAGTTTCAAGGAGGCAGGACTTTCAGGGCTAAAACTAAGAATGTCTATGGAAAATCGTCATAGCTGATTACTCCACACAGAAGTGACTAACTAGACACAAGCAATTTGTGTTCCTTCAAAATGCAAGGATAGAGAAGTCTGTGCCGTGATTGGACAATTAGGAAAAGGGTGCACTTCTTTGATGGCATATATACTTGTCAACGAGGAATTTCATTGCTTTTGGATGACAGAGAATTAAACAAATAGGGAGACCCAGATTCCATCATGGGCAGCAGGTTTGATACACACACATATTACCAGGGCAGAAGCCAGGGCTGGCTTCAAGAGCAAATCTGGCGATTGCTTTTGAGCAGTGAGAGCAATTAAACTCCATATACTCATCACATGTCACAGAGAAATATTTGTTTCCTTTTATAAGTAAAGTTGGTTATTTTTTCACTGGTTTTCTTCACTTAATTCACACTCACTTGAAACCTATAGTTTTAGGGCTTACATAGTATGCTATGTATTGTTCTTTTCAGAAACTCTTAAACTAAGTTTCCTGCATTGAAAGGAAGGAATACAATTTCGTACGTCTATTGAACTCTTACTTTGTGCTTTACAAGCACCACCACAATTTATGTTCGTAACAACCGTAGGAAGAAATCATTATGTCCATTGTTATCATGCCCATTTGCCAAATGAAGAACCAAGGTTACAGAATGGTGACGGTTTTCTGGCCCAAGATCACTTTGTCAGAGAAGGGTAAAGGCGAGATTTGAATCCAGGTATTCTGACTCTAAAGCCTACGCATTTAGGCATCATACAATAACGAGCACTTGAAAAAAAGGATGAGATAATTTAAAACCTTACATCACAAAGACCTCATAAAAGCTAAGGTATTTAGAAACCCAGGTTTCTTACCTCTAAGGACAAAGGTGTATCTGTGTGCTGAAACCTCAAAGCTACTTTTCTAAAAGTTAAGAACTCAGTGCTCACCCTGTGACGTAATTTGCCTGGCACTGTTTCCTTCACAGGGGGAGCCCGCTTTTCCAGTGTACTTGGAAGGACAGACAATCCAGGACTGAATTGCTCTTGCCCCTCTGAGTTCCCTGAATTTGCTCTTTTCTCTGCTTAAATTCACTGATTGCAAACCTCTACTCTACTTTTTCTCCCCTGATGCATTGTGAGAATTTCATCAAAATAAGTCTTAACTTTCTTGAATAGACCACATTTTTGTTAACATTTCAAAAAGCAGCTTCATACTTGTAAAAAAATCAGAATATGAACATATTTCTATGGAAAGTAAAAAATAAACACGTAACCCTTATAATGGTAGAACCGTAAGTAATTTATATTTATTAATTTACATTTGTTTAAAGAGATGGAGAAGGTACTCCTCCCACTTTAGAAATAAACTGAGGTAGAGGGGTTAGGTGGCATTCCCAAAGTCAGACCAACCAGTAATGGCAGAGCTTGAATTCCAACCTTGGCGGTTGGGCTAGAGAATATGTGTCCTGCCCATTGTACCATATGGTCCATTTCACCTACTTCTAAAAGTCATTTGATCTGTTGATGGATTCCCTCTTTTTTAATGTTTATTTATTTACTTATTTTAAGAGTGAGATCACAAGCAGTGGAGGGGCAGAGAGAGAGAGAGAGAGAGAAATCCCAAGCAGGCTCCGCAATCTCAGCACAGAGCCACAAACTACTAGATCATGAGCTGAACCAAAATTGAATCGGATGCTTAACCAACTGAGCCACCCAGGCACCCCTGTTGATGTATTCTTAATGCTCGACTTAGAAACTAAAGGCTGATCACTCAACAGTAATCGGGTTCCTGCAATGGGTTAGGCATACGCCATAGTCTAAGTATTATTTCCTGACATATCATTTCTTTGATACTGTAAGGCACACAAGAACCATTCCATTTAACATTCACTTATTTTCTCAGGCACTTATAATCCTTATAGAAAAACAGTGAAGACCCAGATAAATCAAGACATGTGGTTGTTAAGGAGACCTGTCTCTAACCAATAACTTTGTACTTTTTATACACCCCTTTTCAAGAAGAATCTGATTTTAAAGATTAGGTAAAATGGTCCACCTTAAGATAGCATCTAGCTAGCAGCCCTTTTACAACTTCTCGTAACATTCCCCAAACTCATGTCTCAGAACAGAGATTTTATAACAATGTCGAAATTACGTAGGACTGTTTCCCTATCACCAGAACGTGGAAGGATTTTTATTAACTTAAAAAATTATAGAATGTGGATTATGCAACAAAACTGATGTCCCGCGAGGGCTCTGCTTAAGGAATTGTGCAAACCTATCCTCTTGAGGGTAGGGAGGCCCCTTAGTCGCTTCTTATCATCTGCTTCCCTTTACAAACTTAGTGCACATTTATACATTACTGTATACATTTGGCATTTGGTATCCATTAGGGAAGTGGTCTTGCGCTATTCCACCACATGCTCCCTGAGGCAGCCAGAATGCCTCTAGGTTCCCTCTGTGGTACTAACTTCCATTCTAGATCTAGGAAGAGACTGCAACGTCCAGAACCTAATTAAGAAGGCATTTGTGGAACAGTAGTTTCTAAAGGTGAATTGTGTGCTGTGGGGTGTTTCCAGGTCAGAGTCCAGGAGTGCTGGGATAAGCAGGGCATGCTTGGGCTCAGAGTCCGCCATGTTCCATGTGTGACATGGCGCCAGGCTGAGGGTAGGAGGGTGACGGTTATTCCTGAGCCTCATTCAGTGATGGGCACCACTAGTGCTGACAGCAGTTCATATTTATTGAGTACGTGTACATGCTTATCCTTGTTACAAGTGCTGTACGGGTCCTAGCTCCTGTCAGCCCTACCATCATGGCTCCCACTAGCCCTATCCAGCTGGACATTAGGAACAGATGAGGCGCTGCCCAACGCCAGCGGGCCAGCTGTGGGAATTAGTAAATCACCACTTCCAAAATGATAGGGAAGGGGACAAATGGCGATTTGGGGCTAATTCATAAAATTTGAGGTAACAGTGGAACAGAATAGACAGCTCAGAAAGAGGCACTGGCAAAATAATTTGTTTTGTAATAAAGGTGACATAATCAGTGTAGAAAGAAAGCATTAATTCATGATCTGCTAGTTGTAATAAATAGTTCTGCTTCCCTATTTTAGATCTTCACTAAATAAGACATGCGAAAATAATTCCCAGGTATGTGAAATGCGATAACATTAGTAGACAAAACCTACATATTGTATGATGTGTGTTGATCACTGTTGTAAGTGCTTTGCATATAAAAGTGCTTTGGTCCTCACAACAAGCCTAGGAGGTAGGAATGTTTACTTCACTCTTTCACAAATAAGAAAAGATAGGTGTTAAGCAACATTGTCGAAGGTCACAGAGCTTATAAGTGTTCCAACAACCATCTTAGACTTAACATGTCCACAAGCAAATTCCTAATCTTCGCCTTAAAAACATATCCCATTCTCTGTCATCTTCTTCTCAGAATATTGTTTGCTCTGAGCCATCTAGCTATTCAAGCCAAAAATCTCATGGCTCTCCTTAATTCTTCTTACTCACAGCCTGCATACGAACATTCTGGAAATTTCCTCTGGATCTAAGTTGGTCCATACCATATTCCCTGGTTTGTTTCAATAGGCTTCTAAGTGGTCTCCTTGCTTCACCCTTGCTTTACCACAGTCTATTCCTAAGGAAGCAACTAGAATAATCATTTAAAACCTAAATCAGATCAGATCTACCTGGAACTGCTCCTCTAATCCTCACAGCCAGGTCCCTGACCTTCAGGTCTTTGATGTCTTCATATTACTGACACTTGTCTAAAATTGCAACCCATCATCACCATCTGCTCCCACTGGCTCTTCTAATCCCCATACCCTGTCCTTTGAATCAAATATGCATGTAATTTACTTATTCAATATACTTACTACTTTCGGTTTGTCTTCCGTAAAGTAGAAGTTCTGCAAGAACAGGATCTAATCAGTTTTTTTTTTTTTCACAGATGTCTACTAAGCACCTAGTACACTTAATATAGACTCCATAAATATTTGTTGAATGAATGTTAAGATTGGTATTTCAGATATAGGCAGCATGACTCTATAGAATCCATAAAATTAATAACTAAACAATGGTATAAGAAATGAAATTATTTTTTAAAAAATTTTTAATGTTTATTTATTTTTGAGAGAGAGAGTGCAAGCAGGGGAGGGGCAGAGAGAGAGGGAGACACAGAATTCGAAGCAGGCTCCAGGCTCTGAGCTGTCAGCACAGAGCCTGATGGGAGGCTCGAACTCACAAACCGTGAGATCATGACCTGAGCTGAATTGGATGCTTAACTGATTGAGCCACCCAGGTGCCCTTATAAGAAATGAAATGAAATTAATGTGGGGGAATTCCAGCCCCACATCAGGCTCGCTGTTGTCAGCCTATCAACACAGAGCCTGCTTGGGATCCTCTGACCCCCTTTCTCTGCCCCTCCCCTGCTTGTGCTCTCCCAAAAATAAATAAATATTGTTACAAAAGAAATGAAATTATTGAAACAAATGCTCAAAAAATTGGTGAACATAAAATTGGGAGAGCCTTTAAAATATTAAATTAGTAAAATAAACTATTCGGGGGAAATGTGATAGTTTAAAGTATATAAAAATTAAACCTTTTTAAAAATAAATAGCATTACCCAACATTTTAACAAGAAATAAAAAACAAGCAACATCTACTGTAAATGTGATAAGTAATTAATGTTATCGTTATATTAAGACCTATTACAAATCAAATGGGGGAAAAACAGCACCAAAACCCCTAAAAGTATCGAAAAAGTACATAAGCTCACAAGGAAAGCAACAAATACAAAAACATAAAAAAGTATATAAAAGTCACATCATCTAATAATTAAACTCATATGTAATGAGATGTATGAGAAGCCGCTTTCCACAGTTGCAAGTTAATAAAAATATAGAAATAAATGAGGGAAAAGAAGATTACGTATACCCTGTGTTAACAAGGGCTCAATAAAACTTATGTCCCATGTGTCACGAGCTTTCAAGATTCCTGCAATTTGATGTGGTGGTCCTATTTCTAAGAATCTACTCTGAAGACAAAACCTAATGTTTAGACAAGAATGTGTGTGCGAAGTCTTTCAACGAAGTCTTACGATAAGGGATAACACTATAAAAACCAGCCACATTTGCAAAACTTGAGGATAAAGTATTTCATAGAAATTGAAGTGAATTATGAAAATAATTTTTAAAGGATATGTAGTAACTTAGAAAATATTAAACAATTTTAAAAGGCAGGTAAAACGTTGTGTTATCATGGTTCATGTGGATTAGATCAAAATCTAGTTACGACTGACGACAAACAAGGGATCCCAAAACTTGGAGCAGGAACCACTATCCACAAGGCAAGGTAAGGGACCTCAAGCCCCTTAGTGAGAGCCTTTGGGTAAGCCCTTGTGCGGAATAGGGGAAAGGCCTGGTCATACAGGTAGAAGACCCTTCACCTGGGCTTCAAAGACAATGCTCACCTATTTCCCGAATTTGCCTAAGGTAAGAAAAAGCCATCATCGTGTATCTGATGATAGCATTGTTATATACAGAGTACCACCACATAAAATAATGATTGAGATACATGGGCAGAACTTCATTTTCCAAATACCTGCCTCTGTGATTGCCTCTGAGTCTGAGATAAAGTTGCTACGAAAGAAAGTGCTTCACACGCTACACATATCAGCTTCTAAGTGGAAGTATGATTTCAGAAATTAAGTTGAAAGTTGAGTTTCTAGTACAACTGGAATTCCAGTTCCATGATATCTTTAAACTATGAATAGGCACTGTAGAGAATTCTTTTTCTGTTATCTTTTCTTGGGTCACTTGTCTCTTGCTAATTTTGAAACGAGAATGCTTTCTTGTTTTTCTGACTAAAGTACTAAAAAGAAATTTCCAGTAAACATATAACATTTTCTTGTAAATTTTTCTGGCTTCAGTGAATTGCATTTTAAGTGAATTGCATTTGCAGGTTTGTGGAATGATGCCAAATTTGTATTTTGAAAATGTAAACAAAGACCACAAACAAAGCTTCCTCCTTCTGTTCCTGATGACTATAGTATACGCAGTTCACTGTGTTGTTTAAATAGATTTCAAATAATTTCCCCGTAATTGCTAATCATTTTAGTAGGAGGCATGAGGTTAAAAATCAATAATCACCTGAAACTGCTGAAAATGAGGTTCCGGGATCAATAGAACATTCTTCTTCCCATGGAAACATGGCCCATTCACATGGCTTTCCTCACTGTTCTTTTCCGTTTCGTATTTATTGTGGACTCACAGGCACGTTTCTTATGGAAAAAACAAATTAAGGAAATAGAGAAAATGTCACTAACATCATGACAGAGATGGCGTTTGTTATCAAAAACATTTCCTAAGAGAGGCAGCAAGAGGTATACGATTTAGTGCAGATGTTAACATTGCAAAGTAAAGTTCTTAATTTCTAATCAGTAGCTATGTCTTGTCACTGGTCCACTTTCTTTTAAATATATTTTAAAAATATATTATAAAGACATATCCTTATCCCAGTATGTGTAATTCTATTAGGAGTTTATTTTTAAAGACACACTCAAATTGAATATGCAGAATTTTGTTTAGCTGGCTGAGATAAAACATTACACCAATAAAGGCTAGCTTCACTTTTATTTTCTCAGGCATTAAAACATTTTAGTTACCGATGATGAATAGGAAGATGAGTTATTTCTTGAAAAAAATGCAAAACTATGCACAGCTGCAGTATATAAAACAGACTTTCATATGTATTGCCCCCTGCCATGTTAAATAGAAAACAGACTTATATTTATGATAAAGTTCATTATCACGTCTACAGACAGATATGTTCTTGCATGTTTTATAAAAGCCACCATTTAACAGTATGAAAACTAAAAAAAATATTAAAAAATTGAACATGTTAATTTTTTGTGTGTGTGTTTGAGCATAAAAAGAGATTCAGGAAGGAAGGGAATTGTTGTTGATGTTCTTGTCTTTGTTTTCTGGAGAACTATTAAAGGAACCAGGTTTGCCTCAGTGTACTTCAGTATTTTGGGACAGGGGGTAGGTGGGAGGGGTGGGGGGTCGGTGGTGGTGGTGGTGGTGACCTAGAGGTAGTGCTCCTAAAAACTTAGAAGAATTTAGGAGACGAATAGTAAACTAAAGGGAAAGAGAAATTCAGGAACAAGAAAAGTGATTTAAAAGGGGGAAAAAAGCAGCATGGACATCAGGCAGTGGGTGATCTCTAGCGATATCCTCTTTACTGTGTAAATATTCCAAAAACCTCAACTCGTGTGAACTAAAGAGGAAAGGAAAAAAATGGAAAAAAAAAAAAAAAAAAAGATAGCCAAGCAGGGAAATTTAATTTTGCGCGTCGGAGTCTGTGCGAGGGCCGGCTTGCCGCCTCCCCCCGACTCCCGCGGGGGATATTCCTCGGGAAGAAGCAGGTGCCTCTCTGTCTCTCCGGCTCTGACTCCAGAAGGTGTAACCTCGCGGGCTGGGACGCGAAGACAAGGTTGCCGCTCATCTGTTGCACAGCCCGAGGCTGGAGCAGGCAGCTGCTGAGATGAGGTCGGGGACCCACGGCTCACCCCAGGGCTTTCGGAAAATGAAGGGGATCGCGTAGACACCGCGGGTCTCGGGCGGGTCCTCCTTGGCCCAGATTCCGCACGGACGCCCCTCTTGAGGCGATTTCACGAACGGCCTCTCGCGTCCCGGGGCCGTGACCAGGCGAGGCTCCGTGAGTCACACGCTGGGAATCACCACGTCGCGTTTACGGCAAGTAAGTTACTGCCAACTTTGCCAACCTATGGCATTTCCTCGCAGCGCCGTCGTCTTATTTTAGTGTGTGAACACCAAAGAGGCGGGCCAGGAGGTAACTTTTATCCTGCAATCTCGGCACGCTGGTGCGAGCCTCTCTCTCTCTCTCACACACACGCACAGACTCTCACACACACGCTCACACTCTGTCCTCCGGAACTCACCGAACCTCGCGCTCCCAGGCCGGTACGTGTTTGGGGGGTTTTATTTAATATTTGGGAACTTACTGATTTCCTCTGCCTGGGGGAGAGACCGAGCGGGGCGGGGGCGGGCGGAACGCTGCGCCTCCTCATGTATTCACTGCGACTGTCTGGATTGTTGACACTCGCGGCAAGCCGCAGACTCCTGCTCTTGCAGGGGAAGTCTGACACCTTGAGGACGGGAGCGGGGGTGCCGGAGCCCGGAGGAGCCGGCGCGGGAGAAGCTCGCAGAGTTCCCGGGTGGGGGTGGCAGCGGGGGTTACTTTTCGCAAGTCTGGCGACCCGCCGCCTGGGTGCTAGTCGGCCGGTTCGCGAGCGGGGCGTGCGGGCGCCGGGTCCTGGCGCGAGCCGGCGGCCGGCGCTCTGCGGAGCCCGCGCCGAGCCTGGAGGTGCGTCTGGCGGGCGCCCAGGACCACACGGCGGCTTCCGGCCCCCGACCTGCCTGGACGGCGGCGGGCTCGCGGCGAGTCCGCCTGCCCTGACTGGCCTCCAGGGGTCGGCCCCGGCGGGCGGCGGGCGTGCGGAGGCAGCGGAGCCGGGGACCCCGCGTCAGCGCCCGCCCGCGCGCGGGTCCCCTGCACGGCCGTGCGGCGCGGCGCGTGGGACGCGCATCTTCCCCGAGCGGGGTCTGTGCGGACCCTCGGTCAGGAGCCCGCCCGGGACGCAGGGCGGGCTGTCTTCCTCGGGGCTGCTCCGCCATCGGCCGTGGGAACGCTCACTTTATCCCGAGGGACCGGTGGGGGCGGGGGTGGGCGAAGTTCTCCGCCGCGGAGCTCACCTCCCCCTCCGGGGCCGCCCCTCCCCCGCCTCCCATGGCTCCGCGCTCGGAGCATCCTCACTCCGCCCAGCTCGGTGCCAGCTGCGTGGGCTCTAGCTTCGTGCGTTTTCCTTGGAATGCTCCGAAACTCGGCCGCGACTAAGGAAATCCCATCGGGTTTGGCCGGGCGTGCTCTCCCCGGGCACGGCACCCGAGCCGCATGTCCTTGGACTCGTCGCTCTTCGGCCAGGAGGCTACCAACTTTGCAGGTAAAGAGGGTGTCGCCTCGCTCGGAGCTGCACCTCTCCGCCTTTCTGGGATCTCAGTTAAGTTTCTCAAGCCGCCTGGGAAGCCGGCTCCCTCTTGGGAGGCGGACATCCCTGGGGAGGGGGGGTGAGGAGTTCAAAAGGCTCCTGCTACACGGTTTTTCCTTCAGGCTCCTGACCGGATTTGTGAAGCTTTCTGTGGTTGACCCGGGCTGAGCGGGAGTTTGGGGATGCTTCTCTGCCTCCCCCTGCACCCAGCTTTAAAGCGGGGGAGAAGGCGAGGAGTGAACCCCTGATGTGACTTATATGGTAAACAAAGCGGCTGCAGCCACGCCATGGTGCTGGGGAGGAAGGCTGTTTTTAGCCTTTTATGCGTTTGGGGAAAATGGAGAGCTTGGTGGCCCCTGGGCGTCTAGAAGTGAGCCCTAGACTCGCAGGCGCCCAAACTGGGGGAATGAAGAAAGGAAAGTGATCAATCGATCAATTACACTCTGCGTCATTTTCATTCTCTATCAAGAAACGGAAACACTTTTACCGGTGTGGCTGGACCAAGGCTAGGGATTCCTGTTTTGCCTGGCAACTGAAATTCCAATTAAGCCAATGACCCTGTTTGCTACTTGGGTAAATCACTGAGATTCATAGCACAACTTGTCGTTCCAGCTGTGAACTCAGCTGCCTTTTGTGACTAGAAACTAGAGAATACTAGCAAGGGATGGAGGATTTGGGAGAGACTGAAAAAAAAAAAAGGGGGGGGAGCTCTTGTCTGTATTCACTATGTTGTAGCCACTATAATGCATCCTCCTTCTCATGGTGTCTCAGGGAGACCCTTCCCAGTTAAATTCCACAGCTATAAAATGCAGCAGGTTGCTTATTGCTTACTGAGTAAGCACCAAGCCAAAGGAGTGGGAGGAGGCAGAAGCAAGGCTTACTTGTTTTATTAAAAATAAATTTAGAACAGACTTGTAAAACTGAAAAAAAAAGTGTCTTTCAGGTCTCATATAATTTCTGGCTTTTCAATCATAGTAATTACAACAGAACGTATTACAAATTCTTTAAGAAAAATGGTTAACTAGAGGGTTTAAAAAATAAAACTGGGAATTAGACAATGAGAGTAAGAAAGTGTGGATGGATATGTTAAAACATTGAAAGCATCATCTCTTTGTTAGGTTTGCTGTTCAAATTGACATTGTGATACCTACTTCTGTTCACCGGGACAGCATACCAGAAACATTTCCCCTTAAGTATTTACGACAAAGATTCAAGATATAGGGATAATGAGTACTTAGATACTAGAATCAAAATTCAGGTAAGACATTGTTAAAGAAGCACTTTAAAAACGATATTTAAGGCAAATGAGCACATCAGGTAAATGGACTTTATCATAGTATTTTATGCAAATGATTTGTATTAAAAAAGGCTAGTGCAGGTAGAAAGAAAGAAAGCACCTACATTGCATGTGAATAAGAAACCATAGACCTGGAGAACCTTTCACTAGAGCCCTGGTCAGAGCTCAACTATTCTGCCAAACTTGCTGTTGTGGAGTGAAGAGCTGCAAAGATTTACGCCAAGTTACCTTCAAAGAGAAACGCTAACAGGTTGATGAGACTCGTACATAAGAGATGCTTAGTATTGGAGTGAAAAAATACAATAAATATATCATTACATCAATAGATAGTTCAAATAAGGCATAGTGAGGAGATTTGTAATTGCAAATTCAGAAAAGTTCTTCCTCTTAAGAACTTAAAGAAACATGAGCATTCATCAAAGCAGACAGTAAGCTCAACAGATAGAAGAAACGTCTCTGTAAAACCTTTTGAATGTTCACAATGTTTCTAAAAATCTCTAATTTTGCAACATAAGTTTCCATTTACTTGCTTAATGGTTGTTCTCAAAGATTTATAAAAGGTAAAATAGATTTCCATTATTTATAAGCTTTAAAGTTTTGTAATTTTTATGTTATTGTTTTGTTGAAGTTATTCCCAGAAGGTCAGATTAAAATGCACAGAAAAGACTATGAGAAAATTAAAGTTCTGTATGAATATTATGGCCACTTTGATTATTGAAATAGTAAGAGACCAAAAACTTTCCGTATAAGATAACCTTAATTAACTCATACTTTACATAAATAGGAAATATCAAGAATCTTGCTATTATTCTTTCCGATTAGGAAAAATTCAAATATCTTGTATATCTTGTTCAGGTCACACATTTTAAACTTTTAAACTTAAAGCCTATGATAAATATGATGAATTTCTGTTGAAATATGATGAAACTTTTAAACTTAAAGCCTATGATAAATATGATGAATATAATAGCCTTCAGGATATGCTGATTAACCCCACTGAATTAAAAGATATTTTTATAAATATATTGTTGAGAATATTGGCATATTTTATAACTGCATGTTTAATTTGCCAGGATAATTTATGGCAATTCAGACTATCATCGTTCTAGTTAGCAACTAAAAACTGAAATAATCTATCTTTTCTAATTCATATTTTGTAACAAAAATGAAGATATGCATACATTTGTTTAGTAGTTAAAATCATGAATATCACTGCTCAAAGACATAAAAGATTTTGTCAACAAAGATAGATCTACAAAAATTGCTGAACAGTATTGCTGGGACAGTAAAACTGGACTGAATATTTTCTTATGAAAAGCTGAGTCTTCCATTTTTTCAGACAAGTTAGGTGATGGGAAATATAATAAACGATTATATTTTTCTTTTCCAAAATCATCATTGCCAAACATTTTATGAGATTGAATGCTAATGTGTATCTTTACTTTCTACACTGTATTGTCTAGGCTAAGTTGAAGGCAGTGCTTTTCGCCTTCTTCATATCTGTGGAAAACCCCCCATTAGCATATTGGTTGTCATTGAAAATGACATTGAGGAGACGGCTCAAAATGAAAACCTTGTATTTTCACCTAATTTATGCCCATCGCCTCCCCACCCCAAATTCACATTAAAACTGGTGAATTCAACCCTACGTCCATTGGCCAGTTGCTTCTCTCTAGTGATGATGCAAGATTGCTTCAGAACTCTTTCCTGTCCTTATGTTTTCGACTTCTAATCCTCCAGATGCAATGAGATCTCAATATGTTGAGAGATTTGAGAATATTTTGATCAGGGATATAATATCATGGCTCTATCTTTTTAATCGGCACGAATATAACCTGATCTCCGTGAACATGAGTACTGCCAAAACCACACTATGGTGAAAAAATACATTTAGAAAAAGAAGCCATTCATTCGCGAAAATTAAAATTAAAGACACATGCTTTGAAAATGTACCGATTTAAAACTACGTGGTTCTCCAAACTCTGGCAAATGAAATGATCTGTTTAAATTTTTTAAAAACTCTCCGTGATCCTTCTGAAAGTTCAAGTTTCACTTAAATAGGATACAAAAGAGAGATAACTGTTTCAGTACTTGATCTGCTCTTGTAACTAAACTATAGATGACATCCCATTCATATTAGAGTATGTTTTGTCTCCTTTTAAAACATGCTTCCTTTGAAAATACAGCAGTGTCATAGAGTAATGGCTTCTTGAGGAGCTAACGGTGACACATGGGCAAAGTTTTACACAATTAGAAATGTTCATTAAAACGTTGATTTGAAAATATGCCTGGATAGCTTTATCTAGCATACTGCATTCTTTTTGAGAAATGGCAAGTGAAATAATATCGGATATGCATTCATTATATTCTGCCTGTAGTTTACTATTATATTTTTTAAATATGTTGAAAAAGTCAACATAAGTAATTTCCTTGAACACATTTCATCAACGGTTAAAACTCACTTAAGACAGAAAACGGGAACTACTATGAACAAAGGTAAGGAGGGAAAAGAGACAAGGTCAATATTTATGGGTACTTAATGTATGATAGGCATTATTCTAGGAACTTAAAAAAAAAAAAAAAAACCTCTTTCTCATGTTTATCTTCACATCTACCTTAACACCAAAGTATTATTACCACTTTTTGAAGAGGTTGAGAAGACTAAATTTCTGAAACGATCACAAAGCTGCTTCGTGACAGAGTCGGGATTCGAATTCTTGTCTCCTTGATTCTAAAAGTGACACTCTTTCAACTTAATTCTTATGGTTTTTAAAATAAAATTAGTGATCTCTTAACAAGATTCATAAGCTCATGGTATTCTTACAGCTAATTATTTCTTTAATTTTTCAAATGTTTAGACATTGGGACATAAACACCTCCATTATGAGTTATTATGAAATAGCTCTAAAACTTTTGAAGCTGAGCACAAGATGGTCCACTCACCTCAAGCAGGTTTCCTCAAAATTATTTCCTTTTTTATTCTTGAATATAAGTATAATATAGGAAAGCCATAAAAGGATTATTTTAATGGATAAATTTAAAGTTATTTTTTTCTTTAAAGACTCCTTAGATTACAATTTCTAAATAAAAAGTTCTCATTCCAAACTTTAAAACATCTCTAGGCTTGTTAATAAAACATCTTTGTTTATAGAAAATACAATCATGTTAAGACATGTTAAGTTTATATTGCATCTTACTGATGCTGCATAAAATTTCTAGACAAGTGTTTTGTCTGAAATTTAATTACTTACTTGTTTTTATTGCCCCTTAGTATTTAATCAGAGGAGCTCTCATTTATACGTCCTGGAAGACATCTATCAGCTGGTAACACATTTTAAGAAATTTGGGGTGCCTGGGTGGCTTAGTTGGTTAAGCCTCTGACTTTGGCTCAGGTCATGATCTCACGGTTCGTAGGTTTGAGCTCCGCGTCGGGCTCTGTGCTGACAGCTCAGAGCCTGAAGCCTGTTACAGATTCTGTGTCTCCTTCTGTCTCTAGCTCAGATTCTGTGTCTCCCTCTGTCTCTGCTTCTTGCCTGCTCACGCTCTGTCTCTCTCTCTCGCTCAGTCAAAAATAAACAAACATAAAAAAAAGAAATTTGCCACTTTTTTTTTCAAAGATATACCTACAGTAAAAACCGATGTGATGATGTCTAAAGGCCTATCTTGAATATATGTAATACTATTACAAAAATTAACTTTGAAATGGTATGTTTTCAGTAGATATTTGTTGAATATTAGTAAGTGAATAACTGAATAATTAAATGAATAAGCCCTTCATCTTTGCATTTTCTGGCAAAACTCCCTCCGTATATAATAATGTTTCCCTTGTTGTCTCCTGTCAAAATGTCTTCCAAGCACTCAAGTCTAGTTCACTATTACTGTCTCCTTGAAAGTTTCCTTCCTGTCTCCAGGTGTTGCCAGTATAAATACAAGCATAGCTCTTTTTATATTTTGACTTGCAGGTGGGTAGAGGTCTGTCTCCTGAAGTAGACATAAACTCCTTTAAAAAACTCAGAAGATGCTCAAAAAATGTGTGTTTTAATTGAGTTAGATTGTCATAAATATAATACTTTTGTAATCAAGCATAATTAACTTACTTCACAGTTTCATAATACCATAGTTGGCTGAATTTTGAGCATGTTTATTTATTGAACGATGCCAGTTATAATAATGACATTGCACTTGTATGATATATTGAGTACCATCTTGTACCTATGTTACGAAAAAAATGAATGACAGTTATTCAATGGATATAAGTTCCAGTCAACTAGTTACTCCATAATGCGCCTTTTCCCAGGATTTATGTAACCAGTTATATTAGTGTGTTTTAGTTTAAAGTGGCACTGTGTCGCAATTCTTAAGAGAGAGTTTTCGTTCCATGACGCTGTAGGAAGTATGGTTGAAGTTGTAAGTATTTCTCAGGAATACCTACTGACTAAAGAAAGCCAGAGACTTCTCCGGAGTGATTATATTAGGCAAATCAAGTTGAGAATTCACGTCAAAAACTTGATAAGTACATGATGTCCAATTCTGGGTGGCATGAGCTTTTTGCTTTTCTTTGTGTGTGAGTCTTTTCATTCTACTTCATTGAGAATAAGATTGTTACAAATCAAAGTTTATGAAAAGTATGCAGATACTCTGCTACATTTTTCTTGTATTTTTACCTCTAAATGATAGTGGGGAAACTATACAACTATATAAGCTAGAATCCTGTGCATACCAGGATTGCACATTGCATTGTAATTTTCATTTTCACTGAATTAGTATAATTAGTGTTCAGTGCATGCTCTCTGAATAGATGAATGGAGTAAATGAGTGCGTGGATGCTTGGTCGTTGCCAGCTGCTGTGCTCAACCTCTGTATTTCAATATGGTGCTCTTTCTAGTCACCAGTCACACACCATTGTGAATCCCCAAAACCACAATGGAGGGAGGAGAGGGCAGGCATGATGCCCACATTGAGTGAAGAATGGAGAATCCATTGTGCTTTATATATAATCATCCCCATCATTTGTGACAGCATAGGTATCGTTTCCTGTAGAGATCACAGTCATGCTAGGTGGGATGAAGCTGCATGTCCTGAAGACCACATTGAAAATGACACTGAAGTGAATTCTCTTCTGTGACAGTTGTACTGCGACGAGCATAGTTAGTGGGTCTTGTTTAATTTCATCTAGAGTGATACATATCTAAATCTGCATTTAAACTTATATCGGCATTAGAAATCTGTGTTTAATCCAGTAATTAAATATAAATTATAAAATTTAAATTATTTAGATGGAGGGAGAGAGAGAGAGACAGAGATCTATATAAGTAACAAAAAGAATGAGGGACTGCTTCTGGGTGATAAGCTCTTAAGGTAATGCCCATAGAGCAATTATCAGACATAGTGAGATATAAATTGTTAGCAGAGTGTAGAGTAGCCCAGAGAAAACAAGAGAAGTTATTTGCCAATATCAGTGTCCCCTTAGAATGGTGAGATATGTAATGAATGACCCGGAAAGTCATCGAATTCAAAAGTCTTTTTTAAAGCAAGACTTTCAAACCATACTGAACGAATTTTTATAGTATACTACATACATAGGTAAAATTATATATATACACAAAAATAGTATGTTTTATTGAGGGCTTATTTAATGCATGAAAATCACTCTTCCAGATGCTGAAAATACAGAGGCAGATATTTTCCTTTTTCTTTCAAACAAAGGATTCTCATGAACTTCATTGTCATACTCCAGTCTCCCGTGTTATCTTAGAGACATTGTGCTATTTTATTGTCTGCTGATCTTTTCTTAAGAAAACAAAGGACTCACTGAGGAACTACAAATTGTACTGAAACAAATTTAGCCTATACTTGAAATTAAAAAACAACAACAACAACAACAACAACAACAAACACTGGTCACATTAGAAGAAATTCAAATGCATCTTCCCTGCCTCAAACTACTATTTCCTTTAAGAATGGACCTAGATCTTTCAGCTATGAATCTGTGTTAAATTTCCAACTGTAAATTTGTGTTAAAGACTGGCACTATTTACGATGGTGCTTTCCTTTTCTTTGTAGGTATTACTAAATTACTATTCAAAAAGTGTGTAATTTATGAGATCAGTTGTTTTCCAAAGTCTTAATAGATTTATGGTCATACATGTTATCCAATCCCCCTGGGAACCAATGAAGCAAACCTAAGAGAAAAAGCCTGTTTTAGAACTAGAGATATAGTTAGTCGGATCCTCAGCCCTACCTTGGGACATAAAAGACCTTGACTCGATGTTCTTGAAAGGGTGGATCCATTCTAGAGTCATCCAGAATTTCTCAGTATCCACTGTCAGGTGTTTCCTAGCAAGCTCCTCTGTCTATAGCTGAGAATGTATTAAAGACCAAGAAACAGACCATCTTTTTCATGGTCTTAAATATTTGGAACAGAGAAAGGGACTGAACTAGCTACATTAATCTTTTTTAAAAACATTTTTCTTGCGACCTACATTCCTAGGACTACCCACTCTTTGCCAGAATTTTTGCTTTCTGAGAGTCATCATGTGAAATAATCAGAATGCCTACCTCTAAGCCTCTGAGAACCTCCACAATGAAGGAGAAAGAAATATTTCTAAAGAACAGTCAAATTTCAGGGTTCTTATGGTTCTGTAGGATATTAAATAGCTTTGTATCTTAAAAAAATAAGATATGCCCCTATGTATGTGCCGAATAAAAAGAAAATGTTGGCAAAGGGAAAAGACTTATTTGCTTATCTAGTTCGTTTTAACCTCACAGCTTAACATTTTGATTTGTAATGTGCAAGCTACTTAGGAAGCTGAACGGCATATTTTCATCTAGCACGTTCTTGGACAAAGTGAACCAGCAAATGATTTTGCCCTTTCATGAATAAAAGAAGGTTTAATGAAAAAACATTTCATTATAATAGTGCTTATGATAAAGAAATTTTCCAACATATAAAATATCAACAACTTTAACTCAAAGAATAAAAGCTTATTTCTATTCTGTTGTACTTAGCAGTGAACCACCTAAAAGCAGAATCCAAAGCATAACTTTCGAATACACTTAAATACTTTCTTACTGGTTGTTATACTGCTGTGATTGAAATATTGGCTACCCTTAAATATTGGCAAATGCCCCTTTTTAGATTAATAGTTAATAATAATAACTTTTGGCAACAAAATGCAGACCAGTTTCATGCCATGATATTTTAGCCATGATTTTATTTTTTTAGCCTCTGATTTTTTTATAACATAAATATCATGAAGTAAAAATAGAGGCAGAGGTCAATCTGATTAAGAAGAGGTAAACAAATTGAGTATTTGAAATAATCCATTGTTGAATTATGTAGATTGATTTGAAACATGTAATTTTGATTCATTTCAGTTTATTTAAAGCAAGTTGTTTGAAAACTGAACTACATACATCCTTACAATGCTCCTGGTTTTAAGATTCAAAGTAAAATCTCGTGTATAAAAATATACAAGAATTACATGTCAAGTATTTAACATAATTCAAGAGAAACTCCAACTTCTGAGTACCAGTGCATTTTAGAAGTGTTTTAGGGGGCGCCTGGGTGGCTCAGTTGGTTAAGCGGCCGACTTCAGCTCAGGTCATGATCTCACAGTCTGTGAGTTCGAGCCCCACATCGGGCTCTGTTTAGGTTTCTTTCCTGCTTCAGATTCTGTATTTCCCTCTCTCTGTGCCCTTCCCCTGCTCATACTCTGTCTCTATGTCTCTCAAAAATAAATAAACATTAAAAAAAAAGAAGTGTTTTAGGGTCTACCAGAATTTATTTTTATTATTGTAATCAAAAGGAAATGGATATACAAGTACACCAAAGGGTTTCATATACCATTTGGTTCAATGGCAGTGCAACATTCAATCGTACTTAACTGTTTGCAACTCCATCAGTCCTCTCCCCGCAGACAGGCCTTTTGTTTGAGACTGCACCCTCGTGGACAGGAGGCTTATGACAGGAGTTACTACATATAAATTCACATTCCCTGCTGCCTCAGGCCGACCAGGGTGCCTCCGTGTGTAGTTGGCAAGTACGATGCACATTTATTTTTCTGAACACTTACAAAATTGTGGTAAGATCCTTGTTTCATGGTTGAATTATGACTTATGAAAAAAATACCATTAATAGTTTCTTTCCTATTTAGGTTAGAGATAGAAGTTTCTTCCTAATATATTTAAGAAAATTTAGTATCAAGAGGGATTTAGGCAAAAGATTTGAAGGAAGGAGATTTCATATTGTCACATTCTCCCTTGATACATAGGGGAGGGATTTAATCTATTGGGTTTAACAAAAATGAGTAATTGTGTTCTCTGTTCTGTTTTAAGGAGAAAATCATTACATAGCTGGTGCTGGGAATTTTTAGCCATTTTTGTGGTTTACCCTAAAAGGAATACTCACTATAGTCATAAGGATAAATATTAAAAATATTTAGTATATGAATATTTTCAACTGTCTTGCCTAAACCAGCAGAATGATATGTTACTGTTTTATTAATCACCACTAATAATTTATTGTTTTTAAGTTTTTTATTTATTTTGAGAAAGAGAGAGAGTGAGAGCAGTAGTGGAGGAGGGGCAGAGAGAGAGGGAGAGAGAGAATCTCAAGCAGGCTCCACACAGTCAGTGCAGAACCAACATGGGGCTCGATCTTACAAATGATGAGACCGTGACCTGAGTGGAAATCAGTACTCGAATGCTTAACCAACAGAGCCACCCATGTGCCCTGGTAGCTAATCATCTATTTTTAAAAGAATTTACCATTTTAATTTTAATTCATGTAGCAAATATTCAGTTTATTTTCCTGAAATCTTTAGCAGTTCTTTGAAAATGTTTGCCAGTTATTTGAAACGTTAAGTAATGTTAAGT
Organism: Paguma larvata; assembly: GCA_030068075.1. Taxonomy (NCBI): domain Eukaryota; kingdom Metazoa; phylum Chordata; class Mammalia; order Carnivora; family Viverridae; genus Paguma; species Paguma larvata. The sequence goes on from CM057839.1 coordinate 62,779,894, forward strand.
AATTTGAAATGTAAGACGAAGCACTAAAAAATATCTATCTGACTTTTGATGAACCAATGATCTCTTTATTTCTTACCCTAGAGCATGTTGAAATAAATTTGAGGAATAGTGTGTTCATCTTTAAAAAAATAAAATTTTACACATACCAAGACACATGCATTTGGGGGCTGGGGAGCCTGAACCGGAAATTTAGTGTTTTATTCTTTTCAAGAACAATTATAAATCTATAATCAAATTAATCTATATTTTAGTTTCCTTTTTTATTTTTGTAATTTCAGATACCATTCCTGCTACTTTTCTGTCCCCTCTCTTCCTTCTTGTAACCCCATTCTTCTGTGGGCCACCACGAGTTCTCATTAGCGTGTTTAGCATCGATACGGTGGCAGTGAATTTTTCAGTTTTTGTTTGGTTGAAAATCTTTTCATTTTTGCCTCACTTTTAAAGCTATTTTCATTTTTAGAGTATTCTAGATCGGAAATTATTTTCTTTTGGTATTTTAAATATGCCACCCAATTGACTTTTGACTTCCATCGTTTCTGTTGAGAAGTCAGTCATCAGTCTGACTGTCATTCTGCTGAGAACAGGGTGTTATTTTTTCTTGCTTTTAAGTTTTCTCTTAGTCTTCTGTTTTTGTAGTTTTACAATAATGTACTTACATGAACTCTTTGGATTTCCACTGCTTGACATTTGGAGCATTTCTTTTAAATGGCTTTATATCTTTCATCAGTATTGGAAAATTCTTAGGCATCATCACTTCAGATATAGTTTTGCACTTTCCTTTCTTCTCCCTTAAGGCCTCCAATTACACGTTTTTACCTTTTTACTCTGTCATCTGTCTAACAGTCTTTCAGTTCTTCTTATAATGTGTTTTCCATCCGTTTCTTTTTGCTTTCTGTGCTGTAAACTGGATATTTTGTATAGCCTTATTTTCCTATCCAGGAATCCTTCTTTTTTTTGTTTGTTTTTACTATGTCCTATCTGCTGTTAAATTCATTTATTAAATTATTACTTTCAATTATTGCATTTTTCACTTTCAGTATTTTGATTCTTTTTTACAGGTTTTAGATCCCTCATAAAACTTTCCATATCATTTCTGAATTGTTAAGTAACACATCTGGTTTAAAGTCTGAGGTTTATAATTCCAATAACCAGGCTGTGTGTTGGTCCGTTTCTCTTAATTTTTTGTTAGAATGCCTCACAGTTTTTTATTTAGAAGTAGAAAATGTGTATCAAAAATTGTAGAAAAAAATGATAGAAGCTTTGCCATCCTCTCCTAAGGAGGATATACCCTAACCTCCGGCAAGCACCTACGGTTAGAGTAGACGTCTTAATCAAATCACAAGCTGAGCTGATTAGAGGCTAATCTTCAGACTTTGCAAGACTGTGAATCCCTGTTAGGTCCCACTAATATGTGATAGGGTCCCAGGGTCTGAGAACTTTGGCTGTTTAATAAGACTACTTCTCATTGCAATTTCCAAAATAATGAATTTTGCCTTTGAATTTTTGTAAAATTGATGAATGCTTTGCTCTAATTTTCAGCAGCTTTCTGATAGATGTTGTAGTTATTTTCTTACAAAGCTCAAGATTTGAATAAATGCCTTGAGAAGAGTTAGTGAATATGACCCTCACTTCCATCTGTCTCCCGTTTCCCCAGGATATAGGAACCTTGTATTCTGGTTGCCTTGGCAAATCCCTTGAGGGGAAATATGGTTTGTAGAAGGTCAATTCGCCTCTCTGTGGTTTCTCTCTCTCTGGGATCTTGGCTCCTCAAGTCCTAGTTAGGTCTGCAGAGGTTTGTTTGTTTATATTTACCCAACTTTTCTAAATGTTATCAGAAGAAATGCCAATCCACTACCTGCCATGCCATCATAGTTAGAGACACAAGTCCCCTTTTATATTTTGACTTTAATGGTGAAAAGTTTAGTCAAGATGTTTAAAAGAAAGAAACTGTACTCATATAGTACAGTATAGATATATAATTTTAACCATAAAGGGATTGAATCAACAACTGCAAAAGAGTTCTGGAATTTTAGCCTTATTTTTATTTATTTATTTATTTATTTATTTATTTATTTTAGTGCAGAAGTAATATTATTCTTACAGAATTAACAAGTCTTTGACATTAGAAACTAAACAACCATTTAAAGTATTTTACATAAAATAAAAAATTCTAAATAAAACCATATTAATCCAGCACAAAATCGATTATAATAAAGGTCCAATGAATAGCTTTTTCTTGCTGAATAGTAAACAGACTATTAACTGAACTAACAGTAGAGGCACTATAATGTGGTAGCAATTTGACCTCTTCGGCACCGAGGTGAGATTTTTTTCAGGCCTGTGGTTTTTTAAGTAATTTTCATTTCTTCCACTTGAAGTCCATTATAAAAATGCTACTGCTCACTGCTGTTTGTCTTATAGTTATAACTGTTATGGTTAAAATTACTGATTAAAATGCCTGATTCCTGCAGATATACTAAATTAACTGTATTACATCAGATGATATAACCTGACATCATCCAATCCTGTTTATGAGACATTACCTCTGATTTTATCATCAATATCATTGAAGTACATGATTCATATATCTGCTAGTTGTTTTCATTTGTGTCAAATCAGACCTTGCTTGCCCTGAGATGTGCATCATTTGTCTATTTTTTTCCAATATCTTTGTAGTTTTAATCTGTGCTAAAGAGATGCAGGAGTGGTTGAGGGAAATGCTGAATTCCCACTATAGACTTGACCAGGATTGGATACCAACACAGCATGGTGTCAGCTCTGGCCCGACAAAGTTGTCAGTGCTAAATTTTGGGGGTTGGGGAATCTAAGTCTTTTTTTCACAGCCTCTTCTACTTTAATATTTGCTTTAAATATAATGAGGAGGCCCTGATGGATGCCTATGTAAAGGTTTGCTTAGAAGATAGTGAGAAGTTAGATTAAATTCTAGACTCAGTTGTGTCTCAGAAGGGATATCTGCATTTGTCCTTTGGACCGACATTCCTAACTTGCCCCTCAACCCTAAATCTGATGCCTTGGTCCTCAACACTACATCTTCCAGCATTGAAAGGAGTTCATCTTACAGATACACTGTCTTTGAGCTTTGAGAGAACCCACATATCTTCCAGGGGAGCATCTTGGCCACCAACCATCAGATGCATCCAAATTTTTGTGAGTATCAATGCTTATTCCTTTTTATCCCTTAGTATTCCATGGCATAAATGAAACACAATTTCCATTGGGATGACAACATGGACAAGCTGGAAGGTATAATGATCTGAGATCTCACTTTTCTGCTGCACTTTTCCACAGAGCTACTGAGCCTGCACAGCTGCAACCCCAGTCGCCTAGCCAGGAAGCCCATAAATTTCATACAACGGTGGGAATCCAGGCAGCGGATAGCAATGGGACTTCGGACAATACCCTGGTGCTTCTGGAGGGAAGTAACAAAGCTTTCCCAAAAAGTTTTAGGATGCCATTTGGAGGCCTTTGGGTCTATAATCCAAGACAGTCCTTGAGGAAAGAGCAGATGTTGGAGGTCTCACAAACCTGACTCAGGATCATCTCATTTCTGTGCCACAGACCTGTAAGAAGCAAATATTTTAGTTCTTAATTCTTCTTGACCTGAGTACATCCTCTTCTCCACGCATTGTATAGATTTGCTAGAAGATCATGATGGCACTTCTCTCTTCTTTGTCCTAATGACTAACAGCACCTTCTCACGGTCTCCTTGATCTGCTTGAAGGCTATCTTGGAAAATGACTTCAGTAACCTTTCAATCATCTCTTAGCTGGATCTGTTTTTCCCCGGATGGTGGGATAGGGGTTGAGGTGTGATATTGGAGGTGCCTACTATGCTTATTGTATTTTTAGTGGTGCTCTCAAGGTCCTTCTACCTCTTGGCATGACCTTTACTAAGACCATGTGCTCTATAGGCAACAAGAATGCTGTGGGCAAGGAAAAAATTGGGAACCTGAACGCCTTCTCTCCTTCATGTATTCCTATTTCTCTCTATTCTCCCTGTCTGCTATCTTTACATACCATACTTGTCCATAGATGCTGCTGTGTATATATTAAAGATTTGCAGTTTGTATATTAAAGATTTTTCCATTTAAGTTTTTTGAGAGCCCAAAAATGTATACCGTCCATATTTTCTTTACAAACATCTGTTTCAAGACATAATTTTGTAACTACCTAATGTCAAACCCTCAATACTGAACTCCTCTTTGAGCCCTGAAGTAGATGAGATTTTAACCCTACTGAGTTCAACCTTCTTGAGTGTTTCCTAAAGAGCCACACACCTCAGATAATTTTTCTTTGCATCTTTTTCTCATCTCTCATGATTCTGCATTGGAGCTTAACATCAAATGCAATCTCCAAAATACACAATTATCATGCTAAGTGGCTAGCTGGCTTTTAACGATTCTGAGATTCCAACCAGGTAAGAGTGTGGGAAGCTTAAGGTGCTCTCGTAGTAGCTAGAATGAAATTTGGTACTTTCTTCTGAAAATAGTAGCAAATTAACATGGGTTAATATTCACTGAGTGATTAGTCTATGGCAGGCCCTGGGCTGATCGGTTTACTTACATTATCTTATTCTATCGGCCACATAACAGCTATCATGATCTCCATTTTACAGATACAGAAACTCAAGACCTAGAATGGGTAAAATAGCCTTTCCAAGCCACATAATCAGTATGTAATATAGCCTTGAGTTAAACTCAAACCCTACAAATTCCAAAACCAACTTTTTAACAATTACACTGTAAAGCAAGTTGGAAATCTAAGGCATTGTCTCATTATACCCTTGGAAATTACTAAGCAGCTTCTAGTTTTCTTGTTTATTGGTCTTAATACACATGACACCATGTTTTCAAGACTTTTATAGTACTTGCTATATAGTACTTGAGTTTTATAGTACTTGCTAAGGCACTGATTTTTAAGGACTGGTTTTAAATCCAATTGTACAATGCCTAAGGAAACACCATGTCCTTATTCCTTCATTTTCATTTCTTTTCCTTATTTATCAATGTCAGTTTCAGGAAGAATCACCAAATTTTTATCTTTCTTCCCTTTTTCAAGTATATTTTAAATATAATTGTTATAAGGTCTGCCTTTATATATATATATATATATATACACACACACACATATATATATACATATATATATATGTTTTTTTCAGACACCATCTCTAATCCCTAGAAACCGTTCATTTGTTTTTCCATCACTATAATTTGTATCTTGAGAATGTAATATAATTGAAATCATGCAATATTTGACTTTTTGAGATTGACTTCTTTCACTCAAGATAATGCCCTTGAGATTCATACAAGTTGTTGTATCAATAGTTTCTTCCTTTTTATTTACAGTGTGGATGAGCCACACAATTTTAACCATTCACCACCCATCAGAGGACATCTGGGTTGTTTCCAGGTTTTTGTCATTACCAATAATGCTTCTGGAAACATTTGTGTATACATTTTTACGTGAACATAAGTGTTCATTTATCCAGGAAGCATGTCCAGAATGTAATTGTTGAGTCATATGTTAGTTGCATGTTTAGTTTTTTTTTTTTTTTAAACTGCTAAACTAGTTTTTAAAGTGACTGTACCACTTTAGATTCATACCAACAAGGTATAAATGACCTAGGTCAGGGAGTGGAAGCATAGGATAAAGTAGCATCCTTACCTTGGTGCTATTACTATTTTTTTTTTATTTCAGTCATTCCTCCAGTAGTGACTTCTCAGTGTGGTATTAATTTGAATTTCTCCAGTGGCTAATGATGTTAAGCATCTTCTTGTGTGCTTACTTGCATTTGTATGTTGTTTTCGGTAGAATATCTATGTCTTTTTCACCTTACCTAATGTTCTTTTATTTTTATTTTTGTTTTCAGTGTTGAGCTTTGCGAGTTCTCTATATATTTAAATACGAGTCCCTTATCAGATATGCTTTGCCAGGATTTTCTTTAAGTCTGTAGCTTGTCATGTCATCTTCTCGACGAGGTCATTTGCAGAGCAAATGTTTTAATTTTTTTTCTTTTAAATTTTTTATTTAAATTCTAGTTAGTGAATATACAGCACAAAATGGATTTCGGGTATAGGGTGCAGTGATTCATCATTTACATAGAAAACTGAGTGCTCATCACAACAAAGGGCCTCCTTAGTACCCATCACCCCTCTAGCCCATCTGCTACCCACCTCCCTCCATCAATCCTCAGTTCGTTCTCTATCTTTAAGAGGCTCTCATGGTTTATTTCCCTTCCTCTTTTTACCCTCCCATATGTTCATCTATTTTGCTTCTTAAGTTCCACATATCAGTGAAATCATTTGGTATTTGTCTTTCCCTGACTGACTTATTTTACCTGGCATCATACATTCTAGCTCCATCCATGTTGTTGCAAATGGCAAGATATATTCCATTGTATATATATTTATCACATCGTCTTTATCCACGCATCAGTATGAACATTTGGGCCTCTCCATAGTTTGGCTATTGTTGATAGTGCTGCTATAAACATTGGGGTGCAATATACCCCTCAAATCAGCATTTTTGTATCCTTTAGGTAACTATTTTTAACTTTTTGAGGAACATAGATACTGTTCCCCAGAGTGCCTGCACCAGTTTGCATTCCTGTCATCAGTGCAAGAGGATTCCCCTTTCTCCATAAACCTGCCAACATCTGTTGTTTCTTGTGTTGTTAATTTTAGCCGTTCTGACAGGTGTGAGGTGATATCTCTTCATGGTTCTGATTTGCACTTCCCTGATGATGAGTGATGTTGAGCATCTTTTCATGTGTGTATTAATCATCTGCATGTCTTCTTGGAAGAGTGTCTATTCATATCTTCTGCCCATTTTTTCACTGGGTTATTTGTTTCTTGGGTGTTGAGTTTGGTAAGTTCTTTACAGATTTTGGATACTAACCATTTATCCGACTTGTCATTTGCAAATATCTTCTCCCATTCTATCGGTTGCATTTTAGTTTTGTTGATTGTTTCCCTCACTGTGCAGAAGCTTTTTATTTTGATGAAGTCCTAATAGTTCATTTTGCTTTTGTTTCCCTTGCCTCTGGAGATGAATCTGGGAAGAAGTTGCTCCTGGGAGGTCAAAGAAGTTGCTGCTGCTTTCTCCTTTAGGATTTTGGTGATTTCCTGTCTCACATTTAGGTCTTTCATCCATTTTGGATTGTTTTTGTGTCTGGCGTAAGAATGTGGTCCAGTTTCATTTTTCTGTGTGTTGTTGTCCAGTTTTCCCAACACAATTTGTTGAAGAGACTGTCTTTTTTTCCACTGAATAGTCATTCCTGCTTTGTCAAAGATTAGGTGACCATATAGTTGTGGGACTATTTCTGGGTCTTCTATTCTGTTCCATCGATCTATGTGTCTGTTTTTGTGCCAGTACCATCCTGTCTTGATGATTACAGCTTTATAATATAGCTTGAAATCCAGAATCACGATGACTCCTATTTTGTTCGCTTGCATTATAGTAGTCATATGAATACCGATCATTATAGAGTGAAGTATTGGACCACTAGGAATCTCCTCTACAAGTCCAGATTCATTCCTAATGAAAAATTTGTTTTGATACTCAAGTAAATAATTCATCTTGAATCTGGAATTCAAGACAGACCCACCTAATATTAATCACCACATAAGCAAAAATTTTATCAGCGGTTTTAGGTAAGGCATTGCGAATATTTAAAGTATTTGGTATTCATATGGCTATTATAATGTAAGTGAATCTTACTGGCTTCTAACTTTAGAGTCAAATTTTATTTTTTTTTAATTTTTATTTAAATTTTAGTTAGTTAACACATAGTGCAATATTGGTTTCAGGAGTATAACTCAGTGATTCATCACTTACATACAACACCCAGTGCTCATCACAAGTGTCCTCCTTAATACCCATTGCCACTCTAGCCCATCCCCCACCCACCTCCCTCTATCAACCCTCAGTTTGTTCTCTGCCTTTAAGAGGCCCTCATGGTTTGTTTTCCTTTCTCTCTCTTTTCCCCCCTTCCCATATGTTCATATATTTTGTTTCTTAAATTCCACATATGAGTGAAATCATACAGGTATTTTGTCTTTCTCTGTGTAAAGTCAAACTTGAGACAAAAAATAGCCACCTTTGGCGATGGGACCTACTGGGACTGTTGTAACGTTAAAAATGTGCAAGTAAGTTTACTTCACACTGAAGTCAGAAGGGGGAAGTTAAAATGAGAAGAGAATTTTAAATATAAATTTATGAATATTATTTGACTAATAGTACTCTAAAATATACAATGCTTTGGGCCATACGAAACCGCCTATATTTGATCATTGTTTCACACAGCAATTCATTTGATTCAACCAGTTACTAAAATAAGTATCATCATTACATCATTAGAGAGAAGAAGTAGAAAAGGATGAGAAGGGATGTGTAAGAGAACTAGGCCCTTAGTCATCGTAGGCATCAAAATAAAAGCGTCTAAAGAATCACATTAAAATACTTTTCTTACAAAGTTTATCCTTGTAAGTATTCATTGTCATATCCTAATCAAATTTATACTTGCAACGGTCTAAATTTTTTCAGCTTTATTGAGATATGATTGACAAATAAAAGTGTAAGATTTTTGAAATGTACACAGTAGTGATTTGATGAGTGTATATGTTGTGAAAAGATTCCTTCCATGTAGAATTAAGTCATCCGCCCCCACACGAATTTATCTTTTCTGTTTTGTTTTGTTCTGATGAGAACACTTATGCTCTACTCCTTCGGCAAACTCAATTACGCAGTACAATTTTATCAACTGTATTCACCATGGTATACATTAGAGCCTCAGACCTTATTCATCTTATAGCTGAAAGTACATATCGTTTTACCAATCTCTCTCTATTTCCCCCTCTTCCACCTGCAGGCCCTGGAAACCACTTTTCCACTCCTGATTTTTATGAGTTTGATTCTTTTTGTAGTTTCCACACATATGTGAGACCATACAAGACTTGTCTTTCTCTATCTGGCTTATTTAGCTTAGCATAACACCCTCAGGATCCATCCGTGTTTTCTCAAATGTCAGGATTTCCTTCTTTCTCACGGCTGAATTATAGTCCATTGTATAAATATAACACATCTTCGTTACCCATTCATCCATTGACGAACACTTAGATGGTTTCTACAGCATGGCTGGTGTGAATAATGCTGCCGTGAACATAAGAGTGCAGGTAGTTCTCTGATACACTCATTCCATTTCCTTTAGATAAATGCCCAGAAGTGGGATTGCTGCATCCTATGGCAGTTTTAGTTTTAATTTTTAAAAGGAAAAACCTATTATTTTCAGAAGTAAACACTTCTGATATCTTTTTGCCTTAAAGATTCCTGATTGTTAATAATCCTCTTCCTCTGAAGCACTGACTTTCTAAGTCTATTGTCTAAAAAGCTAGAAATAATTTTTCCCTGTAGTTCCAGATACCTGACAACAGTAACAATGAAAAAGCAGAATTAAATAATTGATGTGGTTTCTGCTGGAATCAATTTGATTTGATTTGATTTATCTTCCCAGAATTTTCACTGATACAACCTGTCGACAAGGTAGTAGAGTTAAACAAAAACATCAAGGCACCAGAAAATGCATATTATTTTCTGCTTGCAAAAATTCTGCTTAAGGTACAATTTGTCTGAAAATTAATTATTAATGATCCAACTAATAAAAAGATCACATTTCAGACTCAAATGTGATTGATTTTACAGTAAATTACCCCAGGAGGTTGGAATGTTCTGGTTGATGGAATATTATGGTTAACAGCATTTGAGAAAAATGATAGCATGATGACATACTTTCACAATGTCTGTCATTCAAACTGTGCTAACCCACCCGAGCTGTGTGGAAGGAAGTGATTAAAAGCCTCGTATTCGATGTTACATAGACCCCAGTTTGAATCATGACCCTCACATTCTCTAGCTGGATAACCTTGTGCAAATTACTTAATATCTCTGATCCTCTGGTTTCTCATCTGTAAACTGAAGATAAAAATATCTAACTTACAGTGCGGTGCTATATAGTATATATATACTAATATATATAAATATAATATCCAACCTATCACAGTGCTGGCTATATAATAATGCCCTGCTCCCACCAAGTATAAGATCATTGCTCATAATTTATTACTGAATCATGATTATGGATATTGAGTTATGGCTCGCAGTTGCTTCTAATCAAGTGACTGTAACTTTTTCATTGGACTCACGCTCTTTCTAATGGTTAGAGATGTAGGTTAACACTAGATATGCCTGCATTTTGAAACAAGTAATGCCCTTGACCCTAACCATATCATGCAAGCTTTAAAGAGAGAGTGTGAGACGTGGTCAGAGTACAGTTCTGAAAACCAGAAAGTCATAGCTTCTGCTAACGTCCTCCTCACTGTTTTGCGATGGGGCGAGTATGCCTCTGAAGGGAGAGAGTCGCAGAAAAGAAAGCACATGAGGGTTCCAGGAGAGCGGATGCAGAACTCTCGGGTATCAAAGCATCATGTTGGTGGCAACCTTTGGGAATTCTGGGTATTGGCCTTGTAGTAATAACAATGATACCAACACTACCAGTGGTTAATATTCGCTGAGCACATACTATGTGTTCACTGCATTGAAACCTTTGTGCGTATTACCTAATTTAATTCTCACTTTAGCTTTATGAGAGAAATTCTGTCAAGATCTTGACAGTGGCTAAGAGCAGGGTATCAGACCTACCAGGTACCTCAGTCCTGTCACTAACTAGCTGTGTCAATTCGGGATAAGTTATTTATTAAATTTAAGCCTCTGTCTCTTCTTCTGTAAATGGGGAGTATTTTCGATCATTATACACGGGTGAGGACACTGAGTCTTTAAGTCTCAAGGCCTTGCAGCGAGTATGTGCAAGTCTAGAATATTAATCTTGTTGTATATATTCCTAACTTCTCCTCAGTGCTTCTCCCCATATAAGAGTAAAGACATGGCATGTGGCACATAGAAAAGTGGATATTGTCTATTGCCTATATAGTAATTTGTGTAAGGGGACAGAATAGGTAAATTGCATGCAACTGAATCATTTTGATACTTTTCTTTTCAAATAGAAAAAATCTAAATGTTTCGTTATAGGAAAAATATGTAAGAAATCATCTGAATTATTTCATTCAGCTGACACGTATTTGGGTACTAAGTGCAAGACAGTTTTTATTTAGACTATATAATCCACCAGATTTAACTCTGCCAGTGTGACTTTACAATTCAGTGTTTTCTTTTTTAAAAAATGGTCTAACATCCAGATCAGGGCACATTAAATTGCTAGGTCATGCTCCAGAGTTTCTGATTCAGCGGATTTGGGGTAAAGCGAGAAAATTTGCATCTCAATGAGTTCCCAGGTGATGTCGATGCTTCTGATGACACACTCAGGATCCCTGATTTGGATCAGTGGTCTCCATCTCAACACTGTAGCATGCCTATGTGATCAGATACGAAGTTTGGTGCAAATAATGCATTATTAAGTATACAGTTAGCAGAGTTCAGAAAAGATATAATTGAACATGCGAGCAGATCTACAGTTACTCTAATAGTTTCACTTCTAATATATAAATCATTGTCCTTGGAATTGTGCATAGAAATATGCTACACATATGAATGCCATCCATCTTGTGTGTTGATTTGAAAAATAAGTTTGAGAGTAGCTGGGGTACAGACATTTATCTTCCATTATCTTTTGGCTTTCCTTGTTAGTGTCATATCAAATTGTCCGATGAATTGTGCTGTGATCACTGGCGGTAAGCACTGTCACCATCTTCCTTCCTGTACAAGTCCTGCCAGTACTTGGGTGTCATCAATAGCTAGCAAGACTTAGAAGAAAGAGGTGTGCCAGAGAATGCAAGATAAGAACCCCGTGGTGTTTGCACACCATCACAAAAATGTAAGAACAAGGAAAGATAAGTATTGCAACATGATTTTGGACAAGAGCGTAGGTAAAGCATTTTGCGTTTAAAGAAATATCTTGAAACCTCTAATACTAGGGAGAGGGATGGCTGTGGATTGAGGACATGGGACAATCATACGTCGTGTTTTACAGCAAAACTGAAGCCTCCTTTGATTCCTGAGAAGAAGGAGTGGTAATTCTTAGGAGTCAATAAGTAAAACTTAGAAACTTACAAGAGACACCAAAGAGAATGGAAAGTCAGCTGACCAAAACAAGTAAAAGTCCTATCGACTAACAACTTTGAGAAGATAATTGTCATTAAAAGATGCATTTCATAGTGCCAGATATTTGCATGCAGTCTTTCTCTTGTGTTGTTTTTTTTTTTTTGTTATAGCAGCAATCAATATATAGGATATACAAGAAAAAAAATCAGAAAATAGGATTCATCCAGGATTGATCCAGATGTGGTAGAGACAAAAGTGTGCCCTTAGTCACTTTGTATTTATCTAACGATGCTGTTATGGAAACTATGTCAGAGAGAGGGCCCTGAGGCAAAAGACTTAACAGAAGAAATATGACAAGAACACATTCTTGCATGTCTTAGAATTTAATTAGGAACGGATGAAGAATATAACCTATTTTAGTGTGACAATTTTTTATGGTTTAGAGTTTGTAGACAATAACTTCTCGAAATGGTCTGATTGTGACTCTCTACCCTAATTCTTATTTAAAAAAACTCCGTAGGTAAAGTTTTTATTTTATCAATATATTAAGTAATAACCTTCCTTAAATGAAAACATTTAAAACAGTCAAAACCAAGGTAGAATAAATCTGACTTTAAGTATTCAGAAACAACACACAATTTAGGATTGGAAACAAAAAGAATTTGGAAGAATGGATAAGTGTAACAAAATTAAATATCTTGTCAATATTGTACTTAGAATGTTTGAAAATCAGGTAACACTGTAGAACATATATGAATCATTTTTATCTATTAGGTGAAAATGTGCTAATATTTATATAATACAGGCTAATATTACAGTATCAGTGATAATACTGCTCAAGCTTATAAATCCTCTAGGTATAACTGAGTTTTTGAAAAGTAACACCTTGCATAGAAGCATGAAATATATTGACTTTTTCATTAGCTATGCCTCAGCTCTGTCGTGTTGAACTCCCTTTTCCTGCTGGGAAATGGCAATATAATTCTTTAACTCATATTCAATTATTCCAGCAGCGTAGCTCTGATTTCTGATACTCAGTTCTGCTTATTTTCTAATGTCAATTTTGTATCTTATTCATTTAAAGCCTTTTCTTCTATACCATCTGCGTAAGTTATGGCTATTAGGCAATTGTGCCTTAAAAAAAGTTTGTTCAGTAATTGATTTTATGCTAAGTATGAATGCATAAAATATTTATGCAAATATTATTTAAGTCCAAATATGAGGTTAAAAATCGAAGTTTCCTCTTTACCGGAGTATTTTGAGTTGTAAAAAGTTCAAGTTGATACTCTGATTTTTTTTTGAAAATTGTTATTAAAAAACATTGATCTATTTTATCTAAATGTACTAAATTTGAGGGAAACGTGGATGTAACATGAACATGTAAATAGTATTCTACTAAATGGAAAGTATTAAGTTACTATGATTTAGGAGCTCAGTTTTAAAGAAAATTATATTCGAGTATAATCTATAGTAACTATTTAGTGCTTTGTGGGATTTCCTATTCCTTCCTTCCTATCAAGGAAGATAGCCCACTCTTCCTTGGAAAAGTACAAAGAAAATAAGAAAAATTTTAAAATTACGACCTCAAGTTTTGATAAAATTAGAAAATAGTTAAGACCCCAGAAAGCTGATGGAGTAAAGGATTATGGGAGCATGGGGGAGCAGGACACCGTTGAAAGACGATGACAACAGATCTTGTAAAGATGCAGCCAAAGCACTCTTCTTACAATGGAGGCCCTAAACCTTGAAACGCCGGAAATGTCTAATTTCTAACAATGAATATGGGTTGACAGTTGCGCCTAAAGGTGTCAGGTGACCTCCTAGACCCAGAGGAAAGAATAAATAAAGAACCACTCACAGGAAGCACTGTCTGTCTCTTTGGCAGAGGAGGAAGAGAGAACCTTTTCACTGTGCACATCTCTCAGCTGCTCATCTTCACGGACCCTAAAGACGTTAACAACTAAATCAGCTAAACGTCTAAGGCGCCCGGCTAGCTCAGTCGGTAGAGCATGAGACTCTTAAATCAGCTAAACGTCCAGATGGGTGTGGAGGTTGCTCTGGTACTTCTATTAGGCAAATGCCGTATGAATAGCTTGTCCCAACAAAACTCATGATGTCCGATGAGTTAAAAATGAACTAATACAGGGATGCCTAGGTGGCTCAGTTGGTTGAGTACGGCACTTTTGATTTCGGCTCAGGTCATGAGATCACCGTTGGGTTCATGAGATCTAGCCCCACATTGGGCTCTGCATGGCAGTCGGGGCCCACTTGGGATTCTCTCTCCCTCTCTGTCTGTCCCTCCCCCACTAGCATACATGTGTGCTCTCTCTCTCAAAATAAGTGGATAAACATTTTTAAAAAGCAGTACAGAAGCTATACAAGTTATTGCAGAAAATAATAAGGAAGAGGCAAGAAAATAAAATTAAGAGATGAGGAAAGCATACTAGAAATGTATGATAAGGAACAGAAGCAACTGACATTTTACTCTGAGTTTAAAAATAACATCTATGAAGCAAGAGCACAAGCCGTAGCCAAGGCACATGGGGAAGAGATGATGGGACAAGAAAAAATAAAATGAAAAAACCGTGAGGTGACAGGACTAAGAAATGAAAGACAAAATGAAACCAAGAAAGGGGTGAAATTGTAAAGTGCAGGAATAGACACTGTTGAACAAAGAGTAGGGGACATACTAGGAAAAATGAGGAAAAAGATCTAAAATCTAAACAATGATTAATAAGGGATTTTTTTAAGCTTGAATGGAAAACAATAAATACAGATAATTTTCTAGCTCTGCCTAGAGTTAGCGTGGGGCACCTTTTATTCTCATTTGACCTAAACTGGCGGCTGTCTTTATATTTAAATTGCATATTCTTGAGAGCAGCACATAGTATGGTATTTTGTATCTAATCTTACAATCTCTGCATTGTTTTTTTTTTCAGTTTATTTATTTATTTTAAGAAAGGGAGAGAGAGAGAGAGAGAGAGAGAGAGAGAGAGAGAGAAAGAGAGACTCCCAAGCAGGCTCCATGCTGAGCTCGCTCACCTGTGAGGTCATGACGTGAGCCAAAATCAAGAGCCGGAAACCCGCTGAGCCATCCACGTGGTCCTCTGCATTTTAATTGTTAGCAATTGAGGCAGTCAAGACTTCACTGAAGAAGGATCCAGGTGGTTCATCACAGTGCCACCAAACTCTTCCCTACAGTAGAGTGAGCTCCTGGAGTTATGTAATTGTTCACGTGCTGCGTGCTTCTTTTCTCCACGAGAGCCCTTGCCCTGGGTACCATCTTCCCCCACTCCCAAAGATTCACAGAGCAACTACTACCGTAATTTTCTGAGACAGGCCTGCCCATGTTTTCATTTTCATTCGGGTTTCATTAAAGATCTCTTAAAGGGCCGTGGACTTTGGGAGTTTCAGTGAACCTTTTCAGGGCAACGCTGAGGTAATCATTTGGAAGCGCAGCTTTGAATCCATAGAACATCATTTCCCTCATAGTTATGTTCATACCTTCCTTTGAATTCTGAAGGAAGAGAGCAGAATGTTTAAAGTGTTCATGTAAATAAGTAGCAGAAGAAGGAAGGAGATCCATGTGAGAGGAACAAGGCCTGTCAGCACCCGTCAGCCGGAAAGGGGTCAGGAATGTGAGGATTCATGACATCTCCTGTGACCAAAAGGGTGGGAGTCTTCTTTTGAAAAATAAGTAGAAAGCACATGTGCAAATAAACAATTTGAAACTTCAATGTATGTCATTTAATTGAAGATCTCAAATATTTTTTTAAAGGACTTTTTAAGCCTTTCATTAATCACCTTACTCTAGGTGCTTTTTTTTCTACTTTAAAACAGTTGGTCACTTATTTCAGAAACAAAATAGACACAATGGAGCCAATGGGCTTATAACTCATCTTGGAAGGACAGAGAAACTTTTAAGTCTCTGGGCATTTCTCTTTGGATATGGCAATGCAGCAGACATCTTTTGGGCTAGCATAAGTTGAGTTACTCCCTTTATACTTAGAGTGGGACCAGACAGACCTTTTTCCTAGTGAGATGATGGGTGTGACAGAGAAAAAGGGACCCAGGTGTCTTGTCCTTAGGTAATTTGCAATGTTTTACATTGTTTTATATTGCATTTGTTTTTCTTTTAAAAGACACTAAAATATAATTATGACACAGGAAAATATAGGTGGAGTTCTTGATATTCAACTAGTTACAGAAACAATATTATTATTATTATTATTATTATTATTATTATTATTTTGCTGAAAAGTAAGTGTGACCCTTGTAAAGATCCATACTTTAGGGGCGTGTTTGCTTTGATCAGTGTCCAATCTAAATGCTCCAAAGGAATGTCTGCATAGGAGCCGGTAGCATTGCTGTGCAGATGCAGACGTAGTTATGAGCATTGGTGGAAATCAGGAAGGAAGGGTTTGGAGGCCAGAGAGGAATTGTTGTAGCATATTAACACCCTCTGTATATACAGAGACTGAAGGAGAGGGAGAGAGAAGTGTGTTTGGCTGAGTTTGAAGTCTTAATCAAATATGGACAAAGGGCAGGGAAAGAAGTTAGCACATGTAATCATTGTAATTTTCTCAGAGAACATCTGAATTTGTAAGGCGCCTCAGAAATCATTTTTTCTGTAAACCGGGTTAAACAATTTTCTGCCGTTTTCTTCATGGAGGTTATTAAGGTTGGAGTTTGGATTAGACAGTTCTTTGGGAATGAAAAGTTAAAATGTTAGTACTTTTGAAGAATAAGAATAGCGCGTTGGCTCTGCCTGTTGCGCCAGGGCCAGAAGAGGCTAGCAAGGCACAGTCAAGGGCCTGGGGTCAAGGGCCCAGAGCCTTTTGGAGCAGCTCGGGAGAGGTAGACACAGGCATTTCTGTTTAGACTCCATGCTGGTGGGAGAATGTACACCACCCTGCCCTCTCCGATCAGTCAGGTAAAATCGGAAAAGAGCAATGAATATAATTAATCTTGTCGACCTCACGCTTTGACTCTGAAGACCACTCAGGCCAAAGTTATTCTCTTTTTATTCACAAACGCAAAAGCTTTCTTAGGCTACACTGACTTGAGAGGTTAACAGAGACAAGGGGAAGAATATTTCAGATATACAAATTGCAGTAGCTCAGGGAATTATTCATTATATGTGTTCTAAATGCCCAGCCTGTATGTTTGCAAATGGATATCTGAGCTTCTTTGGAAGCAATACAGGTTTGGTGAGGTACCAGAAGACCTCTAGGATAATGACAACAACCCCTCCTGATCTTATTTATTTCTTCTTTTGCCTTTTTGTTTTGTTTTGTTTTGTTTTTATTTTGCCTTCAATCAAACACAATAAATAATACCTTGTTCTGTACAGTAGGATCAAGAGGCCATCCTTTGTATTAAAATCGAAGTTAACATTTGGAGATCACATTCTGTAAAATATTCCTCCCGGCAACAGTGCAGAGATGAAGATGCGGGGAAAAGCACACTCGTTAACTCTGAGTTTCGATATTCTTAATAGTTTGATACCCAGCGGTGTATGTTTGAGTCGTCTGGTACCTTCCCCAGAATCCTCCCGTGTTTTCTGTTTAGAAGGACTTTTGTCTGGATAAATTTCCATCAGACTTTTAACTGAACTCATCGAACTCAGTAAAGACATGCATCTTTCTATAAAACTTCCCTTCCATTTGGCCACTGTATGCATTTGCTCTTCCTCTGGTTTTATCTTATTCTTACTTTACCCTTGTTTCAGCGACATTTCTGATTCTTCCCAAATTTAGTTAGAAGTACATTCAATTTTATCTCAAGAAAAAATGTTTTATTTCTCAATAAGTAAACGGTGGCATTAGTCACAATTAAGGGCATCAAGAAGAACTTTACACATAGAGAATGACTGAAAGATTCATTCTTTGGGCGTTTGAGTTGACATTAGGTTGGGTCTTCTGACTTGTTAACGTCATGTTCATTGTTAAATATAAAATGCCAAGCCCTTGGCAACAAATTTTAAGCTGTAGATTTCAGAATTTTGGATGTATTTAGTAGTATCAGACTACTTTATTATTATCCAGAGTCCCAGCTAAAGTACCATAATCTTCCAAACTAGTACTTTTGCACTAGTACCCTTCAAAGGAACGAAACCTCAGGGTCACATATTACTGAGAGAAAAGTCCCTTTCCAACCAATCACTAGAACCTTGTTTCTGCTGGTAGTGTTCTATAGAGGCTTCCTTTTTAAATGGAAAACGTGGCGCCTGAGCGGCTCAGTCAGTTAAGCGACAGGCTCTTCATCTCAGCTCAGGTCTGGATCTCAGGGTTGTGAATTCAAGCCCCACATTGGGATCCCTGCTGGCTGTGAAGTCTACTTCTAAATCAATCAATCAATCAATCAATCAGGACTACAACTCAAGAATTCTCCACTGAAAGGAGACAAAATATATATAAAACATGGTAACTGCTGTAAAGGAATGTTTAATTCATTGCGTAAGTGGATGCAAAATTTGCCATTGATAGAAATAGGTGGCTAATGGCATGTTTGCATTGCTAGAGTTTATTATATTAAGTTATACAAACCCCAAGACAATTATATCGTGCTCATAGGACAGGTACTAATCAGTATTCATTAGCTCATATAATAAAAATTGTATAAAATGTTTTCAGTAGCAGCTGTGCTAACAATCTGAATTCTTTCACACAAGATCTGAATTCTAAGTGAGTTGGATAAGAAGATCCGTATATGACTTTCCAAGTCTGAAACTCTGTGATCCGTTTATGATTTATTTAAGATAATCTATGCCATCTAAAAATAAAGTATCGACAGTTTGAGACTGTCAAGAAATTTTTGACAATTAAGAATTATATATAGGGGAACTTGGGTGGCTCAGTTGGTTGATTGTCCGACTCTGGATTTTGGCTCAGGTCATGATCCCAGGGGCCGTGGGATCAAGCCCCATGTCAGACTCCATGTTGAGCACGGAACCTGCTTCAGATTCTCTCTCTCTCCCTCTGCCTCTCCACCCAGTTCGCTCGCGCTCTCTCTCTCTCTCTCTCTGTCTCTTTCTAAAATAAAGTTAAAAATAAATTTAAATTTAAAAAAGAATTGTATATGATTAACTTTTCACTTACAGGTTTTTGACACAGTTCTTAGCTGTTAACGCACGTCCTTGTAGAAATATCTTAATTACTTTTTGTATCTTTGTGTGTGAAGTCATTTGGACACATTAACTCCCAAACCTGTTTCCTCACCTCTTAAAAATGGATATCACTTCTCCTGGGATTGTTAGGAGAATTCATATATGTGAAAGCATTTTGAAAGAACAAAACATAATCTATATATTAGAATTACGTCTGCATTTGTTACACACTTTGCCTATTACAGTTCTTTTCAAATCACCAAATATTATGTCCTGTGCTTTTTAAAGTACTCAGTTTTTCATTGTTATTATAGATGCACAAAGTGAAATTTGAAGAAATCTAAAAATGAGTTGTAACCTGTAAGTACAGCATAAACCTATTTTAGTTAAAAATGTTTCTTAAGAAGGCGATGACCTCTTAAAAATCGATCATATATGTATATATGTAATATATGTATGTATATATATGAGCAGATATCCATTTTTCACAGTTCTTTTCAATTCGTATTGAAAAGTTAAACAATGCGGGGGTAAAGTGTGTGGGGTCTGGAGCCAACCTATCTGGGTTCATATCCTGGTTCTACCACTTTCTAATTATACAACCCGAGGGAAGTATCTTAATCTCTCTGTACTTCTATAAAGTACAATAATAATGTTTCTTCCTCTTGGGGTTGTTGTGAGAATTAAATGGCTTAGTGGATATTAATCACATGGCAGATGGCTAGAACATACCAAGTACCCAATGAATGTCAGCTTTTTTTTTTTTTTTACTGTGGTTCTTCTCTGGAAGTTTCTCATCAGTTCCCTGCTCCAGTACTCTCCTTACTTCCTAGTACATAAAGGGTTTCTTAAACATCCAGACCATCAAGGATCTTACAGTCTGGATTTTACCTTCCAGACAGTTTTGTATCTGCTCTGATTTCGTGGTTCTAGATCACGGTTCTCAATTACCTAGAAGGTCTGGAAGTCCAACGTTAATAAGATATATATCTTGGTGGCCTTGTGAATGCCTTCCTGCACACATCAGATCTTCCTCCCAGTGCCCCAGCGACACTCACCTTCATTCTGAACCCAGAAGGACCAAGTCAGGCTTCCGCCAACCTTGGAGTCGGGGCTGTGCTTCCTCCATCTACAGCTGCTGCTGTTCCCTTTGCTCTGTCCAAGGCACACTCCTCACGTCATTCAGAGCCCGGTAAACTTCCCCCAGCACAATGATAGGACAAAAGCAGTCACACAGGTGCTAAGTATCATGTCACCCAATTTATTTGTCTGCACTTCCTGATTAGCATCATGGTTATCTTGTTAAACTGGTTCTATCTCCCTGTCGTGAGATACAAGTTCCAGAAAGGCAGTGGCCAGATCTGACTGACTTGCCCCAGTATCCTCAGCATTTCATATAGTTTCAGCTAGTAATTATGGAGTACATATGTACGGAGTGAAAAAAAATGAATTGCCAATAAAATGGCAGAGTGTTTTTTTACGTACAGAGTATCTTTCCCACATTTCTCTATTTGTTAAAGTCACACTTAGCCCTTTTCTGTGAAGCTCTTTTAAGCCTCACAAGGGAAAATATTAATCTCTGCCTCCTATGTGGTCCTGTAATATACAACTCCCTTAGATGCAAAGGCATTTGTTAGATATGACTTTAAAAAGAGAAACTACTCACATGCTTGGTCCGTGTTGGGCTCTAAAAATTGATGATAATTTTCTGAGAGGATCTACCTGATACAGCAAGAAGGAGATTCTTTTGTTTGGATTTTTTTTAAATGATGAGTTGAGAATTACAGTGTTCACATTTTGGGAAAAAAAATGCATGAGCTTATTACATATGTAATAAGCATATTTATAGATTTAAAACTCTTAAAAATATAAAATATGTACTTTTTTCTAACATTCATTTACTTTTACCAAAAAAAAATTGGGGAAGTCTTTAATACATGTAACAAATGCAATATGTCTGGTGAAGTTTAGAATTGCTTTTGACAATTCATTTATCGTCATTTGTTTATCCACCTTAGTGTTCCACACAATTCTGCTTTAGAATAGTCTTTTCTTTGTCTAGAGATTTTCTAACACAAATTGTAAGAATACTTCGTCTCCATCTGCTCTTGGATATAGCTCAGGTGCGCAGTATTCATTCATTTGCTTGACGAAACAAAGCAGATTGGTTTTGGATAGGTAGTGGGAATAAAAGGAGCAGCAAACAGTCCCTGCTGTTCAGGAGAATGTATTAAGGTATGTTGGGAGAAAAAGATAGAAAATCCGTGAATACAATGGAAGTTTTAAATGCCCAGAAAATCTATTTGCTCAGAGAAATATGAGAGTCTAGCAGCAGGGAATGGAAATGAAAAATCCTTCTGAACCTGTCATTACTGGGAGTAAGGAGGGTCAGGAAACTCTTCCAAGAGTAGGGGAGGCTTGAAATTCAGGAGGTAAAGACCAAGTTGATGATGTTGAGTTGGAAATAACCAAGTTGAGCAATTGTATTCCTACGGCTATTGTTATTGAACAGAAGTGCATAATGTTAGAGCTCCCAGTACATTTTCTACAAGATACTGAACTTCTATTTCTCCCAGATCCTTGGTCTCTTTACTTTATGTGTTTGATGTGTGAATATTTGTGACCACTCTTTTCCTCTGACATTTGTTGAGAAGATTTTAGTGGTTTCTGATCTTCAACAGGATGAGAACAATTTTCAGAGAAGCCACCCTGAAAACGGAACCCCAATCAATATATGAAAATTGTTGACAGTTTCTTTCTAAAGGTCTCTTCAGGCCGTAAGAGTTTACAGATTCGTTAATTAAGTACTCCATGACGACCGCATGGCACCTCACAGCCACTTCCTTTTATCTATGCCCTTAGAACAGCACTGACTCATATACAGATTTGTCTTTTAAAGAAGGACTATGTCTTATCCATTTTAAACTTCACTAGTGCATTCTCAAGTATATATTAAAGTCTCTACAATACTCTTTGAATGAATAAATATTTTATTTTTACCAATGCAAATTTAATGATGTTTATGACAAATATTAATTGGTTTTCATACACCAAGGTACTCAATAATATTGACATGTTATGATTTGAGCTAGGGGATGTTTCTTCACCATCATTAACACAAGCTCTTCCCTTTGCTTTAAGGGATCTCGCATGAGCTTTACATCTTTTGTCCCACACAGTAATTTGTTAATGCTCAATCTCCTTTGAACTGCGAAAATTAAAAAAAATAGGAGTGATGGGGAAGGCTGGAGATAATCTAAGTAACATTGGGAAATAACGTTTTGTCTAGCTATTATAAGGCTGAGACACAAAGAACCATGCAAACACTCTGTGTTCTGGTTGGTGTATATTTTTCTCACAGGGGTATGGTCTAGCAATACTGAACTATTTTTTTTAAAGATTCTAAATTGGTATGTTATTTTTTTATAATAGTTTATTTTCAAATTGGTTTACATATAACACCCAGTGTTCATCCCAACACATGCCCTGAAACTATTTTATGTGTACACTGATATTCAACCAATAGGTTAATATGTGGTAGAAAAATTGAGCCAGGTTTCTTTCTTTTTAATATTTATTTTTTTTATTTGAGAGAGAGAACATGTGAGATCATGGCCTGAGGAGGAGGAGAGAGATGGGAGAGAAAGATCCCAAGCAGGCCCCATGCTGTCAGTGCAGAGCCCTTCCCAGGGCTCAATCCTACGAACCACGAGATCATGACCTGAGCCAGTATCAAGAGCGTGACACTTAAGAGACCGAGCCACCCAGGTGCCCTGAGAGCCAGGTTTCTTACTGTAAGAAAAAGAACTTAAAATAAGTAAAGGGAAATACTAGAATGAACATCACTGATACCCCAGTAACAACACATACACCTGGCACCCAGATATTAATTTTTAGATACCGTGCTCCAGTAAAAGGAACTGGGGCACTTTTGAAAAATGGTATATCCAGGATTGGGACAGGGAAAATACAGATGAGCCTGGAGCATCGTGTAGTGTCAGCAGGTAAGGAAGTGTTCAACAGATGAATAAGTTAAAAGAGTAAAGGCAGGTCAAAAGAACGTAGGTGCCAACCTAAGGGAGTTTCCTATGGCCAAAGCTAAAACAGTTGGAGCAACAAGAGAGATAGTCATAATATTATAACTCAAAAATAAAATAAATACCCACAAATCCATGAGAATATACATAAATAATTGAATGAATGAATACATAAGGATAGAAAGGACAAATTTTCTTTAAGGTAGAATTCCAAGTAGTAAATCTAGAAGGAATGAGAGAAATGGAAAATCACTGTTAGAGTGCCATACCCATAATGGCCACAGGCAGAGCCTACAGATGGATGCCGAAAGAAACTAGCAGGCAAACCTTTAAGGGGGAAAAGGATATTTGCATTACCTCAAAGTATCTCCCCAAGATATTATTAATTATCATAGTGGTTTTAATGTATGTCCGAAAACTCTTTAATAATCCTCCTGGTGGGTGAAGCTTAATTCCCCTCACCTTGAACATGAGTCAGACATGTTCAGACCTGAATCAATAAGATTTGCTTCTATCAAATAGGAGAGTGGAGAAAGTTGGCAACCATGACCTCATGGAGTGATCAAAGTTAGCATGGTCAGTAATAAGTCATCTTCCTATTGTGCAATGACCCCATGAGATGGCCACATCGCTTCTGGGGCATTCTTTCCCCATATTCTGTAATACTAGTTTAATTGTGAAGAAAAGCAGACAAACCCAAGTTGAGACACATTCTACAAAACATCTGACCAGTAATCTTCAAACATGTCAAGGTCATGAAAAGCAAGGAAACATGGAGAAACTGATACAGATTGGAATAAGGAGATATGGTGACGAAGTGCAGTGTGGTAGTCCGAGATGGACCCTGGAAGAAAGATACGAGAGGAAAACCAAGTGAAATTATAACCAAGTCTGTCAAAAAGTTAACAGTATTTTACTAACATTAAGTTCTTACTTTTGGTAAAAGATAATACTCATGTAAGATAATAACATTGGAGGAACACTCTATACTATCTTTGCAATTTCTGTAAATCTAAAATTATTTCAAAATTAAAGGTTAAAGAAAATACTGGGAGTGTTTTAAATCCAGTTTCTAGCATAGATTAGGCATTCAGTAGCTTTTTAAATTAATTAATTAATGTACTTCCTAACAAAAAAATTACATTGCCATAGAATTATCTTCTTTGATTTATATGCAATTCCAGAAGTCCATCTAGCCAAATCGCTTCCTCTAAGTATCCCTGGGGATTTTATGATTCCACCCTTTCACTGTTTCCGTCTTCCAAAAATGAACTTCTTTTTTTTTTTCCCCTACGTGAGATATTCTTTATCCTTCAAAATGTAGTCCAAATCCTACCTTTCTGCGGTGCTCGATTGGCTCAGTCAGTTAAGCGTCTGTCTCTTCATTTCGCCTCAGGTCATTATCTCACAGTTTGTGAGTTTGAGCCCTGTGTCAGGCTCCACACTGACAACACAGAGCCTGCTTAGGATTCTCTTTCTCCTTCTCTCTCTGCCCCTCCCCTGCTCTCTCTCTCTTTTTCTCTCTCTCAAAATAAACAAATAAACTTAAAAAAAAACACAAATATTGCCTTTCTGTAATTCTTTCCAAGTATCTGTCTTTCTAAATATATTTTTGCACTCATCATATTATACCTGATACTTTATGTAGTTTTCTTGTGATCTAAAAATATGAGCTTCTTAAAAGGAAGAACCATATTTTCGTATGTACATATGTATTTCTTTATTTTAATTTTGGTTTAGTGACCACACAGCATTATTAGTTTCAGGTGTACAATACAGTGATTCAATAATTCCATACATTACTCAGTGCTCACCATGGTAAGTGCACTCTTAATTCTCGTCGCCTGTTTCACCATCCCCCCATCTACCTCCTTCTGGGAACCACTGGTTTGTTCTCTATAGTTAAGTATCTGGTTTTTGGTTTTCCTCTCTTTATCTTTGTTCATTTGTTTTGCTTCTTAAATTCCATATATGATTGAAATCATATGGCATTTGTCTTTCTCTGGCTGACTGATTTTACTTAGCATTATACTTTCTAGCTCTATTGATATTGTTGCAAATGGTAAGATTTCATTCATTCGTGTGTGTGTGTGTGTGTGTGTGTGTGTGTGTGTGTGTGTGTATTACCTATTCTTTATCCATTCCTGTATCAATAGTCACTCGGGCTGCTTTTATAATTTGGCTATTGTAAATAATGCTGTAATAAACACAGGGGTGCATATGTCTTTTCGAATTAGTGTTTTCATATTCTTTGGGTAAATACTCAGTAGTGGAATTATTGGATCATATGGTATTTCTATTTTTAATTTTTTCAAGGACCTCCATACTGTTTTTAACAGTGACTGCACCACTTTGCATTCCCACCAACGGTGCACAAGCATTCCTTTTTCTTCACATCATTGCCAACACTTGTTTCTTATGATTTTGATTTTGGCCATTCTGGCAGGTGTGAGGTGATATCTCACTGTGGTTATTTGCATTTCCCTGATGATCAGTGATGTTGAACATTTTCCATATGTCTGTTGGCCATATGGATGTCTTCTTTGGAAACATCTATTTATGTCTTCTGACCATTTTTTTAAAAAAAATTTAATGTTTATTTACTTTTGAGAGAGAGAGAACAGGGAAGGGGGAGAGAGAGAGAGAGACAGAATCTGAAGCAGGCTCCGCCCTGAGCTTTTAGCACAGAGCCTGGCATGGGGCTTGAACTCACAGAGTGTGAGATCATGACCTGAGCCAAATTCGGACGCTTAACCGACTGAGCCACCCAGTTGCCCCTTCTGCCCATTTTTAATTGGATTATTTGTGGGGTTTTGTTGTTGAGTTGAATAAGTTCTTTACATATTTTGGATACTAGCCTCTTATCAATATGTCATTTGCAAATATCCTCTCCCATTTAGTCATGTCTTTATGTTTTTTAATTCTCAGTTTAGTGCCCAAAGATAGTAGATGTTTGATATAGTTTCCATGGATGAATAAATGAGAGAATAAATAATTAATTGTTCTAAGTATCTGACTTTATTATGATATTCAGTAATGGGATATTGGAATAAAAGATTCATGTCTTTTTTTTCTTAACTTATCAGAAGCCGTAATTAAGCCATCCTTTATTTTTATAAATGTAAGTGAATGTCTTACAAATCCAATGTAAAGGGATCATTTAGTACTGCACAATTATGGTTCCTAGTTGTCATTCAACTAGAGTGGAATGAGGGAGGACGTAGTAGAACATACACCTACTGGAATCTTTTAATTCATTCTGGCTATTTTGTGAGAAATTTTACACTGTCTTCCAGGGGAGCTTACATAGATCTGCTAAGTTTTTAAAATATTTGCCATTATGGAGATATCTTCCCTCTCTAGGAAAAATAACCTTAGAAAAACTTTAGTTATATTCCATAGTAACAATAAATAGGTGTACAGTTAGTGCATATTGCCTGCTTATAGCACAAAAAAGATTTCGACTGACTTTAAGCTTAGACAAATGTTCTTTCTTCCAAATATTTCCTCTCCAAAGAAAGAAGGTGAAATGCTTAACCAGTTGCAGTGTGTGAAATCAATTGCTTACTATTGTATATATGATATATTAGTATTGATTACTCTTCATAAATTTGAAATATTAAACATTTTATTCTCTTTAAAAGATTTGACTGCTTTTTAGCTTAAAAAATCAGGCCATTATATAGAAGAGAATACTCTTCTGGTAGGACTCTATTTGAAACACAGATTTCTGAAATTCATATTAATTTATGTCACAAAGTCTAAAGTATCAAATGTTGTATCATAATTTTCTCATCTACGCTGGTTCATATTATGGAACTTATTCTTATTTAGTGTCCTGTTAGTTCTGTTTTTATTAAAAATTAAGTAATTGGTAAAAGTGCATTTCTTTACAAAATGTATATTTTATCTTAACAACTCTTCAATCTGTCTATCTGAATATGTTGCATCTTGGAGAATACCCCAAGTAAAAGTAATTCATTCATATCCCCATTAACTTTCCGAGACACAGTTATT
Organism: Paguma larvata; assembly: GCA_030068075.1. Lineage (NCBI taxonomy): Eukaryota > Metazoa > Chordata > Mammalia > Carnivora > Viverridae > Paguma > Paguma larvata. Next base: position 62,807,190 of record CM057839.1, read on the forward strand.
CTTTCCCAATCTTATAAAAACTGAAACTGACAAATAAATATTAAATGCATGGGATGATGGTAGATTATTAGAAACTGGTTCTCTCATAAACTCTGAACCTAGCTGATTGATATCTCTCAACTAGTCTGAGACTAATTTTATAAAATTAATAAATATTTCTTGCATTAAAAAATAAGATTATATACAGATCATTACATTTCTATTATGTATAGATCATGGAATAAATGTACCATTTACCTTTGTCTTAATTTCAGAAAATTTAAGCTCAATTTAAACAAAAAAAATTGACGATGTTTTTTCATGAGTTTACATATAGCAATTTTCCAGGTAAAAATTCAGTGAAACTAAATATAATCACCATCAAATGAATACCTGTGTGTCAGACACTTTTGTACATCGTACTGCATTTGTATAAGAACAACCCTGCATGTGGGCATTGTTCTCTGCCTTGACTGATAAAGAACCAAGTGCTGGGGAGAAGAGGCTAATCTGAGATTACGTGAGAAGGTTTCATGGCAGAGAGCTGTAATTATAATGTGTCAGACATCTGGCTCAAACTCAGAAAAGCAAATATTTATAGATATTCCAATTTCTGATACTATGTAGGCAAAAATATTTGATTGATGGAAATATTTTTTCACGTTTCATCTGAATGTTCCATCAGTGTGTACAGTTTTTAACATCATGGCACTTTTGAATTCTAATTTGGAGTGGAAAATGGAAAATTCACAACTAAAATATCCATCCCGTCTTCACTTTTATGATGTTTAATAAATCAGCCACTGCTTACAAAACTAATTAACTGTGTTTACCTGAGTGGGGGTGGGATCGTATCTAATAGAATCAGAGTAGATCTTGGTAGTTTAAATTTTCAATTTTCCTTAATGCAACCGGGTCCCCAAGAAGGAGGAAAAATTAGTAGAGATCTAAGAGCTTTTTGGGTTTGTTGGTTGGTTTGTTGGTTGGTTGGTTGGTTGGTTCATTGGTTTTTTTTTTAGTTTCATTTTTTTAATGTTTTATTTATTTTTGAGAGAGAGAGAAAGAGAGACAGAGGGTGAGTGGGGAAGGGACAGAGAGAGAAGGAGGCACAGAATTGAAAGCAGGCTTCAGGCTCTGAGCCGTTAGCACAGGGTCAGAGGTGGGACTCAAACTCATGAACCAAGAGATCATGACCTGAGCTGAAGTTGGACGCTTAACTGACTGAGCCACCCAGGTGCCCTAAGACCTGTTTGTAATGGAGCCAGAGTGGAATGGGGGATTTGATGAAATAGTCAGTAGCTCATTCTCATTTCTTAAATCAATACTTTCCACTAGTTTGTGCCAACCTTTGGAATAACAGGAGAACTGACTTGAAGAAAACTTGTTTTATTTAGTTAAAGCTTAAATGAAGACTTGACGGAAAATAAGCTGTGCCATTTATGTAAATAATCCTATCATATCTGTTAAACATCCAAAGCATAGAGCTAATTGAATTTAAAAGAAAATTTTAACATGCTGCTAATGAAAGGTTGTGGTCTCTAAGTTGGTGGGATCGAGCCCTGTGTTGGGCTCTGCTGACAGCACAGAGCCTGCGTGAGATTCTCTCTCTCCCTCTCTCTCTGCCCCTCCCCAACCGAAATAAATAAACATTTAAAAAGAAAAGCAGTTTTAAGTGTGGTCTTAAGTATTCCAATATACTAAAGAAATAAACTTCTAGGATGAGCATTTAAAAATCATAACACAGCTTTATATCACTAAAATAATCATAATGTCATAGGGCTAATAACTGCACAGAATAACAAAATTCTCTGGAGAGCAAATCTGTCACAAATTTGAACAATAACCAAATAAACCTGGAAAAACTTCTTTGCCAAATAAATTTAATCTTTTAAGTTGCTATGGTAATTACTATACTTGTTGGAGGTATTTAGGAGATGCTAAATTCCTCGTGCATAATGAACCTTTATGAAGAGTATTCTAAGCATTCCAGTTTAAAAAAAACTAATTTGCCTTTGATTTGCATAACTGATGTTTGAGTTCAGTGTAGAAATAAACTCGGTTAATTCTAAGGACATGAAAAGATTGAGTAAAAGATTTAAAAGTTCAAGACAAAAGGAAGAGATTGCATTTTACAATATTTATACTTTCTACTTTTCTGTTAACTATAGAGTGCTTTTAGAATATTAAATACCCAATCTGAAATACTATCCAGAAATAGTGAAGGAAGGAAGAGTTAGCATGCCGCACAGTCCTACTGAGCTTTCACCTTCCGGGTTCAATTTAACAGTGAGAGTGAAACCCTCCGGTATTACCACTGCTACAACTGACATGAGTGTAGGAGTGCTGTCAACACTGATTCCGTCTTTGGCCTTCCATCTTGTTCCCCACACTGGTGCACAGAGGGCCCCGCTTGAGATAACAACCTTGTGACCTCACCGTCATTCCCCTCGCTCCATAAAAGCTGGGGAGTAAGGTCCAGATTTGAGGGAGAATAGGAACAGAGTATACCTGCATAGATAAGGCCCTGGACCTTCCCCTCACCCATTGCCCCTGTCAGTAAGTTACCCTGAATAAAATTCTGTGTCAAGTACCTTCTCAGTATGGAGGATACATTATTGACCATCCTCTACCTTCTAACAATGAGCAGAGGACTAAATAATGCTACCTTTTCTTGGTTGTGTCCACAGTGAATTGAATCAGGTTAACTGAGAGTCTGAGCCTAGAAAGTGGGAAGAAAGAGATTAGGTGCCTAGAACTTGCCATGGGTCTTTTTTTTTTTTTTTCTTTTTTTTTTAGATACAACTTCATGGGCATCCGTGAACCTGGAAATATTCCTTAGCAGGTGAAGAGTCCATGGAGGTGTGACAAATAGGATTACATTACCTTGAGTGCAGGTCAATACCACAGCCAAGACTCAGATTGCCAAGAAGCCTAAGACTTGAGAGACTGACTAACAGTTAAGGAAGGGCCAGCAATGTTGGTAAAGACTCAGAAGAACTGTCTGACAGTAATAGTGATGACGAAACTGAGGTTCGGAATTACGAGATGCACTTACTACACAGGTAATGCAATCGCTAGAGAATTGAGGTGCATGATAAAAACCTAGTGGCTGAGAAACTGAATGGCCAGTCAGTAGCAGAGTGAAGGCAAAATGTGTAATGCAGGATAAGGAAAAAGAAGCATGGGATCAAAAACACATGTATGAGGCCCTTGTGATTTTATCAAGTTAATTGATCTCAATATCCATCCTAACGGGCACTAATAATAATGTTTACTCCAAGGTAAGAATTAATTGAGTTCATATGTGTAAAACTTAGGACAGTGATTGGTGCATACTGTGTTCCATAAGTGCTGTGGTTTTTTTGTGATGTTGTTTTGTTGTTTCAAGGGGCTGGGGTTTCCAGTAAAATCTTCATCTGTGGAGATCTGAACAATAAGGCAAGAACAAAATCCTTAGGGACAGGAAGGGACCAGCTTCATTCAGAAGCAGCCCTAATAGAACTCTGGCTTCTACCTGCCTAGACCAAAAATTGGCTGAGAACGTGGCACAGAAGGAGGGTGTTTACCATGCCTGGCTCCGATTTCCCACTGAAACCATGAGTATTCTCTTTGCTCAGCCCTTTACTGCATCTTTCGGATGCAATACTTAGTGACTGCGCAGAAGTGCTTAAACTTTTCTGTGCCGCAGAAACTTAACTATCTTTTCCTGTGACTTTGTACAGTTCTTTCACATGCCAAACCATCGCTGAAAAGAACAGTGTTTGGTAGGAAATAATAAGGGTCACTAAGTGATATAGAACAAAATCGGGGAAACAGAAATTCTAAAAGACATACCAGGAAAGCCATTGTGTAAAAGAATGACACTTATGGTAGGAGTGGAGAGTAGCATAGAATAAGGAGCTTTTTCCCATCTCCATTCCTTTGAAACCTTTGTTTCCTCTTCCCAGAATTCTTTGCTTCTATATAGTCACTAGGGAAATAACTACTCAGATATTTAGGTTAAAGTCCGTCTCCTCTAGCAAACATTTTTTACACCCTCCATGGCAGGCCTGCAACTAATGGCTTTCTCTTCTGAATCCCAAGGAAACGGTGTATAAATCTATAATTTATGGATTACCACCTGGTATTTACCATCGGTTACGGACAGTGCTCCTTCTCCACTTGACAGCATTCTCCCTGAGTTCTGGGATTTCTCGCTGTTCTTTTAAATGTTCTTTTGAGACATCATTTACATACCCCAAGAAATTCACCCACTGGGGACTGTGTTTTATTTCACTTTACATCCTCAGCCTGCAAAATAGTCTTGATCTGATACAGAAGAAGCCATAATAAATCTTTGAGTACTTGAACCAACACATGAAGGAGCAGAGATTTCCAGCTGTCATCGAGCAGAAGTGACATGGATGCACCCTAGTGAACTAATTTGTCTTTAGGATTGAGACATTTGATCAGATTGTCCTCTGTCACTCCCACCCACTTCATGTGTTTTCCTTTAAAGACTGTGTGCTCAGGTAGAGGAGAGGACACTGCTTCGCCGAAGGTGATCCTTTGCCTGAAACTGCAGTGAACTAATAAAAATAAATTAGCTTCAGGATTTACAACTTGGAACCTTGATAATAGCCTCACCATGTTATCTTCAGTAACTGGAAATGGGGGGGGGAAAACCCAGCCTATCTTTTCCTTTTTATAGAAAAGGGACAGGTTGTTTTAGGAATATAGAGAACAATGGATTTGGAAACATTCGTAGCTTCAGCCTCTAAACACACAAAACTTACATATATATATATATCAGAGGTTACAGGGGCATCTAGTTTTATTTCTCAAAATGCTAAGAGCTCTCATGGTAATGTTAAAACAATATTCTCTGGCATATTATAAAATCAAATAGGAACCCTGTATTCTGCTTTTATATTCCCTCCAAATGCCTCAAATAAAAGTTATAAAAGAAATGAATGTCATATAATAACCATCCCATTTAGGGGGAAAAAAACTAATAGAGACTGCCTTTTTTACATGTAAAACAAATAAAGATACATATGTGCATTTGTAAAATTATATCCCTAATAGGAAATTTTTAATTCCAGCATAAACCTATATATTTTCCTTATCCAAACAAAAATATACGTTTTACCTTAAAAATAGTACTTTTTAGAAATAAAAATAATTGTGTTGACTTGTAATATAATAAATACTTAGCGTGAGGAATACAAGGGAAAATTCTAAAAACTCTATGATACTCAAAAATCTAATTTCTCTTGGCAGTTACCACGAAATAAACAGATTTGAAACTCTTTCTTATAGTTGTGTTTATCTGAACAAGTAATATATTTTGGAAATAGTTTCCTTGGTAACCTCACTGGTATGTAAAGAGACATCCAATCTATGACCATAAGCAGGAAAATCATGTATCAAAACAATGCAAATGTCTGGTATTTATAAAAATTAAGTAAAAAAATTATAGAGCTTCATGGCACCATAAAGTTCATTTAGTATAACTTTAATGGAAGAGTAAAAAGAGTGGCAGAGTCAGTAATGTGTCCATGGCCACATGGTTTATTGGCAGAGACAATGACAAAAGCAGAGACTAATAGAATCACAGAATCTAACCATCATCTTATTAAAGATTATCCAATTTATCTATCCATTTAGTTCTTGAATCTTCTCTGCAATCAAACACTGACATCTCTTCAGTGTTTGAATACTATCAGCAACAGGGAGTATACTAGCCTCTGAGGTAAACATTCAATATTTGAACCAATCTTACTATTAAACGACCCACCCTTTTGTTGAGGAGAAGTTTTTTCTTCATAATTTCTACCTATTTGCCTTAGTTTTAGCTTTTGGAGTTGTGTAAAACATCGAATGTCTTTTAAAAATGATAGTCCTGCCAATTATTAAGGACATCTGAGTGTGCTTTTTATAAAATAAAGTTTTACTTTGTGATTAAAGATTCTTTTTAAAAATTTTTAAGTTCATTTATTTATTTTGAAAGAGAGAGAGAAAGAGGGCAAGCACAAAAATGGGAGAAAGGCAGAGAGAGGAGAAAGGCGGAACCCGATGCAGGGCTTGAACCCAGAAACTGTGAGATCATGACCTGAGCCAGGAGAAGGAGTCATCCACTTAAGTGACTGCGCCACCCAGGCACCCCAAAAACTTTTTTAAATAAAATCATTCTATCGTCTTTATCAAAAACTTAGAAAAAGTAAACCAGAACGAAAATCACCAATTACCTATAGGTAACCTTTCTTTTTTTGTCTTAAGTTTGTTTATTTTGAGAGAGAGAGAGCACAAGGAGGGAGGGGCAGAGAGGGAGAGGGAGAGGGAGAATTCCAAACAGGCTCCACACAGCACAGATCCCAGTGTGGGACTCGAACTCACAAACTGTGAGATCATGACCTGAGCTGAAATCAAGAGTCAGATGCTTAACCAACTGAGTCACCCAGGCGTCCTCCTGACCCCACATAGGTAACCTTTCTTAATTGTGAGTGTGGTTTCCTCCTTCTTAAAAGTTTTATCATTGTTGCAGATGCTAGTCTTGTGTTGAAAATTACATCCATGATTAGCACTTATCATAATATGATTATTTTATGTGACATTGTTTTAAAACATATTATTTTAATAGCTACACATTTTTTATCAAATAAATATTCAGCTCTTAATTGAACTAGCTGAGAATTATTGGCTTTTGAGTCTCTCCAGTTGTTTCCAACAATAGATAACAGTTATTTTTCTTTTTTTGTGCATAAATAAAAATATTTATTGATGCCTGCCTTATAAATGTTGCCTGCCTTGTGAAATATAATTCCAGGGTGGATTCTGGGGAGAGATACTCTTAGGATGAAGGGCTTGAACCCTTCCAAAGACAGACACACATATTTCCAATTCCTTTTCGTTTGAACTATCACCAGCAATTTACAAGACAAGTATTTTCTCTGAATCCTTTCTGGTTTGGCTATTCTTTTGTATTTAATCTGATCACATTTGGCAGACATTATATTTTATCATGCTGATAAGCTTCTCTATTTTGAAGTCAGAAAAGTAGGATGCATTTTCAAATTATATCTTCCACTTATATTTCTTTTTCTCTAAGGAGGCTGATCTTTCAACTCTTTGAATCTTAGTGGTTTTCTTTTCTGTTTAATAAGCTTTTATCAGTCATATTTATTTTGAATAATTTCCCTTGTTTTGCCTTTTAGTTTTGTGTATTATGTTTGAATACTAAGATTTTTTAAATTCTGCATATGCAATAAGTCTTTCTCGTAATCATTTCTCGAATTTTTTTTACTTAGAAAACCCTTCCCCATTGAAATTTCACTTGTTTCAGTATTTCACTTTTAAATTCATTTGGAATCTACGTTCATGGTATTCTAAAATAATTATTTCCAAACCTCTAACCAGTCGTGTCAACATTATTCATTATTTTTCTATTCCTTGCTCTGATTTGCCATGCTTCCTTGTTGATATATTACTACGACAATAACTTGCAATACAAGTCAATTACTTTTCTGTCTCTAACACACACACACACATCCCACCATTACCACCACCACAGCCGCCACCAGCAGTAACCCCTAAGCCACCCTGTATCATTTCTTACCTCTTGCAGTAACCTAAGTGGTATTTTTTAAAGTAACGAGGTCATATATTTATCAAAAATTCTATATGTGCATCCAAATTTAAGCATTTTTCTATTATTTTTGCTATCACTAAAAGATGCATTTCTTTTTGTTTTAGGCTAAAGACTTCCAATTACCACCCTGACAGTACACACACACATGTGCAGACACACAACTTCAGAAACTAGAAGTCAGCTATGGATTACAGGATCTGCGTGTGGCAGGGTACTTTGAATACATTTTGCTGTTGAATAAATCATTTTTGAAACTAAGTTAGTTTGTCTTTCTTGGTTTAAATTTGTAAACTATGTATTGGCGACATGCATTCTTTCTTCCCACGTTTCTTCTTAATGTTTCTTTTTTTTACCATGTGACACTGCCTTTGTCAACTCAAGCCAAGTATCAACATCTTTGACACAATGAAAGAGGTACAAATGTTTCTGATGTAATAACAGATATATATATATACATATATATATATGTGCAGCTATATATATAACAGCTATATAGATATATATATATATGCATATATATGTATGCAACTCTGTTATAAAATGGCATGTGTACTCCTGAAAAACTTCAAATTCTACAAAATTATGGGAAAAAACAGATATGGGAAAGATGGTTACAGTATATGCTCAAATGTATTCAATAATATATACAGTATATATTCAAAATATATTCAGTAATATAATAATATTAATAAACTCAATAAAATATGAGCAGACATTTAAATCCCCATCAGTGTCATACCATGATCAGAGTCCAAGAGTTTCACATTCTTAATCACGGAGGTTAATGTTTACTCTTTCCTGATAGATCTTGATGGCACTCACTTGGTTTACTGGGCAGATGATCTTTTAGTTTCTACACTTGTATAATTCCAAATCAGTTAGCAGCTTGAGTGATTGTTAAGAACAGAAATTGGGTCAAGTCACTCCCCAGCTCAAAGCCCTTCAGTAACTTCTTATTTGGCTTAGAATGCCTTCCAAAATCCATACCCCGCATTCTGGGCTACAGAGTCACCTCCTCCAGTCTCTCTCTGACTCACTCTATTCCAGCCAAGCTGGCCTCTTCTGCACACTAGAATGTTCCTCCTGCCTCACTGTCTTCTCACTTTCAGATCCTACTCACATAATGGTTTTCTCTGCACTGTTCACATTTTACCTAGCTAGCATTTTATCATTGTCCACATCCCAGAGGGGCCACCCTTGACCACCCTACCTCATGCAGCTCTCCATCTCGTCCCCTGTGCTGGGCTTCTCCCTAGCCTCTCGCCATTTGTTTCCATTACAACCTTAACAAAATTGTAATTATTCCATTTGCACCTTTGCTCTTTAAAATTTTCGTGGGTCCTCTTCGATGGATCATAAGCTGTATGAGTACAAAGGTTTTGGCTTTCATTCACCATGGTATTGCCAGTGTTCGACATGTGGATGTCTTCTGTACAGTAAATAAGAAAAGTTCTAAATCCAGGAGGTCCACAGAGTTTATGAAGGTCCGTGAAAGAGGCCATATAACCCTTCTTTAGGAGGAAGGGAAGAAAAAGCCTCAAGGCTCTGATACTTCGCAGGAGGTTTTAAAACTTGGCAGGAGTTCTCAGACACTCAAGTGAAGGAAAGGTATTCCTGTTGTAAAGAACAGTATGAGAAAATGCCGAGAGCTTTAGTAGCCAAGTAGTTTGTCAACATGAAATACGGTTTTCCAAGAGCTATCTTGGGAAATACATCCAAGAAGGCATTTAGAAACCAGATCACGAGAGTCCAACCTTCTATAAAAAGTTAGTATATTTTCCTGCGAATGATTATCAGTCATTTAAGAATTATAAAGTTAGAGAGGGATCTGATCAGATTTACATTTTAGCGTGACTAGGTATCTGACATTGTGGAGACTAACTAGGGAGGATGCAAGAATAATATCAGTGAGATTATTTGGAAGGATATTGGTGTAGCCAATGATAATGAGGACATAGAGTCAGTCAGCATTACACACAGGAAATGCTATAGAGCAATTGAAAAATGACCAGTAAGATTTAAGAAATTATCCTTAATATGATTTAATGTTAGTTGTTTTACATTTAAATAGACCCAAGTAAGTACTGGCTACCGTATTGGACAGCACGCATCTAGAACTTTAGAGAGGTATATCCTGGAAACATGGATTTTAGAACATACTGAAAACATACAGTGTATTTTAAAAACATATGGGTTTTATGGAACATTCTGAATAGTGAGTAATAGATGAAAATTGCTAATGAGAGTGACAAACAGGGAAAAGAGCCGTGGGCAGAACCCTGGTATTAACAACATTTAGGTTTTAGATGGAAGGAGAAGAAGCTGGGGGGCTACAGAGAGAGATCACATGTAGACAGGAGGTAGACCATGACAGCAGAGTTGCCAGAGAACCGGGGAGGGGGGTGAGGAGGAGGAGGACACGTCTTATTTAGAAAAGGCTGCCAGAAAGCCAAGTATCATGAGCCCTGAAAAACATCAAAATGAATCTGGCAACTAGCAGGACATGATTGACTTTAAGGAAAATATTTATTCCATGATGGCAATAAATACTATCTTAGGGAGAGAAAATGAGTAAATGGGAGATAAGGTTAAACTTTACAAAATAAAGAAAATCAGGGATGAGAGAGAGAGAAATGCCAAAGATAATTATAATTGTAAAATAACTATGTGAGAGGGGCGCCTCGTGGCTCAGTTGGTGAAGCCTCCTTGATACCGGCCCAGGATTGTGGGTTCAAGACCACCTTAGGCTCCACACGAGTGTGGAGCCTGTTTGGGATTCTCTCTCTCTCCCTCTGCCCCTCTCCCCCACTTGTGCTCTTGCTCTCTCTCAAATAAATAAAATGAAAAAACATTAACAAATAAATACAGAGAAAACATTTACACCTACTTTAAAAAATAACTATGTGAAAATTAGAGTACCTGTGTCTAGTTGAGAAGAGTTCGGGATGCAGAGAAAAGTTTAAGGTCTGAAAGAAGGACAGGCTTGGCGTGGCTAGGGCTGAAAACTCCTCGGGCAGTAGGACTAGCAGCCTGAGTGAGGAAAGACAGCACCCTTTCCTCTGAAATTGGAGGGAAAAACAGAAATAGATCAATGCACTTTCTAACTCTCAGGGTGGACATTCAAACTCTGACAGGATATATATTTTCTAAAACGTATTTTCTAAATCCCATGAGATAAAAATCAAGATAAATAAAAATTTTTTGCCCTGCAAATGCTTTCTCCTGAGTACTGTTTTGTTTCATTTTTTAAAATAGGGATATGTAGAGTTTAGTTTTAAGTTTGGTCCATGTTAAATCATAAGGGGCTTCAATTTTAAACATGAGCGTACCCCAACTCCCTCCTTTCAAATCTTAGGATGTCGTAATATTTATTTAGTAAAGTGTTTTTCCTTTCATAAGGTAATATAGCATGAACTTCTTGAAATTCACAGAAATATCCTTAAAACCTTTCAGAGGAATTTAGTAGTTTGGAATTTAGTAGCTTTTACAACATCAAACTAAGAGTCAGTTGGGTTTTGGTCAGGGTAAGTCACAAAACATTTCAGTGAATTATGTGGCACTTTTGGTACAAGACTTACAGCTCCTGAAATGTGCATGTGGTTTCTTGCCTGAAGAAAGTAGAAACAGGTCTGGAATTCAAAATGGAAGCGAAGATCAGAGCATTTGGTGTTTATGTGGAGTGTGTATTATATCAAAGATTATAGAGATAATGTACTATACTAATAGCCAAAAAAAAAAAAAAAAAGGAAAATGTTAATTGGATTGAGTGTTAGTAAATTATCTCAGAAAAAGTTATTTTATACCAGAGTCTAGAAAAAGTACAAAAGCAACTCAAATATGTGCAGTAGTGCACTAACAGAAAATGGGAATCAGATGTCTCGCCGGGTCATGAAATCACACCTGTAAACAGGAACACTTTGACAGTAACATGTATATACGTAAAGTATGTGTATATAATTTAAAAAATATATAAATATATATGGAACTTTTCTTTTACCTTTAATGATTTCTATTCAAGAGTGGAGATTTCTGTATTCTGCATATTTTCTTTCTTTCTTGTGTTGTTTGGAAGCTCACGGTTTTTTCCACTGAACAAGTAAGTCCATCCTCTAGGGAATATGCTCTCTGATCCATATAAATATGTAGAACTTTTGTTTTTCTGTATATCATTATGTTGCTTAGGTAATTGTGGTTCTCGTATCTAGTGACAAATTATTTTTTTTCATTTCTCTCGGGATTGATGACAAGCTGTAGCTCTCTCCACCTTTTTATCATTTTAATTCCCAACATATTTACAGAAAATAAAATTACAGTTAATTAAAAACTCGCATTGCAGAATTTGAGGGTTTTTTTCCCCATCACTTCCCATCTCTCTCTGAGTCTTTGAAACATAACTTGATGAAACACTCATTTCACTTCTAGGTTGTATGTTCTAAAGGGGGCATTGAAATCAAAGGATCTTGCAATTCTGTGATTTCATGGGGGAAAACATCTTTCTTTTCCAGAAAGTTCATTCTGAAAGTTCAAGACCGGGAACGAACAGGCTTTTATCCCCACACTTTAGGTCAGGATCTTCGCTGTACTGAGCCTCCTGTTCTTTTACAGACTTTCTATCTAGCAGCAATTCCACAGCTGCTGATAACTGTGTCAATTCAGGAACTCCATCAGCCTTATCAGTGCCTTGCACTCACTATTACATCGTCTATCATGGTTTCAAAAAGTTGAACTTGATTTTTGTCCTTTTGTTAGTATCCCTGCAACTCAAATAGTCTGAGACTTGTCTAAAGTCTGTGTACTGAAAAATTATATAATCTTCCTTACTCTTCTAAAGTTTTAACCAGAATTGTTTTATGTGTGTGTTTTGCAATTCATTGTAAGTAATCAAATTTCACTTATTTAATGTAATTAAAGTTTTAATATATTTCAAATCTATCTATCCTTCCCAATGTGAGGTTTTATATTTGTTTCAAATCTGAGAAACTGAAATAGAACAATACTGTTAATAGAAGATCTTTTTCAGCGCTAACTCTGATTCTTCTTACTCATTCCTTTGATAGTGTTGTTTGCCTCACTTTACGGATGGAGAAACAGGTTACTGAATATAATGTCTCATACCTAGTTCGCACTTTAGACACAGGTTGACTAGCATATATGTCTTCCTTTCAGGGCAGTATCACGTTTTAACCCATCCTTATGGAGTTTACATTTATCAAATATCTGGATTAAATGAAATAGATTTTGATAAATCTAATTTCTCATTATCTGTTCTCCTTCCCCCCTCCCCAATTTCTCCAGTATCTTCTCTGTTGTTCACCAGTCTCTTCATTGTCACTGACATCCTGAGCTTTGGGACGTAGCTACACTCATCACTATACCACCAACACACAACATCCTGGGCTTTAAAAGCGAGAAGTCAAATGCTATTTACTGTCTAATTCTTTTTTGTAATGTTTATTTATTTATTTATTTTGAGAGAGAAAGAGAGAGAGAGAATCCCAAACAAGCTCTGTGCTGTCAGCACAGAGCCGGATGCAGGGCTGGATCCCATGAACCTTGAGATGATCTGAGCCCAAATCAAGAGTCAGTCACTGTTAAGCCACACAGTCATCTCCACTATCTAATTCCTTATCTGATATCATTACTAATAAAATAGAGTAAATGAAACAAAAGAAAAGAAAAGAAAAATTTTCCATTCTCTGGCTGATTTTCAATCTCGATTGAGTAACAATTCAAACAAATTTCCGTAGTGTGGGTGTGGGTGTGTGTTTATATCTTCTTTGAACCTATACTTTTGGTAAGCTACTTTAAAATATTAGTCTTAAGCAAAACAATTATTGGTGGCTAAGCTCGAATTCAGTTCTAAAAAGGAATACTTATTTTTTCCAAGAGTCTGGGGCAAGGACAAGTGAGCAAGTAAAGAAGAGTGTATACAGTTGAAATAGAATATAAATGCCACTCGTTATCATTATGAAGCATTTATGTTGTAGTCCTGGTAAAGTTACAGCGTGAAGACCATTGACATTGATTGCACTCACTCTTACTGGGGCTGACATGGTCTGGGAGGAAAGTGCTGGCATTCCAGATCAGAAAAATAGAATGATATATGTCGCATCGTGATGATCTTGATTTATTGTGGTTTTATCTAAACTAGAATATTAAATTGTCCTTGTCATCCATAACATCAGTTTACAGATTCTATCCCATGATTCTAGTGAGTTAAAACATCTCCAAATACTGAAATTACATTCAAGCTTGAAGCTTGATTATAATTTGCCCACCTAAGGGATACCTGGGTGGCTCAGTCAGTTAAGCAACTGACTTCGGCTCAGGTCTTGATCTGAAGATTTATGAGTTCGAGCCCCGCGTCAGGCTCTGTGCTGACAGCTCAGAGCCTGGAGCCTGCTTCAGATTCTGTGTCTCCCTCTCTCTCTGCCCCTCCCCGACTCACACTCTGTCTCTGTCTCTCTCTCAAAAATAAATAAATGTTAAAAAAATAAAATTAATGGATTTGAACACCAGTATTACTCTTCATTTTCCTCTAAAAAATTAATATTACAGTTTAAAGAACTCACAACACCCCCTGTCTGCAATTGCAGAAATGAGTATATATTATGCTGTGTAGTTGGTCATTATACATTTAAAACTCCAAGCCCTGATAAAATGTGAAATATTTGAGAAAAATATTCTGGTTTATGAGATTCTTACATTTGCTTAATCTCTGAAGGGGCTTTAATAAAATAAAATCTAATATCAGAAAAGAACAAATTAGGAAATAAAAGTTTTGTATATTATATGCTGAGCCGCAATATCTGAGAAATTGTGATTAATAATCTGAACATCAAAAAGTGAAACTTAACTACTTGATGACTGAAATTCCTGTTAAATCGATGTAGCATGCAAATGATGTATAATTCCCAAATTGAAAACATTTCATTAAATATAATCACATTCATTCCTTCAGTGCACGTTTAATCTACCTTTAAAATATTATTCAAACCAGGTTAATTTACTCATAAAATTATTAGGTCTAAAAAGATCAATTAAGATGAATATGCATGCTCAGGTACCTAGAATCCCCCATTAATTTTAATTTAATAGTAAATTTATGTAAATAAACATGCAAACTGAATATAAATGACATAGATTAATATGATAGTTCAGATCATAAATATGAAATCAGGAACTAATAGCAATAAAAATTATATTAAAAACATAATTGATTTATCTGTAAATTTGTATTAGTAGGATGATACCAAATCAATATAGTTGCTAGTGACTTGGTTCTTATTAATCTATCTTAAGATGATCTTTTATTTAATTAAAATAATTCCCTCATCTTCAGCTGGATCTTTACTATAACTTCCAAATAATACGTTATATAATGAAAATATTTCTGTCCTGTGGTTTATTGTTTCATGGTATCAAGGTAATAGAATTAAGAAAATAGCATTTTTATAATAAAATTTATATAAACGTTTCTAAATTCTTCTTTTGGGAACTGAATTGCTTAGACTCACCTTGATCACTAATATCATCAGTACACGTTTTTTCTCCCTCAAGTGAATGCACTTACAAAGGGGAAAAAAGTTATACTCATCAGGCTCAGTATGATAGTTCATTGACATTAATATCATTAATTCACATTAACTTTGATGTCAGTACTTAATAACATTAAGAATAGAATACATTACAAATGAAAAGCATCTTACTAAGATAGTGATATTTCATAGTTTCAATAGCAACTATATGTTTAGCAAAATTGGTAGTGAATGATACATTTGAATATCCCTGGTCCCATTTTAGGACCGCAAAGATACAGTCTTTGATTTTCAGGGTTCTCTGTTAAAAACTGTATATATTTACAATAAATTTTGTAAATAATTTCCAAAAGTTACAGGTACCTCCTCTGACAAATGCCACTTTTAAAGTAACTTTTCCAATTTTTTATTCCTCTTAGACAAGGACTTTGTAAGGTGCATTTCTAGATAACCGTATGATTGTTGTCTATTTCCACTATTTAAAGAGAAAAGAATTCATGACATAATAACAGTATCGTTGTTATTGGCATTATAGTTATAGTTGTTAAATGTCACGTATAATTATTAAAAAGGATATTCGCACTAATCCTTGTGTTTTTTGGGGTTCTGTTTGCACTTTCAGAGACAAGCAAATAGCATGGCATGAAAATGGCTCAGTTTTATTACAAAAGAAACGTGAATGCCCCCTACAGAGATCGCATCCCTCTAAGGATAGTCCGCGCGGAATCGGAACTCTCACCTTCAGAAAAAGCCTACTTAAATGCTGTGGAAAAGGGGGATTATGCAAGTGTCAAGAAATCCCTGGAGGAAGCTGAAATTTATTTTAAAATCAATATTAACTGCATCGATCCTCTTGGAAGAACTGCTCTCCTCATTGCAATCGAAAATGAGAACTTGGAGCTCATCGAACTACTTTTAAGCTTTAATGTCTATGTTGGAGATGCTCTGTTACACGCCATTAGGAAAGAAGTCGTTGGGGCTGTTGAGCTGCTACTGAATCACAAAAAGCCCAGTGGAGAAAAACAGGTATGTGCAAGAGCACCATTTTTAATATGTTTTACCTGCAGAAGGTCTCTGTGGCTGTTCACATTCTCCCCAGATTTTAAGAATTAGAAGCATTGAAGTCACAACTATTAGGATAGATTCTGGTAGATACACACTTAGTACCCACCAACCGTCACCAGCACCTGCACCTCCAGTCTGGCGAATCAGACCCTGAGTGAGAACTGAAGCAAAAACACAGTGACCTATGTTGGCTTCCCGATGTATGGGAAACGTTTCTATGTAATGCTCAATCTGGCATGTTGTTTGGGGCTCCTTCTGTGTGTGTGGCTATTTTTCCTCTTTCATTTTTCAACATTCTACAGCAATAGGCTGAATTCTTTTTGCTGTTGTGTTTAGTCTGTTTGCCTGTTCTGGGACTCCATCTCTTATTGCAGAAGTGAATTGTATCACCTAATTTTGATATTATTCATTAGCAAGCTCCAATGGATTCTTTTAATTTGAGGCAACTAAAAAAAAATTACTAGAAAATAACTAAACTCCGACTATAGGCTTAACTGTTTAAATTTACCAGGGCCAGAGTGTAGCTGTACCTTAATGTCATCAGCAGAAAATCAGGCACACAATTCTACATGCAATTTGTGGGTTTTTTTCCCCCATCTTCCTATTTTTTTGTTGTTTGGGTTTTGTTTTGTTTTTTGTTTTTTGTTTTGATTTTTAATGTTTATTCATTTTTGAGAGAGAGAGAGAAAGAGGGAGGGAGAGAAGGAAAGAGAGAGAGAGAGAGAGAGAGAGAATCTGAAGGAGGCTCCAGGCTCTGAGCTCTCAGCACAGAGCCAGAGCCCCATGTGGGGCTCGAACCCACAGACTGTGAGATCATGACCTGAGCCGAAGATGGCCGCTTAACCAACTGAACCACCCAGGTGCCCCTGTTTTTTGTTTTGTTTTGTTTTTTGTTTTATGGGTTTTTTTTTAAGCACTAAGGAAGTGGAGAAATCATGGACAGGAACAAATAAGGAATCTGCTTTGATCGGTCTAGATCCTTCCCTCTGTGACTGCCCTGTACCTGAATTGTCTATTTGATCCTTTTTCCTCTCACACCGAACTCACTTCCTGCATCAAGTCTAATTGACTAATTGCAAAGACATTGCACAAACTGCAGTGGCTTAAAATGTGTCTTTTAAAGTACAATCTTGAAGTGTGTGTTATCACACTCTAGCAGTCTCTGCTTATTGGATAATGTGCGAACTCTGCCAATGAGAGACTGTTAGGAGATGTTACATTCTCTTAAAGCAAGTTCTGCTGTTCTCTCTGTTCTCCTGAAGGACTTTTATCAGGATGCTCCCAATTATTTGCAGAACAACTGCATGGCTGGATGTTTCCCCAAAAAAAAAAAAAAGAAAAGAAAAAAAGGCCTTGCTGTGTCCTCTGGTCCATTTTTATGCACGCCCACCACTTCCCGTTGGCTGAACCTAAGCTTTCATAAAAGCACATTCCATAAGGACAGTACTTTTCGGCTTGTCGCGTTACTGGCTTTTTGTTGTCTGTTTCATATCCAGTTGTCTGTGTTGTCCCCTTCCCATCATGTTGCTAACATTTTACTGGGAGAAAATTGATTCATTTCGTCCATCCTTTTAAACTTGTACAAACCTAGACAGGAGTGGACAGGTAACGGTAACATCTTAAGATATATGTTAGATCCCAGGTTTTTACCACCAAGAGAGTGCAGGACACAGATAGGAATGAGTAGAAGTCTGTTTTCATCTTTGTAAGTTCAGATGTACTTCTTTAGTCACCTTGTGATGTTAAGATTTCTTCTGCAATCATACCCTATCGTTTCTAACAACAATGGCCTTATATTGTACCCCTCTTGTTTTATGTCTATATAGGCAACCATAAGACAGGTAATGTGACAGTGGACTGGATTTTTTTTTTTTTAGTGGTTTAACTTTTTTTGGATCATTGTAGATTGCAACAAATCTGTTGAACAAAATTGCCCTTAAATGTATTCTTTACATTTTTTACTAAATAACCTTAGCTCTGTTTTTTAGAGAACACTTACCATACGTTTCAAAGTCTCTTGAGCAAATGACATTTGTACTGGCCAGAGTAATTTGGTGTCTGGAGAAGATATCTGCTATTATGAGAGTGTTTGTTGGAAGATCTTCAACTTCTGAGCTAAACTAGTCTCACAAGTAGGTCCTGGCTCCTTCCAGGCACTTGATCTGAACCCTGATTATTAACAAAAGGCAGTAAAGGTTTGCAATGTGCCAGGAGTCAGAAATATCCCAGGCCATGTGTTTCTGGAAGATTTCTCTTGTATCTATTTGCTGGCCAAGAATTTTCCTTTTCTATTTGTACATTCTAGAATTCCTCTTTGGTGAAGGCACTGAGAACAAACAAACAAAAAAAATTATATCTTTTTGTTTGAACTTTATAATTTTGAAAGAGCAAATCCAACCTACCCCAGAGTTCCTCATACCTTGTACAATGAAAAGGAGGCTGTGAGAACATAAAATGTATACAATGTAGCACACAAAAGATGTTTTCCAGGTTGGGGGTGAGGGGTGGTAGGGAGAGTAAATCCCTTTAGAGCTTGGCTGTTTGTCTCTGATTTACTTAGACACTACATCTCTTAGGTACGGCTAACATCTTTTGGAATAACAGCTTCCATAAATCAGCGTGTTGTATGCAGCAAATATGTTCTTGACAAGAATCCTTTATCTTATATATTGTAATTTCTTAGATGATTCTTGTGATTGTTGTAAGCCATTTTGTGTATCATTATAATTTGTCTAATTTCCAGTCTCATGGTTATCCCCCCAAAGACTCCGGAGCGCATTGCGATTAATTCTGTTGAGGTCAGTAAAGCCAAGTGTTAATGCTTGAAAACAAGAATATCCAACTGGACCAAAAAAAAAAAAAAAAAAAGATAATTTGTCCTAAAACGAATCAAGAAAGAGGATCTAATATACAAATTATACAAATCTGATTATTAGAACAGTTAGGAACTTAAAACATGACCGATGTGGATTAGGAAATATACTCTTCTTTTGTAAGTTTGTCGCATATTAATTTCTTTCTCTGGAAAAAAATGCAGTGTGTGATGGAATCCTGAAGTCATAGGGGCTATGAGCCTTTAGATTAGTGTGTGTACATTTACCAGGGAACAATTTATAATTTGCATTTGCCTACTTTGCCTGGTCATTGTCCTGGGTGCGAAGGAGCAGACATTGTTCCTGTTCTCTGGAGTCTTAAGATCTAGTTGAAAAGAAACAGGAAAAATATCATGGGAATATGAAAAAAAATGGTCATCACAATGCAAAAGATGAAGGAGAAATACATCCTTAGACAATGATGAATTCTACAGACTGGATTTGGTAAATACAAACTGTTGGTGGGTAGAGAGTGTAAGGAGAAAGGAGAAGGGCCTGAAGAAGAAGATGGAAAGGTATTCAAGGGTATATACCTGAGAAAAGTTAATGCCATTTAGAAGGATAGAGACTATGGCACATGGTCTATGGAACCTGATTGGATATACTCAGTTTTTATCCTATTGAAATTGACAGCTAGGAGGCAATTCAAAATTTTGGACTTGAGAAAGGGGCCTGGGGTTGATAAATAGATGATTGTGAAGACATCGAAGCAAATAAAGTCACCTGTCTACTTATTGCTCGGATATTAATTTTTTCTTCTTGCCCTTACAAATTGTTTAAATGTTTGTGGTTATTAGCCTATTAAAAGATTTTCTCAATGTAGTATCTGATTAGTTTTGCTAGATATATAGATGGATGCAGATCATTAAATATTTCCTTTCATATTTAATGTAGACTAACATTAATCAAGATATTGAGTTCTAATGTTTTGTTTTTATTTTGCTATCACAAAATAGGGTAATACTTAATTTCTTTCCTCTAGTAGACAGCATAGGGAATGTGGTTCTCTACACTAAGCAAGAAGATGGAACGTTATGTGTTCTTATTTGAACTGCTCCCTTGCTACAATTATTCTGATGCTCTCTGATAATTTTATTGAACTTTTCTTTAACCTTCTGAGTACCTTACTTCTCTGCAGGGAATAACAGAGTGACTTTTTAGCCCCGTTTTGAGCCAATGGATTGGTTACTTGACTTTTAATTATTTCTAGCAGACCTTTCTCTTTGACGTCATCAAAGGCCAGATTCAAGGGCACACTCAATTACAGTTTCAACTGCTTCAGTGAACGTTTATCAGAAACAGAGTCCTCTTTTCCATTCTTTGCTTAGAAAGTGGTTCTCAGTCTTCAGCGTCATTAGAATCACTGGGAGAGTTTAATAAAACGCGGATTGCTGGATCCCACCCCAAGGGTTTCTGATCCAGCAGATCTGGAATGAGACTTGGACTTATATTTCTACCAAGTACTCAGGTGATAATGCTCCTGGCCTGGAGACAACACTGTCAGAACCACAGACTTAGAGGAAGTTCAAAGTTAGAAAAGGCCTGGGGTTGTATATTGTGTGGTAGATGTGTTGAACTATGCTGTGCCAAACTGGCTTTCAGGAGATTAAATTAATGTCCTTAAATACTAATGATTAAGTGACATTTAATATATGAGAGTCTCCCAGGTTCACTAATTATTATATTTTTCCCTTCCTTGGGAAAAAGTTTTTCGTAAGCATTACTCATTAGTTCAACAGGTAAGCCAGGAGTGTTTCAGTTGAAGACATTTATTCTAAAGCTCTGCTAAAGAGGATATAAGATTTGATAACTTTGAGGGATCTTGGAGATTATCTAACCTCATCACTTCATTTTACAAAAAAGAGGAAGAAGGATCCCATGGAGTTTGGGATTTGACTTGACTAAGAGGATCTATAAATTAAGAGCTAACAGTGAACTTTGAGGTAGTCTGAGTGATGGTGATTAAAATAATAATAATTATAAAAACCGTAATAATACTAGATACTATTCATCAAGCCTGTCACTATGCCAGGAACTGTGGTAAGAGTTTTGCATGAAGGTAGGTGCTAGTGTCATCCGCCTTTATAGATGGAGAAATAAAGGAATAAAAAGGTAAAATTGACATGTTCCAGATCACAACAGCAGGAAATATCAGTGCTGGAACTCAAGAGTCATGAAAGATAACTAGGTGCTTCCCAGTTATAGCTGTTACACCAATTCGAATGGGAATAATTTACACCATTAGTTAATTACCCCAATTTGGGATATGAGTTAGAAAAATTTACAAGAGTCTCTAGATCTCTATATTCAGGCTGTGTCTCTGTCTTGAATGTTATAATGTCATTTCTAATTCGGTTGCCTCATAAATACTAAGGAATAACAAAGTCTTTAGAAGCTGTAAAGTGCTGGGAAGGAGCGGGGTTGAGGGACAGAGATGCTGACTTCCGGTCTCGGTCACCACTTGGTAAGAGGACAGATCCCTCAATCATTCCGCATATTGGTTTTCATGGTTGTTAATTAAAATCATAGTATTTATTTACTTGCTTCTTAAAGTCTGGTGGTGTTCAAATTCTGTAAAAGTATTTTATAAGGTTACATATAACAACAGCACGATATACTGTTATTGCTACATTATGTCATAATCTATCTTCCGTTAACAAATACACATATTAATGACACAAGATATGCAGAGAAGATGAAATTAAGCATTGGCAATCTACCCTCTAGAGTGCATGACTTCTTTTTTCATTTGAAAAATGCAACCACCGGAAACCCTACTCAGAGAAAGAAAAGGAGAATTTAATTCAGGTTACTCTTTGTCTTTCCACTTCAGTGCATGGAGAGGAAGGAACTTTTTTAATAATTTCAGTAGATTTGCTAATACAACTTATGGCTTTAGAAATAGTACCTATTATGTGATCTGAAAAATCAGAGTCTGAAACAGGATATTGGCATTAGTATGTTAATGCAAGTATACATCCAACCCAAAGTGTGTCCTGCTAACTAAAAATAAATACTATTTTTCCCAGTTGATATGGGTACTAACAAATATGTCTCTGGCTCCTGGGCAGAGAACTTTGTTCTTAATAGAAATCTAAAATTCTCAGATAGAAACCATTTGCTTTCTCCCTCAGGACTATAGATACCCTGAAAAGTTTACTTGGAACTCTTGCATTGATTTTGTTTTCCTCATTGGGCTTCAGAACAAGTAATTTGCCTTCTGCAGTCCCATGAACTTGAGATGATGCCTGATAAAGGAAGCTGTACGCTAAGACAGTACGCCCTAGTCTTTAGAGCTGTCCCTCACGGAATGAAAACATTTACCTTCCTCAGTAATTAACCAATTGAGGTTACCCCTTCCTATTTGTTTTTATTACAGCCTGGATATTGACAGTAAGTGAACCTAAATATATATGTAACCATAATCTTAGGAATGACCAAAATTCAGAGAGAACAAGATTGAGAGGAAGAGTGGGCAAGAGAGAGAAATATAGTAAAGTATTAAAGACCTTCTCCTCAAAAATATTTATCTCATTGTGCGACATAGTAGATAAATCATCAATTATACTTTCTCTCTATCCCGATTTAAACTGTCAAAAGAAAAGTTGTTTACGATATTGTCTAAATCTACCATTAATGTGAAAAAGCTGAAATTTAACCCACAAAGTATGTTCATGATGTAAAGTAGTAACCTATATAAAATATTTTTATTAACAACTACTTGAAAGTCTAAAATTAAATTGAGCCTTATTATTCACACCAGGGAGTCTGAAAGCTTTTCTAACATAGAACATAGATTGTGTTTAGTCAGCTGGCAAATGGCAATCATGAGGGATGAAAAATTCTGTCCCAAATAGAAGAATTTTTAAAAGAGAGACTGTGTTGTTCTGTTAATATGATAATATAGCATAAGCTAACTGGTCATTCTGACTCATAAAGTAATGCACCATGTAACTTCCATAGTTACATTGACATTTTATTCTTCTTGACAGCCAGACAATTATAAATAATCCCTTTGAAACACATGCCCTCGCTCTTCTCTTGTAGCATACCACACTTACTATGAAAGTAAAATAATCATCATCATCATTAAATATGTTTGGAACCCACAAGAATAAAGGGCTTTTAG
This sequence comes from Paguma larvata, assembly GCA_030068075.1. Taxonomy (NCBI): domain Eukaryota; kingdom Metazoa; phylum Chordata; class Mammalia; order Carnivora; family Viverridae; genus Paguma; species Paguma larvata. The sequence goes on from CM057839.1 coordinate 62,830,404, forward strand.
CCTCTTCTGAAAATCAAGTGAAAAAAACAAAAACAAAAACAAAAACAACTTAAGCAATTAGGCAAAACTCCAAGCATTGAGACATTTCCATTCCACTATAAAAGGACACAAAATGGAGCCCTTATTCTCTGTTTTTGGACACAGGAGTCAAATATAGTGAAGAGAGCCGAGAGAGAAAAAGATTTGGATAGAAATCCTGTTTTATAGTCTCAAGCAAATCATTTAGGCTTTAGGGCCCTGAGTTGCTCATAAATAAGAAGGGGATTATAATCCTTACTCAGCAGGTTATTGTAAACATTAGTTAACACACTGAAGTACCTAGCAATAAGAGAGCTCAGTAAGTCCCTCCACCTGAATACCATTTATTTTATATTTATTACATTTAACTTAATTAAAAATAAGTATGTACATTGAAGAGGCTAAATATTCCCCAAAGCAAATGCATTGTGAAGTGTTAGTGCTTGTATGAAGAGTGAGCTTATGTTAAAATAAGAGAGATTGAGGGGTGCCCAGGTGACTCAGCCGGTTAAGCGTCTGACTTCAGCTCAGCTCATGATCTTGTGATTTGTGGGTTCAAGCCCCGCATTGGGCTCTGTGCTGACAGCTCAGAGCCTGGAGCCTGCTTCAGATTCTGTCTCCCTCGCTCTCTGGCCCTCCCACACTCACACTGTCTCTGTCTCTCTAAAAATTAATAAAAATAAAATTTTAAAAATTCGGCACTTTTAAAAAATGAGAGAGATTGAAATTGATCTTTCAAATATGAGTCTTGGTGAAAAGGTTTTTTGGAGTAATTTTTATTAAATCCCCCCCAATCTATTAAAAATGTTGTGATTAAATCTAAAAATAATAACATGATGCCTCAGTAAGTCATATATTCATTAAATTTAATTAATTATAGTGATTTGAAAAATTAATTACTAAGGAATAACAGTGAATCATTTAACAATTATAATTAATCAAATAGATAAGGTGTTAATAGAATTGAGAATTATAAAAAATATATGATTAGGATATCTCATAACTGTTTTCAAAATGCCTCCTTTTCCAACCTACTATATTTACTCATTCACTGATTAGATGCAAAATAAGTAAAATTTTATTGCTTTAATATCTGAAACAAGAAAATGAGGATTTAAGTAGTGTGGAATTTTAAATGTTTAAGAACCAATTTTTCAAGCAGTTAGGAAGAAAGAGTGCTCTCGTTTTCATTACTACAATTTTTCTTTATGCAGTAATAATCTAGATCAATTAACTTCTAGATATATCAGTGTTCCAAGTCACTGTTGTTTGAATCATGTATTAGAAACACTTGATGATAATTCTAAACTGTGATCTTGGAGCATATGAGAGATAATTTATAAAATACAGCCAACCCAGAAGAAATGGGTGGTTTTTGCAAGATAAGAGAAATTCATAATTGCAAATTTACTACCTGAATCCACAGCTTTTTTCCCCTTAAATGAGGTCGTGAGCGAGTGGAGTGGGTTTAACTTTGCAGGAACCTCACCCCTCATGTGTAATGTGATAATGCCATTCCTCCTTGCTTTCTGGATTTTCCTAGGGGAAGTAGATAGATTTGTTCGATTTGGAGTTACAGGCTTACTTGTGAAGCAATTCTAGTATCATCAGATATAAATATGAATTTTGAATACAATAATATCATGATGAATAAAGTATAAATTAGAAGCAGTTATGCATTTATTTATACTTTATGTTATGTGTATTATGCCTTGCTCAAGATGTCAATGAATCCTCAATTAGCAGTATGTCGGTAATTTTCCTCAAAAACAATATATAACTTGAGAAAGCAAATAGGTTCAGATGCATTGTAAATTTCTATTACATTTTACTATAGTGGTCGTAGATCAAAGAAGAACCATACAAATTGTTAACAGTAATTGGGCATTTCAATGTACCAGGCATTCTCTTAAGACCATTTTACATTGTTGTCTCGTATATCAGGAAATTGAAGCTCAGAGAAGTTGAATAATTTTCCCAAGGGAGATCTGAGAGTAGGTTTTTCTGTTTTCATGGTCTTTACTCTTCCTATGCCAAAGTGCCTGGTTACTTTGGCCATCAGATATCCAACAAGCTCAGCCCAGCCCATTAGGACATGGCATAATCCAGGAGTACAACGTGATCTTCGAGCAGCATAGAAAGATCTCTCCATGTCCTGACTCCAGAGAAGCACCCAGAAATTCCTTCATACCGGGGTCCTAATCTAATTTTAAATGCTTTGAAGTTAATCAGTTAACAAAACTAGTTATCTGATGTGCTCAATTTCCCCTAAATTGTCACAGGAAAAGATCAACAGTGAGGTTGCTTGGGTGGCTCAGTCAGTTAAGTGTCAGACGTTGGCTCAGGTCATGATCTCAAGGTTTGTGAGTTTGAGCCTCGCCTTGGGCTATGCACTGACAGTGAGGAGCCTGCTGGGGATTCTCTGTCTCCTTCTCTCTCTCTGCCTCTCCCGCTTGCCCTCTCCCTCTCTCTGTCTCTCTCTCTCTCTCACACACACACACACACGCACACGCACACACACACACACACACACAAATAAATAAATACATTAAAGAAAAACTGGCAGTAATGAGGGAGCAGTGCGAGTGCACGGAGAAATCTCTGGGAAGAAGTGAGAGGAGCATATTCACAGGAGTGTAGAAGATGACACGTCAAGTAGTGCCCATCACAGCTTCATGCTGTCCGTGGCTGGACACCGAGGATGAGGGCTCAGAGATGAGCTTGTCTTTGAATCTGATGGCAGAGTGTACAGAGATGGACCCCACCTCCCAGACTGGAGGAGGTTACTTTGCAGATGACACAAATCCTTTTCCCCATTTATGTGTGAGACAAATTGTGAAACCCTGATGGAACGAACTATCCCTCTTGTTTGCTACCATCATAGCCTATGTACCCCATTCGTACTGCTTAGAATATTATGTTGAAAATATGTATCACTTTCCCCTTCTTGGTGAACTTCACCATACCCAGAAATGTGCGTGCATGTGTATACACACACACATATATGCACACACATACATTTATGCACACACACACACACATCCCTTCATAATAAAACTAACAGAAAATAGAACTGTTTTCCTTAAAATCATAGGTAGTTGTTTAGGTTTGGAAGAGATTCTAAAGGTTATCTGGTATAGTTTGAACACCCCTATGGTGAAGCCCAGGAAACAGAGAATCACCATGTTATTCTTGAAATAGAATCACTGGCTTCTGTTCCTACTTCGACTCTGCTGTAGCAGAGTTTCACAGACTGTGGGTCTGGAGTTCTCTCTTGTCCAGCAAGAGAGCGGATGTGGAATTGAATACAGGAGAGGCTAATGTCTGGAGGAGACAAAAGCCCTAAACAAGGATTTCATCTCTGTATTTATATTTATTGAGCTCACAAGATATTACTCACATGGTGAACATGAAGAAAACGATCTTACATATGTGAATGTGGAGAAAACATTCAGACACTAGTCATTAACTTGTGTATGTAAGAAGCAAGGAGTCTGGGGGGCAAGTGGAGTTTGTGATAAAAGTACAATAGTATATTTGTGTCAGATGGAAAGTAATTTCCTGCAGGGGATACACAAGTTTCTTATGATCCCATTATTATATCTCGCTAGCTCACCTTGGGTGCTTTTGGCCTGTGGTGGCGGCTTTCCTCCCTAAGCATTTTTCCAACCCATATATGTAAGTCGAACCTATTTCCCCACAGCAGAGCAATAGGAGAACAGTTCAAGATGAAAAGACATAGTAAAGTTAGCAGAATGGTTTGGGTGAGCAAAGTTTCAGTAAAGCAATCATGTGTTTCCTCATTTAGTCTTTTATTATTGTTTTTAAGGTTTGCTTGGCTGCCTACTGTGACCAAAATATTATTAAAATGTGATCACAAAGTAAAAATCTTTCAAAATGTATGATCACAAAGAAACTCTTGACTTAAAGGAATCTAATCTAGTGATCAGTTGCCACTTTGAGATAAATAAAAGTAAACAATATATAATATGCATCCTCATCTATTTTGTTTTCTATACAATATGGATTTGCTAGTCACATTTACATCTGCAGTTTTGTGAGAGTAGAGGAATAGTGCCCTTAAAGTTGAAGAAATATCCATATTAGATTTTGCAAGACACAAATATTGAAGAAACTTAACATTAATGACAGAAGGAACTAGTACCATTATATTTCCAAAGTAAAGTGTATAAATACTCAGTGGATTTGAGAAACCGTAATACACATTGTCATATGAGATGAATTTTTTGCATATATGATATACCCTTCACTCTAAATGGAATTAATATAAAATATTTTTGCTCTGTACAGATATAACGATTAGTTCTACACATGAAATGCTTAAATTTTTAAAATTGTTATTTGATAAATTTAGTATATATTAAACTGTGGTACTTCGTACCTCTCTTGTATACTTTAGAATATCAGAACCCATTAATCCTTTATCACCTGAGGAGCTCTGCTTCTTCTGGCCTGACTTTACATTACCAGTGTTAGAAAAGTACACTTTAAGTATATTCCATTTAGTACTTCTCAGTCTACACTTAATGCCTGACTTGCAGGGAGTATTCATTAAATCATACGTGCTGGAAGCTCCTGTTAAGGATGAATTTTCCTTTACCATGCCATGTTCTACTTAACCCTGACCTAGGCCGCCTGATTCTCTGAACCAAAAAGAAAGATTCAGCGTCTAATTTTGAAATCAAGAAGCATTAAGGAGCATTTTTGAAATCATCCTCACCCTAACCCCTCTACACACACACACACACTGACTCCTGAAAACATCGCCTTGTACAGGTATGAGGAAAATGAAGCTTAGAGTTCAGGAAACTTGCCAAAGATTACTGAGATTACCCATTCTTAAGCCAGGCTTAAAATTCAGTTTTTGCTCAGAAACAAATAGAAATATTTGTCATGAACATCACTTTAATTCTACCTTAAATATTTTGTGGAATAAGGAAACACATGTGAATATAAATAAATATTTTAAGACTTCTTTTGCATACGAGGAAATATTCCACGGTGAGGAAAACTCAGGTTTGGAACCAGACAGAGAAGAATTCCAGTCCTACCTCCATCCCTCCCTGCTTGCGTGACCCAACAGTGATTTTTTTAACACGAAACAAAATGGTAATGGCTACCTCTCGCAATCATTATGAGAATTAGAAACTGGAAATACTTCGTGTGAAATGCCTAATGTATTTACATTTGATGTGGTATCATCATTATCATCATTATCGTGCCCATGAACATCACTATACAAGAACCAAGCATGCCAATTTGACCTATGTCTGAAGATTCACGTTTGTATCCTATTTCTAAGTTGTTATGATAAGGTTTCAGATAAGCTGATGTAGATCACTGTAGTCAAACTTGTTCAATTGTGGTGATGAAATTTCTTGGGAAAGTCTTCCTGGATATCCCCGTAATGTTAGGAGGGCTGTGAACCCATGAGAGGTTGGATGCAGCCAAGAAATTTGACCCTTATTTCAGGGAGGTCTAGAAGTTAGAAGAGAGGAAAAGGACTAGGCTTCTTAAACCACAATTAAGTGTAAATAAATATAAACATGTTATTAACTATCAAATAAAATGTAGTTCCACTCTGAATAAGGAGAAAGAAAAGGAAAAATTACAATACAGGAAAATGATCGGAGATGATCCCTTAGAATAATAAACAGATTCCCTTAGGGATATTTTAGGGAGTGTGTTTTCAGAAGGCACTGAAATTCACCCTTGTCAGATAAATGCAGGATATCTGCTCACCCAAGTCACAGTGTCTCTTTTAATAGATGAAATAAAAAGATCAAATTTGTTTTGGCCACATTTAAGGAAAAGACTGCCACCTGGTGAATATTTGAGGCCGTTAAAAAGGCATGTAATAGTTTTAAACATCTGGCATGAACTTAAAACGTAGTTACATACTTTATTATGTTTTTATTTTTTCAGTAGGTTACCGTTTCTGCACTCTGCAGTATTAGCAGAGCTTTTGTTAAGACACTATAAAATTATAAATTTCCATGAAATTTGTTGATTTTTACTTGATTTTATTAACTGGTCTAATTGCATCTTTTATAGGTCACCTAATTCAGATTAAAGGTTACCCCAAAAAAAGCAAACAAAAATTTATAAACCAGCATGATCTATGCTTTTTTTTATTCTTTTTTTTTTACTTAACTGTGTAGCAAAATGACAAAAATGATATTCTCGAATGTCTACAATGCTAATACATTCCATTTGTTACAGAAAATCTAATCCAAAAGCAGAAAAGCAGGAGAAGGTCATTTTTCATACTATAACTAGCTCTGTGGTGGGAGTCTGTTTTGACTTTCGCTCCTTCTGTGTAATTTCACCTGGGGCATGAGAGAGAAGGAATTAACCCCACTGTTTTCTCTTTCTAGTAAAATGTTGTCCCTCCACGTATCCTAATACATATATTTTGGACACATCTAAAATAGAGGTTAAAGAACTCTCTTAGCAGGTTGCTACAGAACTCAAAAATTACTGAAGGCCTTTCTTGTATCTCAAGATTCAAGTTCACTGTTAAAGGAGCTCAGTGGAGGAAAGAAGAGAAAGGATTCTTTCCCTTTACATGTGCCTTTTTCAGTATTCAGTCAAAAATTTAAGTGATATTTTCTTTAGTTGTGAGCAGAATAAAGACATCATTCCATTAAGAGGAGTAAGGGTGTCCATCATTTTCTCTTACCTAGAAAGTCCTGCGTACATGGATGACATGACTTTTCTCATTAGCTTCACACTGTTAATTCCTAGAATTTTTCCAAGCGTTATTTCAGTTATTTTTATGCAATCTCAGAGAAGTTTTAAAAAACAAGTTTTGGTAGACTTTGGTTCCCAAGTCTTTTGGTAGCCCTGCTTAGTTTTATAGCTTTATTTTTAATCTTGAAAGACTAGGATTTTATGGCCTTATCTTACCTAGATGCTTAGTGCTACGAATACATTGTGTGATATTGATAGAGCATGTTGTATTCCGATTTAATTTGCTAATTCTTTTTAATGAAACTTTTTTTTCTCTTTTTAATTTGTTTCATCATGTGATTGCTACAATATAAACGTAAAAACTCTTAACTAGCTGTTGATGTTGCATTTGGGTCTTTTATAAAAAAAGGCATTTTTCATTTTGTTGTTGTATGGGGATGGTCCTTGTAGTTCGCTTTTCTTCTCAAATTTATGAATACCAGCATATTTCTTGGGGATAAATTACTCTCCAAACCAAATCAAATCCTGGTCTTATTTTCTTCTACTGGCTACATAACACTATGTGCATCATTGGTATTAAGTAACAGTTTGTCAGATCGATGGTAGACGGATGAATATGACAGATTAAAAATCTCCATCATCACTCATGAAAATAAACCAATCAAAGAACAATCTGGCAAGATAAAATGAAACATCAAAGAACTGCAAGCCTTAATTAAGGTAAAATACTCAGATCATTTTCAGAATGAGAACGAGATTATTAATATCTTTGTTATGAAATTTTTTGGAAGGACTTTTTCTTTTTAATTTGGCCTCCATTTCGCCACAATGCTCTGTAGAATTTTATGTGACATATAGCAATCTGAGGAGCCTCACCACATCCTGAAAAGTCAAAAAGTCAAAGTTCATGTAAAGCATGCAGATTTACTTGCAGCGATTGCAGCAAAAGTCTGTAAATTTGTTAAAAAAAATTTAAAGCAAACTTCTAGAATATATATATTCCACAATATTCTAGAATACACACACACACACACACACAGAGAGATAGAGAGTGAGAGAGAGAGCCAACTCCCAATTTTCTGGAATATGTATACTGCATAATACATATATATTCTGGAATATATATACTCCAAAATATACATATTCTGGGACATATATCTTTTCTTTCCTATATATATATTACTTATGTGTGAGCGTGTGTGTGTGTGTGTGTGTGTGTGTGTGCATATATATATGTATATATGAACAACATATATCTCTGGGCAATGTGATTTACAGTGCATTTTTGTTTTCTTCTTTTGCACTTTTGGTATTTTAAAAATATTTAGGCAGTAAGGATACACAGCTATTGTAACAGGAAAAAGTCAATGCTTATCTCAAAGATCATAATACCTGTGTACACCACAACCACAAAAGGCAGTCGATGGAAAGAAGTTATTAAATATATGGGCAGTTAGGCATAAATATAGAGTTGTTTCTTGGAAGTATTTAATTTTACTATTATAAAAATCAATGAAAGGAACATAAAATTTAGGAACCTTGCACCCACTCGATTGGCCAATTCTTTTAGTATTCATAAATTAAGTCTAAAATTGCATTTAGGGGGCGCCTGGGTGGCTCAGTCGGTTGGGCGGCCGACTTCGGCTCAGGTCATGATCTCACAGGCTGTGAGTTCGAGCCCCGCATCGGGTTCTGTGCTGACAGCTCAGAGCCTGGAGCCTGCTTGGGATTCTGTGTCTCCCTCTCTCTCTGCCCTTCCCCTGCTCATGCTCTGTCTCTGTGTCTCTCAGGAATAAATAAACGTTAAAAAAAATTTTAAAAAAATTGCATTTAGTACTCTTCAATTTGATTTCCCATTATTAACCGAAAAATTAAAACCGCAATTGCAGTAATTATCTTTATCTTAATTTTTAAGATTATAAAAGTAAAGCTTATTGTCTCCTCCTTACATTGCGCATCACGCCAACTCTGTCACAGCACTTTCGTGTTAAGGTCACTCCATCCTGTGAGTCAACTGGCAGTGCTGCTGACTCTAAAAGTGAAGCCGGTGACATGCCGGAGGCCACGCTGACGGTGAAGGAGCGAAGGTCACCAGTCTCCTCAGTCTTGTCTCCTCTGCCCCTTTTAAGGTCACGCATCCAGCCACACACCCGGTTGTAACCAATCATGACTGCCAGGCATTCAGACCTCGGACCCTGCAAGGCCCCACTGACTAACAACCACTCATGTCTTCTCAGCTTCAGCTGTTGGCTCCATGTTCCCTTCCCTTCTCATTCATAGGAACCATTTTGGTTTCCATTCTGGGATTTTGGCCGGCATGGTTTTTCATTAAGACACATGATCGATGTGATTCTGCTGCATCTCTCACTGCCAAAAAGGGACCCATGTGGCACCTTTTATGACCTTTCCTGTTTAATAGGTGCCGTGACTGAGAAAAACTCTGAGTGAATTCTCTGCTTATAGCATAAATTCTTTAAAGAATTCTAAGTATTAACAGCATACAATGGTATCTCGCCATATTAGATTGGTGAGACCTTACTCCTGTACATCCGCTTTCCCTGTATTTAAATTTTTTTAATGTTTATTTACTTTTGAGAGAGAGAGAGACATAGAGCATGAGTGGGAGCATGAGTCAGAGAGAGAGGGAGACAGAATCCAAAGTGGGCTCCAGGCTCTGAGCTATCAGCGCAGAATCAGACGCAGAGCTCGAACTCCAAACAGTGAGATCAGGCCTGAGCCGAAGTCCCACTAGCCACCCCTCTGAGCCACCCAGGCGCCCCTTGCTTTTCTTGCATTTAATGTTCATCAGTTGAAATGGATTAAGATAAGAAAATTCAAGTCGTTTGGTCCTGCATTCCTGCCACCATGCCCCATCCAGCCTGGAGGCATAAGCTAGTGCTATGTTCCCCAGAGTCCTAAGAGCCTCAGGCCGCCTGACAATTACAGGCAAGCTTGATAATATTTGTTTAAATTTAACAGAAACTAAGACATATTTTACTCCACGGAGCTTTCACAGGACTAAAATCACAGGACTTGACATCTGTATTAATTCACGTGCAGCACACTTTAAACAAAACTAATGAAGAAAAATATAAAACAGAAAAAATGAAGACTAACCTCGGGATGATTTGTAACTTCTGAAAGATTTTTTTTATTTCAAAGTTATCTCCATAATAATTTAATGGTATGTATTCCTTGGTATATTTAAAATAAAATCATAAAATAAAAAATACATAGAAAAGAGGAGCATATAAAATGTGATAAAAATCAATAAAAAATAATTTTGTTTAACACTAAATGATAAATCAACAAAGGACAGTAAGGCAGTTATGCAATCTTCTATATTTTATACTCCATTGATACTCGTGAGAAAAGCACTTTTTATCTTTGTTGAAACTGAATCCTTTTGGAAAGCAATTTAGCAATGTTTAGCAAAAGCAGAACCAAAGAAGACCAATATTCATATTTAATCCCTCATTCTTTCGTGTATTCAAAAGGGATGCAATAAAGTAAATTGCAGTGTATTTTTAATTAAAATCTTGTACAGTCATCACGGTGATATTTAATAGACTTAAAATCTATCAAGGGATAAACACATATAAAATAACAGCTGAATTCCACATGGATGAAATAAATGATATTGCAATTAATTTAAAACGTAGTGTGAGTATTAAATCTCTTATGAGGGCTAGGAGTTTGCATGTAGACAAGATTTTCTGAGCTTTCAACTAAAGTAGACATGTAGCCTTTACAAAACCCTATCCGCATGGCAGAGTTCTCATAGATTGGTGACCTACTTGAATGAATTAGTACTTGGGCTACACTAAATTCTGGAGGAAAAAAGTACTTCTAGATTTGATTAGTGATATGAAACTAACATTTAACAATTTTCATAGTAAAAATTCACACCAAAACCTAAACTTGGAAATATATTTGAAGTTAATATTATAGAGAAAAAAGGTTAATATATTTAAGAAAGAATGGTGAAAAAAAATATTCAAAGAATATCTTATTCCAACCTTTCAAAAACATTTTTAATTTTATGAGACTCACATAACTTTGGCATCAAAACCAGAAGAAGGCAGTGTGAGAAAGGAATATTACGGCCCATCAAAAACATAAATGCAAAAATCTTCAGCAACGTATTAGAAAAACCTATACTGCCTTAACAAGCAAAGGAGAAGGAAATATATGACTCTCTCACTACATGCAAAATAAATGAATAAACAAAAGAAGCATTTGATAAATTTATACCTTTCCATGATGGTTCTATACATGGGTAATCCTACAATTACACTGGCTTCTTTTAGCCTAGTTTTCTTCTTCTCAAACAATTATCTGGAATTCCACCTTACTTTAACTACTCACTCCCGTGGCCATACCAAAAATTGTTGGCCTCATTGATGATAACTATTTCCAGGGCCACAGTTTCCTTCCTGCTCACTCTATGTAGTGCCACACGCTAACCTTTCCTTGAGCCCTGGCCCCTCATGATGTCACTTCCTTGAATACAACTCACTAGTCCGTCATTGATCCCTATCCTGGAAAGACAAGTTTTCCTTCAGTCCCTTTGTAATATTATCTGCTAAAATTCCCTATCTGCACCCAGATGACCAGAGAGGGCTTAAGAAAAAAAAAATAATAACCATTTCAACTACCTTCATTCTAAATGTATGCTCACTGATTTCAACCAAGGACTTTCTGTTGCCCAGCGATCCTACTACATTTCTTGGCTACGCATGCTCTCTCGCTTCCCTAGATGAAGATTTCCTAGACTTTCTCTCTTTCCTCCAACACCCAACATGTCCTCTTTCTCAAGTGATTCCCTTGTTTCTTATTTTACTAAGAAAATAGAATCACTCATGAGACAATTTCCAGATGCTTCCTCACAATAGCTACTAACCTGGCTAAATATGTACGTTATCATTCCAGGATTTCACACTATCCTTGTGTTTTTCAGTATCTTCTCCTGGCTCTTCTTCATCTTCTTCAAAATTAATTTTCTTAATGTTTATTTATTTTCGAGAGAGAGAAAGAGAGACAGAATGTGAGCAGGGGAAGGGCAGAGAGAGAGGGAGACACAGAATCGGAAGCAGGCTCCAGGCTCCATCAGAACTGTCAGCACAGAGCCGGACGTGGGGCTCGACCTCACAGACCATGAGATCATGACCTGAGCTGAAATCAGATGCGCAACCGACTGAACCACCAAGGCGCCCCTCAACCTTCAAAATTCAAAATGTCAGATAGTTCAAATTTCTAATTTCTTTTTTCTACCTACACTCTCTTTGCACTTGCTAAGTGACATCCAAGCTTATGGTTTTAAGTACTATTCGTATGCTGATGACTTTCAAATGCCTATCTCTAGAGTCTAACATTTTATACTTAACATGCAAAAACTAAATCCCAGTCTTCATTGTATCCTAAACCTCTTCTCAGTAAGAGTGTTCTCAGTAAGTTGCAGCTCCATCTACCTAAGCCAGGATGTTTAGTCATCACTGATATTTTGTCATATTATTTCTCACATCCAATATGCAACCCATTAGCAAATTCCACTGGTTTTACCTTCATAATATGTCCACTTCTCAAACCTTTTACTGCAATTCGTTTCAGCCATCTAGGACTCTTGCCTTGATTATTGCAAGTTTTACTTGATTATTGTTAGTTTTCCCTGCTTCCACTTCTAGTACTCTTAGTCCATTTCAACACATCTTAGTCCATTTCAACGACTCTTAGTCCCCCATCAACAGCTGGATGGGGGTCAGATAGCAGCGTCACTCCTCTGCTTAAAACGCTCCAGTGGTAACTTCCTCATTAGAAGTCAAAGCCAGAGTCTTTAGAATGGATTGAAATGTATCTGCTGCCCCTCATCTGTTACTTTTTTTTAAACCTTGTCTTCTACTAATTTTCTGCTTGGAAACTTCACTCCCATCAAATTGGCCAAATGCCCTAATCATGCTCATGCCTCAGGATTTTTGCCCTTGTTGTTCTTCCCCCTTCCAGGAATGCTCTGCTCTTAGATATAAGCTTAATGCTCTGTGTCTTCGACCTTCCATGCAAATGTCATTATACCAATAAGACTTCCTGTCGCCCCTCAGTAGGGCAGTGATCTCAACCTTACCTCTGGTGCTTTTCATTTCCTCTTACTCCGCTGTATTGTACTCTGTGGCTGCTACCATTTACATTCATTCATTCATTGATTTATTCATCCACTTGTTCATTCATGTTAGATGTCTTTCTCTTTGCTACCTAGAATGTAAGCCGAATAAGAATAAGGAGTGTGTCTATTCTGTTCGTTGCTACATTTCCCAAACTTTGAGGAGCGATTGACATAAAATAGATGTTCAAAAGTATTCCTAAGTGGCTGAAAGAGCAAAAATTAGCACGTGTAGATGATAATGAAGAGGAAGAGATCAGCTAATGTCCAGGGAGTACAGATGTGTAGCATGAGAAGAACACAGGGCTTAAGTTTGATCCTTGGGAAGGAACAATGCTCAGAGGATAACTAGGGGAAGAGACCCCCATCAGTGAGACTGAGGAAGATCAGCTCTAGAAAATAATGAAGGTAGTGATAATGGTGATTTTAATAATCATAATAGATTATGTTTTATCAAATACTATATGCCAAACACTTTACATTCATTTACATTTTTAATACTTAAAAGAATGCTGTGAGAAAAAACTGGAAATATCTCCATTTTACCGATAAAAAAAATTGAAGTTTAGGTGGGGTTAAATAATGTTTCCAAACCTAAAAATGACTATCGGGACAGTATTTGAGCCCATACACTGTCATCCAGAGAAAACAGAGTTGCGGAAGGCAAAAAAAATAGTGACTTTCAAAAAGGAGACGGTGATAAACACTGTCAAGGGAGGTTAAAACCAGTATCACTAGTCAGGATTACTGTATCATGCCTAGAAAATTAAGTATAAACTTGGCCCATTTGCGACATTTTCAACAAATAATAAGATTTCCTGGAGACATGATTTAATACATTTCCCTTCAATGCAACAGATATAAAGAGAGTGAGTTTTTCAATTAAAAGTGATGTTTGTGAACTAAACGATCTCGAAGTTAGTAATAATCATCCTCTAATTACTCGAGCGATTAAACCTAGCCCACGCTGGTGGTGATCTACGCTTGCCATTTGTTTGCTGTCTCCTTAGGAGTTGAGGCAGATTTTCCAGTTTCTTATCCAAGAGGCAAACAATACTTATCGGTTTATTTAGGATTTATCTGTAGCAGAGCACAAAATGGATCACCTGCTGTCTAGGAGATACCCAGCTTCAATTTTCAGTAACAGAAAGTGCGTGTACCCAGCTTTGATATCTGCACATACAAAACCGGCCTGCCAGGAAATGACTACTCTCCCCTTCCGATGAAACAAGTACTATAATTGGGACTGTGTTTATGTGAGGAGAAGCAGATGAATGTGGCCAACCCGAACAAGACCGTTATCTGCTCTTTGTCCCAACAGTCTTAGGCTTGTCACATAACACTGGTCCCTTCCTGTTGCTCCTTGATTTATAGATTACGAGGTGCTTTCACTTTTCATCTGTGCCACAACGCTCTGAGAGTTAACTTTGAAAATGCTTTGATATATGTGTTGCCAGTTCTTATTAGAGATGAGAAATATCTTGAATAAATGTCCACATTTCAACAAGGGTACAAGGAAATGCAGAGAACCTGGCTGGCCGCTGGCTTTGCCATTTGCACACAACTAAAAATGGTCGAGGCTGGATGCAATGCGTATCTTCTTACTTCTGAGCAATTTCCAGGATCTCATAGCTGTCTTACATACCAGACAGATAATCTATTGATTATAAATTTAGACCTTGGAGTCAAGCTGCCTGGGTCTCCTTGTGACCATGAGCAATCTATTTAATATCTTGAAGGCCTATTGTCCTTTTTTGTAAAAATGGGAAAATAATAACAGCCACTTCCAAAAATGACTAAGATGAGGTATGAAAAGTTTCTAGCCTGGATCATGGCACATAGTAAGTTATTGCTTGTTAGTTATATACTTGTTAGTTATTGCCTGTCTTACTATAATCAGACTCCAAGCATGTTTTTATTAATATCGTCAACGAGCTAAATGATTTTTGCCATATCTTTGTTCATTTGGTTCAAGTATGTATCATAGCTCTAAATACATCTGCCATCCAAGTTCCTGTAGATTTATATTAACTGTGTGCCTCCTATCCTTACTCAAACAAACTGTATCTATTTGCTGGCATTTAAAAAAAAAATTAACATTTATTTATTTTCAAGAGGCAGAGCATGAGCAGGGGAGGTGCAGAGAAAGAGGGAGACACAGAATCTGAAGCAGGCTCCAGGTACCAAGCTGTCAGCACAGAGCCCGACTTGGGGCTCGAACTCACAAACCATGAGATCATGACCTGAGCCGAAGTCAGTTGCTTAACCGACTGAGCCACCCAGGTGCCCCTGGTATTTTTAATTTAAAGTATACTTTTAAATAGGCTCACAGTAAAAATATATAGCCAATAAAATGTAAAGTGAATATTAACTCTAAAAAAGTAAAAATAGTTATTGGTATTGCATTGTTTCCATTGGATGTATCACTAATCAAGCTTGGGTAAAGTTTTAAGTAGTTTCTATGAAATCCCTTCAAGGAGATAAGAGAATCGGATATGATGTAATATGCACTCATTCCTCAGTTTTTTTACAAACTCTGTTTTTGAAAATGGGCATTTCCCCCTTCTTGTAAAAAATTTATTGTAATACCTTCCCTTCCCCCCTCCTCCAGGCAAAGAGAAAATGGCAGGTTAAAGACAGTTCAGTTTTGCTAAAGGGCATCAAAGACATGATGAGATTTAAGTTAGGTTTTGAATGTTTGGTAGAATTTGATAAGTGGGAGGGAATAGGAGCCAAAAGAAAACCATGAATGGAACATTCAATGTTGGGATGATTAGACTATAGGCTGCGTGCAAAGGTGGAGTACACAACAGAATTTAATACACAGGGTTGGGTCTAATTATAGATATCTTTGTTTATCAGAAAGTAGCTAAGATATAATTAGGTGATACCAAGGATGGTGTCCGATATAGAGTAGATTCTCAACTCACATTTACAGAACCTAAATAAGGAGCCTTTTTGTAAATAACCACAATCCAGCTCTCCAACAGAAGAAAATGAAACCTCAGGGCAATCCCTCCGCAATTAGTACATACCGTGTTAATTCTAGTTCATATGTCCAAGGTATTGTAATATTTCATATAGGGATATGCTACAATTTGTTCAACCTTTTCCCCTTTGGGAAACATTCAGGCAATACCCCAATTTTGACCATGACAAACAATGATGAAATAACTATAAAGAAATATTATCATGGTAATTGTTTCTCTGTAGGGAAGTCCCTCCAAGTGAGACTGTGATTCTCAGAATATATGTAAGCACCAAATTCTTTCCAGCAAGGCTGTTATAATTCACATTCCTCTAACTTTCAATGAATGAGGGAGCCTGTAGCCACAGCTCCTTAAATTTGGCAATATGACGCACAAAAAAATTGTACTTCATTATTGTTTTAATTTGCCTTTCCTGGACCATTAAAGAGAAAGATCACCCAATGTTTCTGACCTTTTGATTTTCTTCTGTGAAATACTTGTTCATAATGTACATTTGTTCATTGGGTTGTTTGTAACTTTATTTTCGATTTATAGGTTCTCTTTGTACAATATCAACTTTAAGTATGGTTCATACGTAGCAAAGTTGTTTTATCATTAATTTAAGTTATGACTCTGTTTATGATATCTTTGGCCATTCTACTTAAGAATTGTGTAATAAGGGGCGCCTGGGTGGCTCAGTCAAACATCCTATTCTTGGTTTTGGCTCAGGACATGATCTCACGGTTTGTGATTTTGGGCCCCACGTTGGGCTCCATGCTGACAGTGCAAATCCTGCTTGAGATTCTCTCTCTCTCTCCCTCTCTCTCTGGCCCTCTCCATTCACTCTCTCTCCATTCACTCTCTCTCTTAAAATAAATAAATAAACTGAAAAAAATTGTGTAGTAAAATATATAGTCTTCTGTTCAGTGTTTCCCATCTTGCCTCAAGAGTTCTCCCCAACCCTGGGACTACACAATTATATTTTTAGAATTATTTTCTAAAATTGTGTCACTTGTTCTTTTTACATTTAAATATTTAGCTCTATCTCAAATTTATTATTATGAAATAAGATAGGGACCAATTTTGTTTATTTGGTTAGAGAATTGTTACAGTGCCATGTAAGATATGAACCACTTTTTCCAACTGAATAGAAATTCTACTTTTTCACATATGAAGTTCCTATACATAATAAGAAGTAATTGTGTTCAAAAGTCTATTCAACTAAATTATATTTATTGCTATATTCTTGTATCGTAGTCTCCATTTCATAATTATTGTAATTATTGGATATATTCTTCCATATTAACTAATAAAATAATTTTACCAAGTTATATCTAAAAAACCATAAATAAAAAATATCGTAAGCGAAATGTTATTAAATGTATGTATTCATTTTGAGACAATTGCCATAATTAACACATTAGGTCTACCTATCCATAAACATAATATTTCCCCATATTTTGGATATTATTTTATGCCCTATGACATTTTATTATTTCTTTTTATAAGTTTTATTAATTTTTATTCAATTTTTGTTCATAAGTTTTGTATATTTTGTCACTATTAATAATGACCACTTTTTCATTCTTTATGTAATCAGTTCTGTTTATAACTTACATTCCTAATATAGAGAAAATACGGATTTTTCTATATGAATCTTATATTAAGCTATTAATGCTTCTTAGAGTCTCTTAGCTTTTCAAAATATATGATCATGTAATCTGCCAAACGGAGATAAATTTGTGTTTTATCTTAGTATTTTTAGTGATATCTTATTTTCTAATCTTATTGCATTAGGCAGAAACTCCACAATGATGAATACTAATGGTGAAAACAAACAATTAACTTATTTCTAATTTAATTGACCTTTAATACAACTTTTACTCCTTATCAGGAAGGTCTCTCTTGGTTTTTGGTAAATATTTTTATCATAGTTAGGAACAGTGGTGGAGCTTATCAAACACCCTTTCATGTACAGTATCATCGCATTTAAAAAAATACTGGAGGGTCCTGCAAACACTTCGTTACCCCACTCCTAGGTCCGTTCACTCATTCGGTGAGTATTTATTACCTCAGATGCCATTCTTTATTATTCATGTGCCATTCTGGAAAAACCTGTGCAGTCCCTGCCCTCGTGCTGTTTCCCTGCCAGTGCAGGGATGGGCGACCCAGGTAGAGTCCTATGAAGCTCCCATCAAGGCCATGCACTGTTCTAAGTGCTTTACTACACCAACCCTCTCTTTCTCATAACAGTGCTACAGTAGATACCTTATTGGCCCATCTTACAGAGAAAAGAAGTGAAGCACAGAGAGATACAGTAACTTGGCCAAGGCCACACAGCTAGTGCAAGGTAAAACCTCTTTGTAAACACAGGCGCTCTGACTCCAGAGTCCATGCAATTATGCACACACATGCACACACGCACACATGCACACACACACAGTAATGAATTACAGTGAAAAATATAATGATAATCAAAAGTATTTACATTTCTGAAATAAATACTATTTTTACACTGTTTTATTCTTTTCGTACCCTGTTGGAATCAACTTGCTAGTAATTATTGTGGTTGTCTCCTTTCTGGAGAATTTTTAACTGGGTCTTCATCTTCCTTTTGAGTTTGGAGATATTTTTTGGAAGAGGATTTCTTACTTTAACACCTAAATTCTTGGTTATTGATTGCTTCTTTAAAATACAAAAGTAGTGGTGCCTGACTGGGTCAGTTGGTAGAGCACAAAACTGTTTATCTCAAGGTCGTGAGTTCAAGCCCCACGAAGTGCATAGAGCCTACTTAAATAAATTAATTAAATAAAATAACATTAGAGTTCTTTAAAAAATAAAAGTAAAAGTAAAAACCGAAACCAAGAAAATAAACAATAAGTATAAAATAATATGGAAGGAAAACTAATACTATTATTATTCATAATAATAATATTAATATATTGTTATGAGCAGGCCAGTTTCACCTAATTAAAACAGGCCCACATACATATAAACTGAATTAAGGGAGACCTATGTTGTTTGTAGGAGACTCAGGAAAATAAAGTGCTATTTTGTTTTTTATTCTCCAACCTCAAATCCTACCCACCAATTCCTAGGTTACAATGAAATAGTTTAAAACTGAATTCCAAGCTATTTTTGGATAGTCTCTTTCTGTCTCTTCTGCTTCAAGTATCTTTACTTATTAACTCTATTACCAAACCCCAGGCACCAGACAAATAGACATTTGAATTAACTCCAGTTAATTGCTCAGATTATTTCTTCCTATCTACCTGGAGGTGAATCGCTTAATATTTGGTTACAACACTTTCTGGAAAAGTTGTTCCTATAAGATATATGAGTGATGTACCTTCTGAATCTAGTATAACAACATGTGTCTTTTATCGTAACAGGACAGTGATGATAACTTGGCTGCATGCAGTATTCTTGAGTCACAATCTTTTTCTAAATATTGTGTATAGATACAATGACATGTCTTGCAGATTTTATTTTTTTAATGTTTATTTATTTTTGAGAGAGAGAGAGAGAGAAAGAGAGAGAGCGTGCCTGAGTGGGGGAGGGGCAGAAAGAGAAGGAGACACAGAATCAGAAGCAGGCTCCAGGCTCTGAGCTGTCAGCACAGAGCCCAACACGGGGCTCGAACCCACAAACCGTGAGATCATGACCTGAGCCAAAGTCAGACTCTTAACCTATTGAGCCACCCAGGTTCTCCTTGCAGATTTTAATAAGAGAAGATAAGTTTGATATTAGTTGAATCTCCGTTGTCACCTGCTCATTCCATAGATCGATCATTTTACATTCTTTCTCTTTAAAAAAAAAAAAAACCTTGGAAGTCTGAGATACCTAATTGTATGTCATTGTTTTTATTGTTTCATGAGCCCTATCAGTGTCCAGACTCAACATTTCCTTAAAATAGGAAAATTTCTCTTGATATTTGTGCCTCATTTTTTGGTCATCTTTCCTCCATCTGTTCTTCATTTTCCCCTTAAATATCATTTACTTACATGTTAAGTCTTCTGGGTTTCCCCTCAAATCTCCAGGATCTTCCTTCATGAGGTAAACATCTCTATGTGTGTATGTGTGTGCGCATGCACGTGTGTGTGTGTGTGTGTGTGTGTGTGTGTGCTGCGATCTGTTTGTTCCACTTGACATATAGGACATTTGTAACCATTCAACATTCTCTCTTTGAATTAAGATGAGAAGTGTAATTTTTTTATTTAGAAAATAATGTTTTCTTTATTTTTTTTCCAAAAAGTCCTTTAAATTCTCTAATTACCATTCCTTAAAAACAACTCTCTGGTTAGTGCTTACCAATTAAAATTCTCGTTTGAGTTTTCCAATTCCAAGTAAGTCAAACTTGAAGAACTTCTTACTTAAAGATGCAACAGATAAAATTCAAAGATATCTGTGAACTAGGAGAGAAAAAAAGTACATCTTTATTTTCCACCAACTCCTAAGTTGAATATATAATTTCCTTAGATTATGAACATAGGACAAAAAATAAGTTTTGCTTGAAATTCTTGTGTCTTTGTCAATAGTAGAAGTCAGAGATATTTTCTTCTCATATTACCATTTTAACATATACTTGATATATTTACATGTTGATCATTATTTTGAAATTAGTCTAATGACCTGCCAATAGGTCTTTGTATTTAATGCATTAATAGAGAAGAATATTTGTGACTACATCATGTATTAGTCTTTAAATGGATTTTAAATATCTTTAAATACTTTTTGCTGTATAATCCTATGCTTCTATGTTTAGAAATATTCTTTCTATAAAGGATCCAAGGGATGCTCCATATTTCCAAGGACTCACGAAATTTAAGAAACTTTGATTCAGAATCATATGCACACAATAGTGACTGATCCTTTCGAGCTGTTTTTTATCATTATTTTCTAGAGTAAGGTTTCTTTAGATGTCAGATCAAACTATTAGTACCTTTAAATCTTCGGCTACTCAGAAGTAGTGGAAAGCACAAGAGTCTTTGCTCTTATAGATCCACTGTGAACATGCCGATAAATCACTCGTCCTGTGTTGAGACCAGGAGCGAAGGGAGTTCTTTTTTCTGCACAAGTAGAATTTTGAATTCTATTTCGTCTTTCCAGGCAGCAATATGGCCCTAAAATAAAGTTGACTTTGTTTAGATAAGATCGTAACCTAACCGTTGGTTTGTTCATCTGTCTCTTCGTTCATTCATTCGACAACTACTTGGTCTTCGTACGTGTCTGTGTGAAAATTTCAAATTCTAAATAACTGACATTTAATGAATTTTTAAACATAACTCTAAGTTGAAACTCCATTATGTTGATTTGAGTTAGACTGAGTATATGAAAGAGATAAATTTAATATTTATAGTCTTGTGTTTTAAAAAAATGTAGGTTTTGATACATTAGATACAAAATATTGATGCTAAAAGGGAGATGAAACTAAAGAATTCAACAATTTTTATTGAAGTACTTTAAAAAAGGCCTCATAAATTTTCTATTATAGTGCCATCAACTGGAGTACTTGAAAAGTGAAGGAATCATAGAAATTTCATGTTACGGAGATATTCTTTTTCATATACCAGAGATATTAAGAAACATTCACAAGGTAATTAACTAATGACACGAAGATCCAATTTAGAAAGTGGATCTATTTGGTCTTAGTAATTTAGGATACAGTAAATAATATTACATAAGTAAATTTCTATTGCTCAATTTATACAACCCACTTTTATAATGCTTAATTTAAAGGAATGAACATTCTTAAATTGGAGTGAGTGTTACTCCAGGATAAATTTCTCTCCTAGAAATTTATATGTCAGTATTAATAGTTCAAAGATATCTATTTTAGTGACAAAGAGACATATCTATATTTGGGTAGAATATCACACTCGAGATTTTAAGCTATATGTCTCAGATTGGTGCTGAATCAATTCAAGGTGAAGAATTTGGATAAATTGAGAAAAGCAATCCATTTATGAGTTAATAGGTTCCTTATATATTTGTCACTTTTAATGTTATGTGACACAAAAATGATTCATTTCATAATGTAACTAATGTTATGGTCAAGTTGACAAAAAGGCATTGAACAAATATTCATTCGTAAAGCTTAAACAGAAAAAAGACAGAGCAATCTTCCAGTTATGCAATATAAAAAGCATTTACTTGATTTTAGGAGCCTCTTTTAATTGCCTGTTCTACTTAGTTGCAGATTACTGGGTGAAATATGTCATTAAGTCACTTGAATTTATATTTTTAAAAAATATGAGCATTATGTCCATGATATTCACATCCATCCTTAAACATGTCAAATGGCAGATTAAAAAAATTTTTTAAACTACGTTTCTATCAAAATCATTTTTAAGTAATAGCTCCTGAGTATCTACAGTGACGTCTCTATTTATTTTAATATTGGGAAGTATGCCCCTCACTTGTAACATTGGAACCCCAAGAGGGAAGAGGAAGAGTTGCATCTTGAACTTGAACTTGAATAAAGCAAAGGAGAGAGGTTGGAACGAGATAGATTGGTTTGAATACGAATCATGGAAAAGAGAGAGCAAGCTCATTTTCTGGATTTTCTAAAGGTTTCTGAGATCCAATGCCTTATATTTTAGACACTTTAAAATTTCTGAGTATTTAATACATAGCAAAGTTGGATAAACTGATAATATCCAAGCTGCAACAGCAAAACATCGAGGGGTTATTTTACCTTTCATTGTATCCCACCTTCTGGGACTGGTTCATTCGCCATCTGCACTTGGTTCAGTTGCTCATTGGAAAGCTCAGAAACCTGATTCCATGACGTCACCCATTGCAAACAGTATCACAGCATGGAGCACATACTATCTATCAGGCATTTTATAAGTTAGAAACAAAGAATATTAGCCCAAATATTCTAACACGTCTAAAAGAACTCTTTATTCTACACTTTTCAGCTCCCCATATGTTTGCTAAGGGATGTAAAATGTTACAGAGTACTAAATTCTTGTTAATACTGAATGAAAGTTGCCAAATAATTCTTATGTCTACAGCATCTTTTTAGTTAATAGTTTATTCTAACTCTACTGGTCCAGTATAGAGAATAGAAAGCAGAAACACTACCCTGAGATTTTGGCAATTACTTAGAAAATTTTCAGAATTGGGGTACCTGGCGACTCAGTCGGTTAAGGACCGACTTTGCCTCAGGTCATGATCTTGTGGTGTGTGAGTTCGAGCCCCGCGTCGGGCTCTGTGCTGACAGCTCAGAGCCTGGAGGCTGCTTCAGATTCTGTGTCTCCCCTCTCTCTCTGCTTCTCAAAAATAAAAGCATTAAAAAGGTAAAAAGAAAATTTTCAGAAGATTAATACTTGGTGAGCATCTGACGTGATGTTGCAAACACTTGTTCCTTATTTTCCTGAGTATTTCACATGTTATCTATTATGGTGGTGGATTTATAATGAATTAGCAAACATTTTTCAATTTGTTGAGAGACATGGAAATGTGCCAAGTATGACCAAGTCATCTTTTTGAGGATGTGGACTGTTTCAGCTTCATTCTCCTATTTCTCAGAGTCTAATATAGCACCAGACAACACAGATAAATATTTATTGATTAATGTAGGAGTGAATTATTTGAATCCCAGTAGTTATAAGCCATGGTAGTATTTTAAGAAAGGGGATTGCCCGAGCGATTAATAATTTGGAAAATTTATCTTTGCCGTAGTGAAGGGAAAGACTTGAAGGTCATCAAACCTGTATTTGCTTGTTATTTAAAATAGTTCGTATTTTGTATGAATACCTTTTATAAAACCTTGTGTCCCCCTGTCGCTTCAGTAAGGTTTCTGTTCTATTAACTGGTTAAGAATAAAGCCTTTTGCCCTTTTGCCCTTTTGCCCTGAAAAAACAGCCTCTCAGGGGATTTTTTCCTTTTAGGTTCATTTAAAAATGTACATTTTCCTAACTTCATAATGATCTTTGATGAACTGTTACAGACATTTAATGCCCACCGTTTGTCCTTTTCTCTGTACCCCAGCATCTCATCCCATAATAGATTCCTCAGGAAGGACGCTGTGAGCATAGCATTTCCTAACTCCTTGCATTTTTATAGCTATCTTTTCCAAATGAACTCAGATGAACCGAATAACTTCCCAGGAAAATGCAATTTATACAAACTGACCCCATTATTGACAGAGAAGCCAAGCTAATTGTTATGCAATAAATAGGGAATGTTACTGAATCACTCTCACATAAAAGAAGACCAGTCACTGATGGGTTTCACAGGACAATTGCAAACATTCAAAGATCAGTTGATTTCAGTGCTACTTATTCTTTCCCCCCACGGTGCGCAAAATGGATCAATCACATTTTGGATTCTTCAAGGAGCAGATAAAATTAGGCAAAAGATGCAAAAGATGATTGCAAAAGATTTATTGGAAAATGACGTTTTGAAAGTAAAAGGGAAAGAAGTAGGATCGAGAAAGGGAAGCTATTAGACCATGATGCAGAACTGACAAAAATTCCTGCCGGCCTAAAGGGGAGCTCAGAGGAAAATTATCTACTCGAGGTGTCCCAGGTTGTGTGGAAAGAGCTAGGCTCTTGTCTAGCCTACTTGATTTGTGCAGTCATTGTCCTGGGCTCCCAAACTGAGGAAGAACCTGAAGGACTGGACAGCTGGGGACTGTTAATGGACCACACTCTTTGCAGGCAGGCAGTAAATCCTCTTCCAAACTAGGATCTTTGTGACGCGTCTCCCTGTCCCCCAAAGGAAGAGAGGACTCACACGCTTTTTCATGAAGTAAGCACAGTATTCACGCTGCAATTTGATGAAGACCGCACAGGTAAAGCTTATAAATCAGTCTCACTTCTGAACACGGACACCAAAAATCTGAATTAAAATATTAGTCTTACTAAAAATATTACGCATTTGACGGAATGGAATTTATTACAGGAAAGCAGAATGTTTCAATATTAAGAAATTCGTTAATTTATTTTACCATATTTTTAGGAGTAAGGGAAACATTTATACAATTATCTCCATAGAAGTGGAGAAGGCCTTAGGCAAATTCAACACCCATCCTTGATAATAAATAATAAAACAGTTCAAAATGATTTCTTGACATAACAAATGGCATAAACAAATAGGTAGACATATAGACTGATACGTGGGTATTGGCAATACCAAGTATAATTTGCGATAGTCAGGAAAATTGCTCTAACTGCCTAAGAAAACTATTGGACCCAGAAATTGCATGCCTAGATACGTATTAGCAGACACGGACAAAAACGTGCATAGGAGCAATATTCTTAGCCACACATAGAAACTGGAAATCATTCGAATGTTATCCAGAAGAGAATGTTAAATAAACTGTGCTATATTCATAAATGAAAACATATAGAATTGAAATTACAGAAATGATTACTACTAACAAGTTGATGTATTTCAAAGAGCTGTTGTTGCACCAAGAGAGAGAGACGTCAACATACATACTTTATGATTCATTTCCATAAAGTGAAAAAGTGTGTACAAGCGGTCTCTAGTGATAGTAGTTGGATTTGTGATCATAAAATGTAACGACTGGGGGCACCTGGGTGGCTCAGCCAGGTCAGCGTCCGACCCTGCGTTTTGGCTCAGGTCATGATCTCACGGTTGACCTCACGGTTTGTGGGTTCAGGCTTCGCATCAGGCTCTGCGCTGGCGATGGGGAGCCTGCTTGGGACTCTCTGTCTCTGCCCCTCCCCTACTTGCACTCTGTCTCTCAAAATAAATAAATAAACTTAAAATACATATATAATGACTGAGAGGTGACAAGAGGGAGATTCATGAGGTGCAGTCGCTCTTCCAGATTTTTTTTTTAATTTTTTTAACCTTTTTTATTTATTTTTGAGAGACATAGAGACAGAGTGTGAGCAGGGGAAGGGCAGAGAGAGAAGGAGATACAGAATCTGAAGCAGGCTCCAGGCTCTGAGCCATCAGCACAGAGCCCGATGCGGGGCTCGAACTCACACTGTGAGATCATGACCTGAGCTGAAGTCGGCCGCTCAACCAACTGAGCCACCCAGGCACCCCTCTTCCAGATTTTTATGTGTTGTGTCACACAGGTGCATACACACCTTAAACATATATCAAGCTTCACGTTAACATTTGTGCATTCTAATGAATGTATCTTATCCATCGATAAGTTCAAAATGAATAGTTATTACAATGCATCGCAATATTTAAGTAAAATAATGGAAGAATCCGTGGGCCCGTAGTGATACGCAATAATAAAAAGAAGGAGGAATATTTTTACATACCGAGGAATACAACTTAGTAAACGCGGAAGTGATGATGGAGTAAGAAAACTCCCAGGTTTCAAACACCATGAAATCGTTGGTGCAGGCCTGTGATTACTACTCAGTAACGGGCAATTTGTTAACAGTGTTTTTGTTTTATTACTACTTATAATGCAACAGGAGAAGCCCAGAGCCTTCCCTCTGGGACGTGTGTATACACTGACGGGTGCCTGCCTGCCTGGCGGGCTGGTCAGAGGCCCCACAGACTCCTCCCCTGGGGACATTTATGATCAAAGTGTCCCCAGTGTCTAGGGGTCTCTGACTAGCTAGGCATCAAGCAAGTAATGGTAAAGACAGCATATAATTTATTGTTGAATTTAGAATATATTTTAGAGTAAGAGGAAACTCTAAGACAATTAAAATTATATAATTGAAAGAATAGTTATTTATTGACCAATAAATTATTATTACATTTGTGGCCTTATAAAGCAATTCCATTCAAAAATTATTTTCAAAGATGAATTCCTTATAAAAGATAAAATTAAAGGTATCCGTGTATTTACAAAATTTCACAATGATTTACTGAATATTAAAACTCATAAACATTCGTTCTTAGTATATGTTCGCATATTTTATCAGTTATTTTACCATATCTCTCTCTAATACTAGGACACTTCTTCTGAAATATGAACGCATTCGGGATGCCTGGTTGCTCAGTCAGTTAAGTGTCCAACTCTTGGTTTCGGCAAAGGTCATGATGTCACGGTGGTGGTCTCAAGCCCTGCATCGGGCTCCACCCACGCTGACAGCACGGAGCCGGCCTGGGACTGTCTCTCCTTCTCTCACTGCCCCTACCTCATTTGTGCACATTCTTTCTCTAAAAAGAAATAAACTTTGAAATAGGAATACTTGCTAGTGTTGTCATATTCTATTTATTTTCTTCATAAAATTTTCTGAAATATTTTTCAAAGTTGTATTTTATGGTTAATAACCTTAAAATCATTGACAGCTTTTGAAGCCTAGAGAAATCTAGAATGAAATTGCGTTGAATTCAGAACCCACTTCAAACTGCATCTGTCACTTAAATATACATTTATTACAGGAACTTACTTACCTTCATTGTTTTGTTTTCCCTTATGTCTGCCTTAGAAAAAACTTATAGTTTTAGTTAGTAAAAGATTACTTCTTGTTCGCTTTTGATTAATGAATTCTTTCTCTTTGTAATAAATATATAGTTAAATTTTTAATTAATGTAATATTTAAAATGAAAACTGTTTATTTAAAAAGTAATGAAGTATGTATTGACCCCACTTGAATATATAATGCTATCTCAACAGTGTTGTTCCTTCTGTATTTATAATCACTTTTTAAAATTAGAATGTACTATCTTTATCATTTAATTGCATACATTTAAACTTTTAAATAGACAACTACATCTCATTAATCTTTATATAGTGTTTCTTATAAAACAAATAGATATTCTAAAGTTTTTTTTAATGTTTATTTAGTTTTGAGAGAGAGAGAGAGAGAGCAGGGGAGGTGCAGAGAAAGAGGGAGAGACAGAATCCGAAGCAGGCTCCAGGCTCTGAACTGCCAGCACAGATCAGCACAGAACCCCATGTGGGGCTCAAACTCATGAACTGTGAGATCATACCTGAGCTGAAGTCAGATGTTTACCTGACTGAGCCACCTAGACGCCCCAAAACAAATAGATATTCTAAATGGCCAGATAAATTAGAGGCATGCAGGTTTAATTATTCTCATATTAAACCAAAAATGGCAAAGCAGTGTGGTGTAGGGTAATACATACAGGGTGGGGTGTCGGACAGGTGGACCTGGGCTCATATAGTAGGTCTTCCACTTACTCACTGAGGAATCATATCTATAAAATGTGAGTAATAGATAGTGAGGGTTAATGTACCTAACAGATGTTGACTAAATTGTGCCTATTCTATTATTTTTGTCACTACCATTCCTAGAGTAACAACCAAAGGAAATCGTGCATAAACACACTGGTGGCCTGCTTCCTTGGGGACCGTTTGTTTATTTCTGATAAAATGGCGATGTTAGCAGCGGAGCACTTGTTGCCATCCGGAAAATATACTATAAAGTGATAGATGCAAACAGACAGCATGAGGCTAGGCTTCTTAAGTTCTATTGCCACCTTTAATCAGAGGCTTGATTTTAGGAGTTCAGTAGATGAACAAACATACAAACAAAGGGAAAAAAAAGATTGAAGAACTAAAAGACTTCTGTTGCAGAAGAAAGGCTTGGGTTTAACACAAATCATTAACTATTTTTCAATGCATTTCTTTGTTACTTATGGAGTCCATACCTCCAGGAAAGGAAAGCAAAGATTTGTCAGTCAGAAAATAAGTTGGGAGCAAGAAAGACTTTTATCAAGTAAAGAGTTCCCATAGTCACTTATTTGAAGGTTTCATAAAATGTAATAATTCAGATTAAACAAATATAATAAGAATCATGTGTTGTTATATTGAAAAGTTATTTTTTCTCTACTTTTCTCTTGTCTTTCGGCACAAAAAAAGCCATCTCTCTCTCTGCTTTCTTCTGTTTTCTAGGTGCCTCCCATACTCCTTGATAAGCAGTTCTCCGAATTCACTCCAGACATCACGCCGATCATTTTGGCAGCCCATACAAATAATTATGAGATAATAAAGCTTTTGGTTCAGAAAGGAGTCTCGGTGCCCAGACCCCACGAGGTCCGCTGTAACTGTGTCGAGTGCGTCTCCAGTTCAGACGTGGACAGCCTCCGCCATTCGCGCTCCAGACTCAACATCTACAAGGCCTTGGCTAGCCCCTCTCTCATCGCGCTGTCAAGCGAAGACCCTTTTCTCACAGCCTTTCAGTTGAGTTGGGAGCTTCAGGAACTGAGTAAGGTGGAAAACGAATTCAAGTCGGAGTATGAAGAGCTGTCCCGACAGTGCAAACAGTTCGCTAAGGACCTCTTGGATCAGACGAGGAGTTCCAGAGAACTGGAGATCATTCTTAATTACAGAGATGACAGTAGTCTCATAGAAGAACAAAGTGGAAATGATCTCGCGAGACTAAAATTGGCTATAAAATACCGTCAAAAAGAGGTGAGTGTTGGCCAGGCTTTTTTTTTTTTTTTATCAAAATGCCATAAGACTTAATAACCCTGACGTAAACAGGTACTCTAAAATTAAGTTTGGGTTTTAGAGCACTTTCTACTTAACTGTAAGTGGGTGATATTTATGGTTCACCAGATTAATAATTATGAAACGCACTGAAGAATGGCAAGAAATTACTTAATAACCAGTGATGGTACTTGGCATATGTGTTAAAATGTACACGTTTACTGCGGTTATAATGGCAAAACTAATGAATTTTAGAATCTCCTCACTAAAAGTTCTGGTTCTGCCACATTTCTTTTTTTTTTTAATGTTTATTTATTTTTGAGACAGAGAGAGACAGAGCATGAGTGAGGCAGGGGCAGAGAGAGAGGGAGACACAGAATTCGAAATAGGCTCCGGGCTCTGAGCTGTCAGCACAGAGCCCGACGTGGGGCTCGAACTCACAGACCGCGAGATCATGACCTGAGCCGAAGTCGGATGCTCAACAGACTGAGCCACCCAGGTGCCCCAAGTCTTGCTACTTTAGAGGGCCTTGCTACCTTTCAGATCTCTGAGATTTGGTTTTCTCGTTTGCTTAATGGACTTGACATTTATAATATTTAATTATATCTATTTATTTATACATACAAAATATTTTCCTCAAAGATTTATAGGAAGTATAAAACGTGGAGATATGTGTGAAGGTCATTAGTAAATTATAAGTACTTATATTAATAAAATACATTATTAGAAGCTGTTAATAAAAGAAAAGCCCTTAGTCTAACAGCAGATGAAAGTATGAAGACTTGTCTTAAATCTGGCTTCGTTCCTTGATTTGTCAGGAATAAAAAGTTAAAGAAGTTAATAGCAGAAGAGTTATAAATTTCTCATGAAATTTCCATGGACTTGAATATTAAGTAAAGAAAACTCGAATCTGTTATACTCATCACCCAGCATAATTGTTTCTGTTTTCATCACAGAGTTGAATGAGTTCTCAAAAAAGTATTTGCTTCTATTTTCAGAAAATGTTGGTTCTCTGTTCATGCTTGAATTATAGTAATTATTTTAGAAAAATAGTTGGAGAAAACTATATGATGTAAGATGAAAAAGAAAAAAAGAGGCTTCCGAATAAAAAATGTATTCAATTCCTTTTGAAGTTAGCCCTGATTATCCCACGTTAGCCTTGGCTGCTTTATCCATTGCTACTTACTAAATATTTAAGGTTCAAGATACCTGAAGTTGCTTCCTCGAGTTTTTCCTGTAGTTCTTTGGCCTGTTGTCATGGGAGCCTGAAACTAATTAAAATGATCTTTTCCCCATCAATGCAGGAAATAGCTGCTTTCGTGTGCAGTCCTGATTCCAAAATCCCACGCGCTAGTTTGAGAAATGCCGACAGTATCAACTAATTTTTTTTTTCAGTTCTTGGGTTTAGGGCTCAGGAACCTGATATTTTAAAGGAATTAGAATAGCTTTAATATACAACTATAAGAAATTGATGACAAACTTCCCCCGATTAAAGACTTTAAGGTAGTAAATATGACAGCTAAAAGTAACAACATGTATTAGAACTGATAAAATGAGGTAAGAGGCCAGGTCTTCTGAAATATCTATTATTAACATAGTGTTATGCTTTTCTTTATTTAGTTTTCTTTGGGTACAGGTAATTAAGGGACTGGCACAGTAATTATAAAGGTCTTTTCCGATGATCTATCTGTTCAGTGTTGATCATATCCTGTGGATGGTGGGTGAAATGAAATTCCCAGGATGTGAAATCCATGAAATGAAAAAAAGAACACAGTAGCAGCAGCTGGCTGTGCTCACCTGTTGCATTTTTGTTCCCTCTGCAACTAGTGAACCACCTTAGCTCTGTTTTATGCCTTCATCAGTTTTGGTCCTGATATTATAACTGGTTTAACTTCATCTTCAGCCACAATAACTTTTGCGAAAGCCCTGGAACAAAATACTCGGAGAGTCTTTTACCAGACCCTTATAATGAAATAGAACATGACATTTTATCAAACGAAGCTGCCAAATTCCTGTCAAAAGGTTGTCCAAGACAAAAAATTTTAATACGAATTTCTAACATATTAACATATGAGTATATTTTTACTCACAAATCATTTTTATGCATTCTATTCATTCATTCATTTCTTCATTCCTTAACTCTTTGGAACTATTTTTTTTGTTTATTTATTTATTTTGAGAGAGAGAAAGAGCATGCACAGGCATGCACACGAGCAGGGGAGGGGCAGAGAGAGAGAGAGAGAGAGAGAGAGAGAGAATCCCAAGCAGACTTGACTTTATGCTGTCAGCACAGAGCCTGAAGCTGAGTCAATCTCATGAACCAGATAATAACCTGTGACCTGAGCCAAAATTAAGAGCTGGATGCTTAATCTTAATGGACTCAGCCAACCAGGTGCCCTTGAAGATATATTTTATAGAACATATGCCCGGCAATGCTCTGGTTACTTAGGGCTCCATTGTGGTGTGGCTCTGCCTAGAACTTATAGTCTATTACAGAGAGACAATACAATGTTCAGTGTATATTGTTCTCAGTTTTGTTTCTGAACCAATGAAATGTTCATTCCTTTTAAACATGTTTTCTTTGCCTAGGCTTTTTTGTATATTTCAGAAATACACAACGCATGCTTAACTTCAAAGCCTATTGAACAAAAAGCCACAAATTGAGTCCTTAGAGGTGTCAGAAGCAAAACTGTAGAAAGCGTTTGATCATTTCTAAGACTTCTTTCAAGTTGCTTGTACCTTTTGCTAATGTGAAGCTGTGGAACTGGAGGCTGATCAACCCTAACGATACAACAGGTTGAAAGGTGGCTAAAAACTCATAAACATGTAACACAAAAATAAGAATTAGTAATATCTTCTGCGAGAAACATTTTTTAAAAGTCTGCATTTGCATTTTTTCTTTTCCTCCTTCCAAATTACAATGGAGAAAAAATTAAAATTCTTACAGACTTGTTCTAGAGTATCTTTCCTTCAGTATCAAAGAGCACATTTCTCTTGGGCTGAACAGTTTTTCCAAAGCAAAGTAACACTGGATGACTAATAGCATTATCAAATCAAGAATAAGGTTTTACTGTCATACAAAGTCTTTGAAATCATACGTTGTGTTTTATGAAACATATTCCTTAATTATTCAGAAATTATTGACTTCAGAATATTTGATGTAAGATTTTCTAATAAGATCGTGTGTCTTAAATGAAGCTCTGCTTTGGCATAAGTGTCTTGCCTTGTGTGTTCTTACAGTACGCTTTCCTAGTTTTAGTCTAAACACTAGTCATTTTGTCTTTGGTCTGTCTCTTACAATTTTGGAATGCCTTCTTATTAATCTTCACATGGCTAAGTTCTACTCAGTTTTTCAGGCTCGTCTCAGGTCCCCTCTCCCACAGGGAGACTCTTTGAAGCAATCCCCCTTAGGATAAATGCCCCCAGTCCACACATCTATTTTGCGTTGTCTTGCTACATTTCTCTCTTCTCCAGGTGTGAGTGCCAGGAACACATCTGTCTTATTTACCAGTCATACTTCAGTACTGACGCATAGAAGGTGTTCAACATGAATGCTCTTGTATGAAGTTTCAGAATCTCTTAATTCTGGAAGGTTCCCTGCCTATTTCTTTGTCTGACTAAATTGCAATGTTACCTAATTACCTAATAACAGCCTTCTTATGAATTCACATATTAAAACAATTCATATTGCTGGGACTTGATTGCAGACTTGTTCTGGTATTTCCGTAATATCATCTGAAAAGAAAGGCCTGTATTAATTACATATCTTGGATATTTTTATAGGCATAGAGAGGATTTTATTGTTTCTATTAATACTGGAGTAATGATGTTATAGTTGCATTGTCCATATACTAGTAGGATAAACATAATCTAGCAGCTAGCAGTTCAGAATCGATATATGGTAATAACTGGGTTGTGTCAGTTATTCGAGAAAAGAGGCAGAACTGAAAATAAACAAAAAGATTGATTTGAGGTCTCAGAATTGCAATCTGGGGAGCACAGATTTGAGTACCAACTCAAATTACATCCAAGGGAACTAGGGAACAAAAGTCAGGGGTTTTTAAAGACAGAAAGGAATGCTTGGATAAGTTGTTTGATAGGTGCCGATGGCAAAGAACTAATCTTGACTAAACATAATTGGTTGCTATGGCCATCCCTAAGCAAAAGTCCATATGATAGCAAGTTGCAGATTTCCCCTGCAGAGTCCTTGCTCTTTTGCGCTTTGGCCCAGGTCAAAAGTGAACAGTTCTACCTTGGTGAGGACACGCATAAAGCCTACCTCTTTAATGGTCTCCCGGGTCCCTTTTAAAACCTCTTGACCTAAGTGACTCTACTTCATTTCACCTTTTACATTGTTAACATGGTTTATTATACTTAAACCTCCAAAACAAACCTAGAAAGTATGATTATTTTTCCTGTGAGGAATCAGTAGTGAATGAGGTGCCGTGTTAACTCGGTTAAACGTTGGGGTCTGGATGCAAATCCAGATCTTAACTATACAAGCTGCTCTAACCATCACATGTCATTGCCTCCACCTAGATCTCATCCTTGTGAACTTGTGGCAAACCTGATCCAGGTGGCGCCCCTAGACTAGTTCAGTTGAGCCACATGAGTTTATTTCATGACTCAGCTTCTTCATAATTTAGGCATGCATTTCGACATTAAGATTTTTTTTATTTTTGCATTGTGATAAAGCACTTGATTTCTTCAAGGAGGGCAAAGCCTCCTTTTCCTATCTTCCTTAAGCTATTTTTATTTTTTTCTTCAAATAATAATCTCTTTAGTCTCAATCTGAGGAAAAAGCAGGGAAAGTCCCCTTCACCAGGGCTAGAAGTCAGAACCCCATTTCAATGTTACTTATCAAAATGAATAGTGTCAAAGGAAGATGATAAAAAAAAAAAACAGAGCCAAGCACCCACCCCCTGGAACTGATTCTATTCCTGTGTATTAGGTCAAGGCGAGGCATGGTTGATGGCATGTCTTCAACAAGGAACTAGCCCCTTGGTTCCTGGTAGAATTTTTGCAGATATAGAATTTACAGCACTTAAAATCACTATGTGTTGTCATTGTTCTTGCCTCATATTTGTAAGATCAATGTATGTGTGTGGAGAGCTTGATGCATTCCTTCCGTATTTTTACAGCAAAGACCTTACCTAGTTTCAGTTACACATGTTTGAGCACATTGTGAAGTAACTAGTCCAGATTAAAGAAGCCTAGATGATGAATAATAATAAAGAGCAGTGAAATACATTATTTTGTGTGAAAGCATTACAATTCAATCTCTTTGTAGCTCTTTCAAATTAAAGTGAACAAATGATCTCTACATAGTCAACAGCATTTTTTTTTTCAATTTAATTTTCCCTTTTGTGAAGGTGTGCAACAGCTTTGCAACATTAACTTTAAAGTTTGGTACTAGTCTGGGTTCTGTCTTATAAATTAATGAATAGAGTTGTTAAAGAGTCAGGAGAAAAATCAACATTTGAACCGTCCTTCTTATCTTTTTTATCTTGTCATGGAGCAATGAGAGAAATGTGAAGAGACTCACGCCCGTCAGATGCCATCCATAGCACGGTGAACTCAGTTGATTGCAAATATTCCAGAATCAAAGCTCACTAAAGTCCTCAAGACTTATGGTTTTATGCTTCTTGATTTATTCATAACTCCTTGATGTGGAATCAAGAATCAACCTACTATCAGAAGGAGACCCTGGGGGTAGATTTGGGTACAGGGGAACCACAGAGGATATAGTCCTAACACAACCAGGGGATCTCCTGGGTGGAGGAGAAAAGGAAGTGAAGGGGAGGGCATCAAAAGAAGATTGGACACATAAGAGACTCTTGAATACAGAGAACAAACTGAGGGTTGATGGGGGTGAGGGAGTAGGGGGGAAAGGGGAAAATGGGAGATAGGCATTGAGGAAGGCACTTGTTGGGATGAGCACTGGGTATTGTATGTAAGTGAGAATCACAGGGATCTATTCTCGAAGCCAAGAGCACACTTGTATGTTAGCTAACTTGACAATAAATTATACATATATAATTTATATAAATAAATATATATATACAATTTATTGTATATATTAAAAATATATATATATTAAAAGAAAGATTCAGGTAAAAAACAAAACTAAAAACAAATTCCACATTGGGGAATGGGAAGAGCAGTTAAATAATAAATGGAGCAAAACCAAAGGAAATTTGTATTCTTAAAACTACCTACATGTAGCAACATGGATGGAACTGGAGGGTATTATGTTAAGTGAAATAAGTCAGTCAGAAAAAGACAGATACCATATGTTTCCACGAATAGGTGGACTTTGTGAGACTAAGCAAAAACCAGGGGGAGGGGAAGAGGGGAAAGGAAAAAAAGACACAGAGAGGGAGGGAGATAAAACATAAGAGACTCTCAAAGACTAAGAACTAACTGAGGGTGAGGGGGATGGGGGGGAGAGGGGGTGATGGGCATTAAAAAAGGGCACATGTTGGGATGAACACTGGGTGTTTTATGTAAACCAATTTGAAAATAAACTTTTATAAAATTAAAAAAAAAACTACCTACAGCCAGACTTAACTGTATATCATAAGTTTTGTTTTGTTATTCTATAAACTCTTTATTGGTAAGTTTATAATGACAAAAATTTTTTAACTCAAATTTTATTTGAAAAGAAGCAATTAATGTCCGTTTAAATTTGGACTTGCTAATGTATGGATGTCATGTTAAAAATGAAAGAAACATACTACTCATGCTCTCTATCTACCTGAAATCTGCAGGGGAAGCCCCTTCTGGAGATCCATCTTCAAATGCCATTTTGTGCTTGTGGTCGTGGTTGAGGAAAAAATAGCACTCTAAGTATGTACTTTTTATTTGGAAACTACCAACCCTCAAGGGTGCGCCACTACCATCTCCACCAAAAACATCACAGAGAAATCAATGATAATGTTGCTTCCCGGCTATTGTATCAAAACCTTGGGGTGGCGCTGGCAGACAATGGCTGTCTTCTCTTGATCCAGTAGATTTTAATGGCTGGTTGGCAGCCATGCAAAGCTTTGCTTTCGCTATAAACTAGGCAGAGGAGCTGATCAATTATTATTATTATTATTATTACTATTATTAACAATTAGTTGTTTTTTGACCTTGTGTTTTCCTTCTTTTTCACTCTTGTTCGAGTGTGTGGTGTCTAAAATATACCTTTCCTAACTCCCTTGTGCCCAGTAAATTCCACATCAATGTATGGATGGGAAATCCGTACATTGATGTGTATCTGGATACACATCCTGGAGGGAAAAACAAATAACTCATGCTATAGAGACACTGTCTCACGGACATCAAGTAACTATTATGGAAGAATGCAAAGAGAGTACAGCTAGGGAGAAAAATGAGAGAAGGTACCGCATATGATGTTTTCCTCCATAACTGATATTTTCCAATGGCAATAACTTTGAGACTCATTTATATAAGTAAATTTGAATATGCCTTTGCCATAGTTTGGTTTACTTATCTAGCACATAATTATTTGAATTCAATTTGATTTTATTTACCGTGGTCCTCTCCTTTTTCTCTCTTCTCTGTTTTGAAGTGTTTTGAAAACATTTATGTCCTTCAGATCTCTTCTTAAGTACCACTTTCTCTAGGAAGTCTTCCCTTAACCTATCCTCAAGTCAGAAGTAATTATTGCTTTCTCTCGTTATGCAGCTTTATTGTGCATGTTGACTTTGCTTCTTACTTGTTTTCACGTTTTGTTTCTCCAACTGAACTCCTTGCCATTAGCCCTACTTCCTCCAATACAATACCTACAGCACCAGTAAAGGTGTTTTGTTCTTTGTACTTTGTTTTTGTTTCATTTTTCAAGATAATGCAAGTCCAGAGTTGAGAGTACTTCCTATATATCTATCCATGAAAGGGTAGCTATTATTATTGATTATTACTCTTATTGTCACTGTTTTTGTTTATCCCCTCAGAGACCCCCAATATGAAAGATTAAACACATACAGGAAAATGCTATCCACCATTCTGTTGTATCCTATGCAGCAAAAAGGGTTGGCTTCATCATTAAACATTTTAACATTTGTAATGAATATTCATCTAAGCTTCATGGGTCACATTATACTTTTACGTGTCAAAGATAAGTTTATCCTTCTTACACTCTGACCCATTTGTATTAAACCATTCACTCTCATCAAAAATAAATAATGCATAAATTTTATTCCAGCCATTAAGGTTGTTCATATTCTAATGCTTCCACTATAGGCTTTCAAAGGTAACTCATATTGTATATGGGCTTGATTTGAATTTGTTCTTCTGACTTGTATTTTTACATATGTTAGGCATTGGTACCACTATACTGCTGCACCTCAGACTCAGGAACTGAATTGCAGCAGCGCTCGCTGAAACGGTGAGGCATACAGTAGGATTCGAATGCACCAGGCTACATGAGTGCTACAAATAATTATGAGGCTTGTACAAACGATAAAAAGCAGCATTCCTCCTGCTTAATTTTCTCTCCCACCATTTTCCGGAGCACGTTCACTGACTGATTTCTAGGCCCCTGCTTCTCTGTTCTCCACGCATATGTGCACACCTGCTGTTGCTAGGCAGAGATGACATGGCTCACAGACTCCCCCCTGCCTCAGCCCAGCCCCCCAGGAGCGACCAAACATTCTTGACCCTGCTTCTGTGTCATGGCTGAAGCAAGCGCCTGTTCGGGACTCGTCAGCCTGGCTGACAGAACTGTGACAGGTCATTAGCCATTTAATTTAACACTAGGTTTTTAGAGCTTGGAATTCAAAGCCCCATGGGTTTTGTTTCTTTTTTACAACTAATTAAATGATATGAAACCACTTCCTCCTAACTCGTATCTGAAAATGATTGGTTTTCCCCACAATTAAATATGAAATTATATACGTCCAAAACATTGTATAAGTTTATCCTGTCTAAACTGCATTCATTAGAAAGTATAGGTTAATCTTATGAAACATAAAATGGCTAATCTTAACTTTAAATTAGATATAAAACATATCTTTTATTTGATACTGCTTTAAGTAAGTACAAAAAGGAAAGCGTTAAGCAATTTATTTTCAGAGAGGTATATTCTTCTATTCACCTGCAAAAATGCAGATACCCTCAGGATTAACAGCACATTCCAATGTAGCTTTCATTTGCCGCAGATACAAACTAAAACATCAATTTAATGATAATATCTTCGAAACCCCACGGTGTAACAGACACATTCTCTCAGTATTCAAATGAGTCACTCTTCTGTATAAAACTGGTCTCTGTCTCCCTGATGATTGACAAGCAAGGGTAGCCATAAGACCACCTGTTTTCCGTGATTCGGATGCGATCTTTTAAATGGAGAGCCGTGTCTTTGGTTTCTTCTGCACAAAATTCACATTTACATCTGCGGGTTATTTTTCCTGGCTCCTTATGACTGCTCATGTTTTCTCTGTCTCTCATCCCTAGGCAAAATTAAGAGTTACCAGTTTTTGAAATTACCCATTTAACATCTTATTCCAACCCACATTATTTCCTAGAAAAGTACAAAAACCCGGCAGATTGTCTTGGAAATCTATAAAACAGAAACGCTCTTCACAAGAAGTGTTCGGTGGCTTTGAGATACAAACTCCTGCTCGATCTGTATAAATTCTGCATCGGAGAGGAAACTTTTTAGCTTATCCTCACCCTTGCTTGGACCAGATGAGGCATAATCACAGTTTTTCTAAAGAGGTTATTTTTGTTTGTTGGTTTGTTTGAAATCTTGGAAACAGGGACGTACAGTAAAACCCTCTGGGATTGTTAATGCCTGTGCTATAATCTGGTGATTCGTGATTCTGAGGCTGTGTGCAGTTTACAGATTGCTTCTGGGTAATATAGAACCGGTGAGACCATCACGTAGGATTATGTTCTTGAAGTTTCTGTCACTTTCTGTTTCCTTTTTTTCCCTTCAGCTTTAGGAGCACATAGTGGCTTGCCCTCTATGCCACAGCAGAAAATTAAGGCCTTCTTCCTCCATGGTTTTCTTTTTACCTTCATCTTGACTCAAGCTCCGGCTGCCTGCGTCCTGAATGTTTGTATAAAAGGCCTGCTTTCCCTTTGACCACAGGACTGCTTCAGTTTTAAGTGATAGACACTGTTGTTTCTCTCCGTGGCATTCTCTAAGCTCAGGAACTTTTGCCGGGAGGCTCTGGGACATGCCACCTGGAAGCTCTTTGGCTACAATCTCCTCTTTCCCTGCTGGGGGGAGGCTAGAAATCTTGCTGGCAGTAAACCCACGAGGAAGCTAGTGGAGGCAGGTTAGGGGCTCTGGCCAAGAGATGCTCTTTCTCCCTCCAGGTACCATTAATTCCACAAATGCTTACTGAGTGTCTATTCTGCGCCAAAAACCAAGGTGACAGCAAGCCCTAGGCCAGGTTTAGAATTCTTCTAGAAGTTTCCTAGAACCTGGAATTTTACTCTTGCTTAGATAATAAAATAAAGTCCACATGTATGCACTGCAGTACTTAACCATGCAGCAAATGCTGACCATGAACTAATAATATCACTGTAGCCAGCTCTCACTAACACTTTCTATGTTACCTCCTTTTATAAGGACACTCCCGATGTTTCCCTCATTTTCACCCCTCCCTCCCTTTCTCCCTTCCTTATTAGGCTATCACATACTCATTGAAGAGAGCCCTTACTATTTGGTACTCGCTGGTGATGCTGAAACCAAAGACAAAAGTCTTGCCCTCAAAATAACTACCAGATTATTAGGTAGGGACGGAAGACAAATGAACGGCTGTCACAGTGTGGGTCAAGAAGCTATGGCGGAGCTGCCTTCCTAAAGCATTGGAAGCTTTAGGAAAGCCCTGGAAATTGGTTCCTAACTCTGCCGAATGCTTCCTGGAAAAGAAAGTGCCTTAACTGAGTTTCAGCGGAAAAAAAGGAGTTACTCAAGCAAAGAAGTTAGAAAAAGGCATCACAGATAGTGTGTGCAAATCATGGAGGCAAGAAAGAGACCAGAGCAAAGAGCATGTCAGCTCATATTATCACCTTCTCGGTGAAGACTTCCAGAGCACCCAATCTAATTACTACTTTCTCCCCCTACTCCCCCACACACACCCTTAGTTGTTTCCTTTCATATCACAATGCTATTACCTTCTTGGCCCCTAACAAAATCTGAAATCATTTTATTTATTTGTGTGTTCAATTATTTTTTATCTGCCTCCCTCCTCTGTCTATGTATCATCTTTTCCGACTTGATTATCACTGGAAACCCTGGTACTTGGAGCAGAGGAGGGCTGAGTAAAAGGATCACAAGTCAAGGGCGTGATAGCAGTGGAGATGAGAAGAAAAAAAAAAAAAGACTGGATCCCAAAGGCATGTGAATTTGATAAAATCCTGTGCTATTTAATTGTGATTTAACTATATAAATCAATATTACCTTTATTATTTTCTCAAACTCTTATTATCCAAAGATGAACTTTTTATCTTTCTCTTTAAGCTTGGCCCTACTTCTGTCATCTCTGTTAAGTAGGACACACTCCCAGTTAGTTATGTTAAAAATATGAGTCGTCCTTGATTATTTTATATCCAGCATCTCCAAAGCTTGATGTGGTAGATGAAAGATGGCTGCAAATTGAGGTGCCTTCTAATTATCCTTCTCTCAGCTCCGAGCCTGCCTTGGCTACTTGCCTGACCAACAGAATGCAACAGAGGTGACTTTTTGTAACTCCCAAGGCTCAGTTGTCAGAAGCCTTGCAGCTTCTACTTAGGTTCTGTGGGAAACCTGAGATGCCGTGTAAGATGTCTGTCCTAAAGCCACCACACTGGAGAGGCAATCGGTAGTCACGTAGTCATGCTTACTGATGGTCACAGTGGAGCCCAGCCTTCCAACCCTTCACTGCGATGACAAGAGTTGTAACAAAAGTCAACTTTGACCTTCCCCTCCCCCCATACCCACATACACACCAGACCATTTTCTAGCTGAGTTCTGCTGAGTAACTTCTGTTGATACCATGTGGAACAGAAGAATCAACCAACTCGGTCCTCTCCAAATTCCTAGTCCACTGTTATGGACTATAGGTTTGTGTCCCCTCAAAAAATTCATGTGTTGAAACCTAACCCCAATGTGATGGTATTAGGAGGTGGGACCTTTGTCAGGTGATTAGGCATGAGGGGGGGATCCCTCAGGCATGTGATTAGTACCCTTATAAGAGGCCCAAGAGAACTCCCTAATCCTCTTTCCACCGTGTGAGAATACAGCAAGAAGATGAGGTCTCACCAGACACCTTATCTGTGGTACATTAGACCTCCCAGCCTTCAGAACTATGAGATGAAATGTTTCTTGTTTAAGCCACCCAGTTTGTGCTACAGAATAGCACATTGGTGAGGAGAAAGGAACAAAGCCTTGTGTATAATTTTTGTTTTCCATCCCTTGTGTTTATGGCACTGGTAAGTGCCATAGGGAAGGACAAAGGAAATAGCAAATAGCTCCCTTGAGGCGGAAGGGAGATACTATTAAATAGTATTTAGACAAACATATCGAAACTACAATTATTTCGTATGACTTTGCTTTTAATTATTTTGACTAAATATTTAACATAAAATAAAATACTTTTAATAACATTGATTAATTTCCATCTCTATCTCTTATACAGTTTGACTCATATCTGTTCCAACAAATGGCTATAAATATTATTTACATAGCATTGATCATGCGATTGCAGCTCAGGTGCCAGGAAGCTCTAATAGCTATTAAAATATAACTGAGATATTATTGTATTGAATGATTTTATTTTTTGTCCTGTCTATGTACTTTCTCATCTTTTTCTATTCCGGTTTTGCTTACCATTTTATCGTTCTTCATGGGCCACTGGTTGCTGACACGGTTCTGGCTCAGACTCTGGCTCTACAGGCAGAGATTCGAGTTTTGCAGCTTTTTCTGTTAAGGGAAAATGATCAATATCCCAGGACGATATAAACAGCATTGGCCCTTGTGATAAGGCCAGTAATCTAGCTTCTATGTGGTGAGTGTTGTGGACTGAGTGTCTTAGACTCTTGGCAAACCATTTTGGAAAGGACAGTGAATGACTAGGCAAGAAAATCTGCTATCCAAGACTACTGGAGAATGAAGAGATCTGAAAGTAATGCAAAAAAATGTTCCAAATAGTTGAATTTTAAGCAACAACACTTTTTTTTTTGCTTACGATGTAATCAATTTGTAGGAAAACCATTGGCTAACAATCTAAAATACATAATTAACCTTTTCTCTATAATTCAGAGCTTTGGAATGAACCTCAGGTTTTATACTCTGTGGTCTAGTTGTAAGTTTAAGACTTTTTAAACACTGATATTCATAGCTTTTTCAGCTCCTATGAAACGATAAAAGTCAGCTATCCTTTTCATAGTTTTGAAGTCTTTCTCCTCATTCTTAGGCTTTCAGTTATCAGTTCTTGTTAGAGTTAATGCAGCTGCACTTTTCTATTTATCTGTCATACTCATTTTGAATCAATCAATCCAGTAAACTACTCCAGGTAGAAGTGTGAGAAAATAAAGGCAAAATTATCTGAGAAAAGGCCTGAGGACCCCATTATATAAATATCATGCAAAAGATTTAATGCCTGAATACTGTGACATTTATCAACTTCTCTGAGACCTTTTTTCACCTTCTTAGGTTTCAGATGGATCAAGGTTGCCTAACAAATTACTTGTATTTCAAATGAGTGTGTGTGTGTGTGTGTGTGTGTGTGTGTGTGTATACAAATAGGTAAGATGCCACGTTATGGAAATGTTTAAGCCTTTTGAAAATTAAAGTATAATTAATCTAAATGAGGTGGAGCCATTTCTGTAGACTTCATAGGAAATATTAACATTTTAATTAATTTAATCAGGCATTAATATATTAGAAATTATCAACATAGGCACAAATGGGAGAAACGCTGCTAGCATTTAGAGAATGATTTAATTATAAGAAAAATACAGCCAAGAGGTTTTTTTTTTAACTAATCATATTAAATACACTTCATTACTTGCACTGAACCAAATTACCTGTTCAGCAGTGAAAGAACATCGACGATGCTTATTTTTGCTCAAATACTTCATGAAATGCTCCACGAAATTTTCCTGCCAAATATGGTGAAATTGCTATGACTTGAACTGCTTTCACAATAGGCAACCAAAAGTTGTTAGAAAGGGCTTAACAAACAAATAATTTTGAGCTCCTTGGAGAGAAGTAGCAGAGGGGGGCAGTTGTAGACAGCAGTATTCAGCACATGATATAATATTTGTGGTACTGGCAGTTCCTGCCTTTCCTAAAGAATTTGAACTTTTTTTTTTTCATTCAACTGGTGAGAAATTTTTCGTCAGGAAAGTAACGATAATAAATCTGTAAAAACACTGGCTCTGGTGGTATCAGTAAGTTATTTTACTTTTAACATGTTACCTTTACCGTGTTATGTCCGTCCACATTTGTCATCTGTAAGAAGGTACGGGAGATCCAAACCATCACCGCAATCCTATTACTTTAACATTATTTGGAAGGCAACTTCAATAATGTTTACAGCAATTAGGTAGAATGTTTTTATGGGAAGATTTATGCCCCCTTCTCCCAAAATTCATATGTTGAAGCCCTAACTTCCGGTATCTCAAAATGTGACTATATTGGGACATATGGCCTTCAAGAGGGAATGAAGTTAAAATTGGGCCATTAATGTAGACACCCATCTAATCTGACTGGTGTCCTTATAAGAGGAGGGAATTTGGACATACAGAGAAAGATACCATAGGCATGCATACAGAGGAAAAACC
Organism: Paguma larvata; assembly: GCA_030068075.1. Lineage (NCBI taxonomy): Eukaryota > Metazoa > Chordata > Mammalia > Carnivora > Viverridae > Paguma > Paguma larvata. Next base: position 62,874,397 of record CM057839.1, read on the forward strand.
AGGTGAGGCAGAGTGAGGAAGCAGCCATCTGTAAACCAAGGAGAACGGTCATAGAAGAAAACAAATCTGCCCACACCTTGATCTTGGACTTTTAGCCTCCAGAACTGTGAGAAAACAATTTTCTGTTTAAGAAACCCAGCCTATGGTACTTTTTTTTTTAAATGGCAGCACTACCAAACTCCTATGAATGTATTAATAGCCATTCAATATATTCCATAGGCTACATGTGTGTTCATTATTGTGTAAGCATTATTCACAACTTTCTTATTTAATTTTGACTGAGACCTTATTAGACTAATGTTATTATTTATTTTAAATATGATAACACTGAAAGAAAATATATGACAAACATAAGAGAATGGATTTGAGGAAATGAAGGTCTTGAAAAAAATCAACTAGCTTCAAAAAAACAAAAAACAAAACAAAACCTTCTGAAACTAATAAGCACCCAGCATGTCTGTCAGGAGGTAAATGGATAAATAAACTGTGGTCCATACAGCAGACAACTGAATATTATACAGTGATAAAAAGAAATGAACTAACAAGCCATGAAGGAATAGAGGAGTCTTAAATGATATTACTAAGTGAAACAAGCCAATCTGAAAAGGCTTCATACTATATAATTCCAACTATGTGATATTCTGAGAAAGGCAAAACTAAGGTAACCAGCATAAAGAACCGTGGTTGCCAAGGCTTAGTGGGGACAAGGGGTGTAAAAGTAAAGTATGGCAGATTTTTAGGACAGTGAAAACACTCTGCGTGATACCATAGTGATGGATACGTGTCATTATACATTCGTCCAAACCCATAGAATGTACACGCGAAGCTCTAACATAAACTAGGAACTTTTGGTGTTAAGATTTGTCCATATGGGTTCATCAATTGTAACAAATGTGGTACTCTGGTGGGGGGTATTCATAATGGGGGGAGTCTATGCGTGTGGGGGGCCAGGAGTATATTAAGAAATGTCTGTATCTTCCCCTCAATTTTGCTGGGAACCTAAAACTGATCTAAAAAATTGAAGTATTTTTAAAAATAAAAATTTAATAAAATAAAAATTAAAAATTTAATAAAATACCTTACTAATAATGCTTCAGACTATACCTTGTGTGCCAGTAAGGAATAGACTACCTACCTCGTTCTCTGCTCTCTACTAACATCTCCTTCCCCAAATCTTGAGTCCTTATCTTAGTGAAATTAGTGAAAGCTGCCCTTAAAGGAAATACATTTATCATGTATTCTGTAACTCATAATAAGTTTATATACACAAGAGGTAGTCTTGGTTTTGTTTTATTCAGCTTCTGTATCGACACACCTTTTCCCCGACCAAGGATATTTTTAAGTGGCAACGGATAGTCCCTTCTACGGACATAATATGTTGTAATTCTTATAATTTGAGAAGAATGTTTTTTTCGTTACTGCAATTTTTTTAGATGTTAACAAGATTCAGGTTCAAATTTATTGTATTGAATTTGACATTTTTCTTTATTGTGAGTAGTAATGAAAAAAAAACAGAATTACCACTCCCTATATTGCTTCTGTTTTATGATAGTGTCTTCTAAAAGTTCTAATTGATTTCCAAAATATACATGTATACCTGAATATTTTCTGAAGCAGAAGGTTAGTTATTCTTCACTATTTATTCTTTATGCTAATTATTAAAAATGAATTTTAAATTTTATATAAGAATATTCATTTTCTTTCATATGTTTCCTTGTATTTCTGTTGCAACTTTAATGCAGAACCAGACCAGAAATACAGAGAACAAACTGATGGTTGCCAGCGGGAGGAGGGAAGGGAGAGTGGGGGGTGGGCAAAATGGGTGAAAGTGAGTGGGAGATACAGGCTTCCAATTATGCATAAGTCAGAGGAATAAAAGACAGCGTAGGGAATACAGCCAATGATACTGTGACAGTGTTGTCTGGTGACAGATGGTAGCTACACTTGTGAGCATAGCATCATGTATGGAGAGTTGAATCACTTTGTTGTGCACCTGATACTAATGTAACATTGTGTGTCAGCTCTACTCAAATAAATAAAGGTGACTGGTGTATAAAGTCTGCTGGGTATTTCAAATTTACTTAAAAATGTTTTGATTCACATATCCGAGTTCACACAATTATTTTAGGACAGATCTATGAGACACCAGACTTCCAACTCTATGTAGCAGGCCAGGACCCAAGGACACAGAGCAGAACCCAAATCAAGAGAAAAGCAGGGACTGTTGTTCTTTTGTGTAGTTCTCTGGTCGGAATGAGTTGTATAGTAAATTACAAAGGGAAAAATGAATTTTTGCAGTCTTTAACCTCATCATTTTCACTCTCTTTTCCTTCAGTAACTTCTGGTCAGAAGATTGGTCCCTTAAAGGGAGCCTGCTTTTCCTGCTAAAATCCCTTTCCGGGACGCTTAGTTGGCTAAGCGACCAACTCCTGCTTTCAGCTCAGGTCATGATCTCACTGTCGTGGGCTTGCGTCCAAGTTGAGCTCTATGCTAATAGCGTGGAGCCTGCTTAGGATTGTCCCTCTCTCTCTAGCCCCCCCACCACACTCTGTCTCTTTCTCTCTCTCTCAAAATAAATAAATAACCTTAAAAAAAAAATGACCTCCAGAGATCACTCACTCATACAGACACTCACCAGGTCAACCTCCCAAGAATTTAGTCAACAAGTCATATGTAGTGAATGCTTCGTATGTTCCAGACATTTGAGAATTAATTTTCTCTAAAAAATGTAAAGCTTCAGGTTGAATGTAGGGCCTTTCCAGAAAGTCAGGAAAAAAGGCCTTCTTGGGAACATCTGGGCCATGATTCTGTCCTCACAGCAGTGCTGCTGACAACTCGAGCGGCTCTGAAACAACTCTGATTATAGATGTAAAAGATGAAGACAAAGAAAACTAGTAAATAGTACTCAGGTGCTGAGCGTCGGGTTAAGCCCTTCATAGAAGGGAATTTCTTTAATCCTCCACAGCCATTGGTTCTGTGATTATTCTTATCATGCTATTTGAGAGAATGGAAGCTGAGTCTCACAAAGGTGAAGTGTGCCCATGCCCAGCGTCTGGGCACCACCACGCTTCAGAGCCAGGATTCCACACGGCTGGCTCCCGACCCCTGCATTTGCCCTACGCTACTGTCGAATGTCGCCATCATCTCGGGATAAAGGACATTCCCACCAGAGCGTAGCTAGGAACTTTCTGTTCTTTTTCATCCTGGTTTTAGTATTAGATATATTATTGTTAGGTTGTCAAGATAACAAAGTCACCGGAAGCTCCCAAAAGAGGGTAATTAGGAAACTCTATTTCATAAAATAAGGCCTGAGGCTATATTCCCCATTATAACATTAATATTCACTAATACGGCTTGAAAGAATTTAAAGATACATTAGTTGCCATTGTATGTTCAAAGTTAAATAGAGGAAGTTTATGCGCCTTTAGTTTGATTAACTGTTGCAATGCTGACATTTTATATAACTTTTTCATAATCTGCATGAAAAAACTCGGTGAAAATCGCTAAAACCACGTGAGCATAGACAACACTCTCTACTATTCTTGTTTAGTTATAGACATGTAGTTTTATACTGAATAAATATATATGTCAATGGCTGAAATAAATTTATACCCATTGTAAGTTCTGAAGATCTGTATCTAGACCTAACAAAGATATATTTCCTGTTCATATGATTCTAAAAGGGAAGTCATTCCATTAAAGCACTTTAGATAACAACATATCTATGATGCTGAAATGGAATTTCTATAGGCCGGTCATTGGCAGAACAAACTGTGTGGTTAATATAAACAGTGATTAACTTTAATGGAGTAGACAATTGTCTTATTCATACCACCTTACATGTGGCATATAAAATTTTCTAAAACCCATTTAGCATTTGACCATAAAATTGCCTGTTTCTTTAAGACCTTATGATGCTTAATTGCAAATTTCTACATGAATCTCCTCTGTTGGGAATCCTTTATCCATTCTTTTGCTAACTTGTTCATGCTTATTTAAGTGGTATCTAGGCTCTGTTCAAAAGAAAAAAGAATGAAGAAAAAAATGTAAAAAATCATTTAATTATACTTTAATTTGAAAATTTTGCTTTCTATCTTTCTCTTTGCATTTCCTTTTCTTTCCAAAGTTAAAATCTTTACTTCTGTAACCAGAAATTATCCTGCCCCCCTCTTTTTTTTCATTATTGAATTTCACTTCTTTTTAAGAATTAATTTAGGGTTTCCCATTTTCAGGGAATGTTTGTTATTCCTTCTTTCCTAGAGCTTAATATAATAAGAGAATAACATCATATGTGTGTGTGTGCATGTGTGTGTGTGTGTATGTATATATATACATATATATACACGTATTTTCAAATATCTGTCTTGTTTAGAAAGGCTCCTCCAAATGCGAGATTATGAAGATGTTCTCCTATATTATCTTTGTATGTTTGTAGAGAGAGAGATATTGCCACTGTTTTTTTATCCAGTAAAAAACTCATATAGTACTCATATGGTAACTAAGTAACTTGGTGTAAATAGTAAATAAGTAACTTAGTATCATACTAAGATATCACAAATCCTATCAAATATTATTTCATTAGGATTATACTTCCAGCTTTATTGACATATAACAGAGAAATTAAAATCGTATATATTTGAGGTATACAACATGATGACTTGATATAATTTGTGAAATAATTACCACTATCATGCTATTAATACATTTCTCATCTCACATAATTACTTTTTGTGTATATGTGGTGGAAACACTTTAAATGTACTCTCTTACAAAATTTCAAGTATGCCATCCAGTCTTATTATTGTACCCTTTGTGTAAATCCTCCCATTTCCCCACCCCCACAGCCCCTGGCAGTCACCACTCCGCTCTTTGCTTCTGTGAGTTCAACTCTATTAGATTCCACATATAAGTCAGATCATACAATATTGGTCTTTCTGTGTCTGGCTTTACAGCCATTATGGAAGACAGTATGAAAGTCATTCAAAAAATTAAAAATAGAATTATCATGTGATCTCATTTTAGAGCATATATTCAAAAGAAATGAACTCAGTATCTGGAAGAAATATCTGTATCCCCATGTTCATTGCATTATTCACAATAGCCAAGGTATAGAAATAACTGTCAACAGATGAATGGATAGATAACATCTGATATATACATAGTGGAATATCATTCAGCTATAAAAATGAAGGAAATCCTGCCATTTGCAAAAACAAGGAAAAATCTGGAGGACTTTATGCTAAGAGAAATAATCCCATCAAGATTCAGTCACCCTTCCTCCCCACCCCCTCTGTTAACTATCCCTCTTTTGTACTTTCACAGATCTTTATGATTTCACACGCAGACATCTCATATTTACTTTTCTGCATTTCTGTTCCCTCGGCATGCTATTTTAAGTGCAGGGATGCTGTCCTATTCGTGGTTACTCCCTGTTTCTCATGTAGGAATTAATAATGTCACATAGCAAGTGATCATTTACTAACGTCAGAATGAATAAATAATAAAGTCAAGAGAAGTAATCATTACTTGATCTTAAATTCATGCATTTATTGCTATGTATAAATAAAGACTATCATAGTTTGAAATGCGAATACTACTCCCATATTGTCTTGTGTACTGATTGAAAAAATGGGTCATCTTGTCTATGAGAACATTGTTGAAAGCAATGTATTGGGTAGGTCTAAAATATTAGAACTTAAAAAATACCTAAGCATTTTATATATAAACATTTATTCTTCTTATACGGTATTCTTGGGCACCTGGGTGGCTCAGTGGGTTAAGCGTCTGACTCTTGATTTTGGCTCCGGTCATGATCTCATGGTTTGTGAGTTTGAACCTCGCATTGAGCTCTGTGCTGACAGGACAGAGTCTGCTTGGGATTCTCTATCCCTCTTTCTCTCTTTTCCCCTCCCCTGCTCATGCTTGCTCTCTCTCTCTTTTTCAAAAATAAATAAACTTAAAAAAAAAATAAAGAGATTGATACATGCAACCGCTTTGGGGTTAGGTGGATCTCCTAAATACCTAATGAGTACCTCAAGTACTGGATTTTTACCATTACTTAACTCAGTGGACAAGCAAATTTCAGTCTTCTGGTTACATCCACTATCAAAGAGGATAATTCATAATCTTCTGCCATAATATTTAAATAAGTGTTAATATGATAATACTGATTCTTGAATGGACTGTCTGCCTGAAGAGTCATAAATTAAAATAGTCCACAAATTGCGTGCTCTTATAATAGGCGATTGAAGTATGAGATGAGGAAATAAAAATTTATTCAAATAAAATTAATTGGAAAATAGTTCTAAGTTATTTATAGATGAATCAGTTTGAAGTTAACGTTGAACACTCTTTGAACATTTAGTAACATTTTTGAAGGTAAAATTACGGGGTTCGCAGGATTCACAAATCCACCTATCTGACTGCTCATTCTGGAAAGTTTTATAATTTTGTAATGTGCTGACCTTACTGGTCAGGGATACCCAGTAAGGTCAGCACAATGGGCAGAAACTCCTTTGTGATACCCTAATGAAAATAGCATAGCATCAACCCCAAGATCCCCTTTTTGAAACCTCCAAACTTTAACAATCACATCAAATTATATGTTTTGAATGTCACTTAACAAAGTCCTTAAGGGCATTTTCATTAACAGTCTTTTGCATTTTAAGCAATGACTTACTGTATAAGTTGAAACACTTAAAAATACTTAGGTAAGTAGATAGATAGATAATAGCAATGATTCTAAATTTACAAGGGCATTTGCTAAACCTTTTAAGATATTTGGAGAAAAAGTCATGTAGAAAATAGTTTTTTCCAGGTTTATTTAGCAGTGAACTATTTTCTATATAAGAAGTTATGAAAAACTGTAAGTCCAGACTCTAAATGAAGAAAACCTCTTCCTTCTTTAATGGAATAGAGCTATTCATAGTCTGCCTCGTGGAAGCCTTTGTGTTTTATCTGTGAGGTTAGGAGGAAGCAGCTCTTTGTGAGGGATGTGTCTCCTCACAGTACTTTTCTTCAAATTCTTCAGGTATTCGAAATAAATATATTGCCCGACAGCGGCAAGTATTTTTACATGGGCCCATGTGTTCACTGTGTAAATCATTGACAAACCCATGTGTTTAAAGATTAGACTCCACCAATTGTTGGTTGCATAAATTTCCTGAGCTGTGTCTCTTCATATTAAATATATATTCCTAAAGAATTGAAAATGAAGGGGCGCCTGGGTGGCTCTGTTGGTTAAGCGGCCAAGTTTGGCTCAGGTCATGATCTCACAGTCTGTGACTTCAAGCCCTGTGTTGGGCTCTGTGCTGACAGCTCAGAGCCTGGAGCCTGCTTCGGATTCTGTGTCTCCCTCTCTCTTTCTGCTCTTCTCCTGCTCATGCTCTGTCTCTCTGTCTCTCAAAACTAAATAAATGTTAAAAAAAATTGAAAATGAAGTATAACGTACCCAGGTAAGACTCTCATTAGCGATCTGGGAAATGTGTGTTTGAGTGAAAAATGGAAAAATAAATCCACTCTTGAATACAAGTTGCGTAATGTTGCAAGTGCAAAGAATGAGCTTTACCGACACTTATGTGTATCTGTCATTTTAACTTCATCACCACCTTAAAAACCCTATCTCCAAACACAATCACATTTTGAGGTACTAGGGGTTAGCATATCAGATCTTGAGACAACAAATTCAGCTCCTAACAGTCTAAAGGAAAATGTTCAGCTACATCAGAATTGAAACCTAACTATAGAAATCAGAGACATTACACAAGGTAAGTTTTTCCTCTGAATTCTAATTTAGCCTCATATTCCTGTTCTGTATATGGTCCACATCCCCATTACTAATAACTTGTGTTGGCATGCAAGATAGAGCATAGTTTCCGTCCCTGTTCCTACATACCAGCAATGTCTGCAAAGTCGACTACAATGTTAATTTCTAAAATTAAATCTACGTTACTTCCTAAAAGCAGTCTGTCCTAACTTAGTTAATATGAACATCACAAGCATGAGTGTTTTCTCTCCATTACGCGTCATGTCCAGTGACCAACTTTTGTTAAACATATGTGCATACTACCTTTTGGGTTTGTCCCAGCTTCTGAACTGAAGCATACGGCATATAATGTCATCGTTCAGGTACCCTATCTAAAACTTTCAGTGGCTGTCAGTTTCGCTCTGATTACAGCCAAAGTCTTCACGATGCCCTCCAAGTTTGTAGACAATTCTCACTATTTCATTAACTATTTCACATACTTATGTATCATATATTGTTTTTGTTTTGTTACCTATCTCCCCAGACAGGGAGTAAACTACACTAAGGCAGTTTTTCATTCATTGCAAAATCTGAGACTATAGAATACCACCAAGATCCTGATTGATCGCTGAATATATTTGTTGAATTAATATGAGGACATTATTTAGCTTTCCCATTATAATTATTCTCTCCCTGAAATGGTGTTATTCGAAAACAATCACAAGAAGAACAGTGCCAACAAAATACAGGCTGTTAACCACTTTTTAAAAACATTAATCATATGTTTAGAAACCCTTGCTTTAAGCGTTTGTGAGTCTCTATATTAGTGTCACTATGATATATTTCATTATTATGGGCAATATCTTAAGTCTGAACTATTTTTCCATCTTTCAATAGAATATTAACGAGCCAGCGGTAGTGAAAATGTAGATTTAAATGCTTTCAGTTTGTAAAACAAAAGTAGTATTCTGATCTAAAACTATCTCCTGATATCTTTATTAGCTGCTCATTTTTTGTGAAAGACTCCAGCATAAACCATTTTAAATCTCTAAATTCATTTCAACTAAGTTCTATTTTAAGTTTCGAAAATTATTCTTGAACCTGTATCTCTCTCTTATAGCTTCTTGTAAAACACTGGGAATATGAAGTGTCATGGGAATGAGCTAGTGCCTCCTGGGCAGCCTCATTCTGATTTTTCTGTTTTCTCCCCATGTATGTTAGGATACCATATCGTGAGTCTCCACGGCAGAGAGTTAAACTACTGGGCACGTGCGTATAAATACATAGTCAGCCTGTGATATTTTACCAGTCCCCACACCAAACTTCTGTCTCACCATAGTCTTTTATATGAACTTCGAAAAAAAAAAAAAACCAAAAAACTCAAAACTTAGATGTACCCAAGAGAAGCTGCTATGAGGAAAATAAACTCACAGAGGACAATTTAAAAATAAAATTTTTTTCCAGCTTCCTAGTTTAAAAATATCATGCTTGTTGAGACTTGCAGTGATTAAAAATAGCCCTTAAGTAGAAAGATTGTGTTTTTTTAAGATCTGTTTATTTGAGATTTTATGTCAAAAATATTTAAGAATCAGCATTCATATTTCACCACTAAGGTCTTATAAGTCCTCAGAGTAAACCATCCACTCTGCCCCCACCGCCCCTACCACATATACACAGTATTAACCGCTTCCTTAATATGCTTTGAGATTCTGAGTTAGCTTTAACCACTTTCTTAGTTTGCTATGTAGGCTCAGAGTTCAGCTGTATTTTGAAAAAGAATACCTCTGTTTACAAGTTTTCCTATACAAAACTTGGCTAGAAACCCAAAGCCAGCATTCTTTTCATGAAATAGCCCTTTGGCAAATGTATGGTAAAGAAATTCTTGTTTGTTAAATGTTGGTATGAAATAGAAGTGTAAGTTTAAATGAACAGTTTTAAAGTCTACTGATTTGTAACTTTATGACTCAAAGTTTAATTTGAAACTTAATTTAAAATTAGTAAGTAGAGGCTTCATGGAGAATGTTTACTGGTAAGATAGAGATATATCTCCATTCCATAGGGAGATCACTATTTAATCAAATATATTTGCCAATTTAAATGTTTTTTAGTTTTCTCTTATTCTAGGAAGTGCCCATCCTTTAATGAACTTGTTCATCTTCCTACTTGTAATGTTTATATTTCTTTAATATCTCCTTGAAGTGTGAGGATAAAGTGATGGCCCAAACATGTCCCCATCTGAGACACCGTGCAGGAGGTCACAACAACAACAGAAGGTACTTCCTCCTGGAAAAAAAAATTAAAATATGTTTAACAACATTTGTTCTCTGCCTTGGATTTGCAGCTGAAAGAGAAAAAGAAAAGTTTACATGTTCCTCTTACTCTTTCGAATACCACACAAACACTTAAAATGGCATATTTAATTTAAGCCAGGATTTACCAAGTCAAGAGGCTCTTAAGGACATGCCAAAAGCCTATATGTAAAAAATTAATAGGAAACCTTAGGCATACCCGTGGCTCCTGAGGAGTGGAAAACTGAGTCACATTCCCATGGCTTCTCAGAGTCATCTTACTGTATCTCTCCTGGGTTGGCAGGGATCGTTCCCGGCCAGGAACTCAATTCTGGCCACTGTCAAACCTCCACACACAGTTAACTGGAGAAGAGCGAGAGAGACAGGTTTTCATAGTGCCAATTCCGGATGGTCACCGAGATCACATTTCAACCGGCAGATTTCCCAAGTGTCCTGTGTGACAAAACTGCCTATGATGTCATGATCCAATGAATAATAATTTCTTATAAGGTCAGATGCAATGCCCAGAGTAACTAACACATGATTGAACCGAGGGAGCCCATTTTCACTACCAAATTGCAAGTGAATGGAGAAATATTTGTAAATCTCTTTGAGCTGGGTAATGCCTCAATGCAGATACATGCATTGAGAAGGAAGGTGGGAAGTAAGAAAGAATTAATAACATTTTTGTGCCTGGTACTGTGATAATTACTCTTCATATTTTGTTTCATTTTATTCTTTTAAAAAGGGGGCAGCTGTTTTTATCATCTTCATCATACAGATAGGTCTTTCTGGCTCTGGAGCCTAGTAGACCCTTTATAGATCACAAGATTATTCTCTCTGCGAACCAGAACATTCTGGTGTTCATTTGTTACTATTTAACCCAAGCCAAAAGGAGTACCTTGTTGGTTTCCTTATAGGTCTACTTACTGGCACAGGCGATATGCGTGCCTAGCCTTAAAATGGCACATGTCAGCTTTGGCAACATCAGGTGGCTCATATTATACTGTCCAGACATACGCAGGTGAAGACCCCAGGAAATCATGGACAAGTCTGGAAGTGAGGCATAGACAAGTTCGGACCATGAGACTCCTGCAAATTCAGCGGGACACTGAAAACTATTTTAGAGGAAAAGAGAAAAGACTCCCTTTGCTTTCATCCATTTATTGATGTATCCCAACATACGTTTATTTATCATTTGTTAAACAAATATTATTTGTGCACCTACATGTGCCAGACATCGTGAGGCATGTGGAGCGCAGAGGCGAATATTACAAGTATAGTTTCTGCCCTTATGTAACTAGTTGTCGAAGGAGAGAATAACACTAAAAAAAGAAATAATTATCCAAAGTGTACATTATCCAAAGTGTATTCGTGCAGTCTTTGTAAATTTTAAGGCAGGAGAAATTCAGAAGCTATATAACAATGCCCACAGGCAATCTAAACTAGTCTAGATGTTCCAGACAGACTGCCTGAGGAATTGGAGAGCAAGAGGTAAAGGAGTGTGAATGTATGGGCTGGGGGGGGGGGTGGGGGAGGTATGCATAATAGTGCAGACAAAGGGGGCACCCTGCAGGGTGATTCTGCAGTGAGGGAGCTGGACCAGAGTACGGAGAACATAAGGCTAGAGGTACAAGAAGCTCGGGAAAGTGGTAAGCAGGAGCCAGGTCAGACACATCCTCATTAAGATGTTCAGTTTTCCTCCTAAAAGCTGCAAGAAGCTTTTAAAAGGCTTTAAGCAGAGGAAGTGTCGTGATTAGAGTTGCATTTGGAAAGATCACTTTGGGTGCTGTGTTCAGAATAGACTGGGGCAAAAAAAAACAAAGTATTTCAGACAGGAAATGACAGCAGCTTGGGTCAGAGCCATGGGAGCAGAGTAAGAAATAGAAGTGGGGAAACCCTTCTCTCAGCGCTTGCTTGCAGATGTGGAGGGAGAGAAAGGGGCCCAGAGTGGGGACCCCGGACGCACCCCACAGAGCAGGTGAAGTGGCACCAAGGAATGCACAGATTCTGGTTAAATATGGTCCCCGCACTCATCTTCCCATTTGCCTGAGCACCTGTCTCTCTCAGAGGGGACAGTTGCTGCACGGCCCTTAGGATCAGTAGGTGATTCCTCTACCTGACCCTCTAGAATTTCTGCCTCGTCTGGGAAGTTCGAGAAAAGCTAAACTAAACTGCAAAACAAACAACCCAAAGGCTCCTTCCTTCCTTCCTTCCTTCCTTCCTTCCTTCCTTCCTTCCTTCCTTCCTTCCTTCCTTCCTTCCTTTTCTTTTCCTGTTTGACTTCTCTTTCATTTCCCTTCGTATATGTCCCAGCCACTGTCTCTCATTCCAAGTAAAATTACTCTTCTCCCTCAATCCTTTAAGCTTGAGACGTTCTTGTAATTCTCTTTAGAAAGCACTAAGTAACACTTAGAGGATAGGCAGCAGAAATACGTCTTTCTCTTTAGAGGGGACTATTTCCTTCACAGTTATTTGGTTACCTAGATCATGATATACAGAGTCCATAACAATCTCAGGCACTCATAAGATCAGGAGAAAGAAAAGAAAAACCATCTTGACTGCAAAGCCCTTTGGAACTGAATATTTAGCTTTTATTTCATCCAATTTTTAGAACTTGATTACACGAGTATTATTGATTTTATGCCGTTCATGGTCTACATAAAAGAATGCAAAATGGTAACACGTGTTGGTAGGGATACTGCCATACCCAAAAACTGTAATTACTGAATTGGGATTATAGCCATGCAACTCTGACTTCATTATGGCGCTGACTTCAGTCCTGCGCTCCGGCCCCTCACCCCGCGGTCCCAATCACCGCCACATCTGATAGGGAGCCAAATCTGCCTTGCTGCTAACTAGTTTTGTGACTCTGGAAAATTCATCTGACCTCCATGGACCTCAATTTCCTGGTTGTAAATGAAAAGGTGAGTCTTGATGATTTTTGAAGTATATTGCTCTTCTAACTTTCTAAGAAAGACACATCTTTGTATGTCTGACAGAGCAATCATGTGTGAGCCTTTGCTTTTTCAATCACGTGCATCTTAAATGTTAGAAGCAAATATCTATTTCTCTCTCCTTTGAGGAATAAAAGCAGATCAGTAATGAGCCAAGCATTTGCAATTTTAAGATTCCAGGCATTGAGGTGTTTGCTAATAAGCAGGCCGTATCTCCCTGCCCCCTCTCATCCATTTTGATCCCTCACCCATCGTTAGACATCCCTCCTCCAGGGCCACGAGTTTCCCCTTTGGCAGAAATTTTCTCGGCCAATCCACTGAGGAAATGCTCCCAAATCAAAACCGAACAGCCCTCTCATGCTCTTAAAGATCATCTTGGCAAGGAGGAAAGTAATCTGATTTCCTGTTCAAAAATATTACCTACAAAGTTGTCATCGACAGATAGACTGAATTATTGCAGTGTTGTTTACATTTAAAACAGGAAGTCTTAACACCAGTGGGGTGCTTATCGATCAGGTGGCAATGAGAAATGTGCGGAAGTAGGTCGCTGTCCGTCCATTGCCTGGACAATACTATCTGCTTCCAAAATACATCCTAAGGACAAAGATTGCCATTATTCAATGTTGTTTTGGCACTATGAGGAAGGGACGCCATAGGGGAGAGTGAGGTGCAAATCTTTTACACCATGTAGCATTAGGGATGAGGGGAGGAAGATGTGCGAGAATCATTAAATATAAGTGACTGCTTACTTGTCTCCCTTTGGAGAGAAGGGTAGCCAGGGAAATAAGGACAGTCATTCTCTTCTAGAATAGACTTTTTATTAACAGCCACCAAAACAACAAAATTACTGTTCTCTGCAATCAGGGCTCAGTAACATTCTTAGACAGTTCTTTTAAAATTTCAAGTATTATCCAAGTATTGGGCAACATTGCCTAAATGTCAAATACATACCAGATTTAAAAGTCTTGGTGCAGGGGCACCTGTGGGTGGCTCAGTTGTTTAAGCGTCTGACTCTTGATGTTGGATCAGGTCATGATCTCCCAATTTGTGGGTTCGAGCCCCCGCTTGGGATCCTCTGTTTCCTCCTTTCTCTTCCTGTCTCTCTCCCTCTCTTTGTCTCAAAATAAATAAATAAACTTAAAGAAAAAAGTCTTGGTGCAAAAAATAAAGAAAAAGAGAAATGAATTTTTAAAAAGTATTAATTTTATATTGCTTTCATTTCAAAATAAAATTTGAGACATGTTTTATTAAAGTAAATCTATTATTAAAATTAATTTCACCTGGTTCTTTTTCCCTTTTTAAAAACATGTCTATTAGAACCTTTAAAATTGTGCATATGTTTCCATTATATTTCTCGGGACAGCACTGCATCACACTGAGGAAAGTTCATGTCTACGCTCACTGGGCAAGGTAAACCAGCTCAGGATTTCATGTGAAATGTGTGGAAAGAAATACAGAAAGCTACTGTATTAAAGAAGCTACTATATTAATGAAGTTTAAACATCTTCATAAACTACCAATTTCTTTCTTAAATGTGTCGGTGACATCTTACAGTGAGACCCCTATCTTGAATGGTAGGAAAAATAATCAATGTGGACTCTGAATTTGTCAACATTTGGGTAATCCATTAATTCTAGGAACTTAAGCCTCAGGGGGAAAGGAAAACCTTAAATGTTATAGGATACAAGAATTTTTCAGCTACAGTCAGAGATTGGTTTTGTCCATAGCCAATTAATCCATTACATGCCATACATGTTCTGTCTCTTTAAAATAAATTTTAAAAAATTATTAAAAGGACATTAAAATTATCTTAAGTTGTGAATTTGCAACATGCAAACAAAAGCAGATTTGCAAAATGGGCAGCAATAGTAGACCTCCAGTATAAAAACACACATCCTTCAACAAAAGAATTATAGTGTTATTTTATCTGAACTGATTCAATGTGACATTGACTTCAGAATTCATATATTCACAATAGATTTTGTTTTGTGGTTATTGTGTAAAGAGGATTTTTAGATAAAATCTCATCCTAAAATATAAAATCAATCTTTCCTGGTATAAGGGAGAGTAGCTAATCACATATTTTACAGCATCATATAGACAGAGCAAATTTACTTCTCAGTATATTACCTTGATATAAAAGTCCTGGTCTAGGAGCGCCTGGGTGGCTCAGTCGGTTAAGCGTCCGACTTTGGCTCAGGTCATGATCTCACGGGTCGTGGTTTCAAGCCCTGTGTCGGGCTCTGCTGACAGCTCAGAGCCTGGAGCCTGCTTCGGATTCTGTGTCTCCCTCTCTCTCTGCCCTTCCCCACCTCATACTCTCTCTCTCTCTCTCTCAAAAATAAATAAATACTAAATCTTTTTAAAAGTCATGGTCTGTCTTTCTCTTTAAAAATTCTTTGTCTTCATTTACTTCGTTCCTGCTACAGACTAAATTTTTGTACTCCACTCCACCCCTTCAATTCATATGTTGAAACCTAATCCCCAAACTGATGTTTGGAGGTGAGGTCTTTCCTGGGTGATTAGGTCAAGAGTGGAACCTTCATAAATAGGATTAGGGCCCTGATAAAAAGAGGCCTCAGAGAAATCTCTCACTCTTTAGCCGAGAGTCAAAAGACTGTCTATGAGTGGCTTCTCAACTTCCAGAACCGTGAGCAATAAATATTTGTTGTTTATAAGCCCCCCTGTCTATGATAACTCTGTTATGGCAGTCTGAATATGCTCAGATAGTTCCCTTGTTAGTTGAAAATTTATAACTAATAAAATCCATGGCCAGATATCTTCAGTCTCACAGTCGTTATACTTTGAGATAAGACCAATTCAAGGCCATGGAGATTAGTCATCAGCTGAGATTTTTCTAATAGGAGAAGGGATAAATAACATGACTGGTAAGTAGAAAGAGTGTGTGTGTGTGTGTGTGTGTGTGTGTGTGTGTGTGTGTAGGGAGAGATAGAGATTTTTTTTAGAGAGAGGGAGAGAGCGCGCATGAGTGAGTGGGGGAGGGTCAGAGGGAGTGTGTGTGAGAGAGAGACAGAGACTCTTAAGCAGGCTCCATGCCCAGCATGGAACCTCGACCCAGACTCAATCCCACAACCATGAGATCATGACCTGAGCCGAAATCAAGAGTTGGAGGTTCAGCCAACTCAGCCACCCAGACACCCATATATACATTTAATAGTATATTAAGCCAGGAAACATTCACCTCATATTTATATTTCTAAGTGTGTTCTTTTCTTTGATGTGGAAACAAATAATTTCCATACCAAAGCTATAAATTAATTCTACCATAGTTGAAAAATAGGAATGAGAAAGTTGTATGAACTACTTTTTCTTGGGGGTGGAGCTAGTAACTTTTCCTCTCAAAAACCTGGAAAACATAAAAAAAAATACTTCTAAAACTTAACAAATAGTCCTCTCTCCCAAAAAAGTTATGAATTTTTCGGTTACTTTATTCTTCAAGCATTGTCTATTAAAACACAGTCACCGTCAGTACTTACCTTGTTGATACTTCGAGTCTCATACATAAGCTGGGGACCCGTGTTTTATCTCAAAGTTTACATAAACCAGGAGACTAGACGTCTAATAATCCAGCAAGAGTCAGAAATCAGTATTTAAATTTGCAAGAAAATTAAGTAAATGGTTCTTTTTTCTTATATCACCATCGAGTTGATTTATTGAGAACATAATTTTCTTCCAAGTTCATAGGACAGAGTAATAAACCCAGTTATATAGTGCGCTATATATCTTTGACTTCTTTTTAGAAAGGATATCTTATTGTTTGTTCTTCTTTTTTTTAGCCCTCAGCCATATGTTTAGACTCAGCCTCTTCTTTCATGCTAAACAGCAGTATTAAAGCCATAAAATAACCTACGCACAATTTTGAAAGCAGTAGATAAATGTTGTCTTTTCTACTGTGGGTATTTGTATATTTACTCATTCATTCTAAAAATATTTCTCAAAAATCTTCTTTGTACCAGAAACTGCAAAACATTATAGATACTGAGATAAGTAATGTCAAATAGGTAAGGGGATATACAGAGCTAACATATCAATAAAGAGTTAACTATAGGGGCACCGGGTGGCTCAGTAGGTTTAGTGTCTTACTTCGGCTTAGGTCATGATCTCGCAGTTTGTGAGTTTGAGCCCCGCATCGGGCTTGCTGCTGTCAGCCTATCAGCACAAAGCCACGTAGGATCCACTTCCCCCTCTCTCTAACCCTCCCCTGCTTACACTGTCCCAAAAATAAATAAATATTTTTAAAAAGAGTTAACTATAATATGTAATGTAATTGAAGCTGATATATGTATATATAGAGAAAACCCACCACTGTACAGGGTGTTTCTGGAAGGCTTTTTCTGGATGAAGGCTGGCCAGAGCAGAACAAGATGGCATGGCTTGGAGTGGCCGAATGAGGAGGTGGCATGTTTGGGACAGAGGACTATGGATATGAGAATGTCTGCATGAAAGAAAGAAAGGTGAATGGGAAAGAAGATATAATTGCTCATTCTCTAGTTGCTTCGCATTCAAGGTTTTGCCTTCCTCACTCAACGAGTAACTCCACAGTGATTACTGATTATCAATAATGTTCTCGTTATACATCAATTCTGTACTTTCACAAGGACAAGGTGACGTGTACCGTGTACTGTTGACATCGCTCCAGTGGAGTTGATTGATGCTTATGATGTTTTGGACTCCCTTCAAATCTGGGTATTGGGCAGTATCCGAATGCTGACATTTAGGTCAAGAAGATGTTATCTTCTTTTAGATAATGAGTGAATGTCCCAAATCCTCAACCCAAGTAATGTTCTCAATCTTTAAAAGTTTAGCTACCTTTTGAGGTCACTATTGCAGTGACACTGTGAAACACTGCCTCGAAAGAGACTCCCCGTGCTTCCCTGCCCCGTGATTCCTGCCTCCACAATATCCTGGGATGGAAAATTTTGCCTTGAACTTAGTTCCAGTTGGACGACATCTCCTTCTCTGTGCAGACATGACAGATCATTACGGTGAAAATGAAATAGTGAGAATATATCCGTTTCAAGAACTTATGTCAGAAAGGCTTCTTTCTCTTTGCTACATGAGAATCCTTTCTTCAGCAAGCTGAGAAGGTAGATGTCACTTGGATTCAACTTATTTACAACGAAAAAGAAAAAGGAAGTTTCTTTGCCACCCTTTGGACTCAGCTATTTCACTTTAAACTAACTAAATAAATGATGTCCTGAAAATTACAACTTTCAAACTAAATATTATATGTTTTATATTACCTTACTGCTCTTAAATTCTGAGACTAGGTATGAAAATAGTCCTTGTTTGAATTCCAGTGGTGACTTTTGAATTTTTCTGGGATTAGAGAATGAAGTACCTACAGAAGTGTCCAGAATATGTATCATGGTCGTAACTGAATTTAGTAAAAGGAGAAAGGTTCAAACTGTCTTCAGCTTTCAACAATGTTTTGAACAAAGTAAAATTACCGTGACAGAAATATAAGTAAATATTTTGACTATATTTCTTATACATATTATGCACCAAAATTGCATTATAAATGTTTGGAGGTGGTTAAATAGTTACTCACAGTTGGCAATAATATGTCCAGATGATGTGAAACAGATAGGTTCTGCTTGTTATCAAATGGACTTTCTACCGTTCTTCTACTAGGGAAGAATTCAGCAAGAAATTCTCAGGCATTTGCAAACCTCCTCATAGCTTTCATTTATTTCTACTGAAAGTCTGGATACCAAAAATAAAGAGCCATTGTGTGTGATTATCATTATCTTTATTGGGACTGAGATTGTAAACTCTATTTACCATCAAGTGCGGAAGCCTCTCATCTGTCTAAATTAAGAAATCACATCCCTATTTTAGGATAGAGAGGGCGCCGGCATTAAAGGTCAAGGGCATGAAGACTATTTGCCGTTTCTTCTCCCTGAGTCAGTAGCGATCAGGAGACTCAGACTAGAGACAGGAGTAGTGGGAAGAAGCCAGGGCGGAAAGACACAGTTCTTTCAGCCCTGGGACCAAAATCGCTGCCATTCGTTATCTTTTATCATTTCCTAAATGCAAACGAAAGATTAAGGTGAATCCAATTAGCTGTAGTTTTGTAATGAATTCTTTTCATCTCATAATCAGCCCAGTCTGTTCCTGGTAGCAGCTCTAGAGGGGCAGTCTGGTTCTGCTGGTAGGAAAGCAGATATGCAATTTTGGGCATCCCAGGAGAGCAGGATTGAGAGTCATTGGGTTACCGTCCATAGGGGTACTGAATCATACCGTCTTGGCAGAGGGAGGGTTGGAATGGATACTGGTGCCGACATAGGAAACTTAATGGACATTGAATTCCTTCTACATACTAGGCTTATTATAGAATTTGCCTTGGATTTTATAATCAGATTGTATGTATACATAACTAACTCCTAAACACTACGTTCACATCTTGTGATATTTAACGATTACTACTTGTAAAATGTCAGACAGGGAAAGACAAATACCATATGATTTCACTTATATATGGGATCTATAAAGCAAAACAAATGAACACACAAAACAAAACAGAAACAGACTTATAAATACAGAGAAAAACCTGGTGGTTTCCAGAGGGGAAGGAGTGGGGGAATGGGCAAAATAGAAAAAGGTGATTAAAAGGTACAGACTTCCAGTTATAAAGAAGTGAGACACGGGGTTACAATGTACTGCATAGGGAATACATTTAATTTAAAAAATTAAAGATAAGTACTGAAAATCTTTTAGAGACAATCCCTAACATACAGATTGTATTACAGAAGCTCATAACTGGATGAAATGGAATTTGGGAATATATTTGCCTTTTGAAACTGAGTGATGCTGAGTAGTGAGTATTCAAAATACAGTTTGCTTGAACCTATCAGTATATGTGGTCTAGTGTATGTTCATAATCACATAAGAGAACAAAACTTTGAAACTACTTTTAGAGTGTCTCAATTTTATGAGTAGTGAATGATACCTATCCACTGTTTAGAAACTAAAAGTGATTAAAAAAGATTTACAGTTCATTTGCATGGTTTTTAACTTTTATGTTTTCTTGCACAAGAGGACAAAATTGGTCTTTTCTTCCCAATGTTTGTATATCAATAGTTTTATATTCAAGGAAACAGTTTCTTGAGATAGTTTTATCTTTTTTTTTTTTAACATTCTTCATCAGATATGCATGTCTCTGATTACACAGAAGGGCAAGGTAGGGAAAGAAGAGCAGTGTTTCCTCTTTTAAACAGTCTCCAGAGCATGAAAGAGTGCTGAAGACCATGGTCGCCACTTCCAGACCCTTGCCCCTCTTGCATTGATTCTCTTGGAATTGAGCCAGATTTCTTTGAAATGAATGTGAAATCCTCTATTTGAAATCCTCTGTCTCTGTGTTCCTTGTAAGAATGAATTTTCCAAGGAAAATCCTCAATAGCTCCTAACCTTGACATTTAGTCTGGACTAAAGCAACCTTCTCACCGTACAATCAAGCCACACAGCGGATCCCCTAAGAAGCTGCCTGGACTAGTTCATATTACGTGAAGAAGGAGAAGCTGCTAATTTTGAAACTCCTGAAAAAAAACACAATGGTGTTAAGCGTCCTTCTCCTTAAGGTAGAGTCTAATGACTTTACCAGGCCTTTCTTTGGAACTTACACGAGAAGTTAGTACCTGGTTAGACGGACCTCTAAGCTTTGAACCGTGTTCAGCATTTAATCCAATTGAGTAAACATTCATTGACCTCTCACAGCCAGGTACTGGAGTGAGGGATTATGTGATGAAAAACGACAGACCTTTCCAAATAGCTCACCACAACCCGTAAGTCAAGGGCAGGAGATGTACAGAATAAGTGCAACTGTAAATAACTGTTCAAGGTACAACATCAGCACCGAGTGAAAGAAGAGCAGGTGATGGTGGGAGTGGCCGGGAGAATTAGCAGCTGGTTGGAGGACCAACAGGAACTCGCTATGAAGAAATGGGAGATACACAATCCCAGACAACAGCCTATGCAAGCCTACGGTCATCGGGAAGATCCAGATCTGGTCGGAGCATGAATGGTTTGTTTTATGTCTGAAGTGCAACTGTGCAAGCTGAGGGAGAGGGGACGGGGTCGGGGGAAAGGAGCGAAGGGCCCGGTCGGCTTTGTATAAACCTAGGGCTTTTTCCTGGAGACCGTGACATAGAGCGCAGACTTTTAAAGGAGAAGGAGACACAGTTATATTTGCTCTTGTGAGGATCTTCTGAGCAGTCAGGTGCATAGGTTAGAAAGAGAAATCAGGGGCTAATAGCCATGGACAGAAAACATACTCATTTTCCTAGTTGAAGCCTGAAATAATGACATCTGATGTTATGATAATATATCATGATAGTCTGAATGAAGGAGTGGTATTGAAATGAACCAAGGAGGTGATTACAAGAGAAAGAAGCCGGCTTGATAGGCCTGGTGACAGATGGGAGGCGGGTCATTCTGAATGTGCTGGTGGCATCAGCAAAATAGGGACAGATGTTTTTAAACAACTTCACCGAGGTAAAATTGACATACGAGAAACTGCACATGCTTAAAGCGAAACGTGGACAAGTTTTTATAATGTGTGCGTATTGTGTGGACATATCCGTTACCCCCACGAGTTGCCTTTTGTCCTTTTCTAATTTTTCTCTGCGCACTTCTGCCCCTTCTCAGGCAACTGCTGATCAGCTTTCTGTCACCCTAGATTAGTTTGCAATTTCTAGAGTTTGTATACATGCAATTATACCATAGGTGCCTTTTTTCCCTCCAGATTTTCATTCGACATACTTATTTCGAGATTCAACTGAGTGTGCCCATCGATAGTTCCTTCCTTTTTATTGTTGAGCATTCTTCCACAGTGCGGTCATGCCACATTTTGTTTATCCAGCCAGTAGTCCATGGAAATTTGAATTGTTTTTGTTTTTGGCTATGACAAACGAAACTGCTATGACATTTGTATGCAAGTCTTTGTATGGACAGATGCCTTCTTTTCTTTTGGATAAATGCCTGAGATTGGAATGAGTTCCTCATACGGTAAATGTAGGTTCAGTTTTGTTTTTAATTGCAAGTTTTTTTCCAAGGTGGTTACATTTCTTTGGTTAACATATGAGAGTTCTGGCTTCTCCAGATTCCTACCAACCATATCACGGCTTACCATTTTTATTTTAGCCATTTTAATAGGTGAGTAGTAATATTTTGCTCTGATTTTAATTTCTGTTTCCCTGACTAAAAGGTGTTAAGCATCATTCATGTCTTTATTTGCCATCAGTGTATCTTTTGATGGTGTTCGTTCAAATCTCAGGCCCCTTTTTGTTTCTTGATTTAGGTTGTTCGTTTTCTTGTTATTGTGCCAGGATAGTTGAATTACTTACGGTCAGAGGGAATTGGAGTTAAACAACGTAGTTTTTTGATGCCAGGAACTCCCTAAATCTTAACTTAGGCCATGAGCGGACAGAGAAGGGTTCATCAATGCTGGGCCACGCCTCGATATATGCCTGCAGGCGGGTAAGCAATGGTATAGCCCTGAATAACTAATTATGAACTCACTGGGTTACACATATCTCTATGACTTTCAAATGGCAATTTCCAATGGAAAAAAACTATCTGCCAGTAATTTAACGTTAGGAGTGTGATCAAACCAGGCAAAAGTCTAGGAAAAAAATTTTGTTTGGAGATTCCTATATTATACCTAATCTCAGATGTCTTCTCTCAAATAATCAGCGTCACTGTGTTTCTCCCTGAGTCCTCAGAGTTCTTCACGAGGGGCACAGTACTGCTCCAGATCAACATTTCATATCTCTCATTTTTGCAGCCACCAAATCCATGGTTTTTGGTTATTGATTTTTTTTCACCGTATTGTGTGAAAGCCTTGTCTCAACTAGCACTGTAACACTGGCATATAGGCGTAATGCTTACTTGCCTAAGCAGTGGAATATTTTATGCCAGTTAAAATACACACATCACCAGAAAGCCCTTAGGAAGAAAATTTAATTATAGTAGCAGACTGTTACAGGAGACGGTTTTATCTTTTTGTTTACGGACAATCTTAAACTTTCTTCATAAGGATAGCTGGCTGCCTGCATGTAGAGTTCCCTCACGTCACGTTATTGATAATTTACTCTTCTTTATTCCTTCTTAGTCGTTGTCATTTATTATGAATCATGGGGAGAAAATAAGGACATAGAAAAACAGAGTCAGGAGAGGGAGGCAAATTGAACATAGAGTAGAAGACCCAGTTTTGAAATACTATTTATGGATTTGAAAAGTAGTTGGAGCACTTAAAAGGGCAACTTTTATATAAGCTATAGAACCAAAAGCCATATGCTAGGTAACTCCTAGAAAATAAGTAACCAGGAATGTTACAGTCTAAATTCTGTCCCGCCCGCCCCCACAAAAGATGTGTTAGGGCCCTAACCCCAAGTACCTAAGAATTTGATCACATTTGGGAAAAGAGTTATACCAGATGAAATTAGTTAAAAAGAGGTCATATTGGAGTAGGACAGACTTTTAATCCAATATGACTCACGTCTTCATAAAAACAGAGAAGAGAATATGAAGTGAGGCACACAGCTATGTGACGAGAGAGACAGAGATTGGATAATCCAGCTGCAAGGCAAGGAATGCCAAGGTTACTTCCAGAAGGTAGGAAAAGACAAGGAAGGATTCTACCCAACGTCTTAGAGGGAGCACGGCCCTCTCAACACCCAAATTTTGGACTTCAAGCCAGTAGACTGTGAGCTAATAATTCTATTGCTTTAAGCCACCCAGTTTGTGGTACTATGTTATGGCAGTCCCAGAAAACTAATACAATGAGCAAACCTATTTTAATAGAGCCTTAGGAATCACATGAAGATATAGTTTATATGCAAAAACTTTTAATATTCACGAGGCTAGCAGTACCTTGGGTTAGAAAAATCGGTAAATTCTCATTTGCCCTCATTTCCTTTGGGTTGCAGGTTGAGTTCCTTTGAAGAATTCTTAATGATGGTTCCAGGTCTGAGTTTTCAGTAACTAATTTCCTCTCGTATACTAGCTTATTCCTTGTTTTCAGGTCATTCTTCACACATGCTTCATGAGCTGCCCGTCCTGACTGAGACACACGTTAACTCAGGGAGTTAGCATACGGCTACCCAGACCAGGATGTGAACAAGCAATGTTTGCACTCGTGGGAAATAGAAATCCTGAAAATGATAATGAGGGGGAGGGCATGATACAGCTCTCACTTTGAAGAATATAATTTCGGTCTTTTCAAAAGAGAGAGAGAGGGAAGCCCATTAGTTAATAATCATTGAGAGAAATGGAGAACTAGGTTGGATATAGGGCAGAGGGGTGGAGAGGAAGGCAGCATGAAGGGAACTTTGCAGACAAACACACGTGGGTGACAATGAGATGAGGGAGGGAGGGAGAAAGAAAGAAAGAAAAAGGAGACCAAGGAATAATTCCTTTGGAACACTTTATCCGCATTCTTCAATGCTTTAGAAAGTCATGTCAAAGGCTGGCTGAGGCCCCTGAAACTGTTTTCTCCTCTGGCTCTTTTATGTGCTGTTTATGTTCAGTTTTCCCCTCTGTTGTCCTACACGTTGGAGCAGAAAGTGCCGGCTGGTCAGTCACTGTGTGGGCTCTGCTGTTTCCAAAACACATAGCCTTCCTCTCCCCATCGTAGACTAGTTAAATTCATTCCAACCTCAATAAACAGATAATTAACAACTGAGTGTTATTTTTAGCCCAGGAAATGTGTTAGCCAAGATAGGCTGAGGAGCTGTTGTCAGGGAGGCAGAAAGGAGTTCGGTGGCAGGAAAAGAGATTACCGAGCAGAAAGGAAATGACTTTCTTTTTGACCTTGAGACTAGAGTGAAAAACTTGTCTGTTTATAGGATCTAACACATTTGAAACAAATATAGCTCTTCACTTATATCATTTATGTGTATAAATTGTCAGAGGAGAGGAGAGACTGCGTTCTATGGTATCAACTGTTGTTTCTGAAAAGAAGGTATAAAGATCACCCTATCGTGCAGGGTCTTGTATGATTTAATTTTCTCAGAAAGATAGGCGTGATGTTACGTTAAGAGGGAAGGGAAGGAGGGGAAAGGGGCCGTACCGTTTCGTCTCATAAGGATAACTAGTATTCATTCGCATTGGGTCTCTTTTTTCCCTTCTGGATTCTTATTCTAAAGGAAGAGAGTGGAGGAGATTTTGGTCCTCAGTAAATGTCTCCCCAGGAGATTGTGAGGACCAAAAGTGGAGCACGCTTGTGAACGTCGTACTACTCACTGCAGAAACTGTTGGCGGTCATCAGAGACGGGAATTGGCCCACTGAAGGCTGGCCAGGACCGGGACCAAACCTACTTCCATTTTCCATTGACCGTACTCACCTCATATGCCCCTACATGATTCACAGTCAAATGGTGGTTTCTTCAAAACTGTGTAATTGTCTACCTCCACGTCTCTCTTCATTTTTAAGAAAACTTGTAGGTAGCCACCTAGAAATAACTGGAAGTTTTTCATCTACCTTCCATGACAGTTTAAGCCAATCTTTCATATACCCTGAAGAGAGGTATTGATGATGGATAGGGAATTTATACCAACCGTTGCCCTTTGTGATTTTCAGAGAGCTAGCAATATCTATTGACTCCACCTCCCCGTTACCTATATTGGGTTTTGTTTATTTGCCGTGTTCAATAATTTAATGCATTCAACATTGACTTTATCACCTCCTACCTTATTCCCTTTGCCTCTGCATTTTCGACTTCCCATTACTGCCCACTCACATCCCAGCTCAGTTGCCAAACCAGTTTTGAATCTAGGCCCAGAAATGATGTAAGAAGTTCAATCCTGCCCCTGCCTCACCAACATGATCAGATGGAGTTCGGTTGTCATCTTCCTTTCTGGATGCGGAGACATCAGAACCGGTGCCCTAGAAATATGCTTTGAGTTACTCCTTGATTCCCAATCTGCAAATATGAATTTGGCATTTATGTCCAAGGAGAGTAATCAGGTGATTTGATGACTGATGGAGATTCTTTGAACCCGACAGAGCCACGGGGTTTGTTGGCCAATATGGTTTGCAGAGAACAGACTCTAACGTTTACCAGTCTTCTTGACTGATCTCAAGCTTTTTTTTTGTCAATATCTACTCAGATATGATTAAATCTTCACTAATTTTTTACCTTTTAATGAGTCTAATAAAAACTCAATTAGTCAACTGTTTACCTCATTGGTATTACCTTATGCTTGAATAATTATTAGTATCTAGGTAAGTTCCTCATAGAATCTTTTAAAACTAATCCCCTATTTTGTGACATTCCATTAATTAAAATGAAGTTATATAATATGTAAATATATATTAATTGACATAACGGCAATACTCTGTAAAATTCTGAAAGCGAATAAATACTACATATTTTTGTATAAAACCATGAATAACTGTGGGGCACCTGGGTGACTCAGTCAGTTGAGGGTCTGACTAGATTTCAGGTCAGGTCATGATCTCACAGTTTGTGAGGTCAAGCCCCGTGTCAGGCGCTGCACAGACAGCATGGAGCCTGCTTGGGATTTTATCTCTACCTCCCTCTCTGCCCCTCCCCCGCTCACTCTCATTCTCTCTCTCAAGATCAGTAAATAAACATATTTTTAAAAGACTGTGAGTAACTGTGTATGTATATTGACAATATACAGTATATTGTCAATATACATATCCTTGTGTATGTAAACACATGTGTGCATACGCAATAACGGTAGTGCCTAGCATTTATTGAACATGAGTATCATCTAGGAACTGCTGTATTCTTCATGTGCTAGTTCAGTTAATTTTATAATGACTTTATATGGTAAGTGTTTCTATTATCCCCATTTTACAGATCAGGAAAAAAGCACACTGAAAATTTAATAATTTATTAGCATTCCCACCATCAGGAAACAGCAGATCCAGGATTCAGGTCCCAGTGGGCTGTTCCAAGGCTTGTATCCTCTTAATGTCTAAAACATCCAAATATATAAGACAAAGATAATGTGACTTGTCATTTTACTTTAAGGTCATGATGGTGATGCCTAGATTAAAGATCAGTCGGACACTAGGTATGAGACTTTGTTTTTCCTTTTCTGATCCGGGTTCTCCATGATCTACTCATGTGCCTCCGATTCACTGCACCTCAGTTTGTTTCGTGCTCGTCTCGGTCTTTCCAGGCATTTATATGGTGAATTAGTCAGCTCTTAACCTCTGGCCACCGTTGCACTGCGTTCAGCTTTTCTGTCTGCACCACACTTCAGTGACTGATGGGGATTACTCTTAATAGTTTTGTGTTTACTCCTGTAATTAGATATTATGCTAATCTGTGCCACAGAATATGTGTTAGATGTGTGACTTCTACGCATCTGACAGCAAAGCCATCATCATGAACTAAACCTTCCTGTTCATAACCTCAATAAGAGGACTGATGTTAGGTAAGGAAAGGAAAAGTGATAAAAGTGGAAAAAATTAGAAAAACTGGAAGACTATCCTATATTATTCAAAAAGTGTTTTTCTGTAAAACAGTAGTTCTTATCCTTTGCCCCTGCACCCACAACATCAGGATCACATGGAAACTTGGTAGAAATGTGAAGTTTAGGGCCTCACCTTGAACCTATTGAATCAGAACTACTGAGGTGGGGCTCAGGAACCTGGATTTTAACAAGCCTCCAGGCACCCCTGTTGCTTACTCGAACTTGCGAATGCCCACTCAGTGGCTACTTCCCCTCACCCAAGTTCTTATACGACTCACAGCTGGATTTAGCTGAAAACAAATTCCTGCATGCATATACACACCACACACCCAAGGACCTCCACTCCCTCACAAACAGACTTGTCCCTAGGATTCATAAGTGTTCAAATATATGTTTACACTGAATTAAAACTACTCTGGGAGCATTTATCAGATACAACAAATGTCGATCTTATTGAGCAAGTCCTAAGTGGGACCTAATATTTTGTATTGCTGAAGAGCTTTCAGTTGACGCCAGTGCAGCTGGCCTCGGCGCACACCGAGTGGCGAGGATCTAGACTCAAGCATTGCCTCAATAAAAATTTCACCTGCGTCTCAAAATATGACTCCGGTTTCCCTTTATACTCTAGCACTGGTATATTCGCCATTGATGATGACCTTCCAGCCCAAGGGATAGCTCGTCTGAACATACCTGTCTCCATCCTCAGGTTTTTAACATGATATTCTCTCAATCTAAATTAGAACACAGCCGCCTACTGCTGTGTCTCTCAAAATTCTACCTGTTATTTCAGACTTCACTAGCAAATCCTATTTCCTGTCTTCAGTTTTCCCAGATTTCCCAGCTTGTGCCATGTTGGGCACAATCCCTCCTATACTCTACCTCTTTTTTAGCACATCATATAATGTTCTGTTAAAATTTCACTGATCTGTACCATAGAATACAAGCCAGATGTGTGACTTGTGTGCATCTGACTGCTAAGGCATCTTCACTGAACTAAATTTGCCTGTTCATAACCTCAGTAAGAAGACTAACCTGAAGTGAGGAAAGCAAAAAATAGAAAAATAGAAAATATTAGAAAAACTGGAAGATTGGTCACACGATCAGTCTCCAACATATGTTAAGTTCCCAGATGACAGATTTATCTGGTTCTTAACAGATCTGGGTCCTCTCCCCACTTATCTAGCCAATGTCCAAGTCGTAGATGATGTTATTTGCTTAATTAAATTAGGGAGGGCAAGGTGAAAATGATGTTTGATTCATAAAGTAGCAGCGTCTGATCAGTTATGCATTATTACTGTGCTCCGGGAGACCAGGATTGTTTTAATTAGGAGCACGACGAAAGCTATCTCTAAGAAACAGGGAGAGACTCAGATGGTTAAAGGGCATTAGGAGCTATGAAGGAAATTTGGGATTGAAGTTGAAGAAAGGGTTTTTCGTTATGGACAAAATAATTCCCCAAAGCTCCTCTGCCTGCAAATAATCCTTAAACCTTGCTATCAACATTACAAAATGAGCTGTTGAAAAGCAGAGGAAATAAAACCCCAAAGGATATAGATTATTTTTTAATTGCTCAGAAATAAACATTAAGACCCAGAGGAAACTATGGTCCTTTTTAAGCAAAGAAATCAGATCTCTGTAATATATTTAACTCAAAAGTTTCAGCTCTCTTGAGACTCAACTCAATTCTCAACTCTCATGTCACTGTCCCACTTACTCAAGATGCATAAAGTAGCCAGGATGGTTCTTCGCAGATACTAGATTTCGCTCTTATAGAGGATGTGGCTGCAGGCTGAACTTTGGACACAAAATTTTAAACTAGAAAAAGTACTTAACAACTGAAAAGATGAAATACAAATACCAAGACAAATACCAAGTAAATCTATGGTTATTTTAATTACTAGGACTCCATTAATTTTGGAAATCCCTTCTGTTTGTTACTTTCATCTCCAATTAATATTTAATACCTGCCCATGTAGTAGTGAGGTTTCTTGTTTGTTTGGTTTTGAGTTTGGGGTTTTTGTTTGTTTTTACTCCGTAGCTTTCTCCTCTTTCAACATTTTTGTTTGTTTGTTTCCTTTATGGTGTTGATTTGTTGACTGCTTTAGTATTTTGAGTAGTCGTTTTAAAATTATTCATACCAGATCTCTCTTTATTTGTAAAAATTAGATTTCATTAATCTTTACAGTTTATTTAATATATCAAATCCCATGACTCAGTGATTCGATAGATCGTCATGAGATCGGGCTTTTGAAACTCTTTTAAAGGTTATTGCAAGAGAGGGATAGCAAATTTTTGCTTTTTTTTTTTTTTTTAGTGTCTTTTATAAATGTGTGGCACCAATGTGAATTTGAATGTTTCTAATGTTTTAATATGAATTTTATTGTGATGGCAGGAGTCGTGCTAGAATTGGCCAACAGCTGCAGGGAGAAAAGAGGCTGTAACCCAGTGTTTCCTGAAGAGACACCCCACTTCTCCCAGTCCTGTAAGGGGCGTTCCTGTGACTAGATGTGCAGTAGGAAGATGAAGCAGAAGAGGCAGGGGCTCTGAGCTCCCAGCATGCTGCAGGCAGAGTGAAGGCCCGTCTGGAAAGGGCTTTGCTGGAATGGGCCAGTGGCAGGTGACAGAGATAGGATGGCCCCTCTCTGAGGGTGTCTTTCAGAGGGAGTGGGGGTAAAGCTGAGTGTTGCTCTAAATAATCCAAGTAAACCAAGAGGCTGGGGGTTGGGGAAGGAAGAAAGAAAGGAAGGAGGAGACAAAGAAGAGATGAAGTACAGGATAGAGCATGAAGGAAAGAAAAAGGAAAACATGGAAAGAAGGGATACATGAGGCAGTGAAATGTTTAAATCTACTTTAGCAATTAGACTCTAAAAAATTCTGTAATATAGAAGTTTAATTCTTTTAATTCTTATTTTGGTAACTAATTTAACTGCGAAACCCATTTTTTTTTTCATGGAAAATGCTGGTGTAGACATGTAGTGAACAGGTGTAGTAGAAAGAGGATGCAAAACCATTGTGAGGGCATTTAGATTTACAGTGATTCTTAGGAATACTTGTTGGGTTATTTTAATCCTATGATTAGAACAAATTTGTAGTCAAATAATATCTAAATTTGGGGAAACTAGCATATTATGTACACTCGCCGCTGCTCTTACAATCCTACTTCTATTCTTCAGGTTTGCATAAGCTTCACTGTGTCTGTGTCTAGCAGAAAATTGTGTACAGTGTTCATTAACTAAGCACAGATATATACTTTCCAATAAGTAAAGAAAAAAAAAACCTTTTAAGAAAAAAATATTTGTAAAAACTCAAGCCAACCTACTGCTTGGCAATGCAAGTGTTCTAGAAGGACTAAATAATTTGCTTCTTCTAAGTAATTTAACACGTCTATACATGTGTATTAGGCAATAGAAATATTTATCCAAGCAAACCTTAAATGTTCCTAATAAAGTTATTTGTTCAATTGTCCTGGGGAGTCCTGTGTTGTAATGAGATTTTGGCCAAGAAGGGCAGAGGTTATAAGTCCTAGAATTCATCCAGATCATATTGAACGAAGTACATACTTTTCTTTCACTTTTTCTGTGTGTATTAAATACATTATTCATACTTAGTCCCTTATAATGTTTCTTCCGTGTGTGAGGATTAATGAGAAATTCTAGAAACTGCTTGTTAAATCTTGCATTTTCTGGAAGTTTGACTCCCTTTTATTAAGGCCTTTCAGCTGTGCTGAATTCTAATAGTACGAGAAATGTTTTATATGAAAATAAAATAGAAAGAAGATGAAAGACTGATTTGTTTATAGACCCTGGGCGGGAAGGATCGTGTATATGTTGGAGGGGCAACTCTTAAAAAGGACAGGGCTTGTTAATGACTTATCATTCTCTGCCATTCCTCCGCAGACATTATCAGCAAGAACTCCATTTTGACTTCCAAATGCCTGACTTTGACCAGAACAATAGGCAGGGACTGTGTTAAGAAAAGCTATTCTTTGGATTATAAAATTTGATTTTCCTAATTACTTTCGAAGTAATGAAGACAGCTCTCATGATCCAAGTCTTGATGAAGTTCAGTTTTATTTTATCTATATTTACTTAACACATTATTATAAGACAGACTTCTTTGTCCTCTATGTCCTATGATGATTAAGGTGATAAGAAACAGTTGCATGAGAAATCATTTCATGTCTGGCTGATAGGTTTGTACATCTCAACTATTGAATTGCCCTTTTAGTCAATCATCCTTTCTCTCCTTTCACTCTCAAAGAGCTTTTAGTTTGTGATAATCACGGCCCTTTATGTGAACCCAGGGATTTTTTGCTTGCTTACCATCAAGAAAGAGTAAGGGCAAAGTCTTGTCTAGAGGAGACCTATACAGACTAAGACTAAAGAAGAATGATGCCAACTTCTCCAAGTCTCTTACAAGAAACTAAAGCTTCTCTTTCAGTCACTGGTGCCCATAGGGATCCCTTAAACACTTCTCGCCACAGTATGTTTCTCTCTCCCCATAGCTTGCCTCTAATAGCCTTCCCCCTGTCCTCTCTGCTTATACAAACCTGCCCCTTCAGAGCCAGATCCACTGGGAAGCATTCTTGGACCATTTCATCTGAAAGAAATAATTCCCTCTGAATTTATATCAATGCCAAGCTGTCAGCCCCAGTGAGAAAGGTAGTGTATAGAAAAAAAAAATCCTGGACCAGTTACTCAAGCATTTTATCATTTACTAGATACGCAACCTTAAATAAATTCATTGACCTCTTACAACACCCTGTATCCTCATCCTTAAAAGAGACTAAGGTGTATGCTATATCCCCAAAATGTTGGCAAGATAAAACAATGATATGTTTGTGAAATGTTTGGTATATGGTCATTGATTATGCTTAGGCAGGTATTGGTTTTCTTTCCACCAAATTCAGCTACGAGGATTTACATTCTGGTAATCCTAATATGCCTTCATGTATGCTTTTCTTATTGTCTCAACCCATTAAAAGCAAAATTGCTTCTTCTGATGATAAAAGTAGTAAGTGTTTATCATAAGAATGTTGAAAGTATACCCAAATTTAAAAATGAAATCTACCATAATGTCATAACCAGAAAACCACCAGTAAACCAAGAAATAACCACCACTATTGACATCTTTTCTTGTGCCATATACATATATATATATATATATATATATGTCTTAATTCTTATATATGAATGTATACGTGTTTGCCTTTGTACACAACTTTGCTCACTCATCAGTGTGTCCTATGACTAGTCTTGTTCTCCAGTTATATTTTTACTTCTGTACAACCATGATTTCTGTCACATCTGGCTGAGCACATAGCACTATGCCTTGGGTATAAAATATTAAATAAATGGGTTTTATTCACATAATGATTTAAAGGACTTTATGATTATTTAAATATCAAATTATTAATTTTTTAGAAATTCTATTTTTAAGTGATCTCTACACCCAATGTGGGGCTCAAACTCACAACCCCAAGATCAAGAGTCACGTGCTCTTCCAACTGAACCAGCCAGGCACCCGACATAAAATTACTTAAAGCAGAATTTCTGACTTGAAAGATAAATCTGTGGTCTTACTGATGACCTGAAGCCACTGCATGTAACACTGACTCTTCCTTTTCCTTTCTTTTCCCTTTAGTTTGTTGCTCAGCCCAACTGTCAACAACTGCTTGCATCTCGCTGGTACGATGAGTTCCCGGGCTGGAGGAGACGACACTGGGCAGTGAAGATGGTGACGTGTTTCATAATAGGACTTCTTTTTCCCGTCTTCTCTGTGTGCTATCTTATAGCTCCTAAAAGCCCACTGGGACTGTTCATCAGAAAGCCATTTATCAAGTTCATCTGCCATACAGCGTCCTATTTGACTTTTTTGTTCCTGCTGCTGCTTGCCTCTCAGCACATCGACAGGTCAGACTTGAACAGGCAAGGTCCACCACCAACCATCGTCGAGTGGATGATATTACCATGGGTCCTGGGTAAATGTGTTACTATAGAAAATATAATCAAAACGTGTTGCTGCCATGGAATTGTGTTGCCCAGAAAAGAATATCCTTTAAAGTGTGGGACACAGGAATGTTTCAAACAGGCTTGACCATTTAGCTCCAAGGCCTAATCCCCGAACTAAATAAACACTTTCACAAGTTTTAGGAGACTTGTCCCCCAGGTGCGGCCTCTGAAATGTAACCATGGGTTTTAAGATTTCAGATTTTAATGACTTCATGTCCCATGCATGATTTTCTGGGTTTTTTGTTTGTATCCTTGTGTTTTAAAGACTTTTGACGTATCTCATTGGTATACAACCGATCATTCTCGTTTTCTTAATAGATAACACCTTCCAAAAGACATTACAAATCACTCTGCAGAATTTGTAATTCTATATACATAAAAATAACTATAACATTCTTTAAAAATAATTTATTTAAGTTTATCTTTGAAATTATATATTCAACCAAAATAATAGGAAATCAAACTCTAGGACATCCTCCAATCTCTTTCTGTTCTTTTCATAGAAGGAGAACTGCCTTGACCTGTAGCAAATCCTGGTAGGGTAGAAAAGCTTAAAGTAGCTGGTAAAAAAAACTTTGTGTTACTGTCATCTTGTTATTGTAGCCATAGTTAAAATTCACATTTTAATTACCCCTTCCTCTATCCTACTGTGGTTTGCTGAAAAATCACATTTTCTCAATTTAGCTCATCATTTTAAACCTCTCTGGTATCATATCCCTCTCATCATTTAGTAATTAGAAAATATGTGAAAATTTCATGATTCATGGTCTCAGAAGATCAGTTTGGTTTAACTGTCAAAACTACTGGAGAGATTGTAAACTGTGGAAAAGGCAGGAAAAAAACAGGACTATATCTGAATCTGAGATAGATGCACTCTTGGACCTTAAACATAAATACTGTAAGTACTGACAATAAGAAAAGTTCACAAGAACAAGATTCGATATGTTTTACAAATGTCGGAAAACACACCTTCTGAAGTGAACTTTGAAACAGTACATTCTCATTAATATGACATGCATAAAGTGTGATCTTTGCTGAAAGTAGGAGAAAGGCTTAGATAACCTGTGTCTTTATTGCCTAAAATGATTATGACATTGCAGTTGATATTCAATATAAAATTACCCTGCCCGTTCCCGTGTAAATTACATATCTCACATTAGGAATATGTTCTTTATGGGGTTTTCTTTGTAGACAATTTTTTGGAAACAATTCTTAAACAAGCGTTTTGGAGGTTAAGTTTCCCATTATGGATAACTTTTATAGACTGACAAAAAATTGATATTCCAAATGAAATATAGAATATTTAATTTTGAAAAACGCCATAGCTACAATGCTATGTAAGTATGAGCATAGTATTTCTAGACTTTCCTTTATGCATTTAATGAAAATATGTAGACTATTTTCTGTATAGTAAGTGCAGTGCAGGGCAATAGTGATACCACGGTAAAAAAAAAAAATAAGTAAAACAAAAAAGAAGGAGGAATTCCTTGCCCTTACGGAGCTTAAATTTTACTAGAGGAAACAGATAATAAACAATGAGATATGTTACATGTCAGAAAATGGTAAATAATATTAAAAAAAAATAGAAGTTTCAAACCTTTAGTAACTTGTACAGGTAAAAGAGCCATTGGCTGCCTCCTATTTGCAAAACTTGTAATAGAATTTTCCATGAAAGCTGGCTAGAAATCATACCGAAACCTCAGCTGAATGGTTAAGTAAGGTACAAATTTAATCGTGATAATTAAAATTCCAGCCTGGAGAAATATCTTCTATAGGCAACATTTTCTTAAGCTATCCTGACTTCAGGCAGTTAATTTATTTGGGAATTTTTAGGATAAGAAGAGATTACCTAGAATAAAAAAATATATACTAATGATCCTCTTGCTTAAATAACTGGGCATGGAGAAAGAATTTTCTATATCAAATAGATCTGTCGAGGCTAGTGAATTCTAAGTGCCTCATAGACTGAGTTCTAAGTGTTTTGTTAGATCCATAATTATAAGGCTGTATGCACTATGTTATTGGGCTCTTGTAGAAAAAGCACTATATTTGAATACATGCCCAAGTTCTATCACTAAGAGACTATTAAATTATGAGTGGTCACAACCTCTCAGGATTTCCAATATCTTCATTAAAAAAAAATGAAAGATTCAAAGTCCCATTGAGTCCTATTGTCCTATCCTGGGAAGCTATCATTACCAGAGCAGAAAAAATTGTTTTGTTTTGTTTTGTTTTGTTTTGTTTAAGCCAGGGTAGGTGGGAAAGAGACTACAGATAACAGTGTAGGAATGCCTTTGACCAAAGGTGGGATATAGACAGAAAGGCCTGGTCTGATTAGATAACTATATTGATGACCATTCCACCTGTCTTCCTTAATACTGCTTCTGGTAAAAAGTCAGAGGCCAAACTTTTCACAGTCCCTCCACTGCAAGGTTCTAGACTTATAATAACAAGACTGAATAACTTACAGAGAAGTGTATGGCTTGCAAACATGTTTCTCATCATGTTAATTTTCCCAGTGATGAATTGAGGGTCTATGCATGGGTTTCTCTCAAGTCTTCTTGAACCGACTGAGATTTTCAACCCACGTCACTCTGTGGGCTACTTGTTGTTTAAAGAAAGGCTTTTTCCTTCCTCCTCACTTTACTTTCCTTCCCTTGTCATGGGCAGTTTCCCAGACCTATGATATTATAATTTATAAGAAATGATTACTTTTATACCACCCATTTTTTAATCCTGACAAAAAAGATTTTTATTTGTTTTATATATTCATACCATGAATTTTAACTTTTTCTGAGTAGAAAATTTTTCAAACTGTAAAGTTTAAGAAGTATGCTTTTGCTTTGGAATTTCTGTTCTTTCATATACTTTGCTGCATTAAACAATACAAACTTATTTGGTCTGACAGATCCAGATAGCTTGCGATTTCGTACAGTGGCAGAATAATGTTTCCCTGTTATTTTCAATATCTTTCCTGTGGAAGTTCAACATCCTGTTGGCTATTTAAATTGAAGCCTATTGAGTTTTAGGTCTTTAAAAAAACAGTCTGCAATAAGCCTTGTATTCTTCCACTGTGGTATCATGGATAAGCTGTACCTTTGAATGATTTTTCCTTCAAACGTTCTTGTATGGAAGGTTATTGACCCTTCTTTATCCCATCAAACAACTTCAAGAGATCTTCTTGAAGATGTCTGCTGTCAGGATAAACTTTAGCATATAATCAAAGAAATCTAAACGCCTCATGCAGGGATCAAACTTACCATTTAATCATTTCGAGATACAGTCCTAACCAGAAGAGAAAACTAATCACAGGTAATACAGTTAGAACTACCTTAATAGATAGGTAGATTCTAGACACATACACTCCAACACACTCAGACTGTCACATTACTCATTTAAACCAGAGTAAAAAGTGAAATGATAGTTCTATCAAGCTGCATTTGGGCCTGATGACAGACCTATACTTACCAAGAGAGAAAGTGTTATTGGAAAGACTGAATGATGGATTCAAAGGAGTCTGGGGCCAGATTAGAGACCTGGTTTCTTCTCCCTTCTGATGTGCCATGACCTTGACACTCTTAATTTATTCAGGGTTTTGATTTTTAAAATAGAATACCAGGGATATGAAAAATGAATATTCATATCATAAGTTTCCTTTTATGTAAAATTTACATGCAAACTAAATATAGCATGTTATCTTTATATATAAGGAGAATTTATTTAAATTATAGCAGTAGTTTTTTTCTCAAATGGATGCCATTTGTTTCTGAAGGTAATGTGAAGTAAAATATGGGGGGGGAACCCAACTTTATGAATGCTAATTTTTAAGCCCTTCCCAAAATCCAGTTTTGATTTTTCTATAGAATCCATCACAATTCAATTGTAACAATCACATTTGTGTTGTAGCTTATTCCCTGCAAAAAAAAGTGTGCACATATATGTATAAATATATATGTGAAATATTGGGATGAAGACTTATGTTATCAGCTTAGCAAAAAGAAATTATGAAATGGGTTACACTTTTCATAAAAGTAGGCTGTTAATGGAGGCTACCACATTAATAAAGCAGGAAATACTTTGGCCTCAACGAGAAAAGAAAAATGGATGCCGAAGTGACTTGATATTATGTGTGTGCCTAAGAATATGCCATAATTATGTAGTATATAAATCTATGCATGCTGAGCATGATAAGGAGAAGGGTGAACTGAGGAAAAGATGTATCATAGGAAGAAATCTGAGCTCTGTTAAAAATAGCTTCTAGTGGATTCCTAGGCATAAACTAAGAATTGCTCATAATATCCGGATTATACATCTTGCCTATAACACATACTTATTTGACAAATTTTCTCTAGCAAAATTGGCCTCTCATTTCCATGATTTATTTTATATTTTTATCTTTTAAAGGGTTGATATTAACAAATCCGAGCATTTCAATAAGTGCTGCCAAATTGCAAATGTAAAAAGAAAACTTGTGGTCACATTCTCCTAGATAAAGACTCACAAAGACAAACCATTCTATATACGTATATTCTTCCTTTCTTGGGACCATTTCTACATTTTTGTCTAATAGGCATCAAGATCATACAGTCTCAGGTACTCATAGTCTCAGCCTCACTCCTGAATTACCCATCTTCTCAAACAGCCCCCCAAAGACATTCCTGCAATTACAAGAAACAAGTCTATAGTTTCTCCCAACTCTCTCCCTTGGCAAGGCGTTGCAACCACCTCAGCAAACTGGCTGCAGACACACATAGATACTCAAAGACAGCTGCAAAATATCCACCTATTAATTTAAAGAGATTTTAATTTTCAAGAAAGCCAGATAGGGGCCGCCTGGGTGGCTCAGTCGGTTGGGCGGCCGACTTCAGCTCAGGTCATGATCTCACGGTCTGTGAGTTCCAGCCCCACGTCGGGCTCTGTGCTGACAGCCCAGAGCCTGGAGCCTGTTTCGGATTCTGTGTCTCCCTCTCTCTGTGCCCTTCCCCTGCTCATACTCTGTCTCTATGTCTCTCAAAAATAAATTTAAAAAATGTTAAAAAATTTTTAAAAAGAATAAAAAAGAAAGCCAGATAATCATTGCAATATGACATATAATCACCATTTTCCTTTTTATCTGGGGGAGTGGGGAAGTTGAAGGTCACCTTTACCAAGACTTACCATGATTTATCAAGGCCAACACAGTAAAATTTCAAACAATGAAATATCTATGTAGATTTAAATTGTTGTGCACATACTACTGCTGGCCAAATGACTTCTTTATCAGAGAGAAAGTTAAGTATTTTAGGTATTGACAATGCAATACATATCTCATAGCCCAAAAGTGAAATCAACACTGCTCAAGAAAATATTCGGCAA
The DNA here is from genome assembly GCA_030068075.1 of Paguma larvata. Lineage (NCBI taxonomy): Eukaryota > Metazoa > Chordata > Mammalia > Carnivora > Viverridae > Paguma > Paguma larvata. The sequence continues at coordinate 62,913,224 of CM057839.1, forward strand.
CATGATTCAGATAGTTCAAAGAAAGAGGGCGAAAGATGGGGAAACAGGAGTAGATACCAAATGAGGGAGGTAAGAAATGCTAAAGTGGTTTATGTTAGTTCAGAATAACAATAGCAGTAGTACTGACAGCGGTAATAATAGTAGAAACTAAGAACAAAGGCACTGTGCTAAATGATTTGAACTTCAAAGTAATGCCACTTCATTTAATAATAAATCCTATTAGTATCTCATTTCATAGAGAGGAAATAGGCTGAGAGAAGTTAGGTCACTTGTCCAGGAGCGAGAGCTAACAAACAGCAGACACTTGATTCAAATTCCAGTTGGTGTAATTCCAGAGCTGAAACCTTTATCCACCGTAAATCCTGCCCTAAAATTGTGAGGAGTAGAATTCAAGGAGGTAAAAGCAGCCCAAGAAGTCAAGACTCCTTTGCTCATTTGTTTTGTTTCTTAAATTCAACATATGAATGAAATCATAAGGTATTTTTCTTTCTCTGACTGAATTTTTCACTTAGCGTTATACCCTCTAAATCCATCCATGTTGTTGCAAATGCCAAGATTTCACTCTTTTTTTATGGCTGAGTAATATTCCATCATGCACGCACACACACGCACGCGCGCACACACACACACACACACAGAGCATCTTTATCCATTCATCTATCAATGGACATAGACTGCTTCCATAATTTGGGTACTGTAAGTAGTGCTGCATCAAACATAGTGGATGCATATATACTTTCAAATTAGTGTTTTCATATTCTTTGGGTAAATACCCAGTAAGGGAATTACTGGATCATAAGGTAATTCTATTTAATTTTTTAAGGAAACTCCATACTATTTTCCACAGTGGCTGCACCAGTTTGCATTCCCACCAAGAGTGCCCAAGGCTTCCTTTCTCTCCACATTTTTGCCAACACCTATTATTTCTTATTTTTTGTTTGTTTTTTATTTTAGCCATTCTGATTGGTGTGGAGTGATAATCTCATTGTGGCTTCGATTTGAATTTCCCCGATGATGAGTGATGTTGAACCTCTTCTCATGTATGTTGGCCATCCGGATGTTTCTTTGGAGAAATAGTTGTTCATGTCTTTTGCCCATTTTTTAGCTGGATAACTTGTTTTTTGGGTGTTGAGCTGTACAAGTTCTTTATATATTTTTGATACTAACCCTTTATCAGATATGTCACTTGCAAATATTTTCTCCCATTTGTTTTTTAGTTTAGTTGATTGTGTTCTCTGCTGTGTAGAAGCTTTTTTATTTTGATGTAGTCTCAATAGTTTATTTTTGCTTTTGTTTCCCTTGCCTCAGGAGGACATATCTAGAAAAACGTTATGGCCTATGTCAGAGAAATTACTACCTGTGCTCTTTTCTAGGATTTTTATGGTTTTAGATCTCACATTTAGGCCCTTAATCCACTCTGAGTTCATTTTTGTGTATTGTGAAAGAAAGTCATCGAGTTTCATTCTTTTTCATGTTTTACTGCCCCTTTAAGTCAGTGTTTCTTGAAACATGGACAACTGACTGAAGTCATAAGAATTGTGAATTTCTACAAAAAATTTATAGTTTGAATTCTCTCCTTGGTTGATTAATTCAGAAATTCCAGAGGTCTTGGAGCACCTGGGTGGCTCAGTTGGTTAAGCATCTGACTTTGGCTCTGGTCATTATCTCTCAGTTCTTGAGTTTGAGCCATTGGATTCTGTGCTGATAGCTCAGAGCCTGCAGCCTGCTTCGGAGACTGTGTCTCCCTCTCTCTCTGTCCCTTCCCCCAGTGACGCTCTGTCTCTTTGTCCCTCTCAAAAATAAATAATAAACATGAAAATTTTTTAAATTAAAAAAAAAAGAAATTCCAGAGGTATTTAAACATTAAAGATTGAGAATCAGTTCTGGAATCACAATTTCATGCAAATTCTGTATTCACATAAGAGCTTTATTAAGGAGTCTCAACTCTCTAGAATCTAAACGTGAAATAGATTTTTTTCTGATCACTCTCCCCACCCGCCATACCAAATATCCTTTTCCTGTACCTTAATGATATGTCTAGTAGATATCAAGTTCCTGAAACCTTGAGTTATTAAAAAGTAGTCCCAGTTCAGTTTAAAACTTGAATCTTACCAATTTTAAGCTTTCCTCTACCCAGGGCTCAGAGGACCTGGAATTGTCCATCTTTTGCTCTTCCTTCAACCCCAACACTGGAATGGAAAGAAGGGCATAAATTGTTTATGTTCTCCTCCTTGGTGGTTGTTAGGGAAGAGGGGTAACAGGAAAAGTTACAAATCTTCATTAGCTTACTGGGCCCCTGGTCACAGCTCTTTCCTGTTGGTTTTGTGCATCTCCGGTTAATAGTAGGTAGCCTATATGAGAGGCCTTGACTGATGACTCTCCTGATGTGTGCATGGGTGTTCTATAGAGGGCCTTGTGTGCCTCCACACTGTGTCGTCCTCTGGATCCCCGATTCAGCTCTGCCTGATATCTTCCAGTCCCTCAACTCCTCGTAACCTGTAGTTGGCTCCTTCTGGGGTCCTAGGACTCTGGCAAGGACAGGAGGGCATGAGTGCTAAAGCCTAGATTCTTCCTGCCATAAGCACTCACTCCCCAAGGGCATCACGATACCATGCCACAGCTGATGGCCGGAGGTCAGGCTGTGGCCAGCTGCTAAAACATGCTGGCTTTCTATTTTCCCTGGTGAGCTAGACCCAGGGAGAGATGAGCAAGCCCATTGCCTGAGTAGACACTCCAGGAGAGATTGAGATGCCAGCTTTTCCTTGTTGTAGCAATCCCCCACTTCACAAGGGATTTTCTCAGCATCTCCCTCACTTGACTTAGGGAGGTGGTAGTGCAATCACCTTCATCTCTCTCTCTCTCTCTGGTCTTCCTAATTATCACAAAATCTGTACTGCGCTGACTTCATGGCTTTCTCGCCACCTATTCCTAATGCTCTCTCTGTATAGATCATGGGGTCAGAGACCCAAGTGGTTGGTCACAGATCTGGTCCTAATACCTTTTAGTAAGCCCTAGACAGGTTGCGGGTGGCTACAGTTTTCTCTCTTCAGAAAGTGGATAGTGAGGACTCTTGTCTTTACCTTTGTTTGTGTTTTAAGTATGACACTGCGACAATAGAAGCTGCCTCCTAACTCAGTGCCTTTTTGGGTCCAGCATAACGTGATCCTTCACTGAACAAAATAACTACATTTAGATTTCTCCGAGCAAAAGCAAAATTTTGATTAGAGACTACTTTTTTGTTCCCTGATCTGGAAAACAAAACAAAACTCTGCAGCAGGGAGGAATTCTCTTTGTTCTTTTCATCTACATCGATTTGGTGCCACAGCACCGAACTCAGTGTTCTATTAAGAGACTCCCAAGGTCAGATCTCTGGACTAGCTCCTGGGCCACCATAACAAGCCTTTTGAGGCGGCCATAGGTGAAAAGTCAACTTGCTCTTTGTTTGAGGTTATTTATTCTTGGTGTAAATACTGACAGCAAGAGAAGGCGAGACAAGAGGTCTGTTCACAGAATTACATAGTTCTCACCTGAAATCAGGGCCGTTATATGTGGTGTCTGAGGTCTGCCGACCTCATCTCGTCCCCACCCACATCTGGTTTCACACGATAGAATATAATGGAACACTCGAGTAGCCCCTGATGGAAACTGTTATGGGAAAGGTAGGGAAAAAAAATAGGAAAAACTTCCAGGCATCCATAAATATCTTTCAAAGGAAGTTCTCTGACTCATTTGCACTATGATCTTTCCTCTGCTGGTCCCCACAGTCTTGACATCCATGCTTGTAATTAGACCTCCACTGTGGCTCTGAGAAATCATGTCATCTGTTTATAAACAGCAGAGAGCAATTTTGAAATGTTCCCATTGTGGGAACAGGACAAACATTTTGTGACAGAAGCTCCCTGAAGCTTTGTTCTCTTCGGACTAGTTACCACGAATAGTTTATCTGGATGCATCTATCAGCCAGTTAATAGCACCCTCTAGCTTCTCTAAAGGCTGTTTTCTTCAGAAATTTCAGCGAACCATTGCCAGATCAGAGGAAACTTGGTATTTTCACCGTGGTGCTCGTAAGAAATAGAAACAGATAGATATCAAACAGATGTGGTGACTAGAGCTATATGAAGTGGTACTCCATTCTGGTGCTCTGAAAACACAAGATCCCAAACCCCATTAGCCAACAAGCACTGACTGACAGTCTTATTTACAGCTGAGGTTAAAAAATGATGGCATGAGCCCTCAATTTCATCAGGATATCGGCTTTCTCCACACAACTGTGACTGGCAAAGGTCAGAAGTGAAAGAGTTTTGTGTGTGTGTGACCCAGAAAGTCAGATTCCTTTGACCTCCAAAGGAACTGTAATATCTGCAAATTGTGTTTGCCATTATTCTTCTTAGAAAACCTTAGAGGTCTCCTAGTTCAAGCTTCCAATGAAAGTGCCATCTCCTTGAACCCATCTCACACGAACGGAGTCTGTGTAGGTATTAAGAAGCTCCGAGTTAAAATGTTGGTTTGTACTGAGCTCATAACTAGCTCTTTATAACTACTTCCCCATTTTCCTCCGAAGCCATTAACCCTAGTGTCTTTATTCCCCTATGTAATTACCCACAACATATTTGAAGTTAGCTATTTTGGCGGCTGTTAATAATCATATTTGGCTTTTCAGTTTGGTAGAAGCAAGGAGAGAGCTAACAATCTATCAATAAAGGGAAATAAGATATGAACACACTGGTTGGTTAGCAGGTATTTAACAAACATTTCATTTTATAATACATACAAATTTGGAAACTACATTTGATTTTAAAACACATACAAATTTGAAAACAACAGATCCACAAATGCATAGAATTCTAAAGGGAATGCCCTTTAGAGATCATGTGGAACAGCTTTGCCCTTACTTCTAGAATTTTCTGGAGCCTGAGTGGTGGAAGCCGTTCCAGGCTCTGGATTGGAATCTTGGCTACACGGGGGGATCCATTCCAGTTTTGGGACAACTCTGATTGCTGGAGAATTCTCCCTTACATTGGGCAAGAAAGTTTCTTTCTATAATTTCCATATCAAAGATTTAGTTTGCTCATTTGGGGGCAGATCAAAGCAAATCTGTGTCCTCTGGTACAAGACAGTTTTTAATCTTCATGTCAGCTATTGTGATGACTGATTTTAGAAAAATTGAATGATCCAGACAGGAAAAAGTAACGTCTAGCTCTTTATACTACCGGGGTAGAATTATACTTCTTATATGATTCTATATACAGAATTCTGCATATGATCCAAACCTCTCTTTTTTTGAAATGAGATAACAAACATCTAGAGAGATGAGACTATTATCTAAGATTACAAAGCTGATTGCCAGTTGGACTGAGCCTGGCACTTCACTCACCTGGCATAGTCGAAGTCTTACCTCTGTGCCTTCTGATGAAAGTTAACTTGAAATTCATTTGTTCACTTAATAACTGCAGTGCACACGTTTTCTCATGTCTGGATATCAGCAAAGTTTCAAATAAAACACAACAAATAAGCCACATTGTGAAATTTCAAAAATGAGAAAACGTTGTCTAAGAGCACTGACTAAGGAGATGGAGTTCTGTGTCCTTTATTAACTGGCAGTAGAGCACTAGTCATGTTGCTTGTGGTTGATTCTAAGACTGTCCCCAGGCTCAGTAGGAAAAAACACCATAGATGTGGAGGACAGTGGGGGGGTGGGGGAGGTGGGGAAAGGTGGGGAGGGTTGTTTCCAGTGTACCTAGCATTCCTCGTTGGATAATATAAATTATAAGTTTCCCACAAACATCAGAGCATGCATCCCATCTTACTCAAGTCTGATGTTTCTTCCTTCAATGTGGAGGCAGTGAACATTATCATCTCCGCAGTTATGCCCCAATCTTATCTGAGCTCTCTCGAGAGATTTTATCTGAAAGAAACCTCAAAGGGTAGTATAGGATGTAAAATCCAGAATAAAGCAGTGGTCTGTCTACAGAGGGCTTTAAAATGCACACTATAGGGCACCTGGGTGACTCGGTCTTTAAGCCTCTGACTTCAGCTCAGGTCATGATCTCATGGTCCATGAGTTCTGGCCCTGTGGAGGGTGAGCTTGAATCCCACATCTGGTTAGCATGAGCCCTGCATCTGGTGAGTCCCATTTCTCTCTCTCAATCTCTCTACTCCTCCTGGGATTCTCTCTCTCTGCCCTTTGCTCACTTGCATCCTCTTTCCCTCAAATAAATGAAAAATATAAATAATAAATAAATAAATAAATAAATAAATAAATAAAATGCATATTATAGTTAAGAGTCTATAGTTAGACCCTTAACCATAGAGAACAAAATGATGGTTATCAGAGGGGAGGTGGGTAGGAGGATGGGTGAAATGGGTGATGGGGATTAAGGGGTGTACTTGTTATGATGAGCACCGGGAGATGTGTGCAAGTGTCGAATCACTATATTGTACACCTGAAACTAATATTACACTGTATGTTAACTAACTGAATCCTTTATCAATTCAAGAAAGTACCCTTCTATTCATACTTCGCTGAAAGCTTTTATCCTGACTGATGTTAAATTTGGTCAACTTCAACTAACTGAAAAAGCTTTAAAAATGCACACTATAATCAATTTGATTTAAATTAGTCCTTACTTAGGTTATTAATTTAAATGTACATTAGAATTTAAAATAAAACTTTTAAAATAATGTTAAATAGCCATTGTTGGTTTTCACTGATGATAGACCATTAAGTCTAATTCACTTTTATTTCTTCCAAAGTTTTATTATGAGAATTTTCAAACATACCTATCAGCAACAATCACAATTGATATTTTATTATATTTATTTATTTACTATATACTGCTAGTATATATTGATTACATTTCTTTAATTTTAATCTATCCCTATTTTCATTGGTCAACATCAATCTCTCATCATTTTTGCTGCTTTCAAGTTGTAGCACATTTTTCATTTTTGTTTTTGTGTTTTTCAGGGCACAGATATAAAGCACACAATCATGTAAGACCACCACAATCAAGATACTGGACAAGGGCTGCCAAACTATGGCCCAGCAGGACAATTATGACCCTTCGACAGTTTCTATAATAGTTTTATTATAACAACCACACCCATTTCCTGCAAAGCCTAACTTATTTATTCTCTGGCCCTCTACAAAATAATCGTTATTGTTGTTGTATACATCTATAGATGTCCTTTATCAAATCAAGAAATTACCCTTCTATTCATACTTCGCTGAAAGCTTTTATCCTGACTGATGTTAAATTTGGTCAAATGCATTTCCTACATCTAACAAGATCTTTTTTCCCCAATAATCTGTTGACGGCATAAATAAATGTGGAAACAGTTTTGCATTATGGAAAAAACTGCATGATTTATTATCAATCATACATATTGCTCTATTTAATTTACTAATATTTATTGAGGATTTTTGTGCATATTTATAAAGGTTATTAGTGTATAGTTGTTCTTGGATTGCATTCTTTTTGCTAGACTATCAGAATAATACTAACCTCTTAAATGTCTCTTCCTCGTGTATTTTAAGTGTTTGTTACCTGTGTTTTTAGCACTCTTATTATTTCTTCCTTAAATGTTTGGTGGAATTCACCATAGAGAAACTGCACCTGAATTTTTCTTTGTTGGAAGGTTTTTAACTATGGATTCATGATACTTTGATAATAAGTATAGGACAATTCAGGTTACTCTGTGCACTAATTTTTTTGTTGTTGTTGTTCTTGTTTTTGTTTTACTCTGTGTGCTCTTGAGTGAGATTAGAAGTTTCTGTCTTTCAGGGAAAATATTCAATTCATTTTGTGCTATGACATTTATGGGTATCAAGTTGTTCCTTTTATTCACCTGTTATCCTTATAGTGTCATAAGATCTGTAGTGATGCCATTTCTTCTATTTCTGACATTGATCATTTATATCGTCTCCATTTTCTTTCTTGATCATTCTGGCTAGAGTTTTATCAATTGTACTGAGCATTTCAGAGAACTATCTTCCATATTCATGGATTTTTCCTCAAGTTTTATGTTTTAAAATTTGACTTCTGCTCTTCTCTTGTTTATTTTCTTCTGCTTCTTTGGGGCTTAATTTGCTTTTCTTTTCATAGTGTCATAGTGGAAGCTGGAATCACTGAGACCTTTATTCTTTTTTAATAAAGGCTTTAAACCTATTAATTCCACTCTACATACTGTATAAGCTGCATCACAGATCTTTTTGGATGTATTTTTATTTTCAATCATTTCAAAATGTTTTCTAATTCTGCAAATTCCTCTCTGAGGGTTATTAGAAGCATATTGTTTAAATGCAAAATATTTGGAGATTTTCCAGATACATTTCATTATTGATTTGTTGTTTATTATATTGTCATAGAACACATTTTGTATGATTTTCACCTGTATGAATATGTATGCTGTAGGTTAATATAGCCCATGACATAGTCTCTCTTGGTAAACACTACACACGCACTTGAAAAAAGCTTGTATTTGCTGCTGTCAGGTTGTTGATAGCGTTGTTCAGAATTTCCATATTCCTACCAAACTTCTGCCTACTGGTTCTACAGAGAGGAATACTAAGGTCCCTATCTAACTGTATTTGTACCTTTCTTTTTTGTTTTGATTCGGATTATGGCAGCTTGCATTATAGGGTTATTTTGTTAGCTGCATTCATATTTAGGATTTTTGTGTCTTCTCAGTGAGTTGACCTTTTCATCCTTATGTTAGTTATATCCCTCTACGGACCTGATAACATTCTTTCTTCTGAAATATATCTAGTCATATTAATATACTCAACTGAACTTCCTTTTTTCTTAGTTTTCTTTTCATTAGTATTTCATAGTGTCTTTATTAGTTTAATTGTAATCCATTTATAAATTGCAATACAGCTGTGTTTTGCATTTTTATATATGACAATCTCTGTATGTGTTTAGACCACATGCTTCGTTCAATGAAATTATTAATATTGATGGATTTGAAATCTACCCCATTTCTTTCTGTTGGCTCTATCTATTTATTCTTTGTTGCTCTTTTCCCTTTTTTTCTGCCTGTCATCGAATTGAATATTTTTCATAATTGTATGTTTATTTACCTTTCTGGATTTTTATTTATACGTTTAAAAATGTTTTAGGGGGCCTGGCTGGCTCAGTTAGTGGAGCGTGAGACTCTTGATCTCAGGGTTGTGAGTACGAACAAGCCCCACGTTGGGTGTAGAGGTTACTTTAAAATATTAAAAAAATGTTTTAAATAAATAAATAAAAATATTTTAAGAGAATGCCCTAGGATTTAAAATATAAAATATTTTATCATAATCTAACTTCACACAATATTTATTTTGTTTTACACGTAGTATAAGAACCTTATGATAGTATATTTCTAATTCCTCTGTCTCATCTTCTGTGCTAATGTCGTCATACATTTTACTTTTACATATGTTTCTATAAACCACAAAACATTGCTACTCTTTTTGCTTTAGGCCATCAGTGACCTGTTAGAGTAATTCAAAAAGAAAAAAATATATATTTTTAAAGTTTATTTATTTTTGGGAGTGGAGGGGCAGAAAAGAGAGAGAGAGAGAGAGAGAGAGAGAGAGAGAGAGAGAGAATCCCTAGCAGACTCCAATGCAGGGCTCAAACTCACAAACCATGAGATCATGACTGAGCCAAAACCATGAGTCAGAAGCTTAACCGACTGAGCCACCCAGGCAGCCTCAGAAAAAAATACCTTTTGTATTTATTTTTTTAACCATTCCTGGATATATGTTTTCATTTCTTTTTGTAAACTTAAGTTTTGGTCAGTATCATAAACCTTCTGCCTAAAATATATCCTTTCAGCATTTCTCGTAGCATAGGTCTCATGGCGATAAAGTGTCTGAGTTTTCGGTCGGCTGAAATAGGCCTTTCAGTTGCCTTCATTTATTAGAGCTATTTGTGCCATGTGGAGAGTTCTGGGTACAGTTTTATTTTTTATTCTTTCAGCACTATAATGTCACTCTGTCTTACATGGTCTCAGACAAGTTTGATGTAGTTTTCTATTTCTTCCTTTGAATGCAATGTGTCTTTTATTTCCACCGCACCCCCACTCCTAATGCCTTCAGTATTTTTTGTTTATCTTCTTAAAAACGGTTTGACTGTGCTGTATAAGGGTGTGCATGTGCGCATTTGGTGAAGGGATTTGGTGAGGTGAGCCTGTGTAGAGGCTAGACAAAGGTACATCTCATTGATGCCTGAAAATGGACATGCCATTTTCTTCTGCTAGAATGCAGGAATTTGAGGCATTAGAATCTGGAGCTGAGGCGGGTTTGGGTTTCATTGCTACAATCAGTGTCAGAGCACCATTCCCTCTGCTTTGGGTCATATTATGGACTATATGTCTGTGTCCCCTCCAAATTCGTATATTGAAATCCTAAGCCCCATGTGATTGCGTTTGGAGGTGAGGGCCTTTGGAATGCAATTAGGTCATGAGGGGCCTCATGAATGAGATACACGCACTTATAAAAAGAGGCCAGAAGGGTGCCTGGGTGGCTCAGTCGGTTAAGCATCCTACTCTTGGTTTCAGCTCTGGTCGTGATCTCACGGGTTGGTGAGTTCGAGCCCCAATCCGCTTGATGCTGACAGCGTGGAGCCTGCTTGGGATTCTCTCTCTCCTCTTCCTCCTCTCTTTGCCCCTCCCACCCCTCTCAAAACAAATAAAACTTTGAAAAGGAAAAAGAGGCCAGAGACCTAGCTTGCTTTCTTGCTGCCATGTAAGAACAGAAAGAGATGTCAGCATCTAGAACATGGAAGGGGATTCTCCCCAAAGCCTGACCATGCTGATACTATGATCATAAACTTGCAGCCTCCAGAACTATGAGAAATAAATTTTTGTTATTATAAGACATCCAGTCTGTGATATTTTGTTAGAGCGGCTTTGACTGACTAAGGAGGATTAGCCTCAGATTCCTGCTCCACCCACACCTTTTGGCCTCCCTGTGCACCTGTGCCTCTGAGGGGTTCTCTATTCATGCTCTCGCCATTCCTCCAGGGGTGATTAGCTTCTGAGTGTTACCTGCTGATGTGAAACAAGCAGATGCTCTGTTGTCCTGATCTAGGGCAGACAGGATTATTGGTGATGGCGATGAAGGTTCTCAGTGATTCGTACTTACTACCTATGGCAGTGACGCTTTGCAGGTCACGTGCAGAAGAAGACTTTCCTGACCTATGCCCTGTGGTAGGAGACCTCTAGTGATACTGGTGCAAACCCTAGGAAGCCCGGTTTCCTGCTTCTCCCTGCAGGGCTCCTGTGTTTTGTTCCTTAGGGGAGAGGAGCCTGCTTTATGCAAAAGAGCATGCATGTAGGTGGAGACCCCCTTGTATCTGTGTCCCAGGGGTTCCAGCCTCTTGTGCTCAGACTCAACCTTCAGAAGTTCATTTAAAAGCTTTTCTGAAATCTTCTTACTCTCGGATATGATGACTTTGTCTCTTACCCCTGCACTCTGCCATGGGTGAGCTAATGTTCACACTGGGGCGCTCTCTGGTTTCTCATCTCTCTGATAGGTTCACGAAAAGTTATGATTTTATAGTTAATCTGAATTTTTCTGGAGTTTAGTGCAAGACAGATGTGAAACCTTGTGCTCCGCATTGGACATTCCAGACCGACATTGTCTTTATAGAGTCGTCTTGTTTGCTTGTGTTAACGTAGTTATGAAATCATATTTATCTTTTAAATATTTCCTACTCTACACCCTTTGATATCTCTCTTTCATCATTGGGCCCTAAAACTAGACTTATAAAATTTTAACAAGATTATGGGAATAGAATGATATATAGTGATACTTTACGTGTATTTCCTAGAATTTGAAAATAAAACATTTCCTATTAAAAATATGACCATTATAAAGGAAAGGGATTTTTAGTTTCTCTGGAGGTAGTTTCAAAGCTATTGCTAGATGTGAGGTTTTATGATGAAGTATCATGCATGTTATAATCATCTTTTGTCCAGAACTGAAATCAGATCCCCAAAGGTACTAATTGCTTACAAAAGCAAAACAAAGTATTCTGCTTAATGGAATTAAGACAGTTATGTTCACCAGCGACACTTTTTTCATGCCTCTGAGTCCTCTCAACTTCAGAGGAAACATTGCTTTTAGTATTTGTTTACAAGTAAATGCTATGATATTTTCTATGAGAAAAAATGTAGCATTACAGAGAAATTGCAGTTGATTCAAAAATTGGACATTCTGAAGAATGTATCCGATGAAAAAGAGAAAGTGAACCTACCTAAAAGCATTCTCTACAATTAGCTCAGTGTCTTCAAAATTTTATAGTCTGGCTGAGCCTGAGTATCGCTGTCTTTAAAAATAGATGCTTCATGTAGCGGAACAATATAGTCTCTTGCTGCTCCAAGATTCTATAATTTTTAAGTTGCCTCTGTTGTTAGTAAAGTTGATTGAAAATCACACTTACGATGAATCTCTCTGTAATTGCAGGTTTTATATGGGGAGAAATTAAACAAATGTGGGACGGCGGGCTTCAAGATTATATCCATGACTGGTGGAATCTAATGGATTTTGTGATGAACTCTTTGTATTTGGCAACAATCTCTTTGAAAATTGTTGCGTTCGTAAAGGTAACTATCATTTATATTTTTGGTAAAGTATTAAGTTCTGATAAATACTTCTATACCTTTGATTGCTATTAATTTTACTAGTCATGTTACCGAGAGCATTATCTTTTTGCGATGATAGATGGGTATAAAATACACTGTCAATACCCATTTATAGTCCCGAAACAAATTTCACAAACAATTTGAAGTTGTCACCCAGTTTGGTTGCATCCAATTTGAATGATGCCTCAAAATTACTCACGATAGTTGCTCTAGTTTTGAATCTTTTCCATTTCTCATAAAATTCTACCTTGAACATTGTTTAAATTTTGGCAACCAGAATCTATTTTTATCAGTTATAACTAACCGATAACATTACCGAGACCGATCAAAATATTACTCTTTCAAAGCATTGAAATTATTATTTCAGTTCAAACTAACATAGTTTGATATGATTAGAGCAGAATATAATTTGCGTCTCCTCAGCCCATTGAACATGACAGTACCTGAAATCTCATCCACCCGTCACTCCCACAGAATCCGTACAATATCAGTCTTCTCCAAACCACATCATTTCTGTAAAACATTTTGTTCTGCAATGACAATTGGGATTATTTTGTACTTTGGGGGATATTTTTCAAATCAAAGTATTATCTCCTTCCTGCCTTTCTTTTTCCCTCTTTGTCTCTCTTCTTTTTTTAAATTTTGTTTCAAAATGATTAGTGTATTAGTAAAAAATAAAGAGTGTCTAATTGGGCTTTACATGAATAATTCATGCAATTTTGTGATCCAACCTGGAAAATGCTAATGTGTAGGTGAACTCCTGGTCATTTAATCTAGTTCCTAAAATAGCGGCCTGAGTCTCCCTTGTACAGTGTTCAGCTCTGTCAGGGTCAAACATGCTGCCCACAGCTGGAAAGGCCTTAGTTTCCAGAATTTTTCTTTTAAAAAATGTTGCCACTCACCAAATTTTATGCCTACCAATTTCACGGAAAGCAAGCAATATTTTAAGAATAGAATCATAATTTGGTAAATTTTCCTATCTGTATTGGGTTAATGCTCTCGAAGACCTTACAGAGCAGAAGGTACTGTCTTAACCAAGGAGGTTATGCATCCATGTAGGAGATGGGCGGTCTGTTGTTCAGTGAATATGTGTCCAATTCCTATTTTCTTTGTAATGATTTATAAATATGTCTATAAAGTTGTTTTGGCCAACTCTCTACTAGAAAATAATATATATGTTTTTTTGTGGCCCAGTATGGATATAAAACTCTGGTATATAGAACTATAGCATTTCCTCTCAAGCTTTCAGGTACGAAAACATCACCTGGAAAGCTTTCTAAAACATAGATTTCTTTTCTCCATCCACAGAGATTCTACATTAAGAGTATTAGAGAGGGTCCTAAATTTGCATTTGCAGCAAACTCATCAGATGGTGCTGATATAACTGGTCTAAGGAAGACGCTTTGAATGGCACTGGACTATATATATATATATATATATATACACATATATATAATTATATACATATATACATATATATGCATATATATAATTCTATACATATATACATATATATACATATATACATATATAATTATATATACATATACATATACATAATATATATACATATACATATACATATATACATATATGTATATATATATAATTCTATTCAACAGCTAAGAGAAGTATGAGATTGATTCCAAAAGGAACTTCTTTATTTCTTATATGTAATAATTGTACTAAGATACAGAATACTTTTATATATTACATTTGTATCGAGTTTATATACAGTACATATACATTTTCATATATAAGAACTCTGGCGTATAGTGGGCACAACTACATAAATTAATGGATACTTGTGAATTTTTTTGTCTCAGTTTTAGATATGGGATTTGAATTTTCTTAAGAGGTTGTAAATTCTTCACTTGCAACATCCATTTTTACATTAAAATGTAAACATTGTTCCTTATACTATACCAAGGAAAAAACTATGCTTAAAATTCAACTCACTCAGCCCATGTGATGGAGAAGGAGAAAAGGTGCAAAAAGGAGATGGAAAAGTGCACAGAAATGACCGCAGATGACAGTGATGCGAATAACATGGACTCTTCGAGAAATATAATTTGTTTATGCACTGCGGTCATAGGAGTCCAGCTGTGACTGTGAATGTAAAGTACGAAATGCTCTTTCTGAAGGACTAGTTTGTGTGACTGAAACTTGAGTTGCACGGGTAGAGTCTGATGGGTGGTGTTCTCTGGCTCACTTCCTTCCCCCAACACTCACTAGTTATGTGAACTTGGACCTATTTCTTCACCTCTCTATGTTTCATCTATAAAATAAGGAGACTAACAATTTCTCCTTTTTGCTGTTGGTATGAGAAGTAAATGAGTTGATATAATTTAAGTGCCCGTTATAGGGTAAGCATGCATTATTATTGTCTTCTTTCTCTTTTACTCCTGTGTCCTCTCTTCTTCAAATACTATGAGTCCTTGGGGTTACCTTTTAAAATGTCTTTATCATGTCTCTTCACTTACTTTATGCTAGTTGAAAAAAAAGTTTGAGTTCTGGATTCACACTCGCCTTTACCACATGAAACCTGCGTGATTTGGGGCAAGTTATTTAATGTAGGTCTCAATGTTATTACCTGTTGAATGATGATAATAATCAAAAGAGCACTTGCCTTGGGGATCTGTAATACTGATCTGTTGACTTACCTTTCTTTTATCATTCAATTGTGCATGCTAATTTTTAAATAATTTATAAGTTATTATTTTAGGAAAAGGTGCCGTATTTGTGTACAAAAATAGACTGCTACATATAAGGCAAACAGCCATTATGTGAATCAGTTGATAAGAATTTCTGGAGCACACTAAAAGACCAGGTTTTCATCTGCTTGCTGAGAACGCAAAGACGTCTGGGGTCCATCCCTTGCCTTTAAGCAGTCCACAGTCAGGTGGTGGAAAGAGAACTGCATGTACATAAGAACTTCCCATACGATAAGATTTACAGCAGAGGCAATGGCAGCATCAAGGAAGGAACTAAACTCACTGGAAGTGTCCTGGCAGAGGCATCTATTGGGTTCACGAACATGCATGAGCATTCCAGAGAGAAAAGACACAATGTGCAAAAAGTCTGAGTGTATAAAGGAGGTCAGTATCTAAGAGAAATGATCCAATAAATGGTCTTTTGGGCCAAGCCATGGATCCAGGCAGAAAAACTGTTAGTCCACAAGAAGGGAGACCTTTCTGCAACTGGTCCATTGAGGAGGAGAAGCTTTTAAAATAGGTCTGGCTGAAGGGCCACACTTGCTTAATTGGCTTTTAACTTTGTAATTCATTCATCTAGAGGGGATTTTAACTGTGCACACACACACACACACACACACACACACACCCCAAAAGGGTCTGCTAACTAAGGCCATGGTTTGGACTCTGATCCATACTTGATCTGAGTATCACTGATACCACTTCCTAACTGTGTGATTTAAGGCAAGTTACCTAATCTATACCCCAATTTTCTTATGTATAAAATGACACTAATAATCAAATCCTATATAATGTTCATGAGGATTACATTAATAAACACAATTAATGTCATAGAACAGAGCTTAATATAAGCACTCAGTAGTTGTTTTTAATTTTTACATACAATGCAACGGCATTGTATTGTACAAAGATAGTACAAAAGTATATGTGACTTCAGTATTCTCCTCCTTACATGCAAGGTTTTGTGGTGGTTCCTTAAATACCTTGATTCTTGAGCATTTCACAGCTCATGGATAGTAAGCTTTTATATTATTTTTTTCATTTGCTATTAATTATTGAAGGAGGTTTGTCAACCACTTCCTCCTCCCACGCTGTATGAGATATTAGTTAATCCAGAGCTTGATGATGCCTGGGCACTCTTAAAAAATGTTACTTTATCTTCATTAGGACTGGTTTTCTCCTAAATATTACCCAGCCCTTTTCTATGTGAACAACTTGTTCCATAGCTATCTTCAGTCATTCGGTAGAAATGACTAAATTCCTATGCTTATTTCACTGTGTAACAGAAGTAATATTTTCAAAAATTAAATTTATTATGGATGAGCATTTATTTTGACCGTCATGATGGAATTTTTCATGGTACCATTCTTGTAAATAGTTCTAAGTATCTAGGTCATTGACCTCTCCTGTTCTTATCAGCTAGAAAAGAGGCAAACATTGTCTCTATTTCACAAATACTGTAACTACAGTATAGTCTCCAAATTATGGAATTTTCTAGATATTCCTTAGTTTCATGGCATAGAGCTCTGTAGAGATTTAAATCCTAGTTATTTAATCTAGTATTATCTGTTATATACCTTCTTATTGTCTTTCACTACTCCATTATCTAACCAATTTGTGGAAGGGGAAAAATCTTCACCTTATAAATCAAACATTAAAACCAGTCTACACTTTCTGTTTACTCTCATATGACAAATATTTTCATTTTGTATCAATGCAATTTTTATTCACTTTTTTTATTCACTTTCTGTTTACTCTCATATGACAAATATTTTCATTTTGTATCAATGCAATTTTTATTCACTTTTTATACCATATGGACTATATATATATATATAGCCTATATATATATAGTCTTTAATGCATACTTATAAAACTCAAGTAATTGAGTAAAAACGACCATATATATATATATATAACCCAGCATTATGATTCAGTTCATCTCAGTTCATCTTCTTCTGTTAACACTCTAAGGTATTCGTGACCTGGCTTCAGCTTCCTCTTAGATCCATCACCATCCCTAAATTCTCCATATTCCAGCTATTAAGATACTCACATTCCTACAAATGATTCATCTTTTCGAATGACCATGAATGTGTCTATGATTCTTCACCCGAGAATGCTTTTTGACCTCCTCTCATATATAAAGCACTCTATTCGATGTTCAGTTCTAAAAATGCATTAGACAAAGCTCCCTACTTGGACAACTGACAGGTAATCCAAGGTCGAATATTCTATTATATAGGCCTGCAAAGAAGCTAGTCTCTTAAAAAGAAGCTGAGTGAAAATGAAGGCTTCAAACAAACCCACACTATGGTACCTTTATACTAAAAAGCAAATACTTGAGAGCTAGAAGGGCTTCGATGTGTAGAGTAGCTCTTGATCTTTCTCTTTCCTTTTTTAAAATTGACTAATTATTTTTTTAATTCAAGTGTAATTAGCAGGCTTGATCTTTCTCTTTCAAGGATTATTCTATCACATGGAACTACCAGCTCAGGTCAGCAGGCTCCTAGTGTCCACTCATCCCAGTCAAAGAACCTGTCAAGGGAAGGATTAGCTTTTCTTATTTAACGTCTGTTTCTTCGCTATATTGTAAGCTCACATGACATAAACTGCACTTTATTTGCTCACCGCTGTGTTGGTGTCTGACACAGAGTGGGCACCCAGCACATATTTAATGAGTAAATAACAGCTGAAGAATCAGGACAATTAGAATTTAAATCCACTCTGGACATAGGGCCTGATAGTCACAGGAAGGAATTCTGGTGAGAGTGTGAGGGCAATTTGGGGAATGACCAGGACCAAAGGCTTGAGCCAGAGCATCAAGTACCAAACTGAGTACAAACGGCAGATCAATCTCCAACGAGAGTCAGGACCCAGCTTCCAGAGGACACGTTGGAAAACTGGAATTTCGTCTCAAAGACATTGCAGAATCATTGAAGAAAGACTATTAAGCAAGATATGAGGTGCTCTGACTGGCCCTTTTAAAACACAATTCTGGGGGGAATAGGCCATCATAGAAATAAGGTACAAGGCAGGGAGGGCAGTTAGGAGGCTATTATAATAATTTCTGTAGGAAATAGAGGAACTTTTTTAAGACCGTGAGGATACCAGTGAAGAGGAGTGAGCAGTAGCTATGAGATTTCAGTGCAGAGCCTGCAGGTGGGGAGAGGAAGAATCTAGGATCCACCTCAAATTCTGCTTTGGGTGATTTGCTGCCACTCGTTAAGATCAGAGAATATAAATGGAGAGAGAGTTTGAGGAGCAACAGATCACGAATTCCAATTCTAGAATTGGATGAGATGCCTGTGAGATAACCGTGTGGAAAAGTCAACGAGGCAGTAGAATATAAAATATGACTTTAAGGGGAGACATCCAGGCTGGGGGTGTAGGACTGGGAGTCATCAGCACATAACTGACGGTTGAGATCATTGAAAACATCCAGGGAGAGTAGATAGAACGAGAAGAGGCTTGTAAAGCAAACTCAGTTATTTAAGGAGCAAGTGAGAAAGAAGGTTCTGCTAGGGACACTGGGAAGAGGCCTCACAAATGGCCAGACGCAAACATAGAGGGCTAAAAACGTGAATATAGATTTTTGAATAAGTTTTAGAAAATAGAGCCAAAGACGAATTTTAAATTCAAGTTAAGCTTTTAATTCCTAATCATAGGGTGTAGAAAAATGTATTTAACACCGAAGAATTCTAATTTTTCTCTACAAGTTCAAAGGACGCCATAGTTTGTAAGAATTTTAAAAATCTCTTGGTAAAACAATGTCTATGTGTAAAAACCAAAGTTAAATGTATGCGTGAATGACAGGTGAGAAATTAAAGAGCAGAACTGAAAAGAATGAAATCAAGAGCTAATTACTCAATGTTTATATCTCTATTTAATCGTGACAGGAAGCAAGTTTTCTGGATCAGAGAACAGACAAATTATTTACTTCCATAACAATCTTAACATTGGTCCCCCATGCTCCAATTCCCCACAGGGCGACAGATGAGAGCCAGATGTCCCCTTCGCATGCAGGAGTTGGTACCACAGGAAAGGAACTGGGAAATTACGAATCTCAGAGCTTATAGACTACAGCTGGGCCAGCTGTCCCGTCTTCCCCCTGAGAAAGGGAGAGAAAGACCTTAACTTTCTAAAGTAAACAAATTCTCTCAGGGGAGGCAAAGGTCCCTAGTTTTATTATCCTTAGAATCTAAGCAGATGGCTCCAGGGGAGATGTTTCCAAATCTCTCAGAAAGTCTCTATATTTAACTTGCAAGCCTTATTTGCCATTCAGACATGTTTCGACAGCCATGCGATGTTTTGCTCGGGAAGCCCTGACCATGCATAAATGTGAACAGATTCACAGAGCATTGTTTCCCAACAATTACCAGAAGTGCTAGACTTTGAAGCAGACTTGGGTAATTACACTGGGGCAGAATCTAGCATCTCATGATTTGTAAAATGGAAAACCTTCCTCCTGATTTTGCAAGTCCCAGCTGAGACAATTTGCTTAGAAGGGATCTAAAGTACCACATCACCATGTGATGATGGATTCTGTATCCAACTGCCTCCAACTGCCTGTGAAATCTAGAACAAGGAACGGCGTCTCCAGTAGATTCCGTAACTATCAAAGGACCCTTAAAGCTTGAACAACATATAGTCTCTACTCATTGCCGGTCCCCTCAGCCCCAGACAGAATCTATCGCTTTCTCTTCTCTATTCCCACAGCACTTTGCGTCAATCTCTTAGAGCATTTTTATTGGTAGGTGTCTCTCCCATCCTCACTGGACAATAAGTGCTCGATGGGAGAAAATGTTTGAGCCCCTGTTACATGCAGGACATTGTGTTACATACTATGAGGAATTCCAAGTAAAAAGATCACATCCTCAAGAATGCTTACTGTGTCATATCTTGTACATTTTGAGATATAGTCCTAAGCCATATTAGCTTAAAGAGAAAGAGAAATACAGAATTAGTCATCACTGGGGGTTGGGGGATGTTCTGTACTTAAACTTGTGTCTTTCGGGAGAAGTAAGAAAAGGAGGTGAAGGTGAGTTTAGTCTTTGAAAGAAGAGGTGGAATCATAATATGGGACAACCAAGAGAAGAGAACTAGGTAGTGATTGATACCATAAACCCTCACTCCAATACTTGTTATAATGAATAAAAAATATTAAGTTTTCAATTCTTTATGTATCTTCATCGATTAGCTATTTTATGCTGGAATTACCAATGTTCAAGAAGAGTTATCAGCATTTAAAAATAGAAAATAATTTCCCTTTAGCTCAAATTGGATTGTTTTAAATTGTCATTCAAGCAAGAGTCTGAGTGTTGAACAAAATCAGGAGCTTGTGATGTTATTTTGTCCCCAGGGAGATTAAAAGAATACTATCTATTGGTTTCAAGAGAATTAATTAACATGTGTAAAGATCTTTGGTATAAAATGCAATATAAAAAGAACAGAAATACTCTGATATTCTGATGGGACTCATACAGAAGGAGCACTGTTTTTGCTAACATGATTATTAGGAAAAAGGGTCCTGTTGTTTAGACATATTTTTTAGGGATGTGTATGAAGAGAAATCAACTTATTGTTTGATTCCTATGCAAGTTTAATTACAGATTATTGTAACACGGTATTTCCAAGAGCATATTTAACCCTTTTTTAAAAAAAGATATAAATTTACCTCAATAATACAAGGGATAAATTTCATCTTGCTTTTTATACAGCTCAATGTCAAGATAATTTAAAGCTGACATTTCTATTGACTAAGTCTTACTTTTTAAATAATTGCTGACCAACGTTTAATGTAGCAAATATTTTTTTCTCAAATCACATACTTTATCTAATTAAGGAATCTTCAAATAAATATCACATGTCCTACATATTAAATATAAAAAAAATTAACAATTCATCAACTTCTAGGATAACTTCCAAGTTGGGTTTTATCTGCATCTAGGATATAAGAGATACAAAGCACCAACATTTATACCCATATTGGTTGTTCCTATCTCCAGGACAATGGACCAGTACTTCTACTCATTTATATGTAATTTGTATCCTACGTGCATGCATCTAGACTATGCAAATGTGTCAAATATAGTAAGTAAAGCCACTGATAATGTAGTTCAAAATGTTGTAGTTTTCCTTTATAATGTAGCTTTCTTTGTTGTCGTATTGCTGTTATCATACTGCTGCTCTTCCTCACATAAAATCAGATTTTTTTTCTAGGTATCATTTTCGTTTTGTTTTTTTAAAGGTCCATCGGAAAGGCCAAGGTCAGATGTAATTCACATATTAACAAATACTACAAATGACAAGGACAGACCAGGAAGGTCACTTTGATTAAAGCTTATAAATTACAAATTGCTTTACTAAACTCTTGTTTTCGTGTAGGTGAATACGGCTGCCACCATCCAGGAGGACGGCAGCCACTGTGAAGGGCAGTAGGCCATGACGCTAGACCTCCCTGAGAAAGCATTCTAGCCTGAACTTGACACAGTCATATCCATGTGTGTTTGTTTTATTTTCTCTTTTCTCTCCAGTACAGTGCTCTTAATCCACGAGAATCTTGGGACATGTGGCACCCCACCCTAGTGGCTGAAGCTTTATTTGCCATCGCAAACATCTTCAGCTCCCTGCGCCTGATCTCATTGTTTACGGCAAATTCTCACCTGGGGCCTCTGCAAATATCTCTGGGAAGAATGCTCCTGGACATTTTGAAGTTCCTATTCATATACTGCCTCGTGCTGCTAGCATTCGCAAACGGCCTAAATCAATTGTATTTCTATTATGAAGAAACAAAAGGGTTAAGCTGTAAAGGCATACGATGTGAAAAGCAGAACAATGCATTTTCAACGTAAGTCGAACAGACACTTTTGTTGGTAATGTGGAGCGGAATTTAGAGTGTGTGACGTTATAAAATTTGAACCATGACAAGTGGTTGCAAAGGAAATTGTGCTTAATGCAGAAAACAGAATTAACATGACTTTGAATACAAATGGATCTCTCTGGCACTAAATATATATATATATATATATATATATATATATATATATATATATATGGCACTAAATATATATATACATATATATTGTATATGGCACTCTCTGGCATACACACACACACACACACACACACACACACATATATATATATGTCCAGTAATTTATTTTAAGTCTTAGTAAAATGGTCTTTTAAATGACCTCGTATAAAGGAAAGCTATATATTTGGTTTTAAAAGTGTAATAAAGAGGAAATCTCTGCCCTATTGGCAGCTTACAAGCACATTAAAAGACAGAATATAAGTAAAACCAATCATGTGAGAAAATCCAAGTAATTTTCGAAGCTTTCCTCTGTGTTTTCCAGATATGAAAGTCCCTTCGTTTGTTCTTTCATTCTCTAATGCCTTACATAAAAAATGCAAGCATGCAGAAACGATCCACAGTAGGAACCCCCGGCTAACCTGGGCCACTGTACTTCCGCACACAAAACTCTCTGTGCCCTTATGCGTGATGAGCCACAGACCTCGTTCAGTGTCACCCTCTTGCTGTTCTCAGGCAGGCTTGTGACAGCACAGACCCATGTCCCCATGTCTGATGCTCCCACAGTCCTCACAGAATACACCTCTCCATACCTGTGTCCATTTCCTTCCCGCCATGATCACCGCACAGCTGTGATAGAGTTCATTAGCAGAGGAACGAAGAGGTCTAGGTCCTTTCCCTCTACACAGGAACTGCAAGTGAATACATGATTATTTTGTGGGGGACTAAAAATTAGACCCTATTCACGGGCCTTTATAGAATTTTATGTAAAATAAGAGAGTACAGTCATTTCTCAAGTAGGAAAAGAACAACTCCAGGAAAACTAAGTCCCTGGTGGCTAAAATAGTCTTGTTGATCCAATTCTGTATCTTTTTTATCTTTGATCCCAATATCTACAACTCCATTTTAATTAATCAACATCTGCTTCTTTGCACATAAAAGTTTAATCTCAGCCGTAACTTCCTCAGATCCTTTCTGAAATAGATTTGATACAAACCGTGAGTCACAGAAAAATCAAAAGGTCATCCCAGCTTCCTTGCTCACAGCCTGGATTCTTCCGCTCTTTGACAGCTGCTGGCCAGCCGGCCAGCTTCTTCAGCCTTGTCATCTTTCTCCTGCCCTTTTCTGACCCTGGACGGGAGGGGTTCAATGAAACCCCTTGTAGCAATGTCCCTGTGACTAGAACGGCCCTGAATTGTGTCTTGATTTTCGTACCTGAGATCTTTCCCCACTCCTTTGTGCCCCTTGACTCGGTAATTTGCTCCCGGCCACTGAGAATAGAGATTTATCGCGATCAGATGGCACCACCCTCCCCCTTCAAGGACTAGAATTCAGCCTCTAACAAACGCCCTGGGCACTGTCTGCGGTCTGTCTCTGGATTTCTGATGGGGAGCCCTTCTGCTCACGTGGCTTTCACAGCTCTGTTGTTACATCGCACTGCGTGTCCTGATGCAAACCGTTTGCCAAGACCGCCCCATCTCCTTGGGTTGCCATATCCTTCTGAATCCAAGCTTTGTCTTCCAGGAAGAACTTGCACTCAGCACCTAGAACTGAGTTACCTCTTGCATTGTGTTTAATTCAGGGAACAGCTTTTGTCCCAAGACCCATCCCCTTCTCGGACATCTGATTCATCTGAAGTTAGCCCCATCCTAATTTACGATCCCCAAGTTCCTAAGAATCACACTGCCCTGCTGGTTTCATGGTAAATGATGTTACATATTATGAACTAATTTTAAGATCTGTCAAAGCAGTTCCATCGCTATGGAAGTCTAAGGCAAAATACCTAACAAATGGTATTCTAGAAGCAAATGTATTGAATTGCTTGGATTGTGTATTATTTTAGTGGGCCCATACCAGCGGGCTCCTCCATTATCATGAAAAGCAACAGATAATTGCATATCTCAATTATAGGCCGTAATCATTCAGCCCAAGTAAATCAGGTGTTCTACCTGAATTTTTTTTTCCATATAATCGAATGTAAACCTACAAGCAACAGATTATTCAAAAACTAAAAAATACAGCAATAAGTCTTAGTATTAGAATGTACTAGAATGTATAGAATGTCCTAGGCAGGTATAAGGTACCTGTCCCTTGACCCGGTTTCAACATAAAGGGCGTCAGTCATTGTGAGAGGATGCCTAGCAATGCCCTTGGGACTTCTGTTCTTTATCTTATTTCTTTGCTTTTCTTGGTCTTTAATTTTCTTTTTAAAATTTCT
The DNA here is from genome assembly GCA_030068075.1 of Paguma larvata. Taxonomy (NCBI): domain Eukaryota; kingdom Metazoa; phylum Chordata; class Mammalia; order Carnivora; family Viverridae; genus Paguma; species Paguma larvata. The sequence goes on from CM057839.1 coordinate 62,937,825, forward strand.
TTCTATAAATTTCTTTCTATAATTTATAATACTCCCTAAATTTCAATGTGTGTGTGTTTTTTTTTTTACTATCCACTATCTCAGAGACCTTATTCCATTTGAGGACTAAAAAACATTAACAGTTCATATAAAGTACCTAATATAGTGCCTGCTATAGAATCTGATTTAAAAATGCTAGCTGTGTTACATCTGTTTATCATTATCAGGAGCAGTAGAATGTAACCTCTGCCTATATCTCACACGGTTCCTCTCTCTTACTCCTCCCATTCAGGGTGTAACAGTATGCTGAGACTCTGAGCTCTGGGTTTCCTATTAGTTTCCACCCCTGTCTTTCTCCTTCCTTTTATCCAAACAACCCTCCAAAGAAGCGTAAACAAGACGCCTTGTTTTCTTCTTATTCATCCTTCATCCAGTTACAATTTGGCTGCTGCTTCCACCAGTCCACTAACACTACTCTAGAAAATGTCTAGAGCCTCCATATCCCCACTGTCAAGGGATACTTATCTCTAAAGTTTATTTAATGTTTCTGCATCATGTGACCCTGTTAATATTTTTGCTTTTGAAATTCTGCCCTCCTTTAATTTCAACACTACTGTGTCTTTATACTTCCTCTCTTACTCCTCTAACTTTTCTCATAGTTCTCTGATAATTATATTGCAGTTACTGCTCTTAAATAGTGATCTTGCCAGGGCGTCTGGATGGTTCAGTCGGTTAGGCGTCTGACTTTGGCCCAGGTCACGATCTCACGGTCTGTGAGTTCAAGACCTGCATTGGGCTCTGCACTGACAGCCCAGAGCCTGGAGCCTGCTTCAGATTGTGTTTCCCTTTCTCTCTGTGCCCCTCCGCTGCTCATGCTCTGTCTCTCTCTTTCAAAAATGAATAAACATTAAAAAGAAATTTAAGTAAATAAATAAATAATTAATTAAATAAAGAGTGATCTTGTCTTAGTGACCATCCTCAGACCATATTACAGTATCTTTGTGAAAACTCTGTGCTTATGGATACGGCCCTGTATATCTGAGGGATGACTCCTGTATTCCTATCGCCAGCACAGATCTCTCTTCCCAAGATCTGTTAGGTCCAACCGCCCTTTGGACAGACTACTCTGTGTCTTCTATGTCTCTCTGTTCGTTCCCCCCTCAGCAAACGGACACTTTTTCTCCTCTTTTCATGCTTCATGGCTGTTTTCTGTTTAACATGGGAAGAACTGCATGATACCAAAGAAAACCAAATATTTAGTTACTGAAATTATTCTATGTACAATTTTAAATTAATAGTTTCTGGCTCCTATGAGGAGAGGGTCATGGGCTCTGTGACAGATATTGTGTCATTAAGAAAAACCCTTTTACGTTTATTGCAGGTATATTCCTTAAAATCAGAACTGGCCAACTGAGCTCACACATTATTTGTTTTAATATTACATTATTTCTTATAAACTAAGACTAAAATATTCAGATGTGTCTTTTTATGTTTTTGTTTAATGTTTAAGGTTTAATTTATGTTTCCTCATCGTTTTTATTTCGAAGGATAGAGGGAAACCTCAACTGTAGAGTGCATTACCCTTTTACTTGTTCTTTTTCTCTAGTTGTAAGTATTTAACTGGGGAACACGCTAATTTTTTCAAGTAGCAATTGAGAAATATCTTTAAAGAGCGAGAGACAAAAATGTTATCTTTAGGAAAGCAGTGCTGTAGCATCAACCATAAAAATTGCCAGGCTTTAGTCAACTAAGATTTTATGCTAAGTATTATTTTATTAAGTGTGGCATGATACTCAAAACCTTTCTGTTCTTATCTCACCAAAGACTTAGGAAAACAGTTGTTATATAAAGGCAGTCTGAGATGGAATACACCTAATGACTTTTCAATCAGTGGGCAATCTTGCTGTCGATAGTCTTGGGAATCACTACTTGTGGGAACATATGTAGAAGCAGTGGCTTTAAATGTTAACTTGGGTTGGTTTTTTAATCCATATAATAAAAGAATAATTAACATAGTAATATAAATAAGAAACACCAAGGCTTTGATACTATGATCTTAATTAATCTAAAAGTGTATATATATTTTGAATAAGCGGAACTGTTCTGCAAATCTCGCTTCTGATTGATTTCACTGAAGAAAGGAAAAGAAAATGAAACTAAGAATGAAATCCAGAATTAATCGCAAAATGTCATCTTATTTTGAATCTTCTCCTTTTCAAAGATTAATTAAAAATCTAAATAAATGTTTTGCTAAAGGACTTGCTAATATCCTCTAATAATCAGTAGTTCTTGTTTAGACGGAAGCAAATCAGTATTATTCAACCATAACGATCCATTTATTCCACATCACTGTTTCTATTTGAACACTTAAAAAACCAACTCATGGCATTTATGCGGCATTTTATATATAATTTATTGTAGCACTCACATTATGTAATTTCCAGTTCTGTCTCTGAACTGCTACTGATGTCAGGGAAAACCATCTGAATTACATTTGTATATTTGCAGTGAGAATATACACCGTTTAGAAAGAAAGGATGAAGTTATTTCACAGTGAACCCAAATGACACAGTCATTAATTTTAGAAACTGTCCTTAAAGTTACTAAAACTAAGGAACATACGGCCTTGGGTCAAATTTACTTACTTTCCTGAGAAAGTTTTCAAAGAATAACTTAAGAGTAGCTTTTGCCTAGGGCCAATTAAGGAGATTCAACTTGCCCGGATACTGTCAGGACCTGACATCGGGTTGCCCTTTAAGAACACATGGCCCACTCCTCACATGCACATCCCTGCTGGCAAGACGAAGTCTGATTGAGATGGGATCAGATCAGGCCCCGTATCATGTGATGATAATTTGCTCCATTGTTGAATAGCTATAAGCAAAATAAATCAATACATAATTACATTTCAAATCCTATAATTAAAATTTAATTATATACAATTAAAAATGTGAAATTGTTTACTTAAAAAAAAGTAAATTTGAGAAAAGAAACCCTGAATGCCAATTAAGATACCCTTAGATTCTCCTAGTTATACAGACCAGAAATTCATGGATTGTTGCAAGTACAGGAATTTGGTCCAAGAACCATGTAAAGGATGGTTCTGAACAAGGACTAATCTTAGCAAGGGCAGAACGTAGAGCAAGGCCTCGCTTCAGGAAGGGCAGGAGATGACATAGCGTTGGACCCCAAGTTCATTGACTCTGAGAACCAATGTTAACATGAGTCATCTACCCTGTGCATATTTTCTTCAGTGTTTAATTATTACATGGCCTCTTTATTTATCAGTTCTTTGTTCCTTGGTTTGTGCTGTCTCAAACCTTTGGCTTCTCATAATTCCAGTGACCCTGACTCTCCATCATAACTTCTGTCATTTTGGCCCCTTTTGGCAACTACCTCTTTCTCTTGATATTTCTAAGATAAATTTTCATAGAGTGGAAATCTCACAGCGTGAGCTTACCTTTTTCATGTCAGTCCAGGTTGTTAACCCCTAGCTTTCCTTGAGTCACTTGACCCCTGACATCCTACCTTTTTAGTCACCAGGCCAGATATGAGAATAGTTTTTGTTTTTGTTTTTACAACATAATGTGACTAGAGTCTTATTTTAGTCATTTGTCAAAGAGTTTAAAAGTTCTGTTATCTTTTATTACATTATATTAAGATGTTAAAACCATCCTACTGAAACCGGCAGTTCTTCATTTAGATTCAGACACTTTTCAAGTTATCTTGCTTCTTGGACTAAGTTAAGGAAACTTGACTTTCAATAAAACATCAGAGTTCATTCATTGGCAGGGATGAATTAAATGTCCCCTGAAATCCAAAAAAAAAATAGCAAATTTTATTATCTGAACATGCTGACATTTGACTTCTTACATGATTCATTATATACAATTTTAATTGTAATTGTGGAAATCCAGTGATAACATTATTTTCAATCCTTCTACAACCAAAGAGCAAAATCAGAATTGACATTTTTCAAAGACTCAACTTGAGGATATATCATTTATTAACATCACTTAATGCCCTCGGACACTGTTAGCAAGCTTTCTATGAAAAAGATAGCAAATATTTTAGACTATGTGGGTCATATCTTCTTTGTTGCAACTACTCACCTCTGCCATTTCAACACAAAAGAAACCATAGACAATCCATCAACTAATGAGCATGGCTGTGTATCAATAAAACTTTATTGGTCCTTGGACATTGAAATGTGAATTTATTAAATTTTCACATGTCACAAAGTAGCTCTTTGGAATTTCTTTTTCCCAGCCATTTGAAAAAAGCGAAAGTCATTCTTAACTTGGGAGCCATACAGAAACAGTCTGAGGGTCAGATTTGTTGTCCCCACTCTAGGAAACTAAACAGCTTTCAAAACTCTTAGGAAAATTAGGTACAACTAGGAAAATTAAGTATACTATTTGTGCTATATGATGGAAACAATTTTCTTTATTTTTTATTAAGTTTAATTTTGTAATTCTTCAGTACTTTTTATTAAGTTTATTTTTTAAATAAGCAAATATACATAATAGTAATCAAGTTCTATTGTTATATCTTATTGTATAATAGTTCTATTAATTTAGCTGTTAGTGCCATTTTATCTTTATTACAGGTTATTTGAGACACTCCAGTCCCTATTTTGGTCAATATTTGGGCTCATCAATTTGTATGTGACCAATGTCAAAGCACAACATGAATTCACCGAGTTTGTTGGTGCCACGATGTTTGGGACATATAATGTCATCTCTCTGGTGGTCCTGCTCAACATGTTAATAGCTATGATGAATAATTCTTACCAACTCATTGCTGTAAGTTGAATAACATTATTTTAATTCAGTATTTCCCCCAGAATGTGTTGTTCCTAGCCATACTCTGTATTATTTATCATAGGAAACACAGCCTGTAATTGGCCGTTGATGGGACACAACAGAATATTAATATAAATGGTTAATTAGAAGTTTCTAAACAGTATTATACCGTATTTGGCTACATACTAATTTAGTTTTGTCATATTATGGATGATTATAAAATAAAACAAATCTGTCTTGCCAGGCAGTCATTGGCTATGGAAGCACTAGGGGAAGTATGAATTACATACAAGTGGCTCATCTCTATGTAGCGCCCTTTGGACTTGGCATTGTCTCTGTCCATTTAACCTACAATCTTGGTACAAACAAATTTATACCAGCCTGGCAAGATACAAAAGCTAACCTAGAGGGGAGTCTGAGGGAAAAAGCCACAGTATTTTCAGTTTCTTAAATCCAGAAAAAGCAAAGTAAGAGTATCCCTGAATTCTATAGCAGAGTACACAATACCATATATGTTTATTTGAAATTCTAGAATCTAAACAAGTTAGTTTACTTATGCATTCATTCGTTCATTCAACAAATTCTTATTGAGAACTTACTCTATTACCAAGTACTATTCTAGGAACTGGGAATACAGCAATGAATGAGAAAGACAAAGTTCTTTATCCTCTTGAACTTACATACATGCTAGTGGTCATTAGCAATAGCAACTAAACAAACCCATATTGTAATGAAATACACTTAAGTCTTTCATATTTAACCTGAGGCAAGTCGCATTTTATAAGCATAATTTATAACCATAATTTTCTCTTTAAATAAGTACAATGATTTTGCATCTTTGAATCTATTGCTAAGCCACTGGAGTGTTGTTATTGTTACTTTGAGAAACCACATTCTGAATTTTTACTCAAACTGTCTCTGTGGGGCGAGAGACCTGTCACAGACGAAAAACTGCATAAAACATAAGAATAGATGATTTTTATTTTCTGATTCACAAACAAAGTATTCATGCTGGGTATACCTGGGTCTTAGGATCTGCAGGTGAATATCTGAATTATGGGGCTTCATTTAAGCATCTTGCAACTGTGGATTTTTTAAGGTAGTCCCTGTGTGTTTGCTTAGAAGTTCTGTATTCTTCTTGTCAGTGCATTTGCAAAACATGGATTCTATTTTCCAGACCACCCTCCCCCCCAAAATTAGAAAGACTCTAATTCTCAAGCTATATTCAGAGAAGCTGTATATACAATTTGGATCCTATAAAATAGCAAATGTATTGATTTCATCAAGAAGAGAACATTACTTAAGAATAGTATGACTTTTTTTTTTTTTTTTACTTATTTTAGGGTTTATCTTTCTAGATGATATCTTAAAGAGGTGAGAATGATCTTCAAACTCTGTTTTTGTTTAGCTTAAACTGTAAAACTACTTGAGAAGAGCGCAGGCATTGAGAACCTGAGACAGGTGTAGCTCCCATCATCCTGTGCATGACGCCTCCTTGGAGCATGAACATGTCAACTGTTTGATTTTCGCCTGGATGACAGAGCTGGTTTTGTCATCACCCGCATTGAACATTTCACTTCCAGTTTTTCTCCTGTAGACTTCGTTGTAGACCCTCTCAGAATCCCAAATCAAGAACAAAGAAAGAGTTTGCTTTTTTTCTTTTAAGTTTCTTTAGTTTTGAGAGTGAGGCGAACGCCACACATTTTCTAACTTTAGAGAGTGAGCAGGGGAGGGGCAGAGAAGGAGGGAGACAGAATCCCAAGCAGGCTCTGCGCTGTCAGCACAGAGCCAGATTCAGGGCCCAAACTCCTGAACCGTGAGATCATGACCTGAGCCCAAACCAAGAATCGCACACTTAACTGACCGAGCCACACAGGCGCCCCAGGAAGAGTCTGCTTTGTGATAGCAATCGGAGAACATAATGAGGTCAGGATAATCCTAATTTGTGACTCCTTAAGAATCAGAAGGAGCAGAATCTACTCACAGGCCAACTCATTATCAAAGTGACTGCCTTTTTGTTAGCTTTGGTTAATTCTACTAACTCCCATACTCCATGACTACAGCAAACATATATACTTCTCTTCATTGATGCAGGATCTATAAGCTTGTTTCGAAAGAAAGGGAAGGAGAGAGAACTCAAGGAGAGGAAGAGGAGGAGATTGGGGGGTGAAACCGGAGCTTCTGTGCTTCTGTCTGTTGATGGGTCCATCCAATCAGACATTTGCAAAGCACACAGTGAACTCCACACATTTTCTAGACATGCTGATTCCTGTTGAAAGCACAATCTGCCCAGTGTCTAGACAAAAATCTCTATCGCTCAGGGTAGAATGTATATGCAACACATGCATTCATCAGCACACGGCCATTTAGGAATATTAGAATGAAGCATGGTCTAATGTGCTCTAATGTTCTCCTACTCTAAAATCCAAGTTCTTCCTTTATAATATCAATGGGTTAAAATGAACTATTTTGATATGCCTAGTTTCTACTACCTCCTACTTCCCAGATTTTCTGCTTCAATCAGATTTGTGGCTAATTTAAGAGGGGACTGGCTGCCCTGTCTCTAATTGCCACAAATGTTCTTAATTTTTTCCAGGAGATTAATAAGGTGGAATGATTAATAAATTATGAAAGGTTGCAGGCAGCCACTAACCACACCCCTGTCTGGTGCCATTTGGACAAGGTTATGTCAGAGTTCGGTGCCATGTCAGAGGCCCCATTCTACATTTGTTACAGGAGCTTCTCTCTGAATTTGTGCCTGTCGCCTAAAGGGGACAAGAATTATCCACATAGAAACATACCAACTAAGACTTTTCATGGAAACACCAGAAGGCTAAGCAATGAACATTCATGAAGCTGACACTCGCCTAGACAGGGATTCAAGGCCTCAGGGAGACATAAAGGCCTGTTTTACGGCCAGAGTCTAGTGCACTTGGCCTCATGTAAGCCTACAGTGCAGGAAATGAAAAATTCATCTCCGAGTCATAACTAATCATTGCAGTCTTCTTTAACATGGAATTTTTTTAGATGTCTGTCTCACGGAAGGAGGAAGGATAAAAACTGACAAGATCGCTGTGACTCTTTACCAGAGTAAGCCATCATCTGAAATGTTTAGATGACTGTCTCCAGGAGTCGGTCTTGTTTTTATAAGCAATTTAATTAATATTGCAAGTGCTGCACCAAGTCAGGCTGCAGGTTCTCTGTGAGGTTTAGCTCACCTTAGTAATTAAGAAACCTCTCAGCGGTTGTCATATTCTCCCGTTCAGGACCATGCAGATATAGAATGGAAATTCGCTCGAACAAAGCTTTGGATGAGTTATTTCGAAGAAGGAGGTACTCTGCCCACTCCCTTCAATGTCATCCCGAGCCCCAAGTCTCTCTGGTACCTGATCAAATGGATATGGACACACCTGTGCAAGAAAAAGATGAGAAGAAAGCCTGAAAGTTTTGGAACAATAGGGGTAAGAACACAGCGTGTTAGTATTAGTCCTTTTTCAATTGTATATGTGAATATATTTGTATTTCTTGTCGGATATTTTTGCATTTTTAGCCTTTTTGTCTTTCCTGGTTGCATTTGGTGTCCTCTTGTTGCATAGCTACCATGTCTAAGACACTGTTTGAGTAACTCAGAGGTTTTCCTCCAAACCCATTTTCTCCAGTGAGGGCAGTCTCTGTTATGTTAGTAGGAGCCCCACCTGACACAGGCCTCTCCTGGACCCACCAGCCGAGGCTTGGGGAACTAACACATTGTCTCTTGTACCCTAATTTCTGCTCATTGCAGAATTGCAATTGCTATTTGTGGTGTTACTCCTCGCTGTCTACTCTCTGGATTACAAGGGAAGGGGGCTCATATTCTTAGTGCTGAACATAGACTCTGACACACAGTATGTAATGCTTGACGAAAACGTCTCAGCTAAATGATTGAACGGATACTATAAACTTAAAAACGCTGTACCACATTCCAGCACTGGGACTTCAGGATATGTTGAGTTGCTCAACATTTTACTTCTACTCCCGATCATTTTAAATACCAAGACGTTGTGTTTTTTTAAAAATGTTAGGACTATTCAGAGCCATGCTCCTGTTTCAGTGTAAGATTAAACTTCCTTTGAAAGTTCCTTTCGTACCAGAAATCAAGAGTTCAAGTGATTCCATCAGAAGAGACAGGGACTTAGGACTTTGTTCCAGTCAGACTACTGACATGGAACAAGTTATTCTTCATTTCTTTCTCACTTAATTTCCTAATTTTCAAAGTTCTCATAGTGATGTTTTGAGAATTCATACTCTAACGTTCATTAGTCATTTTGACTTGCTCAGAGAAATTGCTTTGGAAGTATTTTAATATGACTTTATGTTAGAGTCATCGAGTAATACTAGTTACTAACATTTTAAAATTTGTTTATAATTTTATTTAAAATGGCTTATGACTACTAGTTATGCCGTAAGTAATCCTTCTTACTCATTAACTTCATTGCCTAATAATCATTGTTCTCAGCATCAAATGGGGCTTTCTCTACTGACCATGGCATTGACTTTGCTGTCATGTCAGTCACATTTCTGATCCTAAGGATGAAATTGACTCGCAGGAGCATATAGCAGAGAGATAGTTTTGGGAAGTAGTTATATTCCTTTTTATAAATTCCTACCCCATAAACTTGGAGGACTAATGTTTGAGCATGGATCCAATCTTAGAAACTGTGTCAAATTCTGATGAAGCCTTAGGCTGCAATCCTCCTACTGATAGACTTTACCACTGACCTTAGAAAGAGTGAAATTATTTTACTCCTGGTGTTTGATTTCTGTTAACGAATAGGTTTAATTTATTTAAAAATGGTTGTAAAGTAAACATAATGCCTGAGGCTTAATAAGCAATTATTGCATACATTCCACGTGCCAGCCAGTAACTGAGCTAGGGATTAGGGGGGTAGGAGTAGGTCCAAAGGCATGCGTACCATCCTTGAGGTCATCGTTTCTAATATGGGAGATACAAGTATGAGAACATATTACTATAGTATGTGTTATATAATATATTTAACATTATAATATGTTACATGCAAGATGCCATGACAGCATTGTAAGAAATAATATTTTCCTTGAAATAAACAGAAAAAAAGCTTTCAAGGAAGACAAACTCTGCCTTACTCTTTTCCACATCAAAATATACCTGTCCTTTTTTACATCTATTCTTAAATTCTTCAGAAATTTATTTAATCAATCCCTAGGAATATATGAATGATTAATATTGTCTTGTGCTGTTGGTCATAGGAGTATTTAGATTTAAAAAGAGTTTCTGGGCCCCAAGATAAAGTTCACACGCAAAAGAAATTAGTTGTTAATAGTTTAATTTTAGGCAATTGCAGAGAGAACCTTGGGTTTTAAGATGCCACAAAACTTGTAACAAGATATGGGGCCCTGCTCTAACATTTTAAGGGATCCATCCATCTGTGCCACCACCAATATAATAGAAAACCACTCTAAGAACTTGACTTCCAGCCCCCCCCACCACAACACCCTCTAGAATCCTCCCACTGTTGATGCATTGTTAGGAATATGTTACCATCATTTCTTAGCTGCAAAGAGGAGCTTAACATTCATTTGGGATTTCCTATTAAAGCAGTGATTCACACCTTTCAGAGGGAGAGGGTAAATGGTGTAAGTTAAAATGCATTCTTTTTTATACACTACTGGTCTCAAAAAAACCCAAATTTCTTTTTATGTCTCTATCTCTAAATTTGACTATTTTGATCCAAGCTGATGCACAGAAAGAGAATTCACAATTAACTGTGTGACCTCAAGCCATTCCTTTTTCCTTAGCCATGTAGATCTTACAAACCTTTGGTAATGGATATTTTTATGCGTTGGAAATTTATGACAAACTAAATAAATATTGTGAGTCATGTCTCTCTTTCTACCTTCATCCCACTCTCAACCCTGCCTCTTCTTCACCAAGCTAAAGGCTTTGGGCAAGCAGCAGCCTAATCAAACCCAATGCTATAAATTTATTCTTTATCTACAGCGCATTTCCAGAACAGGAAGGACATAATATTTTGGGTTGCATACTTATAGTTGAGTTTTATACATTTAGATTTTAGATGGAAATAAATAATATGTATCATTTATGAAGAAAATATAAGATAAAGCAAAAGTCAGTTGAGAAGTTTGGACACATTAATAGAAGAGTTAAATGAGAACATAATGTCAAAAAGTAATTGGTTTTGCTGTGAATTCATTTCAATTGGTTAATCCCTCTGACCGTTCATTAGTGCAGACAAATGAAGACAAGAAGATAAACACATTTCTATTAATTAAAAGGTGAGGTTGATGTATCAGTGATAGTCTGTACAACTAAGGCATGGGTTAGAATATCGATTACATTTCAAAGGGACCTTAGAAATCATTTAGCTCATCCATTTCCTTTCAAGTAGAACACATTTACTTTGCCAGGTGTTTTAGGGTCCCTTGGTAACAGCTGGGGGGAAACCTAAGTCTGTTGTTTCCCAAACCAATGTGCTTTCAGTCACTCTCTTGATTCCCTGAAACATCTAATGATAGTACAATGATACCTTCCATGTTGTGTATTCATCTTTTCAATTTCATTTTTCTCAACAGCTTGTGCAATCCTGTCATTGTTTTCGGCTGCCTCTAAGATTCCTGTATCTCCAAGTCTTTGTTTCACAGGCGGGCTTACCTTCTGTTTCCATCTCAACTTGCATATATTTAGGCCACATTTTTGAGACAGAAATCTGAAGCTAAACTGGAGGTAGAGTTTATACATTCTTTGAGGCGTTTTCTCTAAACTTCCCAACCTGTGATTCACTTACCTACTCTTGTCACCCAGCAGCTGCCCGAATGTCATGCGGGTGCTCATTCCCTTCACATGTCGGGGCAGAGCCTGAAGCCAGCACCCTTCAGGCTAGCTGCACTGGCCACACTCCAGGAGCCCATCACTGGTGATCTTATCTTGCTATTTATGGCTTCCGGGTAATACTGATAGAGCTAGCGCTGAAAACTCATTAACTTTTTTTTTTTTTTAACTTTGGACTTCGTTTTATGAGTGATTGAGAGTTCTAGATATATTAACCTTTCATTTGGAATGCTTTATGGGGGAAACATAAATGAAGCAGAAATACTTTACTGAGCAAAACCTTTATTGTAGGAAGAAAACCCATTATTGAGAAATGGCTTGTCTCTGAAAAATTATGAAATCCTACCAAAGGGGCAGCCTGTTGAGAAGTCAATAAAATACGAAACGTGTGGTAGCTTTTGGGTTTTGATGTTACTACTTATCTAATTTTTAGCTTGACCCCATTTCATCAGCAAATACTCTTCTCCATACTAAAACACTAGTTCTTAGATTTTAGTGAGTGCTAGAATCATCAGGAATCTCTATTTTAACAAGCATTTCCTTGTTACTTTAATTAGAAACTCCTGTTAAACAAAGCATTGGTATCCAGCACAGTTTTTTAAACAAAAACAAAATCAACTTCCGTACTCATTGCTGAAGAGGTCCAGATCACTTAATTAAAGTAAAAAGATGTTAGTGCCAAGGTGTTTAATTAACACGAAACATTTCAAAGCCATAGACCAGGTTTCTAAAATGGAAGGCTTACATTAATAGGCTAAGACGCCGGACGAAGACATGTGAAGCTTTTTGACAAAATTATAAAGAGTAATTTTAACTTGCTTTGATTCATGTTTTCCACTTTCTGGTTTTCTCTTGAGCACAATATAGTGAGGACAACACGAAACGCCGTGTCTGTTAGGGTCATTTAGCAGCACTCAGTTCTAGGACCACAGATTGGATCCTCATGCTTGACCAGTTGCCACAGATTTATACTCAGTTATGTCGCTGCGAAAGAATTAGAAATAGCGAATGGATTAGCACCAGCTCTCATCACTAAAGGACAGATGCTAACAGTACCTGCTTTCAGACTGTATTTTTAGTGGTAATTTATCAGAAGGTATGGTCCCTTAATCTTCATGACTTTGAGTAGGCCTAACTACAAATCTCACAGATCAGATAGTATTCATCCATTAGTCCTCTCAACCCCTAATTTACTGCTGTAAAATCTGCTGATGGGCCCTTTAATTAATTAAATCCCAGGCAGGGATGTACAGGAATGAACTGCTTGATATTCTTGGTATTTCAAGAGCAAAACTCTGACTATTTGGTTTCATAAGGTGACTTTCAAGCATGCTATATTGTTTATTTTTATATGCTTGGAAAGGGTGGTTATAGAGAATGATATGTAGCTCCCTCTGCATAGGAGCCGGACTGCAATTTTTAAAAAGGGATCACATCTTGGAATGGCCCCTTGCCTTTTGACTCATTTTTAAAAGGAAAAGAGCGCAGCACGCTGCGTCCCCTAAGGGATTCACCAAGCAAAGCAAAGAATAAAAGGCATAATTCATGGGCTTGAAATCAGTGCCAGACCAAAACCAGGGCGGAAATGAGAGAGACCGGCACTGACAATTGACTACAGGGAAGCAGCAACACAAAGTGAGCCTGACACTCCACATGGTGGACGTGGAGAGGACTAGAGATAAAGAGTGAGAAAATGTCAGAGCTGATTCCCTGGAGCCCCTTCTTTCACGACCGCGAAACCCTTCCTGCTCTGAGGCAACCTGACACTTCTATGGACGCGAGGGGCGCCCTGGCAGCAGCGGCGGTTTCTTTGGTCTTTTCCTTTCTCATTAGTTCTGCGATCCCCATCCTCCTTTGTCTTGTCCTAACAAATCAAGAGGAACCTGCAACCCGAGAGTGATGCTGTTGTGGCGCCCAGGTGTGCCTCGGGCACCCGCGTGGAAAGCCACCCTGCCGAGGAACATTCTGTATGTGGCGCTAGATCCCTGACTTAATTGGCAGAGAAAACTGCTAACTTGAAATGCACATCTTTCTCCAACATACTACATTGTTTTTATGAACACAAATTGGTCAGTTCTGTTCTTGGTCATTTCCAGTGATATAAAATTGTAAGATGCGATACCTTCCCCTGTGAGAGTAAATTCCTTTGAAATTCAGCTGATCTTTACCCAACGAAAACCTAGCAAACGGGCTAGGTATTGTTGATGGTAGTTTTACTCTATAATATTTAACAATATCACTAATTGCCCAAATTATCATTATGTTTATTGCAAAGAGTACATATGTCATGGGTTGAATTGTGTCCCCCCAAAACAGATACGTTGAAGTCCTAAACTCCACTACCTCTGAACGTGACTTTATTTGGAAATAGTGTCATTGCTGATGTAATTAGGTTAAGACGAGGTTGTATTGGAGCAGAGTCCTTGTAAGAACATGACCTTGGGAAGACAGAGGCAGATGTTGGGATTATTCATCTGCAAATCAAAGAGCATGAAAAGCTAGGAAGAAGAAATTTCCTTTCTTCTCCCCTGCATCAGAGGGAACATTTTTCTGCCAGCATCTTGGCTTGTGACTTCTGGCCTCCAGAATGCTGAGACCATAAATTTCTGTTGGTTTCAGCCACACAGTTTCTGGCACTTTGTATGGCAGCCCTTAGAAACTAATACAACATATACCGTGCATTCTGTGGTTATTAACTTTTATTCAAGTAAACATGGATCCAGTATGTTAATGCTGCTGACCCTCAAATTAGGAAGTTTTGGGAGAGGGAGGCAAAAATCATAGAATACACAGCATATGTGTTCAAATGTCTCTAAGTGTCTAGTTGACAGCAGAGTGTAGAGAATGAGTTCCAGCTCGGGATCCTAGAAGTGGCACGGCCAGGAGAACACCATGGTATTTAGTTACTCGCTCTGTTCTGCGGGCCTTGGTCTCCTTACTTATAAATGAGGCCGCAAGACTAGACCAGCCCTGTGGTTCTAAGAAACAATATGTCTGTTTTTAACACCTATGTGTTAATTGTCATGCATTGAAATTTATTTTTTTAAGTTTATTTATTTATTTTGAGACAATGAGAGAGCAGAAGCAGGGAGAGGGCAGAGAGAAGAGAGAGAGAGAGAGAGAGAGAGAGAGAGAGAGAATCCTAAGCAGGCTCCGCAGTGTCAGCACGGAGTCCAATGCGGGGCTCAAACTCACAAACCATGAGATCATGAGATCAGGACCTGAGCTGAAATCAAGAGTCGGATGCTTAACCTGACTGAGCCACGTAGATAACCCATTGTTATTTTTTCATAGCACCAATATCTCAGCAACTAGGTTAAAACTCTTTGTCATCATGCCCCCACCCCTAGCTGCCAAACTGCCTGGTTTCTGTTCCCTCTCAACATTCTCTATTCCCTTGTGATCCTTGCTGCCCTTCCTGTCCATTCACACTGCTAACCATTTTAGCTCACGCCCAGTTACTCTTCAGTTACACTCTGGTAACAGCATCCCCACTGATATCTCGTCTACTGATTCTCTCACAGTCATCTTTCCTACTTCATACTGCCTCCAGGGGCTGCGTGGGTGGCTCAGTCGGTTAGGCATCCTATTGTGGCTCAGGGTCATGATCTCATGGTCTGTGAGTTCGAGCCCCGCATCAAGCTCTGTGCTGACAGCTCAGAGTCTAGAGCCTGCTTTGGATTCTGTGTCTCCTTCTCTATCTGCCCCTCCCCCACTCTCTGTCTCCCTCTCTCTCTCTCTCTCTCTCTTTCTCTCAAAAGTAAATAAACATTAAAAAAAATTTTAAATACTGCTGCCAGGTAATTATAACTTTCATCATATGTCACTCAACTAGTCAAAAACCCAGGTGCCTACCAACCACCGAATTCATGGAGCCTTCTAAGATTCTGCATAAAAACCCCATGCTAACTTTCCAACATGATCTAATCCATACACTCCTACGATCAGAGCACATTGCAGCTATACTGGTGGAGGCCAGTCTAAGTGTGACCCCTAGTCACTTAAGCCTAGGTGTGACCCCTGAGTCCATGTTCTTAAAGCGATACTCCAACACATCCCAGAAGGTGAGAATGTAGAAAGAGGGAGGCATAACAGTGGTAGTCTATAGGAATCAGTGTTTGTGGTGCTGGCCAGAAAAGGAGAGATTAAATAGACATGAGAGGGACGCCTGGGTGGCTCAGTCAGTTAAGCATCCAACTCTCGATTTCAGCTCAAGTCACCATCTCATGGCTCGTGAGTTGGAGCCCCACATCAGGCTCTGCGCTAACAGGACGAAGCCTTCTTGAGATTCTCTGTCTCCTCTCTCTCTGCCCCTCCCTACTCATTTCTCTCTCTCTCAAAAATAATTAAATAAACATTTTAAAGTAAACAAATAATAAATAGACATGAGAGGTATCCGAGCCTCATGATGTAGTGGTCATCATTGGTAAATGTATTGCATTCGTTTGTTTCCGATATTCAGAAGATGTTTAGCTTCATCCATTCTTATTTTCTGAGGATACTGAAGTTCAATTGACTTGATGGCGATGAGGTGTCAAAGAAAAGGGGCTGGCAAAAACAAATGTATTAACTTATACGGATATGGGCTATGGATATTGAAAAACTCCTAAAATTCATCATAGAAAACTTTTTCTATCTACTCTCTTTCTGCCAGACTATTTTGCTTTTTAAAAAACTTTTCCCTAAAAAAGTAAATGCGGAACTCATTTTTAAAGTGTGATCTTTGATCCCAGGGCCACGGGATCCAGTCTTGCTTTGGGCTCTGCTCTGAGCTTAAGACTCTCTCCTTCCCTCTGTCCCTCTTCCTCACTTGTGCAAGTGAGATTACTCTCTCTCAAATAAATAAATAAGTAAATAAATAAATAAATAATATTTGATCTTACATTTGTATTAAAATTTTTAAGATCTGTTTATGAATTAGGTTCTGTTGAAGGAAATACAGTTTGTACTCTTTTGCCTACTATAATGTATTGTGATAATTTTCTCTTATATTATTCATAATTTTATGATTCTGTCACTCTGAGTTTTAATTTTTCAGTAAGGAAATTTCAAGTTAAATGATGACTTCAACTTGCTCTCTGCAGGACTACTTTTTGTTGACTTTTTTGACCAAAACAGAATAGCAAAATACAATTGAAACCGAAAATTATCAAAATTGAGTTGACTAAATTCTATACTGAATTCAGAGTTTCTGTCTACTAAAATCAGGGAATACTAAATTCAAAGTTTCTGTCTACTAAAATCAGGGAATACTAAATTCAAAGTTTCTGTCTACTAAAATCATGGAATGTAGATCTCTTGTAGAATACTTAATAATGAGAGTATTAAAGAACTCAGCATACAGCTAGCTTTACTATTTGTGTCCACTTGAAGTAAACTTAAGGAGATCTGGAAGGCTTGTTTCCTTACAGAAGTGCTTTTTGTCTTGGATTTCAGCTAAACTGTGTCTTAATAAGAGTCATATACCTCCATCTTGTGGCCCAGTCATAAACTTCTTTCTCATGCTTTGCTTTTTCCAAGATATTCTAGTTTCATAGTAAATTTCAAACTTCCCAGCCTTTAATGAATATCATAATCATACTGAAAACTTGTTTAAGATTCATTTGAAAATGAATGGTATTTAAATAAATTAGTAGCTTACAGGAAGTTAATAAGCACTATCTCAACTGTTCCTAAAAGTCACTAATAATCATGAAAAGCAAATCTATTCTCTTGGCCAGGGAAAATGCCATTTCTTCCTATTCCCTTAAAGAGAAAAAAGAGTTTCTTTGCATTACTTGATTTTGTCCTAATATCATTTCACAGTAATACATTCATAACTTTTTAAAATTCTATTTTATCAGCCTATGATTAAGTATTTAGTAAGGAACAAGATCAAAAGATTTGTTTGAACCCTAGATATGTTATGTCTTTGCTTCCTTAGAATCTACCGAATTCACTCCTTTATTATAGAAATATTTTTATTTTAGATAAGTTTGTCAGTTTCCTTAATAATCAATACTGATACTTATTCAACATGAATAAAATATAAGTTATGATAGCTTTTTCCTAGTATCTTTAAAATATTTGTGAAATCTGCAAATATATAATTTCAGTGTCATTTATTATCTTATTCAATTTATAATGGACTTTTTTTTTAGTCATTGGTCATCGTCTCTCTGCATTCTGCACTCCACAGAGTCACTGCTCTGTGCTAACCCCAGCTGTTCCCCCAAACTATTCTGATATTTTTATAAGGATAGCTGGGACTCACATTTATTTTTAAAAATGATGAATTCATGAACACAATGTTTGAACAGAATCTTCCATTTTTTTGTTAAATCTAACTAATTATAGCAGCAATCCCTTCTTAATGTACATTTGATTGAAATTAGTGTTGGGGGTCTAGTGGTCTAACATTGTTTCTGATTACACGTTGCGTGTGATGGCTAAATTCTCAGACTTGCTATGTTGATATTTATGAAGACCTCTGTATATTATTATAATGTAAGCTTTTTATTCTATTGAATTTTTATTTTTATTTGCTATTTCTTTTATTTTGTAGTTGATATGTCTCATCTGTGTCTCCCAGAATTATTGCAAGTGATCTGGGGTAGTATCAGCTATGATTATCTAATTTTCTATCACCTTCTATTAAAAGAACAATGTCCCTAGGGTGCCTGGGTGGCTCAGTCAGTTAAGCATCTGACTTCGGCTCACATCATAATCTCAGAGTTCATGCGTTCAAGCCCATGTTGGGCTCTGAGCTCACAGTTCAGAGCCTGGAGCCTGCTTCAGATTCTGTGTCTTCCTCTCTCTCTGCCTTTATCCCCTCTCTCTCTCAAAAATAAATAAATAAATAAACGTTAAAAACATTTAAAAGAACAACGTTCCCGTCATTGTTGACTTGGTTCATATGTTAACTGCCATAGGGATTATAACTTTGCATTTTGTTGTTTCGGTTCATTCATTTTTTTGATTCATGTGAAGCACTCGGTAGCTTTTGTTCATTGTCTAGTAAAATTTTTACTGGAGAAGTGAGGAAAAATACACTCTTGATTAAAAGAGCAATTAATTGGGCACCTGGGTGGCTCAGTCAGTTAAGCATCTGACTCTTAATTTTGGCTCAGTTCATGATCTCATGGTTCATGAGAACGAGCCCGGTGTCGGACCCTGTGCTGACAGCACGGAGCTTCTTGGGATTCTCTCTCTCTCTCACACTCTCTGCCCCTCCCCCGCTCTCTCTCTTTCTCTCAAAATAAATCAATTTAAAAAAAGAACAATGAATCATTTTCCAAAGTGGTACTACATCACTGTAACTGAAAAGTAAATGCCTTTTTCCTTTTCAGAGGCGAGCTGCTGATAATTTGCGAAGACATCATCAATATCAAGTAAGTTATTCTCTTCTATCTTGAAATTTGCATTAAAATGAAGTGCAGTCCTCTTTAGAACAGACTCAAGAGAGAAATGGTATTTATGCATTAAATATCAATTCTGCTGTCTCGACACGCCCCAGGAGGTTATGCGGAACCTGGTGAAGCGGTATGTTGCTGCCATGATCAGAGATGCCAAAACCGAAGAAGGGCTGACTGAGGAGAACTTTAAGGTAACCATTTTCGCCCTCTTCAGCAGGAGCCGGGTTCTGCGCAGCAGGGAACCGGACACAGCACACTTATAATCAGGGCTGGCAACACAGCCGTGTGTCTCGGCGAGCCTGTGTGCCTTCTTACTTTTCAATTCAAGGCTTATTTATTTTTTTAACAGCAGTGAAATTTCCTTGCAAACTACATTATTTTAAAGCACGTTAGATCTGAAATGTGGAGGGACTCATACTTGGAGACAGAGAAAATCCTAGTGCCTTGTGGCATTTTAACTTGCTGGTCCCAGCAACGCTCGGATGAGCGCGCTTCAGTTGTTGAAATTCCAGTCCGATTTCTAAGCCTGAAACATGCAGGTAACCAACATGTTAAAAACAACAACAAAAACCTTCTTTGTGTTCTGCGCAGCTTTGGTGGCAGGAAATCGAAGGTTTGTGCTTAATTGTAACTTACAAACTTAGTCTTTCTCCCTGAGGCGTTTTGTTTTTTTATTCTATCAGAGGAGATAGGTGGGATACATGAAATATACATGCTCACATCATTTATATAAAATGCCTTTGTTATTCTGCCTGAGTTTGGAAAGAAGGAGTAAAGTCAGTAAGATCTTCTAGGCAAAAACGAACAAATAAAAAACGCTGAAGAAGACCCTTGAGCAGAGAACAGCAGGTTTGACAAGAGAGTGAAGATAAGCAGCTGGTGAGGTAAGAAGACAGATGAATTCCAAAGCGCCGGGCACAGACTGAAAGCTGGCAGGCATCCCGAGTGTCCTGTGCAGCCACGACATCCAAATTCTGTCGTTAAAGGATTTCCGGTGTTTTAGCAGGTCGGTTGCAGGCAGGAGGCCACCATCGGGTTAGGATGGAGAACTCAGTTGTCCAAAAAGATGAGGACGGAGAATTTCGTTGTCCAAAAAGATAAGAGTAAAGGATGCATCTGAGAAATGCTGCCTGATCCGAAGTAATTCTTGAGATTTGGTAGCTGCCCCAGATGCTGAGGTAAATTCAACCCCAAGGTGGTAAACAGTTGAAGGGTACTGCCAACTCTTGGAAGTAACGCTACTTTAATTATTTTGTTTTAGATATCCCTTTGGACAGCAAAATGTACTAATGTTAAAACTCTTTTAAAAATGCGTCCCTGCGAGAATGAGAGGTGACTTGAAAGGAGATGACTGTTTTGGAAAGGGAGCCTTTGAAACTGTAGTCCCACAGAGATCCAACGTACTCTTGTTTCTATTTACACCGGCCCCAGGAAGTCTCCTTGTTACTACAGAACTCCAACAGGGAAATGAGCAGGCATCAAAAGACTCCAGCGCCAGGGACTGAATGGGCAGTTCTCAACAGAACCCCTGCAGGATGGAATCCTGGCTCTTAAAAATGAGTCGGAGCGCTTGGGTGGCTCAGTTGGTTAAGCCTGAGACTCTTGTTTTCAGCTCAGGTTGTGATCTCACGGTTCATGGGGTTGAGCCCCTCGCTGGGCTCTGCGTTGACACCACGGAGCCTGCTAGGGATTCTCGCTCTCCCTCTCTCTCTCTCATTCTGTCCTTCCCCCACTTATTCTCTCTCTCTCTCTCAAAAATAAATATGCAAACTTTAAAAAAAATGAGTGAAAACACATCAGAGCCATATATGAAATGTGCTCACCATGTCCCCTCGTGTTTATTTGTTTAAGTCACAAACTAAATTTCTCCATTTTACATTTCACTCAGGAACTAAAGCAAGACATCTCTAGTTTCCGTTTTGAAGTCCTGGGGTTACTACGAGGAAGCAAACTCTCTACAGTCCAGTCGCCTCAGGCCCCAAAGGAGTCCTCCAACTCAGTGGACTCGGATGAAAAGAGTGACAACGAAGGCAGTAGCAAGGACAAGAAGAAGAACTTCAGCCTCTTCGATCTAACCACTCTCATTCACCCGCGATCGGCAGCAATTGCCTCCGAAAGACACAACATCAGCAACGGCTCTGCCCTAGTGGCGCAAGAGCCCCCTCGGGAGAAGCAGAGAAAAGTGAATTTTGTGACCGATATCAAAAACTTCGGATTATTTCACAGACGGTCAAAACAAAATGCTGCTGAGCAAAATGCAAACCAGATCTTCTCTGTTTCAGAAGAGGTTGCTCGTCAACAGGCGGAAAGACCACTGGAGAGAAACATTCAACTGGAATCTCGAGGGCTAGCTCCGCGGGGTGACTTGAACATCCCTGGTCTCAGTGAACAATGTATATTAGTAGACCATCGAGAAAGGAATACGGACACCCTGGGTTTGCAGGTGAGCAAGAGAGTGTGTCCCTTCAAGTCGGAGAAGGTGGTGGTGGAGGACACTGTTCCGATAATACCAAAGGAGAAGCACGCAAAGGAAGAGGACTCCAGTATAGACTATGACGTAAACCTCACGGACACAGTCACCCACGAAGATTATGTGACCACAAGATTGTGATACTTGAAGGAGGGAGCGCTGATCATGCATATACATATTTCCCATAGTGCCCTGGGTAAGGGGAGATGTTGAAAGTAAATTAACGAACGCTAACCTACACTTTACAGCATTTATCAACTGTCGCATCCTAACGTGTAACCTGTTTAAATAAGGCAAAGGCTATCAGAAACCCTGGTTTTGTGGCCAGCTTTTGCTTTCACAACTTGTTTTACCATTTTTTTTTCCGTTGGTTAATAAATAAACACACCTTGTATTCTTGTAATGTTGCAATCACCCACAGGAAATTTTTAGCTCTCTTTTTCAACTCAAACAAATGCAACTTATTTCGTGTGGTAGTTGACTCCTACAATAGATATTTTTATATGCAAAAAACAATGTAGCTGAAATATTAGTGCTTTTCATAATTTTTTAGAATCTCTAGAGATGGTTACTCATCAGGGACTTCTCAGTCAGCCCTACGGTTTCGCTTTAAAACACAAATATTACCAAATTATTTCTGAACATGTAAATACAGCACAAGGTAAAGCAAGCAAGCAAGCCTCTTGTCATGGAGTCATCACCGACCTCTTAAAACGAAAGGCAGGTGTACTTCAGAGTTTTAGGATGCCCAGTTTTCCTTTTTCAGTAAGTAAAATAAATGTTTGTCTTAATAAATATTGATGATTGATGATTTTTAATGAGATTTTGTCATGAAGAAAGTTTTATTTCAGGTTTTTTTTTATGATCTTTTTCAGGTTCAGTTGCTAGTCAGTATAAATATGAGGCTTTATGAGTAACAGAATTGCAAAATGTGGCGAAAGGTCTCAGCGCTAGAAAAAAATAACAATAAATCAGAGTAGGTAGTGCTCCTTAAACAAAGCAAGATGTTACGTTCTCATAATATCCATAAAATCATTCTAAACTCTAAATCTAAGCAAAGTTAAATTCTATTTTCAATCAGTGCAATATTATTGCCAATTCAAGAGAAGTGCAAAAACCTAATGGTTTCCTCTTCTTTCCTCCAGTGACTGGTATATATTTTCTTAAATTAAAATTTCCCCAAATCATTATTAATTTTAGCAGTAAATGTAGATATAAAATTTTCCATAGGAACAACATTCTTAATTACTTGTTTCTTCTGTTGTTTTCAGAGTAATTTATTTTATATTACACTCATTTACTGAACCACTAAAAAGAAAATGTTTTCACCTGATATAAAAAGGCACTGGCAACTTCTTAAAGTTTAAATTATGTAGCTTGTGTCTATTTAAGCCACTGAAGAGAAGTTCTTTCTCCACATACAATAAGCATTTATTTCAAATCAATAGAAAAATAATGAGTTCATTTTACTTCAGAAACTACCTCCATGGACTAGACAAATTGTACATGATTTAGCATTGACCCAAAATTGCATAGTATTACAAAACCCAGTTTCTGATTACCATACACCAAAACTGAGGAATAAGGGCAATAACAATGCCAGCCACTGTTCTATGTGCAATGCGTGTATTAACACACATGCACTACTCACAACAATGGTGTGAAGTAGCCACTGTTGTTAGTCCCACTGTATATTTGAAGAAACTGAGACAAGCACTAACTAGGCTAAGGTTCACAGCTAGTAATGGAGCTCTGATGGGTCTTTCAAGGCCATGCCCTTAACCACTACACGTACTGCCTCTCAGAACATAAACAGACCAAGCAAAAAATGTGCACCTATGGGGGTTACTATTGATTGCTACTTCTGAAATGGTGCATTTTGAGAGAGAAGGAGTGTGGTAAACTCCATAAAAACGTCCTTCTTGTAAAGCAAGAGGAATGCACAAAATTAAAGACATATTTAATTTGTTAGACTCAATTATATTATAGAAGTTAGTAGGTTTAAAAAAAACGTATTAGGTATGGGACATCAAAATTCAACTTGGAATATTAGATTTTAGTTTCCAAATAAGCCACAACCCAGAGGCACTGAGATACTGCTGTTTCCTAAATCTGGTTTCGTCCGAGGGATATAGGAATGGGCCTGGTAGGTTTGGAGAAGCACAAACAGGCTAATGAATGTTCTCATTGCCTCAAGCACACCTTTACGTCAGAACAAGGATGTTAGAACTCCCCATAAGCCCAGGGGATAGTGAAACACCCAAATTGTTCTAATTCAGACAGACATATATTCCATAGGGAAACATAGACCTATTCGCAGTATTTGGGGTATGTTCCAATGATTCTGTTCTGCTGCTTCTGTTGTTAATGCTGTTTTTTCCAAAGTAAAAATCGTATTCATCACCATTATACATACTTTACCAGCATTTAATTTCAAATTTCCTCTGTTTCTTCAAATGACACCAACAACAATAAAAGCAACAACAAAAAAAATTTCCCAGGAGTTTATTTATATCAAGGGTTAGGGTGCTGATATTTTACAGATAAACATGGTAACAGAGGGATTTACTTGGGAGCCAGTAACACCACGCTTTCCAGGTTTCCGAAAATGATGGTTTTTAACAACCCTCTGTCAGATGTCACTGACAGATGATGCATTTATGGGTTTAAACAAAATATTGAATACTGTTAGTACGATATGTCCTAGAAGTGAACATTATTCTGATTTGTAGTGATGTTAAGTAACATTAATGAAGCTGAACAGTACAGAAAGAATAAGAAAACATAAAACAGCAGGATTGCAAATAGAAGGATATTTTTTGAAGTCTTTAAATGAGTAATTTTGGGTTTCTTTTCATTTCCATTCATATTTCTGTGAACATAAACTCCTAAACACCAAAGAGAGGTTTCCGATCACACCTTTGTATAAATAATGTTTATTATGTTTGTGTCCTGTTGACCTTGCTCTTTGTTGCTTACTTTCACTCATTTATTTATTGCCAGAGTTAGGTGGAAGAGTGCCTAGAAAATTCAGCTAACTTTAATAGAACTAGGTTACATTCACAGCACTTCCTTGATCATGTATTTTGGAAAACCCATTTACAAGAAAAAAGCTATGAAGATGGACCTCATTATTTCTGATAGATGTATTCTTGAAAATATCTGTATTAATAATTCTGTGTTAACTTCAGTAGGGAAACTGGCTACATAAAAAAAGAAAACACGGTAGTGAAATATTTTGTAAAATGGTGAATTATTTTTCAAAGTGATAATCACGCTCTGAAACCTAACTGTTTCATAAGTTGGATATTTGTATATCAAAGTTTCTTAAACTAGATATTTTATTTATTGGCTGGCAATTAAACTACTGCAAAAGCATACCCACTTTCTTGCCTTGACCTAGATAGCAACTTTAGTAATACTGACTTATCTTAGTAATCGAACACACAAATCTGAACAAAGATCTTGGGTAATTGTTAAAGAAAGAAAGTTACCATATTATTCTCCAAGAAGGAGTCAATTTTCCAGCCAATGTAGAAGGACTAATGGATAACCAGTGATATAAAAGTGCACTCTTCTAATATTCGATAATCCTTACTAATTCTGGGATTTAGGTACGTGAATGATTGTCTAGTTCCATGACTTTGGCCCATTCTTAGTTTTTGTGCATTCTGTCTGTAGCAGAACAGTTTATACAGTTCAGACCATATCCCTAAAACTCAACTGAGCGAAAACCATCCATGTGTCTGAGTCACTTTACAACTCAAATTTTTAAAAAGCCAAATTTATGAATATATTTCACCATTTTGAAAATTATTTCTTCTGTTTAGCTTTATTACATTTTTTCCTTGCCTTATATTTCCCAAGGTTCAGACATCCCAGTAATTTACATTTAAAAGTTAATCTCTGGAAGTCTCTTTAAATTCAACTTCAAATAGATTATCCTAATCATTTCACAATATATTACAATGAACTTTGTTTATATAGTGTTATCACCTGACTTTTTAAAAAATAGAACATATTAAATAAGTTCTCCATAGGGAACTGGAGAAACATAAGGTTAAGGGCATTTATGGCAATTACTCAGATTTACCCAGCTAGGAAGTGGTTAAGTTGGAGCTTAAAGAAAAACTCTTCATCTCAATATTCAGATGAGATATCAGGTTCTAAATGTCTTGGCCAATGAATGTTTATTTTTGTGGAATTTTGTCTTCTTTGCCCTCTCCTTCAGTAGAAAATTTTTATACTTGTCCAACCATTTCACAGCCAAAATTTGGAATATATTACTTTTATCTCCCATCAAATTGTGTTCGCAGATTTAAAAAAAAATTAGTTTCTTACCATTTTCTAAAAAATACACTTTGTCATTTTTACTTTTACTATAGATTTTGTGATAATGCTATGTACACACTAGCAACAATAAAGCATATAAAATAAAATTAACCTTTCCCAACTGAAAAACCATAGAGCTGGAAAATATGAAGCTGACCCAAGATCGAGAGCATGAGACCAGGGCCAAATATGGCCACGCTCCCAGTGAGCTGACAAAGAGTGAAGTTGTCTCTGCCAGTGAAATTTACCAGTGGCAAAACCATCAGTGTCTTCGAGAGCTGCACTGTCCAATATGGTAGCTACTAGGGACGTATGGCTACTAAGCACCTGAAACGTGTCTGTAGGTATAAAACACACACTGGCTCTCAAAGACTTAATATGAGAACAATGTAAAATATCTCAATATTTACATTGGTTACATGTTGAAATGAGAGGATTGGATGCATCGGGCTAAAATATGTCAATTAAAATAGTTTCATGCTTCTGTTTACTATTTAATGTAGCTACTAGAAAATTTTAAAAATATGTGTGTGACCTGTATTTGTAACTTGCAGTACATTTCTATTGGACAGTGATGCTCTGAAGCCTCTCTATTTGTTTCACTCAATTCATGTATATCCACCATTTGAATTTCACAGGTAAAACTTACGTATTCAACCACTCAAAAAATATTGTTTCATTCAACTAAAATTTGCTGTCTCTCCTTGATTCCCCATCTTCTAATGGAATCGCTGCTATTAATTTGTTGTTTTACATGTTTTTACTTGCCTTTGCAAATATATTAATATATATTAAAAATATACACATAAGAGTAATATAAATTTATAATATAAATAAATATGTAAATATATGTATAGGTTATGGTTTTTTATTGTTTTATCAAAAATGGAATTTATACTCTACCTATAATTTAATGACTTGTTTGTTTTTATTAACCAGGGCATCATGGAAGACTTTTCTAGGGCTATTTAAAATAGCAGAGCTATTTGAACCCAGTCGAAAAAATTTCTTCCTTAATTGTTTTTACCTATTGAAATATATTCATACAGTATTGCTAAGATAGCTATCGAAGAGCTACTTACTGGATCCAACATGAGGTTTTGTGGAGAGACAACAAGGTGTTTCTGAAAAGCAAATACGACTCATTTCTCTCCTCTGTTCACTATCTTGCAGAGCTAATTTTCTTGCGATTAAGTAAAGATTCCATAGCATGACCTTCATAAAGGGGCCCCACTTTATGGGATCAGCCTCATTTTCTCATACACACTAGCCATTCCGGATTTCTTTAGCTATTTAAGACTTAATATTTCTCTCTCCCAACATTAGCAAATTCCTCTAGACTCAGATCATCATTGGACCAAAATTTTATTACTTTAAAGAATTTTCTTTAACCCAGACTTTTAATTAATTCTAATTGATCTGTTTTTATGGTTCCCCTTAGGTCTAATTGTTTTCCCCAATACCTTTTTCCTTAAAGATTTTCTTTTCCGAGCCTGCAGATAATAAGCCAGGATTTCCCACTCCGGGAATAAGAGGTTACCTGCATTGACTTCCTTTCAGGGCATCAATATACTTAGAGGTTTAATTTAATCCCAGGAAATAACTCAACATGTTGCTTCCACATTCAGAATGCGAAATGCCCTTGATGGTCTGAGGGAAGGCAGGAAACTGATATCTTTTCACAGCTGCTGTGGAGTGACTGCAAATTGGGCATTTCACTTGTTTAGACCTCATCTGCAGATATTGGAGACTTCTGGATGGAAATGTCCTACCTATCTCTAAAATACTGAACTATGTTATATCACCTTTCTAAAGTTAGGAGTACCAAACAAACAGGAAAGTACAAATGTAGGAGAAATAAAGGCACCATAAAATTTTGAGTGAATGGTTATTTTTTCTGTTTTTTAAATTTTTTTTAATTTTTTTAGATCGTTATTGATTCATATGCAGTGGTAGGAAATAATACAGGGATATCTCACATATGATTTACCCATCTTTCCCCCAGTGGAAATATCTTTTGAAACCACTGTACAACATTCCAGAATATTGACATAGAATCCACGTATCTTATTCAGATTTCTGCAGTTTTCCTCACGCTTGTGTGGGTGGGTTTGAGTGTGTACTGAGTTCTATACAATTTTATCCCACATATAGGTTTGGGTATATACAACCATAGTCAAGATACAGATATTTCTATTGCCACAAGTATCCCTGATATTGCCCTCACTTTAAACCACATGCATCCCGTAGAACTCCCCAGTCGCAAATTCCTGAAAACCACTAGTTTGTCCTACATTTTAATAATTTTGTCATTTTAAGATTGCTGCAGTATGTAACATTTGGGGATTAGTGCTTTTCACTCAATATAACTCTCCGAAGATTCATCCAAGTTGTTGCATCGATCAACAGTTTGTTCATTTATATTGCAGAGTTCTATGCCATGATATATATAAATGGAGCATAAGTTAACATTAGGACCACTGAAGGATATTTCGGTTGTTTCTAGTCTTTGGTCATTATAAATAAAGCTGCAATGAACATCCATATACAGGTTTTTCTGTGACCAGGACTGTAATTGTTATTGTTGGGCAGTATGGTAAATGGATGCCATATTTTATAAAAATAATAGCCAACCTGTATCCCAGTGTTGCTGTGCCAGTTCATATACTCACCAGCAATGTGTGAGTGAGTCAATTTCTCTGTATTTTTGCTAGCATTTGGTGTCCTCACCAATTTTTATTTGGTCCATTTTGTAATGATATCTCACTGAGGCTTTAATTTGCATTTCCTCGATGGCTAACGCTATCAAACACCTTTTCTTGTGCTCATTTTCCATCTGTATGGGATCTTGATGAAATTTCTGTTCATGTCTTTTGTACCTTTCCTGGTTAGATTATTTTATAGGTGTATTTTTTAACACTGAGTTTAAGAGGGATTTTTTATTATTATTATCTAGACACGTCTTTTGTCAGATATGTTTTGCAAATAATTTCTCCCATCTTTTTATCCTTTTCATCCCTCAGTCTTTTTGTAGAGCAAAAGTTTTAAATGTTGATTAAGTCCAACTTTTCAAGTTTATGTTTTACAGTAATTTTAAGAATTCTTTATCTAGGCATAGATCATAAAGATTTTCTCCTTTTTTTCCTTCTGAAAACTTTGAGCAATGATGTTTTATATTATGTTTTTTATTTAACTATTATTTTTACGATCTTTTCTTCCAAGTCTTTTAGCATATGTGTATATATATAGATAGATCTACAGAGGAAACGTCATCTTGAGAGAGATGAGGAGGAAGGTTGTTGACAAGCAAACATGCAGGAAGTGGTGAAACTGGGTGACAAGGAAGATAAATCTTTTTTAGGAGGTAACACTGACTTAGTCACCCAGAAACTATAGCAAGGATCTTCTTAAGCAGCTTGGGAAAAAAAGACTCAAATAATATTTCAATTCCATACATTTCACCCACTTTCTGAGTCAGATGGAGAAGCAATAAAGAATGAGAAAAACTGCTATGATGAGAGTAAAAGCCAGAAATCAAAAAAAAAAAAAAAGTCAAATGCATCCTTCTTCATGAAATCCAATTGCTATTTAAAAAAGCTTAAGATTGCTGAAATATGATCTCACCTTCCATTTTCTAAAGAGTAATCACTGCATTTGACGCTAGTATGTAGGTACCATCAAAATGCCCATTCATTTAAATGTTTCCCTTTGGCATTAACAGTGCAAAATAACAAACTAATAATAATAATAATATCATTATTATTATAAACATAATTTTGGTATAAAAGTAATGTAATTCATTGATGTAAACAATAAAGCTAGAATAATGAAATTCTAAGTATACAAGAATGTATCTGAACCATAAAGTAATTTAGTGCACAGAGAAAAATGACAGAATGATAAAGAGAGTTGCATAAAAAATGTGTTAATTAAAATCATTTCTGAGGTTTGCATTAGAAAGGAAAATTATCACTAATACCTACAAAACTAGGGACTAAGATTTTGGCCAAGTTATCACGATAATATCACAATATTTTGATTCTCCGATGCAAATATGGCAGTTAACTGAATTGCTTAATCAATAGAAACAATTGGAATCCTTCTCCAATAAAGTTCAGAGTTACTATTTTACAAAGCACCAAACTGGAAATTGTAAGTGAATTTATAAGATGATCCAGATCTTTAATTTTGTTTTCACTCTCTATCATTCCCTCCCACCACCACCCAGGCCCCATTAGAGATCTGGCCCTGTAGGAAACAGGGATGAAAAGATGTAGTATACTTTTTAGAAGAGTTCACAAAGTCAAGACTGGAAATTCTCACTTATGTTTTGCATTGCAAGAAATTAGAAATAGTATTCTTCTCCATACAGTTGATGGTTGGCAGTCAGGGTTTGTAGACTGGATTTTTTCTTTTTTCTTGTTTTTTTTTAATGCTTATTTTTGAGAGAAAGACACAGAGAATAAGTGGGGGAGGGGCAGAGAGAGAGGGAGATACAGAATTCGAAGCAGGCTCCAGGCTCCCAGCTGTCAGCAGAGCCCGACGTGGGTCTCAACCTCACAAACCACGAGATCATGACCTGAGCTGAAGTCGGCACTTAAGCAGCTGAGCCACCCAGGCGCCCCAGACTGGATTTCTTTTTCTTCATCATCCATCAAACTATTGAAAAAGACTATTTTGTTAAATGAGGCATGTATTTTAGTTTCTTTTGAGGTAGAAATGTAATAAGAAATGCAGAAAAGTCACAGTTTTTAATGTCATGCCTAAAATAAATTTAATTGGTGATACACTGATCAATTAGTATCTTCATATTTTTATCTAGCCACCTGGTTGCCTTTTGCAACAAGCAAAAGCATTGATTCCTTCATTCACAAGCATTGATTAAGCACCCATTTTGTGATAGGCATTGTGATACATGCTGAGAATAATATCATAAAACAAAAACTCACCCAATGTAAAATAGGCCAGTTTTCTGAAAATAATAATTCAGTGTGATAGGCAGGACGTCCCTGTGGGAGCATCTGGGAGGGTCACTTAAGCCAGTTTGTGTACAGAGAACAAGAGATGTCTATGTGAATTCCTGAAGATGAGCAACGGTTGTTCAGAAATTGGTCTTTATCCTGGGCGCAACTAAGAGTCATTAAACAATTGCATGTAGGGTTTGTCCTAACGAAGTTCTCTTCAAGGTGAGATGGAAAGAGATGTAGAAATCATCACATTTGTACTACAAAATTAAAGTGAGTCTTTTCAATTGTAAAAATGAAGTTTTTTTTAGGTTTTGCTCAATGGTTTTAAATAGCCTACCTTCAATCTGCAGATGATAAATGGGTAATAAAGCTTTCTAAAGCAAAACAAGTCAATATGATTATAATTAGTTCTATATTTTGCCTTTTAAAAAGCTGAATAGGTTTTATATTCAATCATAATGAATCTTCTAGCCATTCTTAGTCATCTGAAAAGTAATTATATTTTTTAATAGTTCATTGAAATACACTCCATCATACAATTCATTTAGAGTGTAACATCGAATGGTTTTTAGTACGTTCACAGATATGTGCAAACATCACCACAGTCAATTTTAGAATGTTTGCATCCCTTTCAAAAGAAACCCTGTAACTTTTACTCATCACCATCCAATCCTCCCACTGGACCCCCCGCCAGCCCTACGAAACCACTAATATCCTTTCTATCACTACCGATTTCCTAGTCTGGATTTTCATATGAATTGGATCATATATGTGGTATCTCGTGACTTCTTTCAGTTGGCATATTTTCAAGATTCATTCATGTCGTAACATGTACCACAACTTCACTTCTCTGTATGGCCAAGTAAAAATCCACGGTACATAAATACCGTATTTTGTTTATCCATTTGTCTGTTGATTGACACTTGGTTTGTTTCCACCTTCCAACTATTATGAATAATGCTGCCATAAACTTTCAGATTCAAGGTTTTCTGTGGACATACGTTTTCATTTCTCTTGAGTAAACACCTAGGAGTGGAATTACTGGTCATACGGTGAATCCGTTTAATCATTTGAGGAACCGCTAGACTGTTTTCTTTGGCTCCTGCCCCATTTTACATCCCCACCAACAGTGTATGAGAATCCCAATTTCTCCACATCCTCACTAACACTTTTTCTTTCTGAGTTTTATATTCTAGCCATCCTAGCAGGTGTGAAGTGGTATCTCATGTATCTTTGATTTGCATTTCTCCGATATCCAATGATGTTGAGCATCTTTTCATGTGCTTATTGGCCACTTGTATAATTTCTTTGGAAAAATATCTATTCAGATCCTTTGCCCATTCTTAATTGGGTTATTTATATTTTATTATTATATTTTAAGAGTTCTTTATGTATCATTGATGCAAATCCCATATCATATATATGGGTTGCAATCTGTCTCCCTGTCTGTGGATTCTTCCTGGTATTTCATGAAGCACAAAAGTTTTTAATTTTGATGAAGTCCAATTTAATCTATTCTTCTTTTGTAACTTATGCTTTTACTATCAGCTCTAAGAATGCTTTGTCAATGTCATGAATATTTAGCCAAATGCTATCTTGTGGAAATTTTATAATTTAGCTTTCATATTTAGGTCTTTCATCCATTTTTATTTAATTTTTGAATATGCAATGAAGTAAGGGTTCAACTTCTTTTGCAAGTGACAAGCCTCTTCATGGTTTGTTGAAAAGACAATTCTTTCCCCATTGGAAGTCTTGGCATCTTTGTCAAATGTCAGTTGACCACAGATGTATTTATGGACTTATTTCTTGACTCTCAGTTCCTTTCCATTGAGATGTATGTTTATCTTTCTACTATTACCACACCGCCTTGATTATTATTGCCTTGTAGTTATTTTGGAATCAGAGAGTATGACTTCTTACTTTATTCTTCTTTTTCAACATTGTTTTGGCTATTCCGAGTCCCTTGCAAATGCATACGAATTTTAGAATCAACTTGCAATTTCAAAAAGGAATTAGCTAGGATTCTGATAGCAATTTCACTGTATCTATAGATCAGTTCAGAGAGTACTGCCATTTTAAGAATGTAATATCTTCTGATTCAGGAACATGAGATGCTTTCCCATTTATTTATTTATTTATTTAATCTTTTTAATATTTATTTATTTTTGAGAGAGAGAGAGACAGAGCGTGAGCAGGGGAGAGGGAGAGAGAGAGCCGGAGACACTGAATCTGAGGCAGGCTCTGGGCTCTGAGCCCGACCTTGGGGTTGAATCCATGAACTGTGAGATCATAACCTGAGCTAAAGCCGGATGCTTAATGGACTGAGCCACCCAGCTGCCACTCCCATTTATTTAAATCTTTAACTCTTTTTAACAATGTTTTATAGTTTCCAGCGTATACGTTTTGTACTTCATTGGTTAAATTTATTCCCAAGTGCTTTATTCTTTTTTGATGCTATTGTTAATGAAAGTGTAATTATCTTTTAAGATTCTCAAAAGTTGGAAATCGATACACAAATACACAAAAAGGAACGTGTCAATGCTATAATTACATCAATTAAAAAACTGGATAAAGCAGTATTTCTCTCCTGTTACCTTAGAAACTTTGCTAAAGAATTATGTAATCTCTGGGGATCCAATCTTCTCCGTGGATAAAGCCAGAGAACTGCTCAGATTGCTTTGAAGGTGGCACAGATAGAAGTCAAGAATAATTATGATTTTGCATAGAATTCTCCATTTTTGTTCAGATTTTTACTTAATGGTCTCATTTTAATTACCCTATGTAGTATCTATATGACTTTTGTCCGTTTAAATTGCATTGTGGTTATATGTGTTAATAACATGCTTGTACTTACACCTAAGCCCAGCATCATCATCCATCTCAGCATACCGGGATGTGAACACGAACTTCCCATCATTCCTTCCTAAGAAAGAACCTTTAAACTGAACTGAATTTTATGTATGTATACACTGTAATTTGTTGACGCTAATATACGCTAACCATTATAAGAGACCTCATTTATGGATATCTAATTATAATCTTATTGATCAATAAGAAGTTATTATATTTATATATAAAATATATACTTTTATATAAAATACATATGTGCAATTTTTCTATGCTTAGTAATGTGTTTCTGACTAATACAGAAAGTCTGCTCACAAATTTTATCAGTGTATAGAACAAAGATATTCCATTAATGTTATTACAGAGGACTGAAGGAAGAATATACCCACCTACTCTAGTCATAACCAGACTAATTGGTTATGTTAGTCGAAAAAGTGAGAAGAAAAGAAAAAGATAGGTGGCTATTAGAAAACTAGGTCCATAATATCTGAAGATTAAGATTCCCCTATGGATGAGAAGGGAAAAAAAAGGAAGATGGCAACAAGTACAACTTTACATCCACAATTCTCACTAGAAGAAGGATTAGAATTGATGCTCCTGACAGCAACAGTGCTTCACTCATTGGCCTCCATATGCTCTTTCTGTCGCTACCAAAGGCAATTTAAAGATTTAAAAAATGTAATGAGGAAATAAAACAAGCCAATTAGCATGGATAGAAATATTCTGACATATATAACTATCTCTATATCTACCTAAAGATAGTTATATCTAGTTTATATCTATGGATAGTTTATATCTATAGATAGATATAGAGACATTTATATCTATATACATAAGTATAGATATATGTCTATGTGGCATTAAACTCAGTGGGAACTGGTTTATAATCATGTTGAATGAATGCAAATAGCCAAAGCCACCTCGATCCAAATTTGTTGGCTAGAATCCTCTGCTTTAGCTATTGGACTTGGTAGCAAGAAGTTCAATTTTCAGTTTTATCCAGATGTCTTTACTGGCTCATTTGTAAAATAAGAAAGTAGCAACCTACCACTCTGGACCAAGGAGCTCAGTTTTCATTATGATAAAATAAAATAGAAAAAGAAATGAAGGATAAAGCACTACATGCGCATGATTTTCTTTGTATCACATGAGCGTAACACTAAGGAATTCTAAAGAATTTAGGATTAAGAGGTAGGTAAGTTCCTCTCATCTAATTTGGATCAAAGAAAACCTATGCAGATCACCTTAGGAAGAATAAGCTGCAGGCCGATCTAATGTATTACTGTGGCTAAACAAAGAAGTGTGTCAGAACGGGTATGACAGCCATAATCTGGAGAAATGCTATCGACAGAAGATAAAGAAGTGTTGGAGCAGCCAATTTTGGGATTTTCAGTTACATACATCTTCCTGGAAAAGAAGGAATCTTAGCCCATGGATTTGGATCATTCAGGTTTCATGGATAAACCTGACCCAGGGTGAAGATAAGTGAATGGAAGTATGTTAGCTCGTGCCTCTGACACTATGCCTAAAATTTGACTTTCTAATTCTAGTGAGATCCCACATTACAGCTTTATCCATGGAGCAAATGACTCCTAATGTTGAATCACGTGTTCCAGTTTTTGTGACAGCTAGAACCATGAAACAAGGAAGCAGGACATCTTGATTCCAGAAAGTAAGTTCAACTTAATTAACCTGAGTCGGTGAGAGATGAGAGCACACTACAAAATTTTCAGAGCCTACAGGCAAAGAGCCAGACACTGACTTAAAGCCTATTAATTAAACTGAAGCCAGCTTGTGAGATCTCCTAGGGGACAACCAGATCATCTTTCCCAAGGTGCACACTTGGCAACATCTCTAGGTGTACTGACTAAATAACAAAAAAGTAAAAGGATCACAGATGCTATGTACTTTGGCTTAGATCAGATTCTGAAACTTACAGAAATAAAATGTAACATGGGGCACCTGGATGGCTCAGTCAGCTAAGTGTCTGACTCTTAATCTTGGCTTAGGTCATGATCTCACGATTTCTAAGTTCAAGCCCCATGTTGGGCTCTGTGCTGATGGTGCAGAGCCTGCTAAGGATTCTCTCTTCCTCTCTCTCTGCCCCTCCCCAACTCGTGTGCATGCTCGTGCTCTGTCTCTCTCTCCCAAAATAAATAAATAAGGTTTAAAAAAGAAATAAATAAAGCATAATTCATATGCAAACACAATCTATGCACATCCTAAGGTCTGACTTTAAAGACCAACTCAAGCTGGTGATCACAAAGATGGAGAAGTCAAGAAGCAGCCTCACGTCTCTGGCCTGGACCAAGGAATAGTGCAAGGGATGAGCAGAATCAAAGGAAATGATCAAACAACCTAAACAGTCATCGCCAGAAAGATGGTGGAAAATCAGGAGATGTAAGGAAGGGAGTGGTTTTAGGAGAAAGTGGTTTACATTGTCAAGAGCTTCAAGAAGTCAAATCATAAAGATGGAATTTTCTCTGGGAATGAGAATGGAGAACAGAGTGGGTTACAGCACGTTCACACGAGATTCACTTGGTAGAGGAGCAATATTCTGAATGATGCATTAAAAATTGAAAAGGATTTGGACTCCCAACTTCCTGCCCCCAAATTAGATGGGAGTGAAGAATGAATCACATCCATCGGACAGGCTACCTGGGGAGGCGGTTTCCTTAGGCGAGAATCAAGGATTCAGGAAGAGAAAATTGATGAAAATTATTTTCAAAGTAGTGGGAGATTATTTAAAACTCATTTATTCAACACAAAATAAGTAAAGAAAATAATTGTCCCAGAGTTTAAAATAAAAGGGTTTCAAAAAGAAACCACGGGAGAGAACAGATGACTAGGGAGAATAACATTAAGGGTAGTTAACAATATAACAAAGATATAAAACAAAGTGGCTGTGCTGTATTGCAAGATTTCCAAAAATAATTGATTTCCCAAGTTCCTGATGGATTTGGAAAGAAAGTGAAAGCATTATTTACTTTACTAACCTCTCCAGGATAAATCTGCCTCAACTTTGATTAATTGTGTTTCTGAGAGAAACTTAGTCCAGGTTAGCAGACGTGTAACAGGTTCGGTTACACATGAAGAGTCTACCCAGAAGTCCTAAATAGCAGTGGATTTATTTATTTGCTGAATGAAGGCATTAACTGAAATCAACATTTTTTGAAACTTGAGAACTGTTGCTGAAAACCAGGAAAGAAAAAAGAGATTGGTTAAGATGGTGACATAGAGTTCTTCAAAAGAGGTTAATAAATCCAATGCAATTTTTATAGGAGGTTAAATAAGTTAATTTCTAGCTCTCAATTTTTATGATGCTTTTCAAAAATCACTAGACTACCTATTAGTTCTCAGCCAGAAACTTGCTTATTCACTGCATCTCTCATGTTTTTTCTCCTTCCTCTTTCTCTCTAAAATGCTTCTCCATAGTGAAGGGGCTTTGTCCATGTTGCTCACTCTTATGTTTCTAGTTTCGAGAACAGTGCTTGGATATTAAGACATACCTGTTAAGTATTTTTGAATAAAGTTTTGAAATGTTCCTTTATATTACCAAGTTCATGTACCATCCCAAATTTCTCTCTCAATAAGTCATAGAAGTAGGAATAGTAAAATGTATATAAACTCGATGATTTTCTAAAATCACAAAGTTTACAGAAAATTTAACAAATGAAGGAAATTTTTTGAATATTTACTTCACATATATATTGGTTTTTTAAATATTTACCTCACATATATTTTATTTGATATAACGTATAAAGGTTGTAAATAAAAGCTTCATAGCTGAAGGAAAAAGAGAGTGAGAAAAGTTTAGTACTTTTCCGTGTGTTGAATGACATTTTTGCGTAAAAAATGGATTTTATATATACATCTCACTTCAAAGAGGAAAAAAAGGAAGAGGGAGGAATAGCAGGTGCAAGATGGGGAGAGGGAGGGAAGGAAGAGAAAGAAGACAGAGAAAAAATTAGCATTTCTTGGGATAAACATTTTACCTCAGACTTCCACAAGAATTAGCAGTGATAAACTCCATTCCCGTATCACTCGACATTGATGATGATAGAGTTTTTGTGATTTTTTTTTTTCAAGTGAGTCATAGCTAAAAGGTAGTGGAGCCGGGATTTCAACTAGGGTATCTTAAAGGCTCTTCTGATTATATCACTGTCTTTGACATTAAGAGAAAATAAAGGCAGAGTATATTCAGTTTATTTTAGAACCCAAATTGCTTTTCAGAAAACTGTATTTGGGCTGGTTCCTACAGCCATGGGAAATTGAGAGATATGGTATTCCTTCTTTTTCACAAATTCCCATGTTTTGGTTAGCTGGAGTTACATTATTTACACTTCCATATTAATATTATACTAAAAATTTAAATATGAAGGATTAATGATTAAGAAGCTACTGTCCCTTACACATATAATTATCCACACAGGTAACTGTTTCCTCTGACATCAGAGAACCACCGTACAAACACAAAAAGACTTTTTCCCCTGCTTTCTGCCTCTTTAGAACATACACATCTGGAGTCCCCATGTGAGTCTCGAACACAATCAGAAATCAGCCCCAGGAGCGAGCTGTGCAACAGAAAATAGAGTGTGGTGTGATGTTAAGAGCATTTTTCACTTCGGATGCATTTGAATTACTGCATTTTCAGTTAATAAAGGCAGAGCAATCTTAATGGGATGTGCCTACTCTGACTTTTCACATCTGTTCCCTTTTCTGGGCTGCCACACCATCTCGTTGATTCATGTCATCGCCAACAATAGTCATTGTAGATTCTGTGAAAAGCTTCTCTGATCTGATTATTGAGTAAGTGATGCATATAATAGCAGGAGATGAAAAACCACAAGCTACCGAAGTCAAAATCAGTTTTATGTGCAGAGAAAAAGAGAAACAATTGCATCAACACAGAGTCAAGACAGAATCTATTGCAATAACACGATGTTTTACGAAGGTTTACTAAATAAGTTTGATATGAGACCAAAGAATGTTGCTTTTGTTTATAGTTTTTACCGTATTTTTAAGATTTCTGTTATGAAATTTTGATACTCAGTCTTTGCCTGACTCTAAAATAAAATAAATATCATATGCTTCCCACACCCTGCATGGGATAACTTTAGTTACTGAGCAGAGTTGGCTATTGACTGGTTGGAAGAGAATGAACAAGGACACGAATGCTCTCTCCTCTCTGTGCTTGTCCTTCATCCTGTCATCTGCTGGATGACTAGTTCTCAAGATCCATGATGGCTTTTTGCTCATATCAGAATACTCTCTTGACAGGACTCACACAGAGAAATAATGACAATTGTTTCGGTTTTAATTCTTTTTTTTTTTTAACTTTTCTTGATGTTTATTTTTGAGAGAGAGAAAGAGTATGTGAGTGGGGGAGGCGCAGAGGGAGAGGGGGACAGGGGATCCAAAGCGGATTCTGTGCTGACAGCAGAGATCCCGAGGCAGAGCTCAAACTCGTAAACCATGAGATCATGACCTGAGCCACTGAAGTTGGACGCTTAACCAACTGAGCCACCCAGGCGCTCCTCAGTTTTAATTCTTCTAACACAGGTTATGGTAATAGCAATCTCTATTTTCAACCTTTCACTCCCTGTCAAGGAGCAGGTGGCATCTCTGAGAAAATCTTTTGGCAGAAGACACACAATGGGATGTGTCCAGGTCCCAAACGGTTTGCTTGTGAGTACAGCAGGGAGAATTGTGAACTCCAGTCAGAGAGAGAGTGGTACGAGGTGATTTCAAGCTGGGTTGGACCTTTTGACATGTTTGAGTGCGAGTTCGTACACTGGCACATGTATGTGTGTGTCATACGCAGGGAGTAACCACAGCCTGGTCCCTAGTTCAGAGGAAACTGTTGAAGGTAGTTCTTCCCAGCAGAGAAAAGTTAGGCAGTGGCAACAAACTCAAGTGTTGTATCAGCTTACCGTTATGAACTTAAGAGAGAGTTCTCTCTGTTTATTGGTACCATGAAATTCCCTATGAGATATTAATACTAAATATAATTAGAAAACCCACAAAATATGATGCAGGCACTGCAGATCTTTTTAAAATATCGACTCTAAATCTTTCCAAATAATATATGTTATTCCCATTGTAAAGATGATGAAATTGAGGGTCATAAAGCTTAAAAAGTTGCCAGCACCATCCACAACCAATAGAACTGTGCCAGAATTCAAATTTTTTCTGTTTCGTGTACTGGCGGCTTGTGTATTAGAGAAAAAACATCACCTACTCTCTACTGTTAGAAATAAACTCTCTCCCACTTTTCCATACTGCATGCTCTGAGCTTCTCGGTCTTGCTCTCCCCTGTCTGGGCTTGCTAATGGGAATCTAGGGTCTAAATTTGAGAATGCTGCTAGTGAAAGGAATCCCCGAAATGTATGAAGCAGCAGAGGGTCTTTCTTCCTGTGCAGCTGCAGGAGAGACACACCAGTCTGAGTCATAAAACTAAACAAAAAATCTTACCTAATAAGGTAGTGAATCAATATCACTTTTTTTTTCTTTTACAG
This sequence comes from Paguma larvata, assembly GCA_030068075.1. Lineage (NCBI taxonomy): Eukaryota > Metazoa > Chordata > Mammalia > Carnivora > Viverridae > Paguma > Paguma larvata. Next base: position 62,978,002 of record CM057839.1, read on the forward strand.
GAAAGAGACTTTTGTGAAACTGTATAGGTATTAACTTTGTTTTCTGTTATGATCAAACCATCCTTGAGTGTGTAGTGTGTATACCATTCTCTGAATATCAGAAATTGTTGCTTTGACACATATAGAAGTAACATATAATTTCTAAACCTTCTGTCATCCTTTTTAAAAAAAATTAAGTTTATTTATTTATTTTGAGAGAGAGAGAGGGAGAGAGAGAGAGAGATCAGGGGAGAGACAGAGAGGGAGAGGAAGATAATCCCAAACAGGCTCCACACAGTCAGCACAGAGCCTGATGTGGGGCGCGAACCCACCAACCATGAGATCATGACCTAAGCTAAAACCAAGAGTCGGGCATGGAACCGACCGAGCCACCTGGGCACCCCTAAAAATGCTGTCATCCTAACTGATTATCTCACCTAACACATTGTTGTCCAGTAGTATTCGAGTTTATATACTCTTAAAATGTGCAAATTCTATAAAAATTGTCTGAACAGTAGAGAATCGTTGACACTTATATCTTGTCCCAAAATGTATGAAGCAAAGATTTTTTTTAATTCATTATTCCGAAGAATATTTAAGACGTGTTATCTCATTCATATTAACAATATACTGTAGCTATAGAATTTCAAGTTGGAGGAACTGTTTAAAACCATCTAAACACTCTAATTTTAACTGAGGTCTTATGAAGCGGAATTATACTCACAAGTTTACACAGCAAGTTAGAGATGGAAGCAACACTGACATCCAGGTTCCCGGATTCCTAAACCAGCATCTTACATCTTATACTGAGTGACATGTAACACTGATTAAACACTGTATTTTAGAGCTTCCTCTATAAATCTCTCACACTGTATGAGATCCAACTGGGCTTGCTCAGAACCTTCACGAACTTACAGCAGGCTAATACCTCATAGCTAGAATTAAACTGTGCTTAGAGACTAGCTTGTGGTATGACAGGCATGACGTCTCTACCAAGTCAAATTCGGGAAGTTTATGAAGGAATTTTTATCCTGTGGTAATTTGTAACATTCCATCTCTTTGTAGAATTTTTTCTTCTGGGTAATGCTAAGCACCCACACTAAAAAATTTACCACAATCTGGGGTCCATTTATCACAATTTGGTTGGTAATAGCTTATTTTGACTAATCTAAAGCAGTGTAAAAATTCAAAAGACTTAGAATTACTCCAGAATTCATCAGTTAGGTCTTATTCCAACTGTCTTCACCAAAAGCTAGTTGCCTTAGCAATAAAATGGAGTTAATCATAGCATTTGACTTACTAATAATAAGAATCAGGGGCGCCTGGGTGGCTCAGTCGGTTAAGCACTGACTTCGGCCTCAGGTCATGATCTCACAGTTTGTGAGTTCAAGCCCCGTGTCGGGCTCTGTGCTGACACCTCAGAGCCTGGAGCCTGCTTCAAATTCTGTGTCTCCCTCTTTCTCTGCCCCTCCCCTGCTCACACTCTGTCTCTCTGTCAAAAGTAAATAAACATTAAAAAAAATTTTAAAAATAATAAGAATCAGATTAAGTCAAGTGCTTGAAAGTTCTTTGAGGTACAGAAATGTAGTACACAAGCCTAGGCTGATGGCTGGCTCTCCTGCCTGGACTCGATGCATAAATGCCACAAAAGCAAGAGAGAGGTTGAAAGATGCCAGAATCTAACACACACACACACACACACACACACACACACACACACTCAGAGAAGAAAACATGTTTTCGTGTTACTGGGGACAGAATGTTACTGGGGACAGATCATAAAAAGACAATAGGTTAATGAAGAGATTTCTAGATGCCTATCACTAAGGGGATGAATATCTACAATGTTCCATAAGCTTAATATTAAATATTACACAGCAGTCAGAAATAACACACTAAATCTACATATAACTACATGAATGATTTTTAAAACACAGTACTGAGTAAAAAAATATGCATATTTATAGGAAAATACAATGGTGTAAATTTATAATGTGCACACAAAAAATAAAACATTGTACATTTTTTCTTACAACACACATATATTTACAATCATTTCGTTTTTATGGGAATAAAAGGAAGGCCATGTGAGGAGAGTTTTGAAAAAAGAAAATAATAAAACAGAACATGAAAGGAGGCTTAAACTTCCCCACTCTGGTAATGTTTCAGGAAAATCATTATCTTCAATCCGCCAACTCCATGAAGAAAAAGAAAGGAGGAGCAGGAAGATGAAGAGGAGTTAGGAAAGTAGGGAGCACCACTCAGCATTAGGCTCATTAGGCCTCACCTGTCTTCACTGCTGGTACAGAAAAGTGTCCCTATGACAGTTCCACAGCAACCATCCCAGAAACACATGTATCTTTAAGAAGTGCAAACTGTCATTTTCTCTTATTGATAATTATATTCACACACACAATTTCCACTCATGTCTTTACTGTCTGCTTAGATAATAGAGACATACTGAAGAGACTATAAATGCCCGACTCCATTTTTGATGTCTGATCACTAACAGCTGTCAAGCCCCACCCCTCCCTTCTCTCCTCTTGACTCGCATCCAGACGAGCCAATGAGAGAGCCCACAACACTCTCTCCCTTGGTGCTGGTAAGAAATTCAAGCCAAGCAAACCCGGGGTCTGGTATGAGACCACTCCTTCTGGCCCCACAGCCTAACTCCAGTAAAAGTCAAAGGCAAGTTCTCCTTCCAACTCTCCCAAACCACTTTTGAACCTTTTCCAGAGTCTGCCCTGCTTCCTAGAGAAAGTCTTATTACATAAGTAATACATTTCTTTATACCCTCCTTTTGGGTGTGTGGCGACACTAGTCTTGACATCCAGACCAAATTTGAGTAGTCAAGTCAATCCTGTCCCTGCCCTCTGGGCAGCCACAAATCCAAAGGGAAAATAAAATATACACAGGTACTAACTCATTCACATAGTCATTCATATGATGGTGTTGGCCTGAGGCGCCAGCACACAGTAAGTAAAAGAAAGTTGAGAAAAAAAAAAGATATGCATTGATGACCTTTGTTCTTCTACCTGAAAATACTATTAAGCCTGAAGGCGAAAAAAAAGATTATAATTTTATCTCTATTTCATTTTGAATAAAATAAAAAGAGCACTTAAGCAAAATAAGTCTTTTATAAACCACAGGGAAGATATTACTATGGTAACGTGATCCCCAACAGAAATAGCAACACTGATCTTGACACGCACATAGGATTAGTCTTCTCTTGATCTGCTGCACGGCGTACAGGTGACGCCTGCAAAGACCTCAAGCTGAACACCTAAGCTACAATTTAGTGCAACCACAAGAAGAGGTTATATCAAGCTTTACCCTCAAAGTCAACATGCAAAATAATCAGAAACTCCTTTTTAGATTGTGTATTTCACATGTTGATAAGGACACAAAGCATAGTTGCTTTTTCAGCACACACCAGTCAGGTGTCAGATACTTCCTACTTAAAGCACTGGGAACCAGCCATGTCTCCTGGCAGACAAAAATCAAACCAAAAATCAAACCCAAACAATGCGACAACAAAATACCTTAAACTTTCTCGACAAAATGCTCAGAAGGGATTTTTAAAAGTCAATTTACATTTATTTACAAACGGATGTGGAGAGTTATTGCATATAATCTTGATACATTTGAACAATATTCCTGTGTGTGTGTGTGTATTTTTTCTCTTTAATTTGGATATATTCTATTTTGAAGGCTTGTCAGTTTAACATCTCAGTGTCACTGTGACATACCCATATAACTGTCACAGTAAAAATTATTCAGCATGTACCCTGTCTTTGCCCATTCAGCCTGCCTTTTCTCCCCTGCTAGAAGAGAGCTGGGCTCTCGCTGTATCTCCCCAGAGTTGATTTCCTGAATAGGTTGAGTAGAAACCTCTACATATGTTCCTTCCCCAGACGTGTCTTAATCCTAAAACTCCAAATCTTCCTTCACCCACTTTACATTTTAAAAAGTGCTTTTATACCCAGTTTGCTCTATCTTCAACAAAAAGTAACTCTGGATATTTTCAGTGCTGTTTCTGGTGCTCTGGTACAACAGTTTCTTGAGGTCCATCACCATGCCTGACAAGGCTGAACAGTAGGCATTCTGAGCACATTCTGAGGGCCGCTCCTGACAGAAATGTCGTGCTGGCAATTTTGAGTGATACACACTTCTCGAGTTTGAAAAGGCACAGAACTTACTCTATTTGGACATTTACTTAAAATTTTCCTCCTTCTTGAAAAATAACTACTAGAACATCTCTGAGGGGTTCAAAGGACAGATATTATTAGCTGATTACTCAGCTAAGGAGATGGAGGACAAGGATGTAAGAGATTTTCCAGGTGTCCTCGGTTCATGACTGAGTGATCAGGGGCTCCACCAAGGCCATCTGACCTCCCAGAATACACAGCACGGTCTCTGTCTATTTGTCTCAAGTCATTAAGTTTTAATTTCTTTACTCTAAGTCTTTTTATTTTTATTAATATTCAAATCTCCCTCTAAATTTTAACAGTAATATAGAAGTTTCTGTGAAAGAATGATCCAATGCAAAGGTTATAGAGAGGAAGGAAAGAAGAGAAATAAAGAGAAAATGACCTTTGTTAAATGATAGATGTGTACCAGCTTCATAAATTTACTTAAAGCTTTTTCCAAATTTTCTTCTCAGAATCTGAGTTCAAACAGAATGATCATAAACTCATGTTTACCTTAAAAAATAAGTAACTGATAACAGATTAAAGTTTTACTTCTGCTTCTCAGAGGTGTACCTTAACAGATCAAATTCTTTAAAATATAAAGACTTCCATACAATAGAATTTCAGGCTCCATCAAAAGGTGGAGCACCTCAGAAGGATGAAGCATTTGGAAGGGAAGAAAGAGTGTCTCTGCTGGTCTCTGAGAACATATTCAGTAAAAGTTGCACTGCTCAGCCTTAAGATTGGATGGTCAGGGTCACTACAGTCTCCAGGCTAACTCCAAACACCATCCGTTCTCTCTTCATATGTTCAACTGTGTGAAGTTATAGAACACTATTTGAATCTAAAGGGATCCTAAGACAACTAATCTAATCACTTCATTTTGGACTAATCACGATCTACAATCTTTGTATTGAGTTCTAAATATTTTATCTATTCCAAATATTTTTACATGCCTAATTTAGTAGAAGCTTAAAGCATTTGTTTGAATAACTTAAAAGGAACAACAACAAAATCCATCTGATACTTTGTGTCAGAGTCACCTAGACCAGTGACTCAATCCTGGCTGCTTATTTTTGTTTCTCAGGAAGTACTGATTTATTTTTTTCTGGGGTGATGGTCTGCCTCTCTGTATTTTTTGAAACCTCTTCAGGTCATTCTAATACGTAGGTAAGGGTCAACCAACACTGATTTAGACATTTTATAAATAGTGTTTTAGAGTCCAAATTAGTTGTTTGATAGTCAAAATGTTTATTTCCCTATGAAAGTATAAAACCCTTACTTTTCTTTAAGATTTAAAACTGGATACATCGATAAGTTAAAAGTCAGTTTTTAAGGCTTCGGTTACTAAGGCACCTGGGTGGTTCAGTTGGTTGAGCATCTGACTTTGGCTCAGGTCATGATTTCACGGTTCATGGGTTCAAGTTCTATATTGGGCTCTGCACTGACAGCTTGAGCCTGGAGCTTGCTTTGGATTCTGTATCTCCCTCTTTCTCTGCCTCTCCCCAGCTCACACCCTATTTCTCTCTGTCTCTCAGAAAATGAATAAAAATGTTAAAAATATTTTTTTTAAAAAAGGTTTTAGTTACTAACAATTTATCAAAAATATTTTCATCTGCTGCATTTTGGGTTTTATTTTGTCAATAAAATCTCAAAGGAATTATGTTAGTTATATCTGAATAAGTTATGAAGAAAATACTTTTTGAAGCTTTGAAATAAAAATAAATCACTTATTTTTGTTTTACTAACACATTAATGAAAAGCTATTATAATGAAGTAAATAATTTGGACAAGTAGAAATCAAGAACTTCTAATGTTGCTAAAAGCAAACTACAAACAAGTGTATTTTTATTTTTGCATGTATCAGATTTTTAAGCTACATGATCACGTACATGCTACTTAAATAAAATATAAATGTTCCGAGTATGTTCTTGACCACTAGCACAAAGTTAGCAACAAGGCACTTAATTGGAAATGTAGTGATCATACATTTTTAACTGGTATAAATACAGGTTGAGTTGTCCAAGAATTCACTTTAGCAAAAGAGCCCTAATTCTGGTATAAAATTATTCAGCAGATCGAAGTTTTGAGAGCCCTTGGAAAAAAACACCACGTTGTGTTAAAGGCTGTCATCTCTGTAAGGGTGAATCTGAACACAATCAGACAATTATCCAAAATATTAAGACTCATCTTCTGTAAAGCTCAGAATAAAAATCAACAATACCCAAAGCCATCTATAGATTTAATGCAATCTTGTTCAAGATTCTGAGATCACTTTTTATAGGTATAGAAAAAATGATCTTAAAATTTCTATGAAACCACAAAAGATCCGGAAGAGCCAAAGCAACCTTGTGAAAGAACAAAGCTGGAGGCCTCACACTTTCTCATTTCAAAGTATATTACAAAATAGTATGGTATTGGCATAGAAACAGACACAGAGACTCACATGAATTGAAAGCCCAGAAATAAACCCACACATATATGCTCAACTAATATCTGACAAGGAAACCAAGAATACTAAATGGGTAAAGAATAGTTTCTTCAGGGGCACCTGGGTGGCTCAGTTGGTTAAGCGGCCGACTTCGGCCCAGGTCATGATCTCACGGTCTGTGAGTTCGAGTCCCGTGTCGGGCTCTGTGCTGATGGCTCAGAGCCTGGAGCCTGCTTCAGATTCTGTGTCTCCCTCTCTCTCTGCCCTTCCCCTGCTCATACTCTGTCTCTATGTCTCTCAAAAATAAATAAATGTTAAAAAAAATTTTAAAAAAAAGGATAGTTTCTTCAATAAATGATGCTGGGAAAACTGGATATTCACCTACAGGAAAAAAAAAATGAAATGGATCCCTATGTTACAAAAGTTACTTGAAAAAATTAATTCACACAAATTAACTTGAAATGAATTAAAACACTTAAACATAAAACCAGACAGGTAAAAATCCCAGAAGAAAACATAGGGGAAAAAAGAAACTAATGATGGACAATTGAAAAATTAAATGGAAAAAATCTACCATTTGTAATAGCATCAAACAGCATAAAGTACTTTGTGAAGACTCATCTCAAAAAAAAAAAAAAAAAAAAAATGCATACCGATTTACAGTTGCAAGAATTAGTTGCAACCAGTAGAGGGCAGACATTTAAACTTGCACTATGATGCTCAGATACTAAAGTCTTCCAGTTCAGAATTCTGTACCTGATTTTCAAAATATTTTCTAAATTTTCTTCCATTACATAAAGCCCCTTCCTTTCAAAAAGCTCAATGCATTCCCTGCCTGATGGATAGGTGTTTTATATTGTATTTAAGGCAAACTACAAAATCCCAAGAGGAATGTAATCCAGTAACACAGAAAGATGAAGCACTAACAACACAGTGATTCTGCAATGATTTATGAAGAGAAAGTAACTATTAGATATATATTACTTCCAAATGCCTTATCTGGTTTAACCACAAGTTAGAAGACTTTAGGCATTTCTATGGGTCTATGAGGAGTCTCAAAAGCCTAGATGCCATTCTTTCATGGCTACAAATATTTGCATCCTCCTGCATTTGAGGGGTGGAGTCTATATGCTCTCCTTTTATATTTGGGCTGACTTATAACAGCTTCAACCATTAACAGCCTTGGCAGAAGATCTCCATGTGTGCTCTGAGGCCAGCTCAGAAAACACCATGCAGGGGCGCCTGGGTGGTTCAGTCGGTTAAGTGTCTGACTTCAGCTCATGTCATGATTTCGCAGTTCATGAGTTCAAGCCCCACATCGGGCTCTCTGCTCTGCTCTCAGCATGGAGCCTGCTTTAGATCCTCTGTCTCCCTCTCTCTGCCCGTGCCCTGCTCATGTGCATGCACTCTCTCTTCCTCTCTCTCAAAAATAAATAAACATTTAAAAAGACTATGTGTATTCTGCTTTGTAAGTGGACAGTTGAGCTGACATGTATGTCCAACTACTCTGAGGCCACCATGTTGGAGAGATCGCATGGATATGCTCCCTCTGAGAGTCCCGGCTGAGCTAGGTCTTCCAGTCACCCTTGCCAAAGCTCTGGACATGTGAGTGAAGACAGAGTCTTGGAAGTGGAGCCTCCAGTCCAAGGTATTTCAGCTGGCAGCTGGCAGTCACTGGAATCACCGTAGCCATTCTGGTCTTTCCAGCTGAAGCCACAGACAATATGGGAAAAGATGGCTTGTAAGCAATCCCCGTTGTGTGCTGTTAGAATCCCTGACACGCTGAAACCTAAGTGCGGTAATTTTATGCCAATAAGTTTGGAGTGATGTATTAGGCAGAAATAGATAACTAAAACACCCAGAGAAATTAACTGAGTTCTCTCCATTCAACTGGGCTTTTGTCAAATCAGAATTATCCAAAACGGGGGTCAATATGGGCAAATTATTTGGTTGTTCTTCTCAAACACCCTCTGGCTCTTAATCTTGTAAGAGTAGGGGCTGGAGGGAAAAACTGGAGAGAAGGCTGCTGCGTGTAAAAATATGTGCTGACAGATGTTTAAATACACCTGAAAACTGGACATAATACGTTCCAAATTTGAAGTTCCCAAAATATTCTTTCAGACTGAAGAACTATTAATTTGCAAGCTCTATGGATTTACACTGTTCGGCAGTTAAAAAGCTCTTGTTGTATCAGCACTACCACCTTCCACCCAAAGTAATGGTTTTCCTGCCACATTTCACCTTGTGTATGAATTCCAAAGAATGCGAATGCATAAGATGATATCCGCTGTCATTAGTGTCTGTCGTTGTTATTATTAATATTTTAACCAACCTCTGCATACTTGGGGAGCTTATTCTATTTAACTGAAAATGATCTGCTAAAGGGAAAAAAATGTACAACTGTCTGTGTTTGTGCCTATGAAACTTAAAGGCAGACCTAAAGAATCAGAGATTTTTTCCTCCTTGTAAAGGCCAAAGCTTTCATTATTATAGGCTTTTTTTCCCCTGAATAAGAACCATAGAATTAATATCTGTAGCTACTTGAATAATTTTCCTCCCCAGAACTGTTTCTAATAACGTCACCTTCTTTCTTGTTGTTCATTATATACTGGGAAACTAGATATCCGAACCTCTGTGCAGGTCAGGCATATACACATAACTTGAGGTCCTGTGATTTGTCTAAGTCCACTTTTTCCACAAGTATGGGTATCACTGGGAAAAAGAATAAGAATATAAAGCATGTTGCACATCTATTAGCATAAAACAAATAGCAGGTTTTTTTTTCCAGCACCCCAGATGGGTTTGCGTATAAGAAAATCATAAATAAAAACCTTTATCAGATCCACATATTTAGAGAAGAATTGGCATTTCTGAGGAAATTTGCATAAGGAAAGCAGGAAACCTCATGATATATGGCGAGAGTAAGAAGGAAACATCTCTATCAGTAACAATACTGAGTCGCTGCAATTGGAAATTAATCATGTAAGATTAATATCTGGAAAAGCAGAGAAACAGTTTATTTTAGAACAGAATATATTCAATGTCTTTGAGGATACCAGGCACATTATGGTTAGAAAATGAGAAGTACCATTTCTGTTGTTTTTTTTTTTCTTGGAAGAACTACAAGAAGCTTTTCAGAAGTGGAGAGAGAGAGAACATACACCATGTATTATAAACACTGGAAATAGAAGATGAAGAGAATCTGAGGTCAATGTTGACGTGACAAGTAAACACAGGGGATATCAGCAGATGGCGATCTAAGTATGGGACCTGAGAATATATCTATTTCAGAGAGAAGATGCCCAAGAGGTGATAAATGGGTGATTATTAATTATAAAGTTATGATAATTCAAATTATTCTTTTATCAGACTAAATATGCCAAAGGGGATGATGAAACTCTCCTACTATAAGCTCTGGCCATCTACAGATTTCTCCTAATTGCAGTAATTATGCACCCCTTCATCTTACAGTCTGATATGAAAGAATATTAGAAGTTATTTGTGAGTGGGAGACAGATGATGCCTAGGGTCTTAATGGTCTCTGAAACAAAATTGCCTAGATCTAAATGAGAGAAAAGATGACAGACACAATATCGACAGTATCAAGGATGCCAGAGATGAGAAAGAAAGGGTTTATAGATGTGAAGGGAATCAGTGAGTAAAACCAGGCTATGAAAGTGATTATTTCTGACCATTTATGTGAAGTTGAAAAATCCGTCACAATTTCTTATCCTTGTCAACAGTCGATGTTAGTGGAGGACAACAACAAAAATCTCAGATAAAAAGTAAAGCAATTCAACGTTCAGCCTCTTTAAAAAAAACGACTAGATTTTTCACTTAAAATTTTTTTTAACATTTATTTATTTTTGAGAGACAAAGAGAGACAGAGTATGAGTGGGGAAAGGGCAGAGAGAGAAAGAGACACAGATTCTAAGGCAGGCTCAGGCTCTGAGCTGTCAGCACAGAGCCCTATGTGAGGCTCCAACAAACCCATAAAACATGAGATCATGACCTGAGCCAAACTGAGACACTCACCTGACTGAGCCACCCAGGCGCCCCTAGATATATATATTTTTTAATTTATATCCAGGTTAGTTAGCACACAGTGCAAGAATGATTTCAGGAGTAGAATCCAGTGACTCATCCCCTACATATGACACCCAGTGCTCATCCCAACAAGTGTCCTCCTTAATGCCCCTTACCCATTTAGCCATCCCCCCACCCCAAATCCCTCCAGCAACCTTTAGTTTGTTCTGTGTAGTTAAGAGGCTCTTATGTTTTGTCTCCCTACGTTTTTCACTTTTTAATCTAGATTTGGCATCATTCATATGGTTAATCTAAATCAGCTCTAAAATATTTTATTTAAGAGATTATTATTAATCTTCTGTTATTTGGCATTTTGAAATTTACATCAAATGTTTAAGATTTTTTCATATCAATTTCATATAAATTATTATTTACATCAAAATATAATGGTATCTGTGCTTCTAGAAACATATGCTGTACTTTCTCCACTAGATGTCTCCAGAGAAATACAAGTAAACACTGTTAATAAGAAATCCTGCTAATAAGCACACAGTTTAAAAATTTCAGAGGTGCTCAGTTCAATTAGGGACAACAGTTACACTAATTACTAAGTATTAAAGTGAGATCTGTTATTTGATAAGCTTTTGAAGGAAAAAAGCGTCTAGGGGCGCCTGGGTGGCTCAGTTGGTTAAGCATCCGACTTCAGCTCAGGTCATGATCCTGCGGTCTGTGAGTTCGAGCCCCGCGACGGGCTCTGTGCTGACAGCTCAGAGCCTGGAGCCTGCTTCCGATTCTGTGTCTCCCTCTCTCTCTGCCCTTCCCCTGTTCATGCTGTGCCTCTATGTCTCTCAAAAATAAATAAACATTAAAAAAAATTTTTTTGAAGGAAAAGAGCATCTAAATGTAAACAAGAAAGATGGCACACTACACATATGCAGCACAGAAAACCTTCTGTGTGCTTCCATTAAAGAGACATCATTTTCTTTGGGGCCAAATTCTTCTCTGAACATCATTCATTACCATAGATATGTTAGGCCAGACCATGCCTGGAAGGTCCACAGAAGTAGAAGAGGAACTCTATCGGAAATATATTGGGAGTATGGCTTGGGAAGTTCCACTCCTTACAGGCTTTACAGGGTGTCAGCCACAAGTATCTGAGCCTATACGTTGCCCTTTTGACTTCTTTAAGTCAGGCATTGACATTCAATTTTATTTTAGCTAATATTTGAAGGTAAGCAAAATTTAATTTTTGCTTAATCTGAATTCCCTTTACTGTTGATTGTCCCTCACTCGGAGGAAACCAAGATCACTGGGTCCTTGTCAGAACTTCAGTTTACAGGGCTGCAAACCCGGGTACCAAAAAAGGCTAAGATCTTCACTAACTACCCAAGCACTTGGACACTGAGTCATGCCGCCCCCAAGAATGCATGGCATTAACTTCAAGGCTGTATCATGTTTTATAATTAAGTTCTATTATCTGTAGTTTATGAATAGGCCAGTGAGAAAGCAAAGTGGTACTCAAGAAATGTTTCAATATCCCACAGAACATATGTTGAAAAGCAGGAGTTTATACATAATTTGAGGCAAAGAACTAGTCTGGATCATTCCAAAGCAAGGAAACGTCTTCTAAAAAGATCTCCTCTTGGCTTGGGTATCCAGGTTTGTCGAATCCATAGGCAACGTCCAATCCTACAGTGTAACGTGTTGGTTACATGCTAGCGAGAGTAAGCAAGCTATCACAATGACTCCACAGTCTCCAGAGGCTACAAGGCTTGCTACAAAGATACACGGGATAATTTGCAAACTGCCCATAAATTAGCATCCTGATGGCTAGAAACAATCGGCTCTGTCTTTCAGACACAGTATTTTTCTTTGGTTGCATAATAAGCCACTTCCTTTTCATTAATGACTTACATTTCCAGGTCAGACTTTACAACCCTGAAAATTAGATTCAATTGCCAAGATTTCAGTCGTCCTCCAAACTGCTAATAACATTACGTAGCCAACCCAGGGGCAGGTTCCTTTCATGAAGCAGAAGAATAAGGGCCCTGTGTGGAGGAAAGAATGAGAGAGAGATAGACCCCTGCTGAGTGCTCAGAAAAGAGAGGTTTTTCTCTCTTTTCCACTCCTTAGACTATCTTTTCTCCCATTCTCTGAAACTGTTTTCCTACCCAGCACTGTCAGATAGAGACCAAGGTTCAGTTAGTCTTCCAGAAACTAGCACCCTGGTTAAAACAGTTGCTTGGACTTTCTATTTCTCCATAATATCATATAATATCACACTTCAGAGCTGAGCTTGGCTTTTTCGTTTGCAGTACTCTCATGTTTTTATATTTACCCTAAGGGTTTCCTTCTCTTGGAATGCCTTCCTCCCTCTAAATTTACATGTAGTTTATGTGCAATCTGGCCCTCATTTTCAAGATCCTCCTTGATGGCATTACTCATCCTGAGTGTAAATATTTGCTGAGGGCTAGTGTTTGTTGACTTCCGTGGGACTTAGACAAGTTCTAGTATGAGGCCCAGGATGGATCGATTTAGGACTCTATTATTTGAAACTCTGAAAAGAAAGATGTAAGAATGTTTCTAGTGTTTGAGCATATCTCGTGGGTTTTGTAAGAAGTAAACCTGTGTCTCCAGTCAGAAAGGCACAGTCCTCTTTTGAAATATGAATGCAATTCTTTCTCCATTTAGACCACAGAAGGAATCCAGATGAATGGAGGCCATTGATTCCAATGGATAAAATTGAGGTAACAAGAAACAACTAGGTCAAAACTGTTCTTAAAGATTATCAATATTTTTTCAATGTACCGTAGGCACTACTAAGAAAGGAGGGAACATGACAGGAAACTTTTATTCTGTCTTCACCCCATACTCAAAATCAAGTCTGTTTGTTGTCATTCTGGACTGTGTTTTTAAGAACTCTTTTACCTCTGATACATATTATCCAAGTCTATAGCTCTTTCTCTCAATACCTCATTCCTTCTTCTCCTATCAAACCCCATTGGATTTAAGCTGATTTAAGCTTCATTACAGAAAAGCTTATAAATCGTTGCCGCTATCCAAGAGGAAAAGATTTGCATTAACAGCAGTGAGCATCCCAGTAAAGAAAGAATGACTACTTATAATGGTGATGTTGGAGAGATTTCTGTTTATAAGTTTGACTTATCCCTCTATAATTCCAAAATTCCATTACTATGTCTTAGAAGATGAGTAATCTACATTATAATGCCTAACCGGTCTAGAATTGAAGATTTTTATATAACTCTGTTACCAATAATATTCTAACAGCTAATTTACTAGCATTAAGAAGAACTTATTTCCGTAAGTCTTCCAACAGTCTTCCTATCCTACTTAATAATTACTGACCACCTATCGATTTATGCAACATGAGAATAATAGAAACCTACTATGTAAAGCAAATCAGTAACATTCAGATGAAATCAGAATAATCCCATTCAGAGTAATATAATTGTCAGATTAATTTTCTTCCTACAAGGGACTAGGGACAGAATTTAATGTACCTTTTGATGCCCTCTTCTCTCCAGTTCTCCTTTTGAATTGCTCTTTCATTTTCTATACCTCGACACCAAGATTTTCAAATTGACAACAGGTCTCATCATATTTCAGAAGGTATTGTCTAATTGTATGCTTTCTTAGTAAACTAGCGGCCAGTTACAGAATTATTTAGGTGCCTCAAAGCAAAACTCTATAAAAAGCTGAACGTAACTCTCCTGATACCTGGAATCATCTCAGGCCCATCTCAGCCAGCCTCCCCTGAAAGCCCTTCCAACTGGAAAACATGGTGACTCAGTATAAAATTTCTCCATATTGCCTGCGGGGAAACAATACTCTAACCCATTACAGACGGAGCATTTTGCAACAAGACGTATTGGAAGCACGCTTTTACTTTAGGAGAGCATGCGGCTTACTTATGCAAGGAGACTCGTCATCCTGCAGGTTATCATTTCAGCTTATTGCTGACATCTGACATTCAGGTTTCTTTTACCCGTGTTCTGAACATCTGACGCGTCATGCGTGCAGGGATAAGAACCCATATTCTCTCGGAGAGGAACCGCATAGTGTGACATTAAGAGACTTCAGTTACTCTTGGCAAAATCAGAAGAATAATTCTGGCAATGCCCTTGTTTCTTAATACGCATTTAATCTATGACTGCTAGATTAGTAACACTTGCTTCCAATAGGGGCTGCTTGTGTCCAGCGGCTATCCGCTATCCGAGGTGCCGCCTAGACAAGTTCCTCATCGTGTGAAGTACGTAGCGAAGAAACAATAAAGCACACATGTTTTCCTTTCCTGCGTCATTTCAAGAGTTAGGAAAACTTGCCCGAAGTAGATTTATGTTAACTCTACTCCTTGATAGTTGAAAAAAGAAGTGAAATGGGAGGTATCTCCCAGTTTAGTAGGATTGCAAGGGAAATGTGGTCTCTCCTCCACGTTTCGTCAGCCATTAGAGTTCTTATTTCATATTTTGTACAAGTTTGAAATCTATCCCACATCTGTTTTTGATGAAGAGCCATTACTGCCTTATGATTATCAAACTTACATCTACATTTGTTTCTGGTGAAAAATAATAACCTTTCCGTTCTGATGTGAACTAAAGGTGATAAGACGTGATAAGATCAGACAGCGATCTCACTGAGCCCAGGGACACATACTCTGAAAGGGATGAATGGCAGAATATTCCTAAAACCCAAACAAAAATATTTTCCATAAACCCCTCCAAACTGCAGAAGAAAAAAAACTGAAATATGAATATGCAAGGAGTCAGCTATTAAAAGGAAATATACATAACTTAAAAATAAAAATAAGTATCTTCTTCAGAATGAGAAGTAAAAGAGGCTTGATGTGTTCGGTAAACATAACAAAAGTGGAGTTTAGCTGCCAAATGGAAGTTGCTGATGTTTTTTGGAGAGAGCTCAGATTCCCAGGTTATACAGTGCTCCCTCCCACGACTCTGACATGTATATAAACTCTGAGCTCTCCAAAGCCCACTGCCAGTTCTCTTCGTGGACTAACTGTAACGGAGAGACGAAAGATGATTCCTCTCTTACCCATACTTTCTCTGATCTTGCTGGTGGCTGTAAACCCTGCAAATGCCAATGGCCATTATGACAAGATCTTGGCTCACAGCCGAATCAGGGGCCGGGATCAGGGGTAAGTCAGTAGTTTGGTTTTATAGATTTTTTTTTCTTAGCTTGTTTTATGTATAAGTATACATAAAGTTCCTTACATATGCTTCAGGTTTTTTTTTCCTACTTATTAAAAAGTAGTAAGAAAAATGAGTATTCTGTGATTTATAAATGTATTTCCAACTTTTAAAAATTTCTGTCAAAATAATTTACATGTAATTGCTTTCTCTGAAGCATTATATAATTTTAATCAAATTGACAACGTTTAATGGGGCATTTCTTTATTATTCCATTTATTTGTATTTTTATTTCCTTCCAAAAACCTGAAATGAGGTTTTCAAAATTAAAAATAATTGGTTAGGGCTCTCATTAAGTAAGTTAGCTTTGAAATATCTCACATAATGTTAGGGAAATTTTCATTTAAATTATGTATGAAAATAAAGTAATCAGTAATATAACTAGTTCTTTGAATATTTTAAAGCATTTAAAAATACTTTTAAATTCTGCATTCTGTAAAATGTACAAAAGTAACATATTTCTTGGAATAAATCCAACCACAACTTAGCATTTTTAAAGCTACCAGGCATAATTTAGTAACTTTACCAACCATTTATAATTTTATTTTGAAATGGATCTTGGCACTTCTTCTAATGTCTCAGAGAGATTTTCACAATGTTCAAATGTTCCTTTGCTTTACACGGCAAATAAGACTTCCATCTCTTTAAGAGAGAAAAACACTTAAAACATCTGGCACACGATGTTCTGATCCACTATTTCCACTCGAAGAAATAGATTTTCCTTTGTGCAGCCATATTATTCAAGTTAATCTTAGCACTATTGACTTCTGTGGTTACTCACCTAGGAAGTGGCAGCATGTAGTGTTTTCTGACATAGGATAACTTGTCTCTTTTGCTCTCTGATTCCTCACTGCTCCAGAGGCCATTGCTCCAGATTAGAGTCCCAAATGAGCACATGTTTGGTTTGGGAAGGGTCAGTAGATTTTCTTCCTTTTAGAAGTAACAAGACACACATGACAACCAAACTAAGTTGAACCTAACGCTGCCTGAATATTCCTACTAGATTAACTTTCGAAACACTGGTATTTTCCTTTCAAAGATGTATAATTTCCTCTCTCTTTTTTCCTCTCCCATGGACTTTAGTTTTTCTGCTGATTCAGTATGATTGGATCAAGAAGGAGATTTGTGCAAGTCTAGAATCACATCTTTGAAAATTGAGTCCACATGTTAACGTTTTTTTCTGAATCATCTGACCTGAAGATATGAAACACTGGTTGTCATTAAGACACTAACTCTCTTCCTTCCCTCCATCTTTCAGCCCAAATGTCTGCGCCCTTCAACAGATTTTAGGCACCAAAAAGAAATACTTCAGCACTTGTAGGAACTGGTACCAAGGTGCCATCTGTGGAAAGAAAACGTAAGTCTCATCTTTTTCTCAATGCCCCAGGCCCAAAAGCAACACTACGCCTTTACTTGGACACATCCACCATTTTCCTTGAAAATAATCTCCCAAGTTGCAAGCTTTAAAAATTAAAAAGGATCATAAATGGAATAAAGGAACTTTCCCTGCATTTCTCTCTCTGCTAGTGCACCTCTCACGAGCCTTGAATCTATGTGTCACGGAGGTCAAAGGAGGCCCGTGGCAATCACCTTGCCGTGTGATGCGGTATGCAATCAGTGTGAGACTATGGCATTTCTATCCCTGGTTTGGCACACTTTTCCAGGCAAGACACTTAATCTCTATGCCTCACTTTATAAAAATGGTTTCCCCAGTTTCCTCATTTTATTAAAAAAATGGGCCAGAAAAACAAACTGATCTAAAATATTAGGGTTTTGAAGCACCAGTGAACGCTTCCCTACAGTCACTTGGAAATTATCTGAAGTACTCCAGTTTACCTCAAAGTTCTTATCAGTGCTTCAAGTTGGAAAGAACTTAAATTTCGTCTCTTCATTTAATCCAGTTATTCCATCCCACGCGGCCAGATCCCCAGGGGTCCACAAAGCTGATAAAGCCCATCATTGTCTTTACTATTTCAATAGCCAAAAAGACAATTACTTTTTACTTAGCAGAAAACATTTTTTACAACTTGATAGACAGTCATAGTGGCTTAATCTATCAAGAAACCTTGATAGGAACAAATACAATCCTGAGCATATACGAGTTGAGAACTACTCGTGAGGTCTAATTCTTCATTTTAAAATGAAGGAGCCGAGTCATAGAAAGAATAAGTTACTGTATCAGAAAGATTAGTGATACCATTCCTGATCGAGAAAACAGTGCTTCCTAATAATTTGGACTCCACTCTTGATGAAGGATGCGCTGAGAATTAAATATCTGAATGAGAACCTGCTTAGCACATCACCATTAAACTTTAGGTGGAAGGACTGGGGAGTGTTAAAAACTTCTTCCTAATAATATTCGTACAAATACTAAATATGGCATCACTTAACTTCTTGGAGCCTCTGTTTCTTTACTTGTGGAATGTCGATTTTATACTTACAGAGTGTCTGGGGGGTAGAATGATTTGATTATTGTGAAATTGCTAAGTAACTCACAGGATCAATTGTCCTTAAGTGTAAAGTACTTTCACAAACGGATATATGTGGGTGGGAAAAGGGGTTGTGATCAGATGCCTACCTAAAATGCGTAAGATTATCTTTATTTCCAGATAAAACTCACATATTCAATGTATATAACCTTAGCTGGACTCTACTTCCCCACGGTAACTAAGTCTAGGACACCACAGGAGTTTGCAGCCTCTTCCTATTCATTTGCTTAATAGAGTTTCAACTGATTTGACAGAGTTACTTTTTGGCCTGGATCTGCTTCCTACTGGTTTGCAGACATCTGCTACATTTGTGAGTCATTCACACAATTACAATGTAAGGCAGTGATTGCAATGATCTTGGCCATCATGCAGGCTGGGCCCCAGTTGGGAACTCCAAAACTCTGGATTCTCCTCCCTTTGTTCATATTCTTGGTTGCCATGAGGCATATTTGGAATGCACACCAACTACATAAGAAAGGACCTGCTGTCTGAAATATTCAGGGGATATCTTTATTACATTCTTCCTGAAAGTTAGGAAAATATGATACAATCTCTCTTTAACCATCTAAACATATGAGAGAGGCCAAGACTTGCACAAAGGTCATGCCAACATTCTTTCTTGCTCTCCATTAAAACAAAACAAAACGAAACAAAATAAAACCTGCTTTAAAGCCTCGCTTTTTATCAGAAACATAACAGTGTCTGCTTTGTTAAATTGTATTAGCTTATTTCCCCCAAGTAGCTTCGTTTTCACAACCACATTTACTTTTGTGCTCTGAAAAAAATGTAAATGCTAGCTGCTAGTTTCAAATAATCAAATAAATCAATAACATTGACAAGAGGAATGTCCGTTTTGCCATCTGCTAGCAGCTGCTGAAATTGCCAGAGACATCTTTAGGACTCTTTGTATCCATTGACAGAAATGCTTGTGTTTTGGCTGAACAGTTGCTTTGCAGATTTGAAGGAAGTAATTGGGCAGGTCTAATGATAAACATTAATTTCCTAAGTTTAAAATATTTTCCACAATATAAATGGACTGAATAATATTTTGTAGTCTTCCTTTCAGCTTCCATTTTCATGAGATTTTAGAATGTTTTCAAAAAATTAGGATAAATTTTCTACTTTCAGAGATGTCCACAGTTATGTTTTTTTTTACTCTGGTTTTATTCTGCCAACCACGTGAGAAATTTAAGTTTTGTGTAGAATAAATGTTCTCCTGAGAAAACCTACTTTTTTCTTTTTAAAATATCAACTCACATAACCATATTGTTCAACTAGCAGCTGAAATTGCAACTGATTGTTTTGGAATTTAATTCTATCTGGTGTACTAACTATCTATATTAAGGCTAATCTTCAGTTCATATTAGCAAGTGTTATAGAAATTTTTGTTACGTTAACAGTTTCCTCTTCTATTCACTATTTTACTTCGAGTCAGTACTATCAGTATTGGACCAATAAATATGTGTCTCATTTTTTTAATCATTTACAATATATGCTAAAGCTAATGTGTAAGCAGACTGGATCAATTCTTTGGCATCCGAATATTCAAATTTATTTACATGGTGATGTAAGTGAATAAATTATTTCGGAGGCCATATTAGGATTTGCCTAAGGCTCCCATATAGTTTCCATGTTTCTAATACCAACTATTCTTGAAATTACTTTAAAATTGAAGAACAATTTGAAATTGGCATTTCCCACTTAAATTTGTCCATGTCTTCTTATCTATCAACTATTTTTAAGTCAATATTCCATGCCAGAAACTTTTTTCTCATTCATGTTTCATGTTTTACTACATATATGTATATGCATAAATAATGTTACATTGTACTTTTTAAATTGACATCAAGAAAATAGAGAAATAGGATTCTAAGATCACAAACAGGATCACAAATCATGGATAATCACTTAATGGACTTGGCTTCAATTTGAAAGCCTTATTTACTTTTTAAGCTATATAATTTCTTTTTCTTTAATTTTTTTTATGCTTTTAATTTATTTTTGAGAGTGAGATAGAGACAGAGTGTGAGTGGAGGAGGTGCAGAGAGAGAGGGAGACACAGAATCCAAAGCAGACTCCAGGCTCTGAGCTGTCAGCACAGAGACCAATGTGGAGCTCGAACCCACGAACCACGAGACCATGACCTGAGCTTTAGTCTGACGCTTAACTGACTGAGCCATCCAGGCGTCCCTAAGATAATTTCTTATATCATTAATATTCCTCTTTTTTAAAACTTGCTTTTATTGTAATTTTTATCATACTAGGAAAAGCTTTTTCTTCTTGTAGTGATCTTTCTCTTAAATATATTCTTTCATTTATTCATACCTTTTGAGTACAATTATCACAACTAGAAAAAAAGCCAGAAATAAATATCTAAACTAGTTAAGCATAATTAAATACTAATTTACAGAAAATCAGCCTATATGTAATTATCTTAAATTGCATGACATGGAATTTATCAATTAAAAATTACAAAATGGTCTATATTTCCTCTTTAGTGATAATATTCCCCTGTCCCTAATGCTTGTTTTGTGCATTTGCCTTCATATTTCTATTGGCAGGAAGCAGAGAATTATGTAAAATTTTAATTAAAAATATTACAGGGCGCTGGGGGCTCAGTCAGTTGAGTGTCCGACTTCAGCTCAGGTCATGACCTTGGGGTTTGTGAGTTCGAGCCCTGCGTCTGCTCTGTGTTCACAGCTCACAGGGTCTGGAGCCTGCTTCAGAGTCTGTCTCCTTTCACTCTGCCCCTCCCCCACTCATGCTCTGTTTCTCTCTCTTTCAATAATAATAATTAATAAATCAATTAAAAAATATATTACCTATGCTGGAAACTGAAGAAGTCTGGAAAATGTCAAATGGAATTTGATAAAATGAAGATCAGGATTATATTTTTAAGAAAGTAAAAAAATAAAAGCAATTATATAGATGATTCAGGCTATTATTTTCCCATAAAATATAGTAATTTAAAAGTTGATCTGGATACATCTTTGGTGAATTTTCTGGTTTCTTGCCTTAATTATGCCTTATACAACTTAATATACTTTGTTAACTATGAACAGAATAGCATTTGCTTGAATATTGTATTTATTTGAATGTAATACAATGTTATTGGATTAAATACATTAAAGATTGTATTTAATATGATCAAACTAATTGTTGGCAATTCAAACCAAATATAGCATTATTTTAGTTAGCAGAATAGCTTTTACTGATTGAAATGGGTAAATGTATTTCCTGATGTTTCTAGTTTCTAATAACCTTAAAATAATAAATATTTCTGACTACTTATAGTTTACAAAATGTTTCCCAAAGCATCCTCACACCTAGCTTGTGAGTAGGTGTAAGGGCTACTATACCCACGTTCAATAGTTGGAGAAACTGAGACTCGAGTTTGTTTAATTACTTGCTCAAGGTCACATGTCTACCAAGTATAGAACTGGGAATCATAAATCCCATTGTTCTGCCTTGAGACCCTGGAACTTTTCTACAATGCCATTACACTGTATAGAGAAATCAAAGTAAAGTAAATAACTTGATATCAGGTAAAAATCCCAATTCTAGAGTCTCCTAAATCATCGCAATAAATGGTATGTTTCTGCTAAGATGGTAACAAAATGAATTCTATGTAGTTTCCCCCATTTTAATATTAATTTTCTTCTGACATACAGGACTGTGTTATATGAGTGTTGCCCTGGGTATATGAGGATGGAAGGAATGAAAGGCTGCCCAGCAGGTAAAATTTCCATTATTGACATAAACGAGGAGCTTTTCTTGTGTGAAGAAAAAGATTTGAGGTAGCTCAGCTTGAGAGAACCCAATCATGTGTGTGTGTGCTGTGTATGTGCACGTGTATGTGTGTGTGTGTGTGTGTGTGTGTGTGTGTGTGTGTGTAGCACCATGATAAATCCAAGATATACCACCAATATCTTTGTATTAATCATGAATTTGTCATGGTGATAAAGTATTAAAATATAATGCTCAGGTATTGAATGTTGGGCCAGACAACAGGAGCTTGGTCATAACTTTAAATTAGTTCGACTTTCCTTCAAGAATGAAAATCCTCTCTACAAAATCCCTGTCTTTGAATTTGTCTACAAACATGGAGTGGACTAGCTGGAAAGGCATCATCTCTAACTGAACAGCTCTGGTCTTATAACATCCCTCATATTGAAAGCTGGTTTCCTAAAATTGACAACTAGAGAAAAAAGTTAATCTATTTCCTCTTTGAAATAACTTTGAAAAAACATTCAGATATTTAACACCAATCATCACATACTTCCTCTACTACCCTCGCTTCCCTGACAGACTCTTCTCTTCTCTGGCCTAATCATCCCCAGTTCTTCTAATATAACATAAACTCTGGAGTCACCATCATGTCAACATCATGGACACCAACAAATGAAATATGTCACTTTTGGGATCCCCTGAACTGTGGTTACTGTCATGGGTAACCACATCCTATCATTAGCTCATGCTGAATTTATGATCAGTTATAATTCATTACAGTCCTTTCTGTCGAGTCAGGTATTTCTCGAGGATTTTTTTTCAACTTCAAGTCTGGTCTATCTGACTATGAATACTGTCAAGTCAGGTCTTTTTCTAGGATTTATTTGTTCAGCTTGAGCGTAAGGACATACATGGAACTCTGCTATGTTTAACTTGTTAATTTTGACTAATTTTCCTCATCCTTTTGGGGTCTTTTAAATTCTGATTTTATAATTTAATTTATTAATTGTGTCACCCACTCTTGATATATTCACAAATGTAATAACCATTTCTCCTACGGTATTATCTAAATCACACTAATTTTCAAATAGGGTCAAAAAATGAATAAATTGTCTGTACCAACTTTCAGGTTGATATTCATACATTAATATTTCTTCTAAAGTTCAGAAAAAATACTCTGGAAGTGCAGATACTTCCATCTATTTCTTTTCTGGAATTATGCTGAAAAGAAGCAGGTCTACATATTTATTTTAGAAACCCAAATCTATAAAAATTAATATCCAATACCTAACAATATTATACCATTTAAGAGCTTTAAGCCAGCATGAAAGAAAATATTACCTTTTGCCATTCTCAATGAGAAGTAAAGGACATATTCTTTTATTCAGCGAATCAGAAATATTTACCTGATACTCATAATTAAACTATCATTGACATAGCAGGAGTCAGACCTACAGACAGTAAATGTTATACCAAGATGATAATTTAAAATTCATTTTCCCTCAACACAAAAGATAGAGGAAATAATAGTTTTCAGTGGTATTTTATTATCTAGCACTCAAGTGACAACCTATGTATAAAATTGGTAATCATACATAGAATTTTATTGCCAAAATTTTCAGTTAAATGTATTGAGGAACTTAGCATAAAGTTCAAATGATTGTAAAATAATATTCTTGAAATAATATTCTAAGTCCTTTATTTCTTGCTTATTTCAGTTATGCCTATTGACCACGTGTACGGCACTCTGGGCATTGTGGGAGCCACCACGACACAGCGCTATTCTGATATCTCAAAACTGAGGGAAGAGATTGAAGGAAAGGGATCATTTACTTACTTTGCACCGAGTAATGAGGCTTGGGACAACTTGGATTCTGTAATTCATTATTTTCATAAATACAATTGTTTTTACTGTTGTTATTGCATTTGAATGGATTGATTAACCTGGAAATTAATAGAAATTTTATATCTTTTTATTATACATATGTGAGGTTACATAAAAGGATGAGTTATTAAATGTAAGGAGTAAAGTATTTTAATACACCGTAACTGGAATAACTTACCCAGCAGGTTCATAGACCAATTAAGAAAGGGAAAACCAAGAGTGGACTGAACTTATGTTTGTCATTATTCTATTTTACTCCTATCCTCTTTCTTTTTTGAATGAGAAGAAACTTATTGAGTTTTAGATGACATGTCTAATAAAAAGGTAAGTTAAGAAGCCTAGTGGGTTTTAAAATTTATTATAAAGGCATATTACAGAGGTGTAATTATTTTAATTATATGTAAATATATATAGCTGCTCAGACATTGACATATGTATATATGTGTAGGAATATTTAAATGAAATATTATAAATGATGCATTTGATTTTCACACTTTTTGTGCATAAAATATGTAAAATTGGCATAGAAATATATTTCTAGTTTCTACTTGATATGAAGATGAATCTATAATTACTACTAGAGTCAAATTTTAGTAAAACTTAGGCAGATTCCTCTAGATATTATCTTGCTACATTAACTGTATGTTTAATTACTTGCAATATGTAACTCTCTCTTCTGGTTGTCTTGACCTCATCTCTTAACTACCCTTCTGGTTCTTTTAGGTGACTCCTCTTCTTCCTTCACTTAATGGGTCTTATTAAAGTCTCTACTAGGAATTAGACTCTGCTCTTTATATACACTTCTGATGACTTTGACTATGACTTTAGTGCATATAACCATGAAATCTGCCAACTGCTCCTATATAATAAGTACCTTAACGATAGAGACTTTGCCTTACTTATTGTATTTCCCATAGCACTATATATGGTATCATGTAATATAGGATATACATATATTATCTATCTATCTATCTATCTATAGGATATATATTGGATAAATAAAAAGGTACAGTAGGGTTGAATTCTTGAATTTGCTATGAAAGAAACATAAAATCCTCATTAGAATTCAAATGTTGTACACAAATATAATGCTATTTTTGTTTTGTTTTGTTTACCACTCAAAATATTTTAAATATCTGATAATTTCATATTGCCCTAAGCCTTCAATTTACATCGTTTGTCTCTTATCAATATCTTCACTTAAAAAAAAATTTTTGTCACTATAAATATCCAAGCACCCTTTCAGATTCAGGAGCCTTAACTCAGTCCCTGGATTTACACAATTACTTAATCAAATGAAATAATATAATTTTAATTATGTTAATTTGGTTTGACCATCTGGGAAATGCAATAAGAAAGTAACAGGAGAGTAAGAAATAGTGTGACTATAAGTATTTTAATGATGAACCTCAATAAAATAAACTTCTACCATTTCAATTTTTCCTAGGATATCCGTAGAGGTTTGGAGAGCAATGTTAATGTTGAATTATTGAATGCTTTACATAGCCATATGGTTAATAACAGAATGTTGACCAAGGACTTAAAAAATGGCATGATTATTCCTTCAATGTATAACAATTTGGGACTTTTCATTAACCATTATCCTAATGGGGTAAGTTTCATTAATAAAAACTACATTTCTGAGTAATAGCACCCTTAATTTTTTCTATGCCTTTTATATAATGTTCACAGAAATAGTAAAACGATAGCGAATGTATGTACTATATTATGCTTTTTCCCCACATTTATAGCATGTAAACTTATAATTCAGTGGCTGATTTCTAAGAGAGAGTGATCGTGAGGAAGAAATTAAATTTCAGTTGACTGACAG
The DNA here is from genome assembly GCA_030068075.1 of Paguma larvata. Taxonomy (NCBI): domain Eukaryota; kingdom Metazoa; phylum Chordata; class Mammalia; order Carnivora; family Viverridae; genus Paguma; species Paguma larvata. The sequence continues at coordinate 63,003,787 of CM057839.1, forward strand.
TAGACTTATATGTTCTTAATAAAGGAAATTTTAGTAGTTGATGTGTTTTAAAAATAATGACCAAAGAAAAAAACAGTAAATAAGAATTTATCAAAGAATAATCACAGAATGAGTATTCCTTTCTTCATCCTCTAGCTACTATACTGATTTATGTTCTTGTGGTTTAGATAAGAGTCTTTGTGGGAAACTTCCAACAGGGTCATAGGGCTCTTTCAACAAATTTCCCAGGACAAAAAGGGTCAGTAATAAGGCAATAATTGGAAAATTACTCCAATAGAACTGATTATATTTTTGCAATAATTATTTCTCTCTCTTAGAGCTTATTTTAGGACTGATAGACTTTTTTTTAATGTAATTCATCGACCTGCATTTGAAATAGTTTGTGACTATCTCTATAAATGGAAGAGAAGGGAAAAAAAAAGCAGTAACTCAAATGAAAAAAAATGCTTTTTTGCCTTAGTTTCTAGATACGTTGAGTGTAACTGGATTGGGTTTTCAACTGGTCCTGTTTCCTCTTAGCTTAGAGAAATATATGTCTTCATCGTCAACATTTATATTTAGAATGTTAGCTCCTTCGAGTTACATTTACCAGCAGAAATGAAAAATAATGGCCTTGCAGTCTCAGTGGTCGATGGATGGCTCTGATTTTTGCACTTGGATTTTCCCAAATAATTATAGGTTGTCACTGTTAACTGTGCTCGAATCATCCATGGGAACCAGATTGCAACGAATGGTGTTGTACATGTCATTGATCGTGTCCTTACACAAATCGGGACCTCAATTCAAGACTTCATTGAAGCAGAAGATGAACTCTCATCTTTTAGAGTAAGTACAAGAAATAACAGCAGATTGCCTTGGATCATTGAAATGTCTCCTTTTTCTCTCTCAGAATCTAACAACAAAATGCTATTTAAAAACTCTGGAGAAATGTAACAAATATGTTTCTTGAAATGAAAAGACTTTTATTTTACACGGAAGAAATCATCTCCTATGACATAATCATATTTATGTGGACATGACAGATAAAGAACGGTTAGTTATGTGCCCATAGTGTATTTGGTGTATTTAGTCTGTGTCCATCTCAGTTACGTGTATTGCTGGATATTGCTACAGTCACACAAACATGGGCAGAATTCCCATTCTTACAAAAAAGTTGGAAAGGACGTAGTTGGTGTGCCAAAAAATGTTTTAAAGATCCAACAAGAACAAACTTCTATAGTTTTCTATAGAATCAACTCCCCCGCCTCAGCCGAGGTGAAGTGTGCTGTCATTTGCTTTTGAATTTGCAGTGTGCAAGCCTCTGAAAACCACATTTGTGTTTCAGGCAGCCGCTATCACATCTGATATACTGGAGGCCCTTGGAAGAGATGGTCACTTCACACTCTTTGCTCCCACCAATGAAGCTTTCGAGAAACTTCCACGAGGTGTCCTAGAAAGGATCATGGGAGACAAAGTGGCTTCCGAAGGTACTAAAAATGTCCTCCTTTGTGAGAAACCTCCCAGAATTCCAAGAAGAAAAGAAAATTAAAAAAAAAAAAAATAAAAAGATTAAGTCATGTCAAGATTACCAGCTCTTATAAGCAAAGGCAAATAAACACTTTTGTTCTTAAGTTGGACTCTAAAAATCTTAAAAGAAAACAAAGCCCTTGAAAGAACAGGCAGAGTAATTAAATAATTAATAATTAATTTAAAAGATAAGAATGTCCTAAAGCTCACATTGCTTTTTTACTGCTTTCAAGTAAATAAGTAGCAGGCATTAAAAAGGATTTAGGGGGGGAGCCTGGGTGGCTCAGTCGGTTAAGCAGCCGACTTCAGCTCAGGTCACGATCTCAGGGTCTGTGAGTTCGAGCCCCGCGTCGGGCTCTGTGCTGATGGCTCAGAGCCTGGAGCCTGCTTCGGAGTCTGCGTCTGCCTCTCTCTCTCTGCCCTTCCCCTGCTCACGCCCTGTCTCTCAAAAATAAATAAACGTTAAAAAAAATTGAAAAAAAAAAAGGATTTAGCTATTGTTGAAAAGAAACAGACTGTCAAATTTTAATATCATATACATACTATGCAATGCTTTTTATTTTAAATTTACACTAAAAGGTATCATTGAGTTGAGAAAAGTGTATGGTTCTCTTGGGCCATTACTTAATTGATACACAGAATTTGACTTCTTTCTAGTCTCCCTTTCTATTTTCAAATAGATTTTACCTTGTGAGTAGTACATGTAACTTACTAAGCCTCTCCCAAAATATAGCTTAACCGATTTAAAATGAGAAATTTGGGCGATGCCGATATGGATATAATATAGTTGAGGCATTAAGGTTCTTCATATATATTCCAAGAAATCCTCTTCATTTTATCTACTCTCCAGATGTTTTCTTAAGGGAATAATATGTCTTACCCTACTAATCTTACGTTACTAATATCTTTACAAATTATATGTAGCCATTCTGTTATGAGTGGCTAATGGAAGATGTTGCTTGGGCACTTAGGAACAGGTATCACAAATAAATACAGGCCTTTTGAAAAGAGCAACTCTTCTTTTTTTCACATGAGAAATTACTTTCTTATGATAGCGAAAACTTGCTCTAACACATTTTCTAGTACTACACAAATCATTTCATGCCCCCGATCTTCTCTTCTTCCTTCCTACTGAGCCGAGCTATTTCTATTGTACAGCTAATGGAAAAAGCTTTCCTAGAACCTAAACAGAATTTAAAAACCTTCGGTCAATACTTAGGTCTTATATGTATTTTATTTCCTAGGAATATTTCGTTCCACAGTGAAACACATCTTTTATGGGTTAAGTGCAGTTTCGCTTGACCTAAAAACTTGCTGTTTTTAATTTGTTCTCTAGCTCTCATGAAGTACCACCTTTTGAACACCCTCCAGTGCTCTGAGGCGATTATGGGAGGAGCAGTCTTTGAGACTATGGAAGGAAACACCATTGAGATAGGATGTGACGGTGACAGCATAACAGTAAATGGAATCAAAATGGTGAACAAAAAAGATATCGTGACAAATAATGGTGTTATCCATTTGATTGATCAGGTCCTAATTCCTGATTCTGGTGAGCAACAGTTTCATATTCTTCTACCTACTACCGTTTACCAATTATAATGACTCAAGAGTAAGTCTATGAAAAATGAATATGTAGTATAAGGAATGGTATGTGAAGCCCAGATACAAAATAGTGAACCGAGTACTAAAATAGGTAGCTTGTTAATCACAGGCATTCCATGCGTGGAACTTTGACTTTCCAGGGTTTCTAACACTTAATAAGTTAGATTCTCAAAGTACCATGGTTTTTCTTGAAAACAGAGGGAAAGATATGACTAAATGGTCAGCTTTGGATAAAGGAAAGAGTTATGGCACTCACAATAGCAGAGAGAGGAGGAAGATGAGGAGTAGAGAATTAAAGACAATGAAAAGTAAGAAGCCAGAAAGATATTTTCTATTTGAAATTTTCTGTGGTTATCAACCCTACAAGAGGGAATCTGCCACTCCTCACTAGGGAAGGGCAGGCTATCTCATCACATTGTCATTGCACTAAATAGCTTATAGAAAACAGCCAAGAATTGATTTACTGATTTCAGAATGATGATAATAACAATGATGACATTGTTGGGATGGTGATGGTTTACTTTACAGCTAAACAAGTTATTGAGCTGGCCGGAAATCAGCAAACCACTTTCACAGACCTCGTGGCCCAACTGGGTTTGGCATCCGCTCTGCGGCCAGATGGAGAATACACTTTGCTGGCACCTGTGAACAAGGCATTTTCAGGTATGTACTGGATACTGTCATTCCTACTCTTCCTCCCCCAACCAACCCTCACACACTTTTTTTCTTCGCCATGATTGTCTGCATGAAGAAATAAGAGACATTTTACAAGGTGCTGATTATTACTTTATTGGCTACACATCATTAGCAGTATGTCGTCTCTATTAAAATGTCCTTTATTTCAAAACGTTTCATTATAATACAGGGAGTGATGGTTTGTGATAAAGGGTATCCAGTTATTCTATGACTCTAGTCATGTTTCCAGCACATATAAGGGATGTATTAATAAATCTTAAGAAAAATAAATCTGATTTGTTTATTTAACACCAACATAATATTTAAGAACAAATAAGTATATTTTTTATTTTGAAATGTGATGTAAGGTGTCAAGTTATAAAAAAATAAAAACAAGAGACTATTATTACTTTCATATTATGATGTAAACTATTATTAAATGCATTTTATCTAGAAGCTGCTAATCAAGGATGGTATTTCGATTAATGCAACCTGCCACTTTTTCCAGAAAAGTGATTTCATAAAGGTGTATTTAAAGTATAAGGCAAAAATGAGTAATTAAAAAATTAGTATTATTTTAAAAATATTTTTAAATGCTAAATTGTGGTACATAAAGTTATTAATAAAAAACTCAAATTCCTAGAAATGCTATTATTCCAGTTTTTAATAACTATGTCCTTATGTGTTGACATTAACCCACCTTTAAGAGAACGTATGTGTTTTGATTTTCCCTTCAGAGTTAAAGGTAAATTTATAAATGATTTGTCAATAGTCTTTCATCTGATTAATGTACATCAAATTCTCATTAAAAATCCTGGCCAATATTAGAGTTTAACTTTTGCCAATGACCGCATAACACTATGAAGCCCTTACGAAGATGGAATCCATTGTTTGGACTCCTTCGAATGATGTTTTACTCATTTAATGGAATATATCACAGAGTTTCTAATTGGTGCATAGGATTCAAAGCCTTGAGCGGTTAGTTGACTCATATACTTTTTGAGTACAGAATCCACAATATCGATAGTATTAGAGATTACACATTTTCATGATTTTCTCTTACCAGGAGGAATTTTAATGCTTTCTAATTAATCCTTTGTCCTCATGAATTTATTTATAGATGATACTCTGAGCATGGATCAGCGGCTTCTTAAATTAATTCTGCAGAATCACATATTGAAAGTAAAAGTTGGCCTTAATGAGCTTTACAACGGACAAAAACTTGAAACCATTGGAGGCAAACAGCTCAGAGTCTTTGTCTACCGTACAGTAAGTGAATCAGGAAAAGATAAAATATATACATTGGCCTAAATGTCAAGTGGCATGTCCTTATCTGAGAATGTTGTTACAATAAATGTTTCTAGAAGTTTATTAATGTGGCTTTAATAATAGTAAATATTCAGAGGAAGATCAGGGAACTAGTAATGTATGAAAAGACCATGGAGAAAGGACACAAAAAGTGCAACGTATTAATAATTCAGAAAATTTGAGTTTGTTTCATTATAAACAACTTTATGTGCTAAAGCGCTGATGATTTCAATTCTGGAAATCACTAAAAGCCTTCTAAAATAAGCTTTTGATTTAGGAAGTCCTGTGCAGATTGCAGGGTAATTTTTCATAGACACATAAAGATCTCTGAAATCTATAAGATGGCTCTGACATATTTTTTCTGAGGGACAATTTTTAGAAAGTATTGCTTATGAAGATGACAACTCAACTAGTGGTGCTGTTCAGTTTCTGTCCAGGTAACAAATGCATCTACAGCTCAAAGAGTTCACAGAAAGCCAAGCATTACCTGACAGGACACCCTGCAGCTGCTCACTAGGTCTCCACGATTCCAAGACACACATTTTACAGGTTGCGGAAAATGGGCTGCATATATATATATATATATACATATATATATACACACATATATATGCATACATATATACATACATATATATACACATACATATATATACATATATATGCATACATATATACATACATATATATACACATACATATATATATACACACACATATATATGTGTGTGTATATATAGTTGTTCAAAAACACTACAAAATAAATTGATAGGGATTTGCAGTCGGGAAAATATAATAAATATCTGTGACTATCACAAAAGGCACTGAAGTCAGGAAACTTTATGGTTAAAGAGGGTCCTAAAGAGGTAAAGGGTGAAAGTTTCTTAAAGGGGGTGTAGAAGAATGGTTAGGACCTGGAGAAGAATGATGAAAAACGTAGACATGGAATTCTATGGAATTTTTGTTATTCCCTGATGAGACTACCTACCCGATACACAGAGCAGCCTACCTAGCAGTAGAAAATCTGACTGAATAAGAAGTTTGGGGTTAGATTACACCAGACTTTAATAACAGAACTGAGATCTGTTTCCTCCAGCCGGAGAGGTCAGGAGACCTCTTAGAAGAGTCGTTCCAGAAACCCAACTATGCAACTACTTCCACATATGACAGTTCAGTTGAGGAAATGTACAGCTGTGTCTTTCTTTTCTTTACTAGGCTGTCTGCATTGAAAATTCATGCATGGTGAGAGGAAGCAAACAAGGAAGAAATGGTGCCATTCACATATTCCAAGAGATCATCAAACCAGCAGAGAAATCCCTCCATGAAAAACTAAAGCAAGATAAACGCTTTAGGTAAGTCTATTAGTTTCATTTTCACACACACACACACACACACACACACACAAAGACATTCAGTATTCAGTAATACTTACATAGAATTTACAATAAGAAGTCCATGCAATGTTTTCAAAACTGAAATATGTTAACACTTTTTTGCTTCCTAGTTCACCATAATATGATTTGGTGAGTGAAACAAACAATCTAATAGTTTGAATTACTCCCAGCAAATTTTTTCTATTTAAGTTTTTAAATATTAAAACCATTAACAATTATTAGTAATTAAAATATTTAAAATTTAAAAATGATAGTATATATAAACCAAGACTATTTTGTAGAATTTTAAATGAAAACTACATGCTTCTATTTTGTTATAAAGTGTGACCTTGTCAAGTTTTATAGGATAAAAACCGAGTTTAGGAAATTAAAAAAAAATTTTAATGTTTATTCATTTTTGAGAGAGAGAGAACGTGAGCAGGGAAGGGGCAGAGAGAGAGGGAAACACAGAACGCCAAGCAGGCTCCAGGCTCCATGCTATCAGCACAGAGCCTGACATGGGGCTCAAACCCACAAACTGTGAGATCATGACCTGAGCTGAAGTCGGACATTTAACCAACTGAGCCACCGAGGCACTCCCCAAGTTTAGGAAATTTTAAAAACCATTATGTGCATTTAAATAATTTTCCCCTGAGAAAACTTTAACCGGTAAACTGCATTTAAAGCATGAAAATGTATGACCAATTCCTCATGCTTTCCACCATATATGGATTCTATTTTATTTCATGCTTTGTGGGTGAGCATACCTAAATCTAAATCTAACAGAATAAACACATATCTTTCCTGCTTAGCATCTTCCTCAGCCTACTTGAAGCCGCAGACTTGAAAGAGCTCCTGACACAACCTGGGGATTGGACCTTATTTGTCCCAACCAATGATGCCTTTAAGGGAATGACAAATGAAGAAAAGGAAATTCTGATTCGTGAGTAGAAGTGGATACCAGATATTTGTCCCTCGCGTTCGGGATCTCATTTCTTCCTCAAGCATTCCTGCCCAGAAGTCAGCCTCAAAAATGTCCCCTCCTTAATATTCATGCCTAGCCTTAGTTTCTTTTCACTCCGCGTGGAATTATGTGGAGAGTCATTCATTAATGTTCTTAATTAGTTGCTTGCTGTCATGTTGTTGAGCTATATGTTCACTTATGCTATTTCTGTTAAAGTCCACACAATTTGGTGACAAGGAAAGAAACAATTACAATTCCAAAAATAATTTGATTTTGTTTTCCTCCCAGTAAGTTGGCTAATATTTTGATTGAATGGACTGAAGTGACTGTTTTGACATGGCATTTGTTGATAGCAACTTGGGAGAACGATAATATGATGAGAAACCACAGTGTAGAAAAACTAAAGAACAAAGAAATATTTTTATCCTTAGTTTTTCTAGAATCAAAATATCAAAAAACATGACATGTTATAAATAAATATACATTTTTCCCTCCAGGAGACAAAAATGCCCTTCAAAACATCATCCTTTATCACCTGACACCAGGAGTTTTCATTGGAAAGGGATTCGAACCTGGTGTTACTAATATTCTGAAGACCACACAAGGAAGCAAAATCTATCTGAAAGGAGTGAGTTCTCTAGAATGAATTTATGATAGTATTCATTCATTGTTCAATTATCTTAATGTCCATTTTTCACTAAATTTCTTATTGACATTGTCCCCTGTTTTGATAGGTAAATGACACACTTCTGGTGAATGAAGTGAAATCAAAAGAATCTGACATCATGACAACAAATGGTGTCATTCATGTTGTAGATAAACTCCTCTACCCAGCAGGTTGGTAATTATTGAACTCATTAATGGACTAAATCTTTTTCAATAGAAGCCTAGATTTTTATTTCAATCAATATTAATTTAATATTCCTCTTCATAGACACACCTGTTGGAAATGATCAGCTGCTGGAAATACTTAATAAACTGATCAAATACATCCAAATTAAGGTACAGAACATAATTGGGTTTGTTCCTAAACATATATTACAGGTTTTACATAAAAGACTAGAAATGTATACCTGAGTAGCTTAGATGTACACTAGACTTGGACTGCTTTGTTGATTATGTACCACTGGCTCGCCTATGAATAAATGAGATAATTTCTTTATGGTTTTATTCAAAAATATCTATTAAAACCTACTTGGGCTCAAGCACTATATTAAGTATAATGGGAAATATTAAGTTGAATCAGAGATGTCCCTTTGTTTAAAAAATTACAGTTCAATTGGAAAGAAAAGAAATGCAGATAAAAACACTGTAATCTTTCTATCACCAAATACCTTTGCTACAGAATATAAGGGAAAGACAAAGTATGTATTTGTAAAAAAAATTGTCACTAATCACAGTAGCTAAAGGCAAAAATGTATTTTCCTCCTTTATCCCTATAAAGTCAAAGTATCAGAAAACATATGAAATATTATTTAAAAAACATTTAACTTTGGATTAACTATTCTATAATTCTTAAGACTCGAATACAACCTTCGATAATTTTTATGCCATCTGGCCCAATAGCAGGAGATTGCAAAATGGCTTATATGAAGACTTCATTTCTATTAAATGTAATTTTGTTAATAAAACCACTAATTTCATGTTACTAAATACAAGTATTTATTTTCAGTTTGTTCGTGGTAGCACCTTCAAAGAAATCCCCTTGACTGTCTACAGTAAGTACATAATGAATATTTTTCACATAGAAGTGGCTAGATGTAAAAAAAAAAAAAAAAAAAAAAAAAAAGAAAACACAATAATTTACTTTTTACTTAGAAACGGAAATTATTGATAATCTGGTATTTAGAATTCCAAACACTGGCAAATTTCATCCCACTTGACACAGGCTTAAGGTCTGGATGAGACCTCTCAGCCAGGGCCATTGCTGTTCAGCTCCTATGGACCACTTTCCCATTCATCTGAGAAACAAGAATGATAAGATACGGGAATAGCAGTAAAATATAATTGCTAGCATGGAAAAAAAGACTTACAAACATACAAAGAGGAGAGACAGCTAAAAGGCATTCCAGAGATATCTGAAAATTCAGAAGTGTGGACACAGAAATAACACTGTTGAAGGATTTGTGGTTCATTCCACCCTTAAGCCGTCAGCTTTCTAAGGGCACGGTGGGAGGTGGTGTGCCAAAGAATCCTAATGTTTATGAATTGGCAGCTCAAAAACTCTCCCCATCCAAAAGTGGATGGGGAGACATCCAAATCCCAAAATTGGACGTTGCCAGGCAATAAACCTAAAGTTTCTTGACTCCAAGGTTCTTTTATCCCTGACCTTACCAGATTATCAAAATTAAGCCTCTACTACTTAACAATGTTAAAGGGCATTTCATTCTCATAAATGTAACTTGTAGTATTCCTTTTTCAATGTGGCTTTTTCTTCATTTGTCTTTTTTGTCTTTTTTCTCTCTTTTCTTGTACTTTCAAAGCAGAAATTCTTCTCATTTTGTTTTGACTCTGCAATTAAACACTCAAAGTGCACCATCAGCTAAAGCATTACTTCAATTCCCACATTTATCCTGGCTAGAAAATAATTCCATTTTATACTATAAGCATTCTGTTATTTAATTTAAAATTTTTTCATTAAGATTTACACTAGATATGGAAAAAAGAATAAATAAAATGTAAGGAGCAAAACAAAATGTCTGCTGATTTCAATTATGTAATAATAACATATGCAAATCCAGTATCAGGCCAGCTCATTGTTTTAAAGATTTAGGGGAATAGCTATGATTCAACATGGTATAAATTCCAGTATTAAAGTATACAATCTTGTATATACTATATAACAAATTAAAGAATCATTATGGGCTCTATTCATCAGAAATGTTATGTCATCTTTCTCACTAAAGATGTATAACTGTACCATATTTTTTTACCTTTCCAAGGTTCACTATTTTCTATATATGTGAATGCAATATTTTGCTTATAATGAGCCAAAATCTTATAATTCCTTTATTTTCCTCTATTAAAATTGGATCCTCACCCACAGAAAATACATTACAATTTATGAAAATATGTAAGTCCAATAAACCTTGTCTACCTACTCAATGCTCTTGAAACTGCTCAGAGATTTAAGTCCTCCCCAGATGGGTATGCTGCTATTTAGAAGTGTTCCTTAAATAGAGGTAGAGAGTAATTAAGACTAAGATTCCATTTTTATGTGCCTTTATTGACTTGTCTCTAAAATTTCTTTAACTTCCTTGCTATATATTATTCTTATCCCAAAATATCATAGTTTTCAATTATATGGGGAAAAAATTCTCTGTAGTATATGTTGCCAAATATATAACATTTGAGGTACAGCAGAATATAGTCAGTATTGATCCTCAGCCCAGGACCTGTCAAAAATATTTAAGTCTTCAGTCGAGCAAGATTGAAACAAAGCTACCAACCTATACCAACATCCCATACTTCGAGTTCCAAGTGAAAATTTATGCTAAAAGTAATTAACCCATTTTGATAGTAGCAGCAGAGACCTCCGTTGATTTGGCCTTCTTGGAAAGATTTCTCTGTGGAAAGATCACTTGTGGGATCAGTAATTAAATGCATAGATTTGCTATATTTTAGAGCTTTGTAATTTAAGATCTCAAGGTATAAAATTTGATATGACTGAAACATAGTCACAATGAAGGCCTAGAACTCATATGAATTTTAAAAAGTTGACACAGCTAAACATTTCAGAAACCAACGGTGAGAACCCAAATTGTGCTAACATCTCATCTCTAATGTGTCAACACAATCTGTTATAATTGCACAGTTAGCTTTAGTGTGACCCACTATCTAATGGAGCCATAATTTAAAAAAAATTTTTAATGTTTATTTATTTTTGAGAGAGAGAGAGAGAGAGAGAGAGAGAGAGACAGAGCGTGAGCAGGAGAGGGGAGAGAAAGAAAGAGAGACACAGGATCCAAAGCAGGCTCCAGGCTCTGAGCTATCAGCACAGAGCCTGACGTGGGACTCAAATCCATGAGCTATGAGACCATGACCCGAGCCGAAGTCGGACACTTAAATAACTGAGTCACCCAGACGCCCTTAATGGAGCTATCTTTTAAGGTTTCTAATTAGAAATGACAAAAAGCCAGTAGCTCTGGTTGTATGGCTCGAGAAGCACATTTCCAGTTAATCTGGACAAAAAAAAACAAAACAAAACAAAACAAAAAACAAAGCCAACCAAATAGTTTGCTGCTATTTTAAATAAATTTTGCATATTATTTTCAGAGTTGGGTAGATGACATGTTTAAAATACATACTTTTAAATCTTAAAAAAATGATGATGTTAAGGCTGAATATTGAAGTCATTTAGCCTATAATTTAAATACTGATCATATCATATTTGTTGCATAGAGCTCATATTTAACTTTTTGAAATTTATTTTTACTTTTAATTATTCTGAACTATTTTTCATATTTTCCTTTCTATATCACTGTTATCAAATGCATGAAAAATATTTTGTCTTTGTCTTTCAATTTTTTCTTATGAGAAAAAACCCAACAATGCAATTTAAGATATTATGAATTGCATGGAATTAATCATGTTTATTTGTCTTCTGTTGCTATGCAGCCAATATTTTCAAGAAGTACTAAAGAAGGTAAAGAGCTTTAGTGGTACAGTTCAAAATTACAGATCTCTAGATAGAATTCCTCACTTAGGGTGTATATATTTCACTGGAACGAAGCCAAGTCACTGGACTCAGAGTATACCATCTGGACATGAGAAGATAATAGATAACGAACCATGAATATTTACTGTATCTGACTGCCTGGACATATCACTACACCTTATACTTCAGTACCCAGCAGAGATTAAAAAAAAAAGAGAGGACAAGTTTATTCAGGTTGTTTTTACGTAAACATCATTTATGTTCCACTTTCTATACTTCCAGCAACTAAAATTATAACCAAAGTTGTGGAACCAAAAATTAAAGTGATTGAAGGCAGTCTTCAGCCTATTATCAAAACCGAAGGTAAAATCAATGTCATACATGGTTCCTTTTATTGTGAAAAAAAAAATCCAAGTAATAGACTGATTTCTATGAATGTATCTACATTCTTTTTGAAACTAACATGCTAAATATTTCTATATCAATGGCATGCTCATGTAATTGCAGAATGCGGAATGCAAATTATTTAGCAGAGTAGATGGTGCATTCCTAATACTTTCAGTACATTTGCTTGTACTTGATTTCATTTGAACCTAATTGGCCATTGCATTAGCACTAGTACCCAGATAAATACATTAGTAAACAAACAAACAAATAAATCCTGAGCTTTTTTTCATACTGTGGTTAGACTCCTTCAGAGTACTTTTATTGTACCTTTATCTCCAATCTCCCCACATGGATGCCTTGTTATAAGAAGCTCTTCCAAAATTATAGGCATTTTTCATTCAACAGCCTAAGAGCATCGAAGCCGTACATTGGTGAAAGCTTTTAAAATTATACCACGTATGATATATTTTTAAATCAGACCACCAGAAATTGATGAAGGAATAAGCGGCTGGTGCAGTAAATCAAACATTAGTATTCTTAATTGCAGTTCTGAACTTATATATATGAAAATACACATATTCTTATATACACATACATAATATATGTCAAATAGGTATATGAATTTTCCACCTGGTATTTCAGACGAGAACATTAAATTGTTTTCTTTCTACTCTCACTGTCTATGTTAGCCAACTCCAACATCTTTGATGCCACCTTTATTTCATGTATTTTAATTATTACCAAGGGTCAGACCATAGGAATGTCTTATTTTTATGTCTAAGCATCTTAATGTTTACCACAGTGAAAAGGCCAGGTTTTCTCCTTTATTCTGTAAGAAGGGTAGAAATAATCTTCTGAAAAAAGAGTAAATCATGTTCTCAATTGAATGTAAAAAAAAAGCTATTACTTTAATTATCTTTGATTTTGATATTTTTTCTCATTCCGTGAATTGAGATGGCAATTTCTTGAATATTTTTGTCTATTCCTTTAAAGGCAAGCCATGATTTACATTTAGATATTGGAATCATATACATAAAAGTTTATTTCCTAGCTAATTAATTATCTATATTTTTATTCTTGAGACCCAAAATTGATAACTGATGTAGTCTTTGAAATGTGTGCTTATTAAAAAAGGCTATACCTATGGTCATTTGATTTCTTTTATGTTTTGATGGGAATTTGGTGTCTTAAGAAATTAAATCATAGAAACTTTTGTTGACAAAATGTTTCTTGATCATTTTAACGAAAAATGATCAAATAATCCTTGGTAATACATTTGATTTTAACATTCTTGTACTGTTTTTAAAATTAGATTCCCTAAATATTTTTATAATCACTTATACATAGCTTCTATAATCAAAATCATTCACATGTGTTTTTCTTATTTCCAAAGATTCCTATCTTTTCTTTCAAGCTTCTTCATTCAACCCATTTATCTTCCTAATTTTTGTCAGTGGGATTCAATTGTATTACTCTTTCTTGAATTAGGAACACAGCGGACCATCAACTCTACCCGGATTCTTCCTAAAAAGGGAACAAGGATGAAAAATGGGGTCATGTCACCAATGTATTAAAAATTCTTAAGTTAAAAAATTCAGAAGTTTTACTTCTGTGTGATATACTGAAGGAAACATAATTATCTTGACAGCCATCACAATTATCCAGCTCTAAAATTGCTACTGGCATTTTCTGATCACTGAACTTTTGCAGGTTCATTGATGACTCTTGAATTTCGACTAAATATACTAGACTCCAAAATACTATTTTAAAGTGTTTCTTTTAAAGGGCACTTAACCGAATTATAGAATTAAGAATAAATCGACTGAAATTCATGTCAACAAACACTTATTGAGCATCTTACTATTGTGCTAGGCATTCTCCTAAGTGCCGGCAGTAAAGTGAAGAAAAGATTTGATAAAAATCCCTATCTTTATAGAGCATCATGATGAAGGGTGCTTCTGAAATTTTAGTTCCGGCTCTTCCAAAAGAAATGTTGACTTGGATGTTTTATTAACTCATTTCCTGTTCTTAAATTCGTTAGCTGTGTTTTCCTTTTGAAATTTCTAAACCTTAAAAATGTGGACTTACACTTGATAGTATCCCTTGGTCCCACAGATCAAATATTATGATATCGGTCATTTATAATTTGAATGAACAATTATCTTCATTATTTTAGATTGTTTTAGACTAATTCTGGGTAATGGTGTAACACTGACAATTTCTGGACAAACAAACAAATCCTCTCAAAGATAAGCAAATATAGTGACATTCAACTGCTGAAGGGTGTTACAGTATGAGTTAAATGTACTGAACTCTACTTTTCTTCTCTGTAAAATAGTCTTGGTTAACTAATGTAGTAGTAATCAGCTTTCTAACATTCAAAATGATTTTCTCTGGGAGCAAAATCATTTTGTAAGTCAAATGCAGCATTTGTTTAACTTTTGCATTTGAAGGACTGTTTAATTATTAATTAGTAAATTAATTTTATTTAGTAATTATAAATTAATTAATCATTTTCATGTATAAGGTAAGTACTCAAATCCATTTTCCCATAAAATCTGAAATTTGGTGTCTTAAATGTATGCACCAAAGTTGAGATTTTTTTTTAATGTTCAGTCTTATGCCCATTTGATATAAAGTGTACAGTACTAAGTAATTAAAAATTAAATTTAAAAATCTAATAAAAGTTATGTATGATATCAGTATAATAAAGTAAGATCTAAATTACTTACCACTAGAGCAACTCAAATTTGTACATACTGTATGATTCACAAGGTATAATCACCTATAATACCTTCTGTGATTTTACTTTAGAACTACAAATGCATGGATGAACTTATGCTAAATGCTAAAACATGAATCATGAAAGTAATTTTAGTAGCATACCAATAGACTGAGTCATTTGTTCTCACAAATACTGCCTCGTTGAAAGACAATGGGAAATGTTTAAAACTGATTTCATATTCAGGTTTCACCTGAAACCACTTTGACGTTTGAATCACACCAAATGTTAAAACAAATTTCCTATTCTGTCAAAGTTAAAGAACTGCCTTAACATGATAATTTGTCTCCTAAAACAATGCCTCAGGACCCACAATAACAAAGGTCAAAATTGAAGGTGAACCTGAGTTCAGACTGATTAAAGAAGGTGAAACAGTAACTGAAGTGATCCATGGAGGTGCGTTATGTATATTTCCTAAAGCCTAGTTAGGATCACTGTGATTATTTTGAAATAGTGTTGGTTAAATACATTGAACATCTCACATTTTCTCTTGGCTTTTGTTTTATATAAATTGTGGGAATATTTTTCTCACTTACAAATAAAATACAATTTACCTTTAATGGTAAACTAATGTAACAAATGGGAATTAATTTAACCATTAAATCACCAGGTCCAACATATGCATATTGTGCACATGCAAATGATGATTATGATGTATAATGATAATAATAATACCAATACAAAGTAATCTATTGGATTTAAAAGAAAAAATGACCGTTGTATAAGGTTGACTAATAAGTCACTGCTGGGACTCTCCAGCAGGGTTCCCACTCTACTGATGTATAATTCCTTGGATTCTCACTAAAAACTCATTCCACAATCAGCAAATAAGTATGGCATGGAGAGTTAGCTTGCCAGTTGGCTCTCTCCCTCACCCAAATTCAGGACATAACTACTACGCTTTTTAGACACTCGTTGATTTCAACCTATTTAAGATATGTCCTCCAAATGATTATGATTGAATTCTAAATGGTATGGCTTTGAGAAATATATTTAATAAATGAAAATGTCGACATTTGGCAGTTTAGGCATCATAAGGGGATATACCATATGCATTTTTCTTCCCCTATTTTTAGAGCCAATTATTAAAAAATACACTAAAATCATTGATGGAGTGCCTGTGGAAATAACCGAAAAAGAGACAAGGGAAGAACGAATCATTACAGGTAATCTTTGATTCCATACATGGAACTATGCTTGAATTATAAAGATGAAACCACAGAAAATCTTAAAAATCTCTCTGTCTCTGTAAGAATCACTAGAGATATTGACTAGGTCATTTTCATGGTGGTTACTGAAGATACATCATTTTTTGACAGCAATAATATTATCCTAAATATTTAATCTATATTTCTTTCTGAACTGGAATTTGTGGACAAATCTATAAGTATGTGTTTTTATTATACAGATTCATACATGTTATATAATATTTTCCCCTTGCTATCTGTTAATGAGTTAATAAATCCTAAAATCATTCCCTCCTTTGATTTTCCATTTAGCTTAAGGTCTACTACACATCTATATACTGAAATATACACAAGTTTGTATAAGGCAACTGATCAGTTTAGCAAACCTCTGTGTCAGTCTCCCACCAACGAATTAGCCTACAATTCTGAATTCAGCTAATTTTTAAGTATTTGTTTAAATGAGCAATCAGCAACTATGGCTTGTGACACCTACTTATGTAAAGTTCTGTTTGTAACACAGTGTGATCAGCCCCTCATGTAATGTGTAAAATTATTTTCACACTACAATCACCATGTGAGTAGCTGCAACACAAGTCGTGTGGCCTACAAAATCTAAAATACTTCCTATCTGGCCCCCTCAGTAGGAAGTTTGCCTACCACTATTTTAGACCTTTTTTTAAAAAATAAATTGTCTTTCCTTTAGGTCCCGAAATAAAATACACTAGGATTTCTACTGGTGGTGGAGAAACAGAAGAAACACTGAAGAAATTATTGCAAGAAGGTCAGCATGTCTAGAAAAATTAAAACGTGACTTTACCTAAGCTATCTGTTTCAAAGTCTAAAATAATCTTTGAAGTCTTTTACAGGTTTTCTACTCTATCTCATTCTTCCATTCAAGTTCCAGGCCAACATATGATAAAAGCCCACAGTTGGAGAATGAAACTCAAATGACAGTCGTAGTGATTGTATGAATGAAACCCAAATGACAGTCATATTGACTGTATTGTGAAATGTTGTTCAACAGCCTTATAAGAAAATTGGCTTATAAAAACAGCACTTAAAGATAGAAAAAGAACCAAGTGTTGGTCTGGAATTCATTGTTAGTCAGATGGCATTATGAATCACATCAAGTCTCTTGTGTTTCTATTACATAAACCAATTTCTGCTATAAACATGTATCCTCTCAGAGGTCACCAAGGTCACCAAATTCATTGAAGGTGGTGATGGTCATTTATTTGAAGATGAAGAAATTAAAAGACTGCTTCAGGGAGGTTAGTAAAAGGGAAACAACTAACCCGCCTAACAGGTTCTGGTGACTGAGCTCTTCAACTTTTTAAAGACTGAGCATTCAGATTTTTCTTTTAACAACGTTGAAAAAGACAACATCACGCATTGTCTTAAGAGATTGATTGGTTCGATAGTAGTTTAAGTAAAAACAATGAAGAAATGATTACAAGTTTAAACAGTCTTTAAAAAGTTCTATGGTATAAAACTTGGGGAGCAATGAATATTTTTTTTATTTGATACAGATAATTGTAAGGATATTTTAAGTATCTGAGAGAAGAATACTTTTTAAATTGGTAGTTGTTTAAAGAAGCCCAAATTGACATACGTTTTATATTTAAAAAAAAGTATTCACTGCCCCACAACAATAAATAAAAAGCATGTTTATAGATTTTTTAAGTGCATAGATCTAGCAAAAAACAACAACAGTGCATTTGGTAATTTTCTTTTCCAAATTATATTCTTGAGAATGAATATCTGTTTCTTCTAACAGTTTGAGTGATAATCTATATACCTGGAGATGTAAATTATTTTGCATATGAAATTAATCTTTAAAGTATGGAATGTTTTCTGTCTATGGCATTAAAAGGACCTACTTTCAAACGCAAAGGAGAAAAAAAAGAATTCAAACTCTTACACAAACTTTAAATGGTAATTATTCAAAGAAATAGTAAATGCTAATGAAATATAATTTGAGTAACTGGCATTTGAACAAATGAATTTCTAGTTCATTTTATTAAAAAGTATTTAGATGACAAGTTGTTTTAGAGAAAGAAGAATTTAAATTATTTACAAAAGTCAAAAACACTTCTTGAAATATGAATTGAGAAACACAACTGAAACTTGGTATTTCTCCAAAGTATTGCCCAAGATGATTTTTCTGCTTAAGTTGTTATCACTATGTCCAAGAAGATGTAACTTCTCTTGAGACCATACATATTTTAAGCAAATGTTTCTTTATTCTTTTTTTTATATAGGTAAAATCGCTTACATAGAGTTGAGACTCTTTAGTGACAGTAAAAATAAATAATTTTTATTCAACCAATGATTAAGTTTCCCCTCAGTATAAAAATATGTCTGAAAAATACAAGACTTCCTTTCAGACTGCAGGAAGAGTGTGACACAGCCAAAGCCATAACAGAATCAAAGTTTTCTGTATGATCCAATACAGAATCCACTCATCTACCCACAAATGTTTAACCGTCTGCTAGGAAAGCAAGGATTTGAGGGAAGTGGTGCAGATATTATGAAGGTAAAATTGAATTCTTTTTTTTAGTCCTTGCCATTAGTGAGCTGCTTTGTAGAATGGCAGTGCTTTTTAGAGAATGAATCAATTAGTAGCTGCAGCTATATATACATGGTTTTATTTTATGTAGACTTAAACTTCAGGTAAGTATGTTTTCTTCTCCTTTAATAAGCCCCAGTTAACAAGTCGTTTATAAACAATGAACTAAGTACATAACAATAACTTCAGGAAAAAAAATATACCTGCTATGAGATGAGATTATGATATTCTAATTTTAGTTAAGGAAATCTTTCTTAACTCCTGTTTCTTTTACCCCAGAGGCTGATTCCCTTAGTTCTCAATATTTGGTTTCTCTACATATCTATAAAGCTTTAATTTTCACAACGCGACATCACAAATTTTGAAAAACATTTCTAAGGCTTTTCTTCTCATAAGACAATATAAATAGTATAGTTACTAGTATTTGGACACTAATTAGACATGCTAGTATTTTTCTTCTAGCCCTGTAAAACCAATGGGTCATCACTGAGTTATAAATGTCCAGATCCTGAGATACCTATTTCCTAAGAAGCTGCTGTGAAAAAAGATTCCATCACGCAAGGCTTGCTTTTGCTCTTTCATAGTACAGATAACTGATGTCTATCCAAACTGTAGTCTTCATATTAAAGCTTGGAGTTTTCTATCTAGACTGCTTATAGTGGTACGTGTGGTACATTTTGATGAATTGAGTATATTCCTCAATTATTTTAGTCATGACTAGTAACATGACATAGTGGTCCTTTTGGTATCAATATTGTGATTTATCATTGAAGTACTTCCAAGCCCCCAACTAAAAAATGATCGATCTCATGAAATGCATAGAAATGTCATAATTACCTTGGGTAAAATTATATTTACTAAAACTACTAAGGTAATTAAGGGAGAATATCAAGCCATAGAGGAAGGATCAAAAAAGGAGTCATCTTGGATGGTTTTGACAAATCTGCCAATAGAACACATAAAGTCTGTGTAGAGAATAGGGATCAGCTTGTAGGTCTCGTTTTTGAGCCGGGCTCTGACTCAAACTAACTTAAGTTGATTCTTCATCTGAAAATGAGGATAGTAATGTCACTTACATCTAAATGAGTTAATGTATGAAAAGCACTCGGGATAATGCTTGGCAAACACAAGCTCCCAGTAATGCTAGCTGTCATCAGTATCATGGCCAGTTATATTAACACAATAAATGTATATAAGATAAATGTAATGAAGTAGTATTTTATACCTAATTTAAATTTCTGAGAGCCGTACCCATGTAAATATGCAAAAATCTTGTAAATAATTTGGCTGAAGCACTTTGCATGTTTCATGAAACATGGAAGAGGGGCTTTTATGTGGGATCATTCATATGATTGGTTTATCTTCCCTCATTTTCTTCTGTAAGCATGACTTGATGACGACTCTCATTCCTATTGAGAGAGATAGTAGAGAGCCACTGGGAACAAATCTGGTTTTCTACACTTTATTAGACTTTTCTTCTATAGATGTTTTTTGCCACAAAAATACTTATTTTAATACGATCATAGCAAAATAGTAATAAATTAATGAATTACTTAACTGGATGCTCATTAATTGGATGCTGTCAAGTGTATGAAAGAAAATCTGAGTGTAAGTCCTTGTTTTGAAAAGTAATGAATTCTTCTGTGATCTTGTTTTAAATTATACAATAACTGTTATTTGGAGTTTAACGAGGCCATTATAAACAATGGTCTTGTTCACTAATTAAACACTGGATCCATCTTTTCTTGACTATATTTTATAAGCCCTTATTTTGTTACCAAATAAATATGAAGTTAATGGAAATATTTCAACTGGAGCATATTCCACAATTCAGACTTTCCTATCTCAAACTTTACCCTACTATCCAATATAATGAGGTTTTCAACAGTTCTGTATTCTGTTATTATTCTATTAACATTGTATCATAAGTGCTTATACATCTTACATTCTGTGGGAAATAAACCATGTTGGAAGTGTGCCACATAGAAACAAAATTATTCAAACATTTTTAAAATGTTTCTTTTTGACTTCCTGTCATACAGCCAACATAACTGTTGGTGATATTTTCTTGCTTTACTTTTCAATGGAATTTCAGAGAACTGAAAAATATATATATAATAGAAAGATGTTGACCAGACTACTGGGTATAAATAATATACAAAAGCAAGAAATGTATAGAAAAAAATTTTTATGAGGTGAAAAATTAGGTCATTGTAGGAACCACATTTAATCTTGTTCTTAAGCATCCAATAGCAGAGTGAAAAGGTGAATTTAGGGCTACCAGAGGGTCTCGTTGATGAGTTAAAGACAAACAAGGAATTGGGAAATATCATGCAACTATAACAAAAAAACTGCATAGTTATGCAACACTTTAAATATTAAATATGAAAGCTTTTATAATTTTTAACTAGTTAATTTTATAAAAGTTCTTATAGGATTGGAATTAAACTTGGGAGGATGTTGGCATACATTTCCTAAGTTGCTTAATATCGTATTTCTAGAGTTATAAGGCCAATGCTACCTTGTCGTCTTCATGTTCTTTAAGGTAATCGTGAATTAATTTACAATGAGAATTTCAGAGGCAGAAGTCTGCCACACCACAAATAGGAATGACTGGAAAAATGACTCAGTCAGCATCTCTAGGAAGACACTTGTGTTAAACTGTACATACTGTTAAATATTCCTTCATCATAAAGCCATGCTTTGTCTAAAAAAGGTGAAAAAGTCATGTAAGTCACTTACTCTATGCAAAAATGACACACTGTACGGGGCTCCTAATGGCATAATGAAACAGTGTTTTACAAATAGTGAACCTTCATTCTGATCAGTGGAAAACAAATGCCTGTCCATAGCCAATGAAAAAGTCTCACCATCCCAAAAGAAAATCTACATGTTTATGTGATGTTTATTTTAAACTTTATACATTTCTTTAATTACGGTCTCCCTGTCTATGTTATCCATACTTGAAAGCATTTCTAACTACAACTATTTAATTTTAGACACACCTGTGAGGAAGCCACAAGCCAACAAAAGAGTTCAAGGTAAATGTATTGCTAGTACTGTGCATAGGAAATACATGTTTTGTTTTGTTAAAAGAATCCAGAGGGTAATGTTTTAATATATTTTATTGGATCTTGTTGTCTTTCAGGGAGACCAGTTAGCAAATTTTGAGGCAAAGTATTTTGCTGATAAAAATCAGAAAATAAACTATTCATGTTCTGCACAATTAATAAGATGTAAGGATAACAAATGTTGAAGGAAAAGCAATCATACTCATGTAAAGTGCTAGATTTTTGAAACCACTGAAGTAGATTCAAGTAGAGTTAAGTTGAAAGGAAATTCTTGAATATGAGCCAAGCAAAAGTTGGTTGCTGGGGAACCTGAACTCTAAAAACGTTAGAGATCAGGCTACAGTTTGAAATATTAGTAAATTTAAAACTATACACATATAGAAAGTTATTAATATAACTTTGAACAAAATTTTGATATAATGTATAGATTATACACATGTATATATCACCTGTGCACTACAATTTTCTTCATAACTATACTTATGTGCATTTTCTAATCTTTCACTTAGGTTCTCTTACATTCTGATACGTTAAACAACCAAAGATTTTCCATGCAGAACTTAGAATAAATTAGAAGCTTAGACTTTCTAAAATAATTACATAGTAATAATCAAAAGAAATCTCGAGGCTTGTAAATGCATTATAGGTATATCTGATTTTAAGCCAATCCAATACAGACATTTGAAATTAAAGAATCAATTATACAAATAATTTTTAACTGAAGGCTTTATCAGGGATTTCTTCTAAACATTCTAATTCATCCAAATTTTCTAAAGAACTAAAATCAAAGTTCAAATTATTTTTTTCATAAACTTTAATCAAAAGATAACCTTGTTTTCATCACCATAAGCAGAGGATATTATTAAGAAAACATAATCTAATGTTTACTACAGTAAGAAATGATGGTCTTTATAGATGTAGTCATGTATAGAATACCATATTGTTAAATTCTAAAGTTTCATCACATTTACAGTCTGTGTGTTCTCCCTTCTTCCTATCAGGATCTAGAAGACGATCAAGGGAAGGTCGTTCTCAGTGAAAATCCAGCAACCAGACAACAAAGTTTATACCACCCTAAATCAATAACTTGACGTTAAGGGAAAATTATGAGAGCCACATTGACTTCAGGAAATGAACCACCAGCACAAAAAAGCAATCACAGAACAATTCTGAATACAAATTTCATCTTTTTTTTTTCTCTGAATGAGAAACATGAGGGAAATTGTGGGGGTTAGTCTACTGTGGGATAGGATCTGAAGGAAATAGAACACCTCACATACAGGCTATTACATCTTGACATCAAAATTTCTGGCTAACTTTGGAATCCATCAAAGAAAATTCTTGTCACCAGATTTAGTATTCAAATCTAACATTCCATTGAGAAGACTAAGCCTTGAATCTAACAGATAGATAAAGTGTATGCAAGCAGGTGCCTCTCCATGGGAAGCGAAGTAATAAAACTGGGTGCTCAGTATTAAAAAACAAACAGACGAAATTTTTATGTCAAAAAACTTCATACATTTCTATTACAATGTGGGATTACCAGTAAATTATATTATTTCTACAACTAATTTTGTACTCTTGAAATGTTTGTCGTATTTTTTTTCAATACATATTTTTATCTCAAACATTTCAATAAAACCATTTTTTCAGTTATAAAAAGAATTACTTCAAATTGGGTAATTCAGAAAACTCAAGGTTTAAATTAATAAGTGGTTTGGACTTGGGAACAAGACTTTATACCTCTTTTTTTATAACAAATACTCAATAAAGGAAATTGAATGAATTTAGTGTTTCTTGAATTTTTAAAACTATTATGTTACATAAATAATCATTACACAATGAAGCAATCATTCAGCATCAACCGAATACCTGACACAACCCCAGAACCATGCTAGGTTGTGAATCAGACAGTTACTGTACTCAGAATAAAGAGACAAATCACCAATAATTCACAATGCACCATGAGCTATAGTAGAAGAATAAACAGTATTACACAGACATAAATACATCAATCAAATTTTCCTAGGACTTTGCTAGATATAAGAAAAGTCACAGAGATTCCCTTAACTAAGACTGAAGTAATGTAGGAATCCACTGCATGGTAAAAGAGAAGAAAAAGATTTCTTTGCAGAGAATGATAAAGATACCAGTTGATCTACTTAGATCTCAACAAGTGTCTTCCTTATGAATGAGAGCAATCAGGAACAGAATCCATACTCGTGAGAAACCGAGTGGTGACTATGTAATAAAATTGTATTGTGCATGTAAAACTGAAGGAGGTCAGACTCAAGATACCAGTCTTGATCACAGATGTCCAGCTTGGAGTAGAGGCTCACTACTAACATACCACTAAAGGATCTAAAAAACTTTTTGAGTAGATGAAAGCATTGGTTCTTGGGAAAGCAATTGGGATGAGAAAGTAAAATATAAAAATCTGGCAGTGACACTGAGGAATGCTGTCTAGTCCAGGATAGTGGTGAGATTTATGCAGAGCATGTAGAGCCCCCGCCAGGAAGTGAAATGCCCTACCAACTCCGTATTCACGTAGAGAATCTTGGGACTACCATCTCAACTGGACAGAGTGTGGCCATGATGGTCCCAAAATGGTTTAGAGGAGGTGGTTATATGAAGTAGTACTGGTAGAATATAGTAAACCATCATCAACAAAGATGACTGTTCCAAACAGACAGCATGTTGTTCATGATCCTCTAGAGAATAAATACTAGGGCGGCTCATTCCTCAGCCCCCTTCAGGGTTTTCCTTTGATGATGAGCCAGGTGACCCGGAGCTGGACTATGAACATGGTAATCCAGGACAATAGGAATAAGGTTAAGGTCTTTTTAAAGACTGCTAATTTTAAAGTCCTGCCCTTTTTTTCCTTATTATTATTGAATCAAAGAAGAGAAAAGAAATCAGTTGTGGTTAGTATACACACAAAAATCTAGCATAAGTCTCTGGTAAAGGACAGAGTCTTTCAAATGATGCATGCAAATATATTTAAAGATAAAATGTAAAGAATTGTTAATAAAAAATAAAAAAATTAAAACAATATGAATAAAACTAAGATTTAAAATATATGAAAATAAATAATTTTAAACTCCAAAATAAGGATTTAATAATGAATAAATAATAAAATATTAATCCTTTCCAAATACTTTCTGTACACTGAAAAGGAGAGTATGTACTTCTACGCACAATATTTGAACCTTTAAAAATTCTGAAGTTTGGGGCACCTGGGTGGCTCAGTTGGTTAAGCATCCAACTTCAGCTCAGGTCATGATCTCACAGCTCATGAGTTTGAGTCCTACATCGGGCTCTGTGCTGACAGCTCAGAGCCTGGAGCCTGCTTCAGATTCTGTGTCCTCCACTTTCTCTCTGCCAGTGAAAGACTGGCACTCACACTCTGTCTCCCTCTGTCTCTCAAAAATAAATGTTAAACTTTTTTAAAATAAATAAAAATTCTTAAGGTTTATCATCATCTTCAGTTTTATATGAAAAAATGAGGCTCAAATAATTTATGTAACTTTTTTTTACCCTTTACTCTTAAATCGGGCCATCAATCAATCAATTTACAAGTCCTTTATTCAGCAAGTACCAACTTGGGTATAGCAAACACATTTGTTTTCCCAAATGTACTGACCCTGTACTACCTGCTTTCAAAAGCTTTTTCTAACGTCCTCTGCATAAGTAGCACATACATTTGAGCACACTGAACTTAAGACTGCAGTTCCAAATAAGGCTTCCTAATTAATCCTGATGCATAAGGTCCAAATCCCTAACCTTGAGAAATATTTCTTTATAGAGATTTCTGCTGAGGTCAGTCTCCAATCAACTACTGATATACTCTGTAGATAATGGCGTTTTCTAGACTTTTATTTATAAATTGAATAACACAGTGTGCATGGCTTCTTTGTCTGGCTTTCTTTTTCTGGGATTTTATGTAGGAGTGGAATTACAGGACCACACAGAAAATATATGATTAACGTTTTAGGAAACTGCCAAACAATACTCCAAAGCAGTTCTGCTATTTTAAATTCTGACCAGAAGTATATGGGAGTTCCAATTTCTCTTGCCAACACTTGATATAGACAATCTCCTTAATTTTAGCTATTCTAATAGGTGTGTAGTGTTAATCTCATTGTGGTATTAATTTGCATTTCCCTGATGTATGTTTATCGTGTGCTTATTTGACATTTGTAAATATTCCTTGAAGTGTCTGTTCAAATCTTTTGCCGTTTTTTAATTGTTTTCTTTTTAAAAATTTTAGTGAGTTTTGAGAATTCCTTATGTCTTATGGATATCTATACATATAGCTTATACAGCTTTGTTTGCTAAATAAGGCGTAAATATTTTCTCCTAATATATTACTTATCTTTCATTCTAACAGCAGTGTTTTGAAGATAGATTTCTAACCAATCAATTTTATTGGTTTTCATTGATTTTCTGTACTGTTTTTGTTTTCTGTTTCATTGACTTTCACTCTTTATTATTGTCTTTCTTTTGCTTTAATTTTAATTTGATTTTGATTTTCCATTTTCTCAAGGTAGAAGCTAAAGTCATTGATTTAAGAGCTTTTTTTTCTAATACCAGAGTTTAGTGGTATAAATTCCTCCACCAAGTATTGCTTAGTGTTATGTCAAAGATTTTTTATATATTTTAATTTTCATTCACTTCAAAGTACTTTCTAAGTTTCTTTCTAAATATGCTTAAAAAATCAGTTATCTTTTGCAGTGTCTGGGTGGCTCAGTCAGTTAAGTGACCAACTCTTGATTTCGCCTGAGGTCATGATCTCATGGTTTGTGAGAGCCGTGTCTGGCTCTGTGCTGAGCGTGGAGACTGCATGGGATTCTCTCCCTGCCCCTCCCCTGATCTCCCTGTCTCTCTCTTTCTCAAAATAAGTAAACCTTTTTTGTTGTTGTTAGTTGTCTCTTGAATACATTGGAATAAGGAAAATGTTGTCCATTTACACAGGTAGTGACTGTTTCTTGTGCTCTTTGTCCCTTCGGTAGATCCGTAGTGGTATCATTTTTCTTTACTTAACATTTCTTTTGTGCAAACCTGCTGGCAATTGTTTAAATTTTTCTGCCTGCAAAAGATCACTATTTTATCTTTGTTTTTGAAAAATACCTTTCCTGGATATGCAATTCTAGGTTGAAAGTTTTTATTTATACTTTTTTAAAGATGTTATTTCACTTTTTTTTTCTTGACTTGTTTCTTATTTGCTTTATATATAACCTTTTTTTCCTTCCTTATCACTGCTTTAAGATTTTCTGTTTATCAATGGTTTTGAAAAATGTGATTATGATATGCTTGGTGTGGTTTTTCTCATGTTTCTTGTTCCTAGATATGTTGAGTTTCTTGGATCTGTGGGTTTAGAATTTTTATCAAATTTGACTTTTTTTCAGTCACCAGTAATTTGTTCTGTCCCTTCTCTTCTGAGATTACATATATATTAGACTGCTTTTATAAAGTGTCACACAGCTCACTGTTGTTGTTCTTCTTTTTTTTAAATTATTGTATCTGTGTGCCTTTCTTTTCAGAAAGTCTCTATTTTTGTGTCTTCATATTCATTAACCCTTTCTTCTGTAATATAATTTGATCCTGAATCCATACTGCATTTGTCATTTCAGATGTTGCAGTTCTCAGCTCTAGAAACCCTATTTAGCTATTTTTACATCTTGCATGTCTCTCCATAATTTTTGGACATATGAAATATAGTAGCTGTTTCAATATCCTCTGCTATTCTAACAGTGTCAGTTCTGGGGCAGTTCAATGAAATGATTATTCTTCTCATTATTCACCATATGTTCCTGTTTCTTTTCACACCTGGTAATCTTTGGTTGGTTGCCAGATTGTAAATTTTGCCTTGTTTTGGGAGCTGGATATTTTGTATTCCTATGAATGTTCTTGAATTTTGTTTTAGAATGTAGTTAACTTGAAACAGTTTGATCCATTGGGATCTTGCTTTTAAGATTTGTTATGATCTATATATTTTCTGGGGCTAATTACTCCCTGCTATTTAGGCATGGCTCACCTGAGTACTATTCCCAGTTCCCAATGAATCACAAGATTTTCCCATCTGGCTGGTGGGAACAGGCGTTATTCCAGGTGCTCTGTGAGTGTGAGGTTCTGTTCCCTCTAATCCTTTAAGGTGGCTCTTTCTCTGGCCTCTATTAGTTTCCACATAGGCGTTGTAGATCAGCACTGTGCTGAACACTCAAGGGGCCCTCTGCAGATCTTTGGATTTCTCTGTTGGTGCAGCTCTCTCCTCTCTGAGCTGTCCTGCGAACTAGCCTTCTTGCTATCCTTTCGCATACAGCTCCATCTCACCACCTCAGCGAGTCTGCAGGACTCCACCTGGATTCTTGCTCCCTGCAGTACAGACTGGAAAGTCTCTCTGGACAGAATCCTAAAACAATCATAGAGCTTGCCTCCTCTGTATCCTGTCTCTCAGGTATCACTGTCATTTGTTGTCTGATGCCCAGTATCTTGAAAATCATTCCTTGCATATTTTTAATTGTTTCCGTCATGAGAATCAATCTTGTTCTAGTATTCCATTTTCCCAGAGGTGCAAAATCCTCTCACTTAATTTAGTTATATTAATTTCATTTCTTAATAATGAACTGTAACTTTATTTTTTTACTCATTTATCCCTTTATTTTTTTAATTTTAATGCTAGTATAAGTTAACATACAGTGTTATATTAGTTTCAGGAGTATAACATAGTGATTCAACAATTCTATGCATCACTCAGTGCTCATCACAAGTGCACTTCTTAATCCCCATCACCTATTTAACCAATCCTCTTACCCACTCCCCTCTGGAAACCATTAGTTTGTTCTCTATAGTTAAGAGTCTTTTCTTAGTTTCTCTCTCTCTCTCTTTCTTTTTCCCCTTTGCTTGTTTGTTTTGTTTCTTAAATTCCACATATGAGTGAAATCATATGGTATTTGTTATTTTCTGACTGACTTATTTCACTTAGCATTATACTATAGTGCTATAACCTTGCAAATGGCAAGATTTCATTATTTTTATGGCTGAATAATATTCCCTTGAATATATATACCACCTCTTCTTTATCCATTCATCTATCGGACAGCTGGACTGCTTCCATAGTTTGGCTATTATAAATAAAGCTGCTATAAACATTGGGGTGCATTTATTCCTTTGAATTAGTGTTTTTGTATTTGGGGGAAATACCCAGTAGTGTGGATGGTAGAAACGCTCTATTTTTAACTTTTTAAAGGAAATTTCATACTGTTTTCCACAATGGCTGGACAATTTGCATTCCCTCCAACAATGCAGAAGGGTTCCTCCTCCTCCTCCACACCCTTGTCGTGGAGATGTTTCTGGATTTTAGCCATTCTGACAGGTGTGAGGTGATATATCATTGTAGTTTTGATTTGCATTTCCCTGATGATGAGTGACGTTGAGCATCTTTTCATGTGTCTGTCAGTCATCTGGATGTCTTTTTTTTTTTAATTTTTTTTAATGTTTATTTATTTTTGAGAGACATAGAGACAGAGCATGAGCAGGGGAAGGGCAGAGAGAGGGAGACACAGAATCCGAAGCAGGCTCCAGGCTCTGATGAGCGGTCAGCACAGAGCCCGACATGGGGCTCGAACTCACAGACAGTGAGATCCTGAGGCGAAGTTGGGCCGCTTAACCAACTGAGCCACCCAGGCGCCCCCATCTGGATGTATTCTTTGGAGAAAAGCCTGCTCATGTGTTCTGCCCATTTTAATTGGATTATTTGTTTTGTGTGTGTGTGTGTTGAGTGTGTGTTGAGTTGTATAAGTTCTTTATGTATTTCAGATACTAATTCTTTATTGGAAATACCATTTGCAAATATCTTCTCCCATTAAGAAGGTCACCTTTTAGTTTTTTTGATTGTTTCCTTCACTATGCAAAAGCTTTTTATTTTGATGTAGTCTCAATAGTTCATTTTTGCTTTTATTTCACTTGCCTCAGGAGACATGTCTAGAAAAATGTTGCTATGGGTAATGTCAGAGACATTACTGTCTGTGCTCTGTCCTAGCATTTTTCATCATAAAACCCCTTAACAAGGTAAGTTTAAAGGGAACATACTTCAACATAAGAAAGGCCATGTAGGAAAACCCCACAGTTAACAGCATCCTAAATGGGAAAAAAGTGAGAGTTTTTCCCCTAAGGTCAGGAACAAGACAAGGACGTCCACTCTCACCACTCTTATTCAACATAGTACTAGAAGCCTAGCCATAGCAATCAGAAAACAAAAAGAAATAAAAGGCATCTAGACTGAGAAGGAAGAATTATTTGCAGATGACATGTTACTATATTTCAGTATTTGCAGATGACATGATGCTATACATAGAAAACCTGAAAGATACCACCAAAAAACACTTGAACTGATAAATGAATTCAATAAAGTCGCAGGATACAAAATCAATGTTTTGAAATCTATTGCATTTTTATACACTAATAATGAAACAGCAGAAAGAGAAATTAAGAAAAAAATTATGTTTACAATTGTACCAAAAATAATAAGATACCTATGAATAAACCTAACTGAAGAGGGGAAAGATCTGTACTCTAAATACTATAAAACGTTGATGAATGAAATTGAAGATGACACAAAGAAATGGAAAGACATTCAATGCTCATGGATCGGAGAACAAACATTGTTAAAATATCTACACTACCCAAAGCAATCTACACATTTAATGAATCACCAAAATACAGACTCTAACTTTAAATGTGAACAACTAACTGGAAAATGGTCATCATAAGAACAGCCAGATGGGAAAATGTGGATGAGACGCACCAGATCTATCACAAGTAACAGAAAAGGAATTCAAGATAAAATATCTTAGCGCTAGTACCATTGCTATATAATGTATACACACACTCACTCATAAACCAATAAGAAACTGTCAAAAGGAAATAGTGGTTAAATTTTATTTATTTAGAGTTCTTTTGTAGTTCTCTGAACAGGTATTTATTTTCATCGAAAAACAGTGAAAATAATAGTTCTTAAAATTTTAAGCATATCCATTTTTTCTTAAATATAGGCTTACTGTCTTCTTTGGGGTCTTTGAAAGGTTTTACAAACATCTGATAAATATCCACTGATGAAATTTCTACAGTATGATGAGAAAGACTGCTAATTTTCTAACCAACCTAAGTTCCAAAAACAACACTTGGAAAACTAGACCATATGTGAATAAGGCTGTTTGATGACTTTCACTTTCAGAAATAATGCAATTAACTAATGCATTTCCTAAATGTTTATGAAGTCTCACAAAAAGCTATGGAAACACAGAAAAATATGAAAAATAAAGAGTAGTTATGGAACTCCATGAAAGATAAATCAAACAATTCCATAATTACAAGCTTCAAGTAATTGACAAAAACACTAAACTTGGAAAGAAAAGAAATATTCCGTGTATGAAATCTTGCATTTGCAACAACGTGGATGGAATTAGAGCATATTATGCTAAGCAAAATGAGTCAGTTAGAGAAACACAAATATCATATGATTTCACTCATATGTGAAATTTAAGGGACAACGATGAACATAGGGGAAGGGAAGGAAAAATAAGATAAAACAGAGAAAGAGGTGAACCATAAGAGACTCTTAAGTACAGAGAACAAACTGAGCATTGCTGAAGGGGAGGCAAGTGGGGAGATGGGCTAAATGGGTGATGGGCATTAAGGATGGGCACTTGTTGGGATGAGCACTGGGTATTATATGTAAGTGATGAATCACTGGGTTCTACTCTTGAAACCAACACTACACTGTATGTTAACTAACTTTAATTTAAATAAATAAATTAGAAAGAAAAAAAGAATAAAGAAAAGCAAAGTGAAATTGAGAGACTGAAGACAGGTCATCTGGAGGAATCAGCAGAAAACTCGTGAGGTGTTAATGCCTTGTGTGAGGAGCAACTGGTTTCTTCAGTAAAGGCAGCTTGTTAATAATGTTGGAACTCTATTGTATATGTTTCAAGAACATACATCCCTGTTATTCCAGGCAATGCATTATATAACCTCTAAAGAAATATTCAATTTTTAGAATTATATAGCTTATTCACAAAACCTAGAAAGTCATTGTGCCTAATTACAAATGATACCTACATACAAAGTCATCATTAAAGTAATATCCAGGTTTGAAATGACAGTACTTGAATCAGCATGTTAGTTCTTCTTCATTGTATGAAAGAAAAAAAAGTGGGGGGGAAAGTGACATCAATAATTTATATAATTCATTTATATTTTATCAAGCAATCCAACGATAAACTTAATGAGTGATTTTTTTAAGAAAGAAATATTCCATGTGAATTAAAAGCAAAACTGAACAGAAATAAGACTGATAAACAATGTATAAATTAAGTATTCAACTCAACTAAAGGATTTTTAACAAGTGTTTGCTGAATGAATTATTTCAAAAAAGGAGCCCCAACTTAACTTTATTAAACTTCAGAAACTGTTTATTAGACTAAAGCTTTATCACAGAAATCTAGATTTTTCTTAATGTGGCGAAGCAAGACTTCATTTCATTTAAAAAAAATATTGAAATTCACTAATTTATCCTGCTCTAAGAGAATGCAATTTAATTTCTCCTAAATTCAACTGACTGAGCCACCCAGGTACCCCAGATTTCTAGGCTGTCTTAATGGTGAAACTCATTTTGAACCCCGTGCTCCAGTTGCTGAATCTCTTTTCTCAGTTTTCCCTGAATCTGTCCTTGGGTCTCATTACCATCCTTTGGATCTTTATTATTTACTTTCTGGGCTATAGCAATAGATTCCCAACTGGGCATCATTCTTCTAGCGTCTCTTTCTTGGTCCTATTTCATGTGTAAAAAAATCAAATCATTTTTATTCCTAAAATCCAACTCTGATAGCATCACTCCAATGCTCGGCAACTTTGAACACTTTGACTTAACTAGAGAAGAAAGTCTAAATTTCTTTTGAGGGATACAGGATGTCCATCAACATTAACCTATCCTCAACTCACTTGACCGATCCTGAATATACCAGCTAATTGTATTACTCCTGACTTCCTAGACATGCCTATTGTGACACTGACCACATTTCTTCCTCTTCATGCTGTGAAGGCTCAGCTCAACCCATGACACCTTGTCCCTGGCGCCCATCTTGATCTGTCCAGTCAACCCCCCCTCCTCTTCTGACCTCACAGACTGCTTTAGCGGAACCTCTCTTTTGTCACACATGATAGCCAAACTTAATTTCTCCTGTGTGAATTCATCCAACGAAGATACAGCTATATATTCCTGCCATTTTTCCTAAAAAGTTTTAGATTTTAGAGAAAGTGCTACTTTTTTAATCCTTTGAATATCCTATGGCTCCTAATCAATTGAGTTTTACATAGATTATACTTAAGGAATGATTATTGAAATACTTCTGTTTGTTCAAAATTTTATTGAATAATTTTCACCAACTTCTCCTAAATCAAAGTTGTAGTGTTTCCAGCTGTGAATCAGTCCAATTTGTCTCCATTTTTAACAGTTGTTCCTCAACAATAAGACTGTACACAAGACGTTTGTAGGGAAAAAGTGGTCTCAGAATCTTCTCAAGCTGTTGTTCATCTGTTGGTCATTATTGGTCACAGGAAAACGTCTAAGAGTTACAAGTTTTATTTACCTTCTCCTTCAAAGTCTTTTTATATTAGCCAACCACCATTAGATCCTGAGTATACTAGCCCTTCCCATGGACAAAAACTTGGCTTCTTGCCCATTTTTTCCTACTGGTAAAGTGCAAAAGCCTATAATCAATATCAGGTTGAACATAGTTCTGGGAACTCCAGATGCCCTTTTTCTTTCTTTCAGAAAGAAGAACATTTCACACAGAGATATTACTTCAAAATCACTACATATTTTTACCAATTTTGAGGTTTTGAGAGATTATTTGGTTTTTAATAGTGTGTTGTTAATGAGCAATTGCATTTGGCAAAATTGATAGCCCCATTATGAAGCTGATCTCACTTAACACAGACCCAATGACAAATATAAGCTCTTGAAAATGCATAAGCTCATAGAATTTTATTCTACAAATACTGAAATAGTTATATACTCACAAGCATAATAATAAATACTTGTGAGGTCTGTGCACAGAGCATATACAAGTGCACGGACACAGAATTCAAAATGATACTAAACTTGATGCCATTTCTCTCAATATTACGAATCGCTACAAATAGGAGCTAAAAATTTTAATTTAAATGCTATGCTCTCACATTATCTAACTGAACATTACACATTACCTTTTTAAAATGAAACTTCTTAGTTTTTTTATTCATGTGTTTATTATCCAGGAGCCATTAGCTTATTAGCAGAAAGTCAACACATAATAAATTGAACCAAAACAATAAGCATTTTAGTTTATAGACTAGTAAATATAATAAAACAGCTCCTAAGTTTCAAAAATAGAGCTGCAGACCAGAACCTTAGAAACTGGAACTGGAAACTCAGTGCAAATAAAGTCTAACTCTTCCTGGATTTTTTGTTTTTGTTTTTTGTCTCTGGCTGTTCCCACAGTATGAAACATGGCTACTGATTATCCCAGTCCAGAAAGCCCAGAAGAAATAATAGTTTTACATTTCAGTGCCTACCAAGGAGACAAATTCATCTTCTGACATTATGTGTCCACTCTTTGGACCAGACACTGTGGGAAGGAGAATGTCATAATAAGGATGCATCTAACTTTATGAAGACCCAGATCTCTCCCAAGAACAACTACCATGATATACAGCAATGTGTCAGCAATGATAAAGTCAGCAAGGAAAGTGCAAGACAACATAGGAGAGTCATCAGCGGTGTCCGTGCTTTGTGGAGAGAGTGAGGTTTGGATGAACAACATGCGATCTTAATAGTGTTTAACATGTATGGTTAGGTAAAATGAGTTTCTGGGCACTGAAAGGATTAATAATACTTCAGATGTTCTCTCAAAATGGGAGATGAAAGGTGCTGAATGTTTCTGCTGTTGCCTCCTCATTTGTTCCTATAGATGTTGCACCTGTCCTATGCAGTAACAGCCTCCTTACCGGATGCCCCCTGTACCTGCCTTCACTGCTTTTTCTAAACAGGTTTCCTTGTCTGGGTAAGGAAATGAGAGCTGGGTAAGGAAATGAAAACGTTTATTCTAGTTTCTGATTCTTATAGCTTTTAAAAACGAAATTTGATAGTTTAAAACATTAGTCACTGCTCAAAATGTGAAACATATGAAGATAAACATCAACTATAAGAAATCATCAAGGCCTTATTTAGTCCTTTTCATACCTAGGTGTTCTTTATTTATACCTGGGTGATCTAAAAATCCGCTATAAACTACTCTGATCCTTCTAGCTATAAAGTATCTTAATGAAGTGTATCATAATATAAAGGAAAAATGATCCATCCTATTTGAGAAAATACTTG
Source organism: Paguma larvata (assembly GCA_030068075.1). Lineage (NCBI taxonomy): Eukaryota > Metazoa > Chordata > Mammalia > Carnivora > Viverridae > Paguma > Paguma larvata. The sequence goes on from CM057839.1 coordinate 63,039,288, forward strand.
TTGGAATTTATTTTAACATTCATCACCAAAGACATAGATATAACTTCTTAACCAAAGGCAAATTTTCAAAGTCTTTATCAAGTCACAAGCAGAAACTTACTCAAGCTAGTGTCTGCTTAGTAGAATACTATTATTTCTTGTGAATTTTAGACATTTCCCTTAATACTTATCACTCGAACCTATGGGCTATGGCCACTACATATGTACCATAACAGTTAACAACTCTCTGATGATTGGCTACTAACAGAAAATTTATCCACATCGTCGAAGTTACAAAATATTTTATAATCATAACTTCAGTTTTGTTTCTTTATAAGATGTGGTTTTGGTGATTCCCCCCCCCCAACCTGACAGTTCATCTGGGTACCCTCATATTCCAGTGGTAAAAGCAGAAAAAGAGCCAGTTTTTCTAAGTGTCATTTAAAATTACAAACATGCCAACCATTTGGCCCAGTAATTCAACTTACAGTAATTTATTTAAAAGAACTAGAGAAGCACACTACATACTTCTTAAAATGTTTGCCACAGATTCATTTATAATAGTGGAAAATGGAAATAACCTTCATGTCAGACTTCAAAAGAACTGTTAAGTTATGGCTATGAGAATAATAGTCAGGTTTTAATATGCTCTTCTTAAAGAATCTGACAGAATGATCGAAGAACAATAGAATATGTTATACAACAGGTTACTACAAAGAACATACAGAATGGATCCATTTGAGTAAAATGTGTATCCATAGGAAAAAATACAACTTTTGGCAATATCTTAAAAGTGATTATCTTCCGTGGTAACATACTTTTATGTTTCATAATCTTAAAAACCTAATATCATCACTAGCACAAGAAAAGAGTTACAAACATTAGTCTTTAGTTATTTAATTCTGTGCTCTAATATATTTGCATGTACTCCATCCAAGTGTGAAAGAATATATGGTGATGTTTATGAAGGCAGAAGTAAGGACAGGTAAAGAACGTTTCTTCCAATTTACAAAGGAGAAGGTTAGGATAGGTATTATTTTCTGTTTATAAAGATAGGGGTTACCATTTGATTATAAAAGCAGAAAGGAGGTGAAAGACTCTGTAAAGCTTTCTTTGACTGGATAGTGATAGGAACATCTGGCATCCTGTTCACTATAAAAGAAAAATGAAGGCCAGATAGAAAGCTACTGAGAAAATCTGAGGAAGAAATCCTGGTGGCCTGAACAAAGGTAGTGGCAATGAGGATGAAGAGAAGATGACTGGTTTTAATATATATATAGAAGGTAGAAATGACAGGTCTTAGTGACAGATGGTGGAAGGTAGAAGGAGAGAAAGGAATCAAGGCTAATTCCCAGGTTCCTGCCTTGACGAATTGATGGCTAAGCCATTTAATAAAATAGGAAAGTCTGGGAGAAAAAAGATGAACAGAAAAATCAAGAGGTAAATTTTGGACTTGATAACTCTTGGGATCTCTATAAACATACAAATGACTATATCTAATAGGTGTTTGGACATAGGGATTTGGAATTCAGAGAAGATGCTCTAAATAGAGTTGACTGATCTAAATTGTCTATGTATTGGCACGTTGATGATGTTTGAATTTATAAAATGAATTTGATTAGGAGACAAATGGGAGAAAAGAAACACAGGATATACATCCTGAAGAACTTCAGTAGCTGGAGATCAGGAGGAAGAGGAAGAGCTAGTAAAGGAGACTAAGACACAGTGACAAGAAGGGTGGGAGAGAAACCAAGATCATACTCTCAAGGGAAGCAAGAGTTTCAAGAAGAACAGTGGACAGGGTGTGTTGGTCAACAGTAGGGCAAAAAGAAGGACGGCAGAAGTGCACCCATCGAATATTCCAACAGAAACACTATTGAGGATCAGGGCGAGGGCGGTAGTGGGAACAAAAGCCAAATGTCAATGACAAGAAGATGAAAAATAAGAGAATGAAAGCAGCAGAAGTAGATGTTGACAAATTCGTCTTTGGAGGAAAGAGAAAATGAGGAGGTATTTGAGAAGGCTAAGAAATCAAGGGAAGTGATTTGTTAAGGAAAAGCTTTCATCATAAATTTTGTTACTAAAATGATTCAGTAAAAAGGAATTAATGTAAATTTTAAGTATTATATGAAACAAGATGTTTTATGTTACAAATTGTTAATGAAAATGTTCTGGAAGATAGACCACTTAAAATTGTATCTAAAAGATCTTTCAAAATCTTCTATGCGTCTAGTTGAGGTCAATATGGATTCAGTATTTTCTTTCTTCATTTTCCCTTTTACGATATTCATTTTTCTACCATAATTTTTCATCTGGATTACTACAGTAGCCTCTCACTGTCTCTAGCCTTGCTTCTTTATTATCAGTAATGTTTTGAAATCTTAAAAATGTCTCACCATTTCTTAAGGCAAAATCTAAAGTTTTCAGGATAAAGGCTGAACTCCTTACTTTAAACCATTCAGTCAGCCCCTACCTACTCAACATCTCTCACTTCACTCATCACGTTCCATTTACCCAAACTACGATGATGTATTTGATATATTCTCCCTCCTTCGTGCTTTTGTGTATGCTTAGAATGCACATTTGCTCAGAATGTTCTCTGCAATGATCCCAACGCTCACAGCACACCTCTAAATACACACAGCCTTTCCCGTGAGAATCCCTCTTACATTTACTCATCTTTCAACTCTCAACTCAAATGTCACCTCTTCCGGCAAACTTTCCTTAATCTGCTTATTTTAGATTCTGATTCCATAAAGTACATTTTAGGAATCATAGCATTCATCTCACTGTATCGTATGATTGGTTTTCTTGTCAGAACTGGAAGAAACCAGAAGGTCCCTGAAGGCAAGAGCAAAGGTTCATGAATCTCGCTGGCACCTGGAGAAAGCTGTAAAACCCGGTAACTGTTTGTAACATAGGGTATATAGCAAAATAGCTGGAAGGAAGCTAGGAAGGGTATCAGAAGCAGAAAGAAGGATTTACCATTTACAGACATTCCCCGAATGAATCTAAATCCAATCTAAGAACTATTTGAGAACTACTGATCTGGATGAAGGTTCATTCTCTGTAAGCAAAAGGAAAAAACTTACTTCACTGTTTTGTTTATGGGTCTGACAGCATACCTAATTAAAAGAAGACTTTGTTTTTCTTAACATAGCATATACTAAGAATTGCAGATGTCAAATTCTGGCACATTTGCAATAAACTGACCAAACAGAAATTTTAAATTTGTTACTTGAACCAGATAGAAGATTGGAGGAAAATAAAAACAAGTATCAGTAATAATAACCATATTTCCTTCAAAATAGGCTGCATATTTTTGAAGAAAGCTTTTATTTTTTGTTTGGCTAACCAAGAAAAATGATCACTGCAAGTTTTGACGTGGCATATTTTTTGGTGTTATTGTTAAAACAAAACACAATGTTTAAAGGCTCTTCACCCCTTAAATACTATGACCAAATAACAACAAAAATATTCTTTGGCACAGCCTTACGTATACATTTTCAAAATTGATTACACCTTCAACATATATGTTCTATTCACTTCTGTTTCCCTACTCAAAGTTCTCTGTTCATACCTTCTGTTCTCTGAAGTGAACTATAGGTAACAGAACCACCGTCTGCTGCAAATATACTCAGAATTTCTTTTTAACACTCAGATTGCCATAAAAGGGGAAATGAAAGAATATATTCTACTTCCTATTCTGTTAACTTCTGATTAGTTTATAGATCTTAAACACACAGAACTTGATTATCATTTTCGGAATGATTTATCATAATGACATATGGGCTGAGTAGTTGGCTTCTAAAAGGACACGTCATTTTGCTATAGGAAAATTGAGAATAAACTGTAGTAAAACACAAGTTTCAGTGCATCTTGAACAATATAATTCTAGAGCTACAATTATTTTTTTCAAGTTTATTTATTTATTATTGAGAGAGAGACAGCACAAGCTGGAGAGGGGCAGAGAGAGAGAGGGAGACACAGAATCTGAAGCAGGCTCCAGGCTCTGAGCTGTCAGCACAGAGCCCACTCAGGGCTCAAACCCATGATCTTTGAGTTCATGACCTAAGTGGAAGTCACTTAACTGACTGAGCACCCCAGGCGCCACTGCCGCTGCAATTATTAAAGCGAAGCCCTGCCTTCTCACTTCTGACATGTCTGATGAATCTCTCTCCGACCCCTCCACATCCTTGAGGCCATCTTGTTTATTTGCCCATGTCTCCTTCCACATCCAAAATACCTATGCCTGTACCTCACCTTACACTGGCAGCATATAGTTAGTTCTCCTCCTATCCCTAAGCCAGATTCATGGCTAAATGAGAAAGGAACCATAGAATCCAACTTCTAATTGCCCTCAAAACAGTTGTGTCGTCTTGGTGACATTCAACACAGAGAATTCAAAATTGCCACCACAATGAGATTACATTATTTTATAAACAACAAATAAAGCTTCCCTCGAAGAATGTAATTTGCATACCAAGAAATGTGGTAAATATAGAAATTAGGCTTTTTTTAAACTGGAAGGGAATTAAAGAAAATGAAAATTATTAAAATTAAATTTAGAAAACAATTTTCCTAAAACAATTTTCTCTAGTCAAGTACGCATTTTTAAATATTTGTTTTAGATATGTGGTATTCTTTTGTTTCTCTTTTTTATGTTTGGTATTTAGTTTCTGACCTTATTTTATTTATGGTCTGGGTCATTTGGGACAGGCATGATCTTCATTTGGACAAATCAGCCAAATGCAAAATTTGTGAAACCACATTATCCAACACCCTGATTTTTTAAAAAAAAAAAAAATACTTTTTTCTGATCAAAATTACTCTAAATCTTTCCATATGACATTTAGTATAATGAAGTAAAATTGACAACTGGAATTATATATTAAAATTCAAGACTAAATCAAGATGCTTCATGTGTCACTGGTACTAAAAGTGAAGCGGAGAGTGGGGAAAAAACAAGTAAAATGCACTAAACAAGAGAACATTTATTTCCATTACCAGTAATAAGCTCTGTAAAGCGTTTCCAAACTTATTTTTTCTATATGCAGAAGAAATATCCAGACTCTTAAGTTTAGATCTCTTTTCAGTTCTCTAAAAAATAACCACGTAGCTTTTGAACATCCACACAGTTTCATGAGCCATTATTAGAAAAAAAAAAACAAACATTACATTCTGAGATCTTCCCTTTGGGATTCAAGACAACCAAAACATCACTTGATTACCATCTGTATAAGCTTATATATTAATTGCTTCCAATTTTCAGGGCTATGGAATAGCCTACTTAAGCCAAACCCTGAGAACATAGGAAAGACTATATCATCAGTCATCAGTGCTTTGATAATACACAAATGAGGGGGAAAAAATGTGAAGTCTAGGAACAGTGTCAAAAAAGTGAACAGAAAGTTTGGGGAATGTCTGGCTTTAACACACAATAAGGAAACAGAACCCAGTAAGAGTTTACAATGCAGAGGAATGTAAGTTACTTCTGTATAAAGAATGTATCTCTTCCATATTCCATTTCCTAAGAAAAACAGGTATTTTTGAATAGTCTATTATTTGTGAGTAACTACCAAAATTAAAAGGTCAGAATAGCGTTTATGATAGAAATTAAATTCATCTAGTATCATGGGTTTAAAGGGAAAGGCATTGATCAGGGTGTTATAGGAGAATAACAGAAATTTAGAATAATCACAGGGAAGTTTCTAATACCTTAATACTGCTAAAATTGTAGAACCTTTCAGCTCTATGCTTCTATACTTTGAACTTTTCATTAGAGTTCTCAGTCATTTTAATTCCACACATAATTTTGGCATAGTGAAATCAATATTCACTTATGTTTACAACGTACTTACTCTCTTGTTCTTCATTCCCTCCTGCTCGTTTGTGCTTTTAACTTTTTCATTTTCTGCCTGAAAAAAAAAATCCATTTAGTTTTTAACTTTGGTTTAAGCTGGATATTGGCATATCTGTCTGTCTGAAAATGCTTTATGTCACCTTTCTGAAAGATATCTTGGCAGGGTATGGAGTAATAACTTGGTAATTATGTTCTTTCAGCAACTAAATATGTCACATTATCTTCTGATTTTCAACATTTCTGGTGAGAAGTTAGTAGTTTTTGCTCCTTTGATAGTAATGTGTCTTCTTTTGTTTTTGTTTGTTTGTTTGTTTTGGTATTTTTTCCTGAGTGTTTTTAAGATTTTCTCTGTCCTTGGTTTTCAGCAATTTGATTATGTGGTATCTTTTTGTTAGTTCTGGATTATCTGGGCTTTTGAACATGGGTATTGTGTCTTTCATTTAAAATTTCTTTTAAAAATTTCTTGGTTGATAATTCTTCAATATTGTTTTCTTCTTATTCTTTTTCTGAGACTTATATTACACTTATGTTACATTACTCTAGCATATCAGACACCTCTGCTCTGTTCAGTGGTTTCCAGGCTTTTTTCTCTGTTTCAGTTTAGCTATATTCTATTGCGCATTTTTCACTTTACTAATCTTGTCCTCTAATGCATCTAAGCTGCTGGTAAACTCATCTACTGACTTGTTAATTTTAGATATCCCATTTTTTCAAGTGTAGAATATCAATGTGATTCATTCTATATTTATCTGATGTTATTTGTATACTTTCATCTATTTTGTCCAACTTTTTGTCCATTTTCTTGAATACAGTAATCAAGTTATGTCAAAATCACTGATTGCTAACTACATCTGGATTAACTGTGACTTGGTTGTCAATTATTTTTAGAATTTTCATCTGTAGTCATATTTTTGTAACTTTCCAATTGTCATAAATGTTTGCTCGCAGGGTAAATACCATTTACAAAAGAATCTGAGACTACAGATGATATCTTCCACCACATTGTTGCCCTTTTCCTTGTTAGGCAAATTATCTAAGTTGCTGATGATATCGATTAAGAATAAGAATAAGCTCGTTCTGCATTTCTTTAGAGATTTAGTTTGAATCTATCTACTTCTGGGTCAACTGTTTCTCTAGCATAAATGTCCTTGATTTAGACTGAAATCACCTGGAAGGTATCTATCTTATCAGTCTTGAAATTCTGTAGATTATTAAAAATATTAAATATTAAAACAGAGATTAATATTTGAATTTAACATTAATTGAATATTCAAGATTTCCAGCCAAGCTTTCCAACCACTTGCATAACGGCTTCAAACTCTGTCAGATGTCTTGAGGTGGAGATTGGCAATGAGATGAGGCGGGCCTCTTCCCACTCGTAGGGTTGGCTTCTTAAACTATGTAAAACTGTCAGAGATTTCATTCTGTCTTTTTGGAAGGCCAATTCTAGCCCCCCAGCCTCCTATGGAGCCTCAGTCATCAAATGCCCCCTGGATATGTCTCAACTGTGCAAATTGTCCCTGCAGCTTAGCATGACTACTAAAAGTGCTACTTTGGCTTCTCGTCTCCAACAAAAATTTTCTGTCAAGATTAGGCCCAATCATTAGCTTTCCCAAAGAATCAGTGAATGTCCCTAGGGTTGGAGGAACAGAAAGGTTCTCTACTCTTTGGAACATTATCTCATCTAGTACTCATTCTTTCTAAAGCTCTCTGTGTAATATGATCTATGAAATTTATCCAATTTTTTCTTGTTTTTTTTAATGGAAACCTTTGTCACAATTAACTGCTTCTCACCCAGAAACAAGAAAGTATCTCTACCTGTTTTAAAATTTTGATGAACTTGACTCTATGATTTGTATTACCAAAACAAAGTAATAAAATTTGTGATTTTTTTTAGTGCTCTGAATATTTAATTAGATGTTGTTAAATATGCCACACTAGCTTTCAAGATACCTATAAAGATGCCCCATATACCCCCAGCTGTTGGTAATCACTTTCCAATTTAGACCACATATTTATACTGGTACTTATCCTAAAGATATTGTGATTTTTTTCATCAGCTCCAAACCACCAGGAGGATATACAAAGAAGGTTTACTATATAGTTTTAAGGGTCAAGATAGCAGGAACAAGAAAACATTTGTGGGTATGAGAGGTGACAGTGCTAGAGAAGCACAATTAAAATTTTATGAATTAATATAAAACTCGGCACTATATGAGAAACTAGATTTTTTAAAAAGGGTATTAATGAAGTAGAAAAATAAAGTTCACAAGAATAATGAGGTAGAGACCAGGAAAGATGAACAATCTGGCATAAATTTGAAGATGTGTACAAACTATAAAATAAAAGGCAATTCTTCACAGTATTCAGTTGAGTTGAACCAATTGACTATAACCTCTTGGAACTAGAAAAGAGAAAAGAAAATCATGAAGTTGAAAGAGTGAATTTGTTAAAAATGAGATTCTATTATATGGGATCAGCTGCTCAAAAGTAGGATTTTGTTAAAATTAAAATAAACACCTGATCTCATTGTATTTGAGATCTTTTAAATTTTAATTTTTAGTTTGAGTTTTTATCTTCTACTGAATTTTATTTGGGTCATATATAAATAGTTTAGAAATAGGAAAATAAAGTGTTTGTTAAAAGTAAGCTTGATCATTTAAAGCAGTGACTCTCACCAAGCAGAACACGAAGCTCTAGAAACAATACCAAGGTTCTCACCATGTAATAGTAATAGCAAAGCCTATAAAACATGGAAATACTGACCACTTCTTTGTGTCATATAATACCTGTGAGAAGAGTATAAACTAATTTGGTGACTGATTTATTGACCTTTGTATATAGGCTCTGACATCAGCTGGAATATAACAAAAACCTATTGTGAGTCCAAATACCTTCATTAACTGAATCCACTGCCTTTACGTACACTTGGTTCTATCACTCCTATCATGCATGATTGGCCACAGACGCTAATTAACATGTATTTGAAAAAACACTGAGGAAGAAACCAAGAAAAATGACTTATGAAAGACCTGTGGCCTTGAGTGACAGTTTGACAAAATAGAAGACAACTTCATTAAGAAGCAAGGATCAAATATTTGAATAAAGGGATTATAGGTTTGGTTCTTTTCTTAGGGCCCTAAATTGTACAGTCTAGAGTATTCTGTTTTCTTTTCTTTTTTTTTTTTTTTTGCAAAATATGTTTTGGTAGAGATAATAAATAAATACAAAATACATATTATCATATATTTTTAATTTTTTTATGTTATTTATTTTTGAGAGAGAGAGACAGAGTGTGGGTAGGGGAGGGGCAGAAAGAGAGGGAGTCACAGATTCCAAAGCAGGCTCCAGGCTCTGAGCTGTCAGCACAGAGCCTAATGTGGGGCTCAAACTCACAAGCCACAAGACCAGGACCTGAGCTGAAGTTGGATGCTTCGTGGACTGGGCCACCCAGGCACCCCCAGATTATCATATTTTTTAAAAGAACATTTCTTTCCTATCCCTAACTATTCTCTCCTATTTTCTGTATTGCCTTCAAAAGACATACTGTGTAAATATGAGCATATCTATCTACTCATATTTATTCATTCTATACATCAAAGTAGCAGATTAAACCCATTTCCTAGGCCGATCTTTTTTTTTTTAAATAGTGCTATATTGTAAAGATCTTCCATATTGGTATATACAGAACTATTTCATTCTTTTCAAAACCTTGTAGTTTTGTAGAAGCATTCTTCTTTGATACAAGCTGGCCGCACAGTTTGTCAGTTAATATAAACTGTTATTAAAGAAGGAAATAAAACGATATACTTGTTTAGCTATTGATCAATATCTTAAATCTTCTCATAACTAGCTTTCTTTCATGTTTACCATATATGATAATTTAATATGTTTTCAAAATTGGCATAATTAACTTTGGATGTACTTTATTAATTCAAAATTTGAAAATCATGATTTCACATAATACATGGATGTCTTCCAGTTGTGAAAATACTCTTAGAGGAATTGGGAGAAATCCGGAGAAGTAATTACTGGGTTAAAACTGACATCCACCCAGAAGGCCAGTTCCCCAACTGTGAGCCTGCTATAAATTTCACATTCATTAACTCTGAGAGACTTTACAAATATCATTTGCATGTGTGCAGTCTCATGGGATTTGGTCGCTGATTTGACCGGTTTGGGAAGCTGACAAGCACAGATTCTTTAAGGAAAGAGCATCCAATCTAAACTGTAATCTTTCCAAACTAGTCATCCAGTTTGATAAAAATGGCCAAATCTCTAGTCCTTGTGTTAGAATAGGAAAAAACCATTACGTAAGGAGCTTTGAATTGTATTCTGTTAGATTCTGTTAACTACATGATCAACCTCAAATTGTGTGAAATAAATATTAGTTAACTAAAAGAAAGAAATAGGAAAGAGAATTATAAGCAAACCAGTTAATGTCTTTGTTTCTCAGGTCAGAGAAGTATAAAATAATAATTACTTGCATTTGCATGGTGTATTTTAGGTCTACAAGTATATTCACAGATACTGATTCAGTTAAACATTTGGAACTCTGTGTACCCAACATGTATTAACCACAAAAAGAATGCAGCAATTTGTATCTGTGTTAACATAATACCATATGTTCACACAGATCTCTACCCAAGATTGAAGTTAATAGCCTTAAGAAAATTATTACAAGGCAGTAAATGGAAGGAGGTAGAAGGAAAGAGGTTACTTCTGAGATATTTGATAATGTTCTGTTTCTTCATTTGGGCACTGGGTTCACTGGCATACTCGGTTTGTGAAAAGGCATCAAGCTGTTAATTTACGATTTGCACACATTTGTATACCTTTATTACATATCAATTAAAAAGTTTAAAATGATAGAAAAAGTACAGAGTAATACTTGCGCCAAATATTACAAGAAAAATATTAAAACATCAACCATAAATTCATCCAACGGTTCAGGGTTAATATATAATTTTCAATTCTTTTTGAAAAAGAGATCCTATGATATATATGTATTTCAAAAAAGTAAATATTCATATTGTGCATTATAAAAGATGTTTTTTTCACTTTATGGAATATTGTGAACAAACATCTCTCGTTGATAAAAATGACACCTCTAAACTGCATTTTAATTTTTTTTTAATTTTTTTTAATGTTTATTTATTTTTGAGACAGAGAGAGACAGAGCACGAGTGGGGGAGGGACAGAGAGAGAGAGAGACACAGAATGTGAAGCAGGCTCCAGGCTCTGAGCTGTCAGCACAGAGCCCAACGTGGGGCTCGAACTCACAGACCGGGAGATCATGACCTGAGCCGAAGTCAGATGCTCAACTGACTGAGCCACCCAGGCGCCCCTTTAATTATTTTTTTATATGGTGATGCCATCATTTTTTTTTGGTTGTTGTCATTTTCTTCCTCACAGAACACTGAAATATATCACAAATGAATTGGCACTTTTACCTGTTCTGTTAGTGTCCTTGTGACCTCCACCAAAAATCTACTTTGGTCTCCATTTTTATTCTGAGCATCTAATTAATTCTTTCCAAAATTTTGCCAGATCACTAAAATTAGCTAGCAATAATTTGAATTTGATTCTTCAAGAACTATTTCTGTTCTAAAAAGGATTTTATAGAGAGGAAAATTTTCGATGTCCTAAAAGATTGGAATAATAATGGTAGAAAAAAATAGGTGCTGCTATAGATATCCTGGGGCAATGGAATTGGCCTGGACCACTGCTGGTTCCAGTGCAAGGACTGGCCTTGTTCTTATTTAAGGTAAATTAAATAAGACTGCTTCTCAGTCTGAATGCTCTATCGTACCCCAAGTCCCTTTCCAATTAATGTCACCTTGAAGGCAGAGAGCACCATCTTTATATTAATCTTTATTTACTCCTCCCCAATGCCTAGCACAGTGGTTTGCAAATCATGACTCTATATTAAGTATGTGTAATGTGTACTTGCCAAAAAGATTTGATATATTCCATATTTGGAGAGACCCTAAGAATGCTCATCACATGGAAACACAACATACCAATTAAATCTGCCCACAGATTTAGGTTGGTATCGAACATGACAAAGCAACTTCATCACATTAATTTATATTTCCAGACCTTGTTATAAGTGATTCAAAACAGGAAGAAAAAGTAACCTCTGCTCTCAAGTGTTACCTAACTGGGGAAAGAAAGGCACATGGTTGCAATTTTTCTTCTTTGTGACGTTAAGAAAGATCAAAACAATATACAAATACTGATTGTGTACTACTAAGATGACATAATGAAGAAATGTCCATGGAGTTTGAAGATGATTGAAGAAACTTTGGAGAAAGTTAATTTTGAAGGTAATGTGTTCTGTAGTCATAACGTAACTATAATTAAAATCACTGAATGCGGAGACTATCACCCATACTATAGTCCTTTTCCATTAGCCACATATATGATTCATGGTTTCAGTGTAGACTACTAAGTATTGGCAATATCAGATCTGGAGAGCCTCTAATTAATTAACTTACTGGAAAATGTTTTTCAAAGAGAGAGATTTTTTGATAAGTTTATTTACTGAGGCAGAAATCTGGGCAATGTGACAATTTAGAATCATTTAAACCAAAGGCTGAGAGATTGAAGAAAAAATATATATGTACATATATATCCAGACCTATATTAGAGAAAAAAGATCTGATTAAGAGATTTATATCTACACTTATGACTCTCCTCTTTTACTTCTGTAATAAAAATGGGTTTCAATGTTATTTTAAGTCTAAGATCTATAGTCCTCTGAACTCTAAATACCTCTTGTTATCTCTTGAGGAATGTGACCATCAATCTCTAAGCCATGTCAATTAATTGTATTTTAATATTGAGCTGTTAACTCAGTTATGTAAATTTCATTGTAGAATAGACTTTCAATTAATAATATTTATTTCTTTTCTCACAGGCCAATTATAAAATAAATAATAAAATAAATATAATATAAACATAATAGATAAATTATTATATAATTAAATATAAACTGGATACAAACATAATATATTAAAATAGTAAGGTGACTTTAATTTTACAATTAGAAGTAAGTCCTGGGGTGCCTGGGTGACTCAGCTGGTTAAGCGTCCAACTCTTGGTTTCAGTGTAGGTCATGATCTCACAGTTTGTGAGTTTGAGCCCCACATCGGGCTCCACACTGATGGCACAGACCCTGCTTAGGATTCTATTCTCTCTCCCTCTCTCTCTGCCCTTCCTCTGCTCACTCTCTCTGTCACTCTCTCAAAAATAAATAAACTTAGAACATTTTTAAAAAAGAAATAAAAAAGACTTAATTATAAGCAATGTCATTCCACTCTTATTTATTAATTTAGGGAAATACAGCAAGTAATCAAGCCATTACCCTGATAATTTAATTTTTTAGAAAACTCAAACACATGAAATAGTCAAGCTCTTAATCACTAAAGCCTACGTTACTAACTTGAGTTGTCCAGGACATGTTCACTATACTTTCGTGAATAGTCATTTGTCTTTCTCTATAGATCACAACACACTGTGGTCGACAGTCAACAAGCAGAACCTAAAGTGGCCTATTGGCTGTAACAAAATGGCCATTGTAAGGGAAAATATTCTCTTCTACTCCCCCCAGTCTTCCGCTGTCTTGATAAAGTTTTTGGGAAGAAGCTTTTATCTTCCCACCAGTTATTCATTTCTTCCCACAAAAGAAATATGACATAAGACTGGAAAATGAACACCATTAATACTTGACTATGCCCCTTGGTTCCACAAGAAACTTGTGCCCTCCTCACCCACTGCCCTACATTTGATTAGCTCACAGTGGAAGGGCTTCCCCAGCCTGTGGCAGTACCAGGAACCCTCCAGCTGCTCTACTGCCTGTGGCAGGATGGGCCACAGTAGGTACCAACTTTCACTACTAGTCCAACCCACATTCTCGAATCGAGTTTTACCATTGCTAAAGCTATATTCTTATCCCAACCTGACTTCATGGCCCCATCAGTAAACAAAATGGCAAAAGGGAGAAATGATATGTCGTATATAAAGTTTGTGTAAAGAGAGTTGAGTTCCAACTTTTTAAGAAGGAACAAAGCTTAGCATCTTTGGCTCATGGTCCTATTCTCATTAAAAACAAAACCAAAAACAAAAACAACAACCACCAAACATTCCAAAACCAATCCCCAGGACAAAGTCAACCTACCCCTTTGTGAAAGAAGTGAAACTTCCCAGGTAGGAAACACTCTATCTCAGTGATTGGTGTTCTTACACCTGAGGGCCGCCGTAAGTGTCCCGAAGTAGAAAAACCACTGATATTAGAGAGTGACTTGGTAATTTTTTTTTAATTGAGGTATAGTTGCCATATGACATTATACTAGTTTTAGAGGTACATACAACATAATGATTTGATATTTGTATATATTGCAAAATGATCACCACATCATTCACCATACATAGTTAAAAATTTTATTCCTTGTAATGGGATCTGATGGGGTTTCAGGGTGATGGTAGGGTTTCGGAACCGACAGCCAGGAAAGAGTACTTGAAGACATCTTTGGTGCAACAAGGTGATTTTATTAAAGCACAGGGACAGGACCCATGGGCAGGAAGAGGTGCCCTGGGGTTGTGCAGAGTGACTGCTTATAAACTGTGGAGTTGGGGAAGGTAAGGTCAAGGGAAAATTTCTTAAAGGGATTTCCATAAGATAAAGAGGATTTACAGATTACTGAAGACCTAGGTATTGCCAAGCCCGAGGTTGTTTTTCCTTCTAGCAAAGCATTATTAAGATAGTAGGGAGTTCCCTTAGGCTATTGATGAGATATTTGTAAACTGGAGGACACTCTATCAGTTTTAATCGTTTGTTTTTGTCCTTTTCTTTGTTCTTGGACAGCCAAGAGTACCTGAGGACTATCATACATATCCCACCTGGAGTGGGGTGTGGGGTATGTGTGTGCTAGCTTAAGCTTGGCCCTCAGCTCACCTTATGGTTCCTATTCGGAAACTTTAAAAATTCATTCTCTTAACAACTTTCAAACATGCAACACAGTATTATGAACTATAGTCACCATGCTGTACGTTACATCCCAGGACTTACTTATTTTATACCTGGAAGTTCACATATTGCCCTTTCACCTTTCACCCATTTTGCCTCCCTAACCCCCTCCTTTGGCAACTACCAATCCTCGGTCTTTTCATTGTATCTATGAGTTCTTTTTTTCAAATTTCATATATTAGTGAGATCATAAGGTATTTGTCTTTCTCTGTCTCGCTCATTCCACAAAGCATGAATCCCTCAAGGTCCACCCATATTGTCATAATGGCAGGATTTCCTCTTTTTTATGACCAAATAATATTCCATATCGTAACTGTGTTTGTGTGTGTATATATATTTATTTATATTGTATTTTCTTTTCTTGTAATGTTTATTTATTTTTGAGAGAGAGAGAGAGGAGAGAGAGGTAGAGAGAGAGGAAGAGAATCTGCACTGAGAGTGCAGAGCCCAATTTGGGCTCGAACTCATGAACCATGAGATCATGATCTGAGCAGAAACCGACTGAGCCACGCAGGAGCCCCTATATCACATTTTCTTTTATCTATTCACTCATCAATGGACTCTTAGGATTCCTTCCAGGTCTTGAGTACTGTAAATAATGATGCAATGAACCTGATGGTTGCAGGTATCTTTTTAAGTTAGTGGTTTTGTTTCCTTCAGAATAATACCCAAAAGTGGTATTGATAGATCATATTCAGAATAATTCCAAAAGTGGAATTGACAGATCATATTGATGTAGGCAAGCCCAGTCCGAAGACCCCGAGAAGCTTCCACAGGTCCAGCCAAGAGGATCTCTGGATAGGCACAGGATAGAAAGCAAACAGCACAGGATAGAAATCAAACAGAAGTCAGCAGGAAGTAAGAGCAGAGTTTTTTGAAGGTTTAAAAAGAGTGAAGATGCAGACAGAGTGTCAGGGGGACTTGGAAAGGAAAGCCAGGGGGTCTTGGCATTGTGATGTCTAGCTCCAGTGATCTGGAATGAGCATATGATGGCTTCGTGTGGTCATACTCACTTGGTCCTTCCTTAGATGTTATCTATTCTAAAGAAATCATTAACTCCTCGTCACTTAACAAGGAGGACATATACTATTTGCATTATGAGGCATATGTAAAGTGAGAATACAGGTCCTAGCAAGAACAGAGCAGGAATGGAGATAAAAAAGCAGATTTTCATGGAGTCCTTCAGTCTCCCTATCTCAATATGGTAGATTGTTGAAAAGAAGTTGTGTTTTAAAAAATAGTTTTTAAAAGCCTCATGGAATAATGAAATGAATTAGACTTTAAAACCTGACTATCTGGTTTCAATTCTGGATCCATTTTTATTTCTCCATTTCCTTAAACTTAATAATATTCTATGGGCTGAGTTCCTTCATCTTTGATTTGAGATAAGGCCTTCTATCTCAGGACTGTTGTAAGCATTAAATTAGACACCTCATAAGCAGAAAGACTTAGTACTCTCTGGATAAAGACAGACAGACATTGCTTTCCAGATAAAAGAAAAGTCACTTTAGCCCCCTGGCCATCTCGTGAAAGAATTTAAGAAAGAACACCCACTATCAGGCCAGGAGATAGCCTAATCATATCTGACAATGAACATAACCTGAAGCACACTCTAAGTTATCTTTGCAGGATCTAAACTCCTTTGTCCATGCAGATCCTGGACCAGCTGTAGCCAGAGAATTGATGATGCTGACCTTTGCTGTAAGGGTCAAGACCCCAAATACTCAAGAACAGAAAGTCCCAGACGCCGAAGCTGCAAAAGCATAGGAGATTTATTAGCTAGCTCGACCTAGGGTCCAAACCCGGAGCACCAGCGCAGTGGCCTCCTTTAGGGTAAGGACCTCCCTCTTGGGATTCAGTTCTCTTTTTATAACATTGTAAGGTTACATGAGCTATCTCTGCCCCATCTCTTTGTTCATTTGAGTCTGGATGGCCATGTCTTCTTCCGATTGGCTCATTTAAGTCCGGGGCTATCCTGAGAAACAGAAACTCCAGGGGGTACAGGAAACAGAAACAGAAACCTTTTGGCCTTTATCACAGGAACAGAAACCTTTTGGCCTCTATCATTGCCAGCCCTCAAGAATTTCATCTGGATTCAGTCACTTTAGGATGATTTTTGCCCCAATTCCATGCTGTATTCCCCACTGCACAAGCCCCTTCATGAATAACCATACATGAAATGCTGAACATATTCTCTGATATGTACTGGGCTTCAGAAATATTAAATTAGCTTTTGTCTGTCCTTAGTGAAATTAGACCATTGTAGCCTAAGAGAGATGAGCGAAATAGTAGGGAGACAAGAAAATAGACATCAATTAAAAGGCCATTACCATAATTTTCCACTCCAGTAATGCGGGACTTGAGGCAGGCTGAGGGGCATGATAGAAGCTAGCAAGGCCCCCACTCCTACCCCAGGGATATTCCTCAGGCACTCCTGGCTGCCCAAGGACAAAGGAAAGGAAAGAAAACAAATGGCTGATAAAGATCACGGTCATACAGGACAGAGTCTCCATCGGTTTGCAAATATCTTAGTAAACTACAAGAAAAAGGCAATCTTATCAATAGCCTAATCTCCAGAAACCCATAGACTCAGTTTCCTGGAGTCCCAATATCACCTCCCCTTAATGATATGGGGAACAAAGGCAAGAGGGAAATAGGAGGTAAAATTGAATTTCCTTATGACCTGCAGTACATTGACAGAAACTTGAGGTAGGCAGAGTAAAACTTTTCTCCAGGAACTCCCCACTGTCTTAATGTTAATATTTTGCTACAGGGGAAAAGAACCTTAGCTTGACAATAGCAATGCCTCAGGTATCTTAGGAGCCCTCCCTAGCATATCAAAATCCTCCTGAGGCCTCCCTTTTGACTTTGCCTCCCCAATTTCATAGTATATAAGGACCCATTCTTCCCAACCCTAGTGCAGCTCTTTTGCCCATAGATCCCTGTGCTTTAATAAAATCACCTTTTTGCACCAAAGATTTCCTCAAAATTTCTTTCTTGGCCGTCAGCTCTGGACCACCCCACCATCACCCCAAAACCTCATCACTAGGATAGCCAATAACATCACTTCTCTTGATATTCAGCTTCATTATTTCATTGCTACTACTCTTTTCCAGATCCTTAGTCATTCATGTCACTAGAACAATATCTAGGCAAATCTTCTGATTCTATATTCGGCCTCCATTCTACATACTACTGACACGTTCATTTTTTTAAACAACATCATGTCTTCCAGACCCACATAAAAAGCTTTACCAGATCTTTATTTTTCCACATTCTAAGTCAAAATAAAAACCTAGACCTAAAAAATTTAAAGAGGCAGTTCTGGTCCAAATTGGTAACATGAATGCCTCCTAAATTGACCTCCTTCCATAGATCTACCAAATCAGAGCTATCATATACAGCAACATACAGAGCCATTCCCTCTGAAAGAAATCCAGAAACTAGCTAAGCGGTTCCTACACATCAGATGAATGAGAAAATACCCTCGCCCACATCAAAATGGGTAGAAAAGGCTGAGACACACTCCTGCCACAAACCCTGCAAAACACCATACAATTGGGAAGAAACTCCCAATCACCAGCTTCTCCCTATGGAGTGAAGGTTTTGGACCCATTTAGAGCTCCAACTCTTAAGATGCCTCCCTGAAGGATGAGCCCCCACCCCTGCCCCCAGCTACTGTTTCCCCCAACAAAACACCTAACTCTGAAAGCCAACGGGGCTATATCCACAAGATACACTATACTAGAACAAGTAAACACGGAGTTCTTAACAGCCTTACCGAGACTATTCTCCCAGGGCTCAGCACAGAGGAAACTGACCACAAAATGCCTATCTCCCAGTCTTTCCCTGAAGGAGGCCTATTTGCATAGTTTAAAAGCTACTGCCTGAAGGCCAGGTTTCTAATTTAACAATAATCTGGGGGTTGACTATGATTCTTCCTGGAGACAAGGAAGCCAGCAGACACCACCTCCACCTTCTTACTAAAACTCACCCCAAGTAACCAATATCTCCCTGGAAGAAACCTGTACATACTTCTGGCACTCCGGGTTTTGCAGCTGTTACCCAAGGCACCAGCCCATCATCACCTGGTTCTAACAGTCAACAGCTTATGCATTTGCAAATCCCACAGGACTGGAAGAAACAAACAAAAAAACAGTTCTTAACCTGCTATCCTTCCCAGGCTCAAGGCCAAGGGAGCGAACAGTAATGCCCATCTCCCAGTCTTTCCCTGAAAAAGGTTTTCTTGTGTGTTTTTTTTTTTTCCGCATACTTTAAAAGCTGCTGCCTGAGGGTCAGGTTTCTAATACAGCACACATCTGGTGGCTGACTGTGATCCTCCCAAGAGAGAAGGTAGCCTGGGGATGCCTGCTTTGCCATCTCCCTCTAACCACTCCAAATTCCAGTATCACCCTGGAAAGAGCTCATACACAATCTGGTGGCCCTGCTTTTATGGCTTCCACAAAAGGAATGGTCCTTGGGTCCCTTGGCTAAGATGGCCCAAGGGAATTATATTCACAAGTCCCACAGGACTGTAGCAACAAAGAAACATTCCCCAGCCTATGGCCAAATGTATAAAAACATGATACCAACTATTTGTGGTCCACAAAAGACTCACTACAGCTTTAAGACACATGAATGAAAGTTAAAGGATGGAAAAGATATTCCAAGAAAATGGAAACCAAGAAAGCAGAGGTAGTCATTTACATCAAAGTAGACTTAAAGCCAAAGACTGTAATAACAGACAAAGAAGGCCATTACTAAATGTTTAAAAAGTCAGTCCAACAACAGGATATATTATTTGTTTTCTGTTTGTTTGATGACAGAGAGAGAGAGAGAGAGAGAGAGGGAGAGAGAGAGAAAGCATGAGAGAGAGAAAGGCCTTGGGATCAAGACCTAAGCCGAAGTCGAAATCAAGAGTTGGACACTCAACCAAACTGAGCCACCCAGGTGCCCCCAGGATGTATTATTTGTAAATACCTACGAACCTAACTTAGAAGCACCTAAATATATTGATGTGGGAGACAAAGGCAAGCTGATGGCAAAACACAAGCTAACAATCCACCCCACCCCCACCCCAAATGGGAAATGTGTGACATTCCTCAAGTACTCCTGGCAGCCCAAGAACAAAGGAAAGGAAAAAACAAATGGAAATAGATGACCACATAAAATATATAAAGAACTCACGCAACCAACAGCAAAGAAACAAACCCACAGATTAAAAATGGACAGAGAAACTGAATAGACATTTTACTTAAAATGACAGGCAGATAGCCAGCAGGTGCGAGTGATGGTGCTAACATCACCAGTCATCAGAGAATGCAAGTCAAGACCACAAGAAGTTTCATCTCACCCCTTTTAGCATGGCTGTCATCCAAAAGACAGAAATAAAAAGCATTGACAAGGATGTGGAGATGAGGGAACTCCCGTGCATTGTTGATAGCAATGGGAATTAGTGTAGACAGTATGGAAAACAGAATGGAGGTTCATCAAAAAATTAAAAATAGAACTACCAAATGATCCAGCAATCCTACTTTTGGCATGTATCCAAATGAAATGAAAACAGGATATCAGCTATCTGCACTCATATGTTCATTGCAGCATTAATCACGATAGCCAATATATGGACACATTATAAGTGTCTGCCAACAGATGAATGGATAAAGAGGTTGTGGTGTGTATATATATATATATATATATACATGGTGTATACACACACACACACACACACAGTGGAATGTTATTCAGCCATGACAAAGAAGGTGATTCTGACATTTGTGACAGCATGGATGGACCTTGAGGGCATTATGCTAAGTGAAAGAAGCCAGACAGGGAATACTGCATGGCATTACTTATATGTGGGATCTAAAAAACAAACAAACAAAAAACCAAACTCCTAGAAATAGACAGTAGAAAAGTGACTGTTAGAGGCTACAGGTAGGGGAAATATGAAGAAGCTGGCAAAAGGGCACAAAATTTAAGCTGTAAGTTGAATAAAGTCTGAGTATCTAGTGTATAACATGATGACTAGCTGATAGAATAATGTATTGTATAACTGGTATTTCCTAAAGAAGTAGAACTTAAATGTTCCTACCCCCTAAAATATATATATAAATATATACCCCCCTAAAATACATATATATAAAATATATGTATATATATATATATATATATGTATATATATGGTGTTGATATGTTAATTAACTAGATGGGAGAAATCCTTTCACGACATGTATATCAAAACTTCACGATTATACTTTAAATACCTTAGAATTTTGTTAATTATGCCTTAATAGAGTTGAAAAAATATTTTGCATTAAAAAAAATAAAGACAGGAATCCCTGAACGTATCAGCAGGGTAGCAGATCTAAAACATTCAAGCGGCAGAGAGGAGACTGTAACTCAAGGTTCATTTGACATCTTAACAACTTTTCTGGTTTAAAGAGGATGTTTCATAACTTGCTTTGAGGCACCAGATACAGATAACCCTCTCTCCCCACACATACACACAGCATTTGAAAGATAACACACATAGCATTAATAAACAAAAAACCAAAAAGGTACAAATGTACTGAGAAATATTAAACATTATCATGACCAGAATGGGATGGAAATTTAAGGTGGTAGGCAAAGCGACCTACCTACTTAGGTCACTAAGCTCAATTCCAGGTCTTAAAAAAAATTTTTTTTAATGTTTATTTTATTTTTGAGAAAAAGAGAGACTGACAGAGATAGTGACAGAGACAGAGACAGAGCATGAGTGTGGGAGGCGCAGAGAGCAAGGGAGACACAGGATCTGAAGCAGGCTCCAGACTCTGAGCTGTCAGCACAGAGCGCTACACGAGGCTTGAACTCACGAACTGCAAGATCATGACCTGACTCAAAGTTGGCACTTAAACAACTGAGCCAACCAGGTGCCCCTCAATTCCACGTCTTAAAGCAGAAGCTGCCAGAATTTCATTTTCTTTGGTATGATATGACTAAAACTATAGTCAGAATCAGGCCCAGTATTTGATACTAGGATCTGAATAAGATTCCCTTCTCCAAAGGCAGGGGCTAATAAGCAAAGTGACCAGATTGTTCCTACGACTATGACCTAAATCAGTCTACATGTCTGAGCTAGACAAAGCAGAAGTGTCTTCATAACCAGGGCCTGAGTCAACCTACCCACTGGTTTGGGGCCTGGGTCTACAAAACTATCAGAATCACTTCCAGATGGGGGATGAATCTGGCAATGTAAGACGTAGTTCTAAGACCAACAGAGGGGTAAGCATGAAGTCAAAAAGGAAGAGGGAAGGGAAGAACCACCTTTCATAAAGATAGGCCTACACATACTCAGATCCCAAAATACATGATTAAAAACTGTTAACAAAGAAAGCTAACAAAATCAACAATGAGAAAATTCACTTACTCAAATGGAAATAAAATATCATTCACAATTTATGATCTTCTAACAGATAAATATATATATATTTAAATTTAAGCAACAAGTTATAAAACAAAAATAAACAAAAATAAAACATAAAATGCATATATAAAGAAATAAAATATTTAAATAATAATACTTATTACAAGGTTTTTGGAGAACTGATTAATAAGTTCTAAAATTAGATTATAGTAATGGTTGCACAAGTCTGTAAATGTACCCCAAGGTGTTGAATCAATATACTTTAAATGGGTAAATTTTGTGGTATCTAAGTTATAGCTCAATAAATCTGTAAAAAAAAAAATACATCAAAATTAAAAAGTTATTTTTTTATTATTTTTAATTTATTTTTTAAATTTTTTTAATGTTTATTTATTTTTGAGAGACATAGAGGCACAGCGTGAGCAGGGGAAGGGCAGAGAGACATGGAGACACAGAATCGGAAGCAGGCTCCAGGCTCTGAGCTGTCGGCAGAGCCCGACGCAGGGCCCGAACTCATAGACCGTGAGATCACGACCTGAGCCGAAGTCGGCCGCCCAACCGACTGAGCCACCCAAAAGTTATTTTTAATAGAAAAGCCAAACTGTAAACCCAACACGAAAAGAGAACTGTCATATTTTATCAGTTCTAATATGCACATATCTTCACATTTTAACATCTCTGCAGTCAAGATGCATTGTATAACCAATGTTGGCTTATAATCGCTATCATCCAGGTATCCTTATGATGAAATTGCCAGTTCCTCATGTCTTACATGTATGAATTTGTATCTGGAGTTATATGCTTTGTTTACATCTCATGTATTTCACACAATTTCCATTTAAAATATTTTTCAAAATATTGCATTTATCATAATTTCATCTTCTTAGAGTCAAGGAAAGAACAGCAGAGATAGAATTTGATGTTAATGAGACAAATATCAGAGTGCCTGGGTGGCTCAGTCAGTTGACTCTTGAGTTTGGCTCAGTCATGATCCCAGGGTTATGGGATCAAGCCACACATTGGGCTCTGCACTCAGCATGGAGCCTCCTTAAGATTCTCTCTCTCTACCCCCCCTTCCCCTCTCTCTCAGGCTGGCTCTCTCAAAAAAAAAAAAAAAAAAAAAGAGAGAGAGAGACAAATATCACTGTAGAAAGACTACTAATAATTCAACATTTTTTTGCAACATAAAATCCTTTAAGGATTCTAAGGCAAGAGTCCATTATAATCTTTATTTCCTTTTGAAGGAATGTGTTCTCTTCTCAAGGATTCTGAACTAATTAGTCCTTGGTGATGACTGATGCTAGTACCAATTGTGAAGTGGATATTCTTACTGCTGTTTTTGGTGATCAAGTAGTTTACTCCTGGTGCTCAAGATTCTCTAGTACTTTGCTCATTTACTAATTTATTCATACTCCTAGTCTTATCTTCTTTTTCAAAAATTAATATCTTGGTACTAGACCCTAAATACAGAATAAAGTTGATGGAGGGACTAACTTCTCCAAGGGGCCCATTGGGACTCCCATTTTCACTCTGGGACCTGAGGGAAGAAGACAGGGGTCGCTTGAAGCTTTATTTTCTGAGATAGTTAAGTTTCTAAGTCACTTAAGTTTTCATTGACATTAGTCAATCAGTCCCAGGAAAATTGTTAAATGACTACTTGCATCTGCAACTGGAATCTAGAGTATCATTTTTGGCTTAAAATAAGATTATAATTTCATTTTTATAACTTTAAGAAGTTCCTTGTTTAATATATAATTTTTAGTCTCCATATTTTCTGATTCAGCCACCATTTTTGTATACAAGAGTCAAGATGACAATAGTATCTTCTAGGTGGTTTGGACAAAATCCCTTTTTTTCTCATTTTCTACTAATATACAAGAATTAATCATGTTTTTAAGAGGTTTAAAAAAACTTCATACAAATGTTTCCAGTAATTTTTGCTAGAGTAGATTATAGGAAATTTTCAACTTCCTAATTTGTGGTCAGAATTCTTTGTACACATGTAATCTATCTTTATAACCAACATGAATCATATTTTATTTTCCGTACTAACATCATAGTGAACATTGAAAAATAAAAGAGAGAAAATAGGAATATGCTGGGCCAAATAATACACCGAGAATGAAAATTGTAAATATCTTCTTAAGAACTTGAAGAAATAGAATTTTTCAGAATTTTTTTTTTCTCCCTAGCATATCAGGCAGGAAAAAAATAAAAACAACACAAAATAAATACATCTTAAATATTTTCTGATGGTTATGTTTTTAGCTCAAATCTTTTGCTTATGGACTTTGCTCCTTGTAGAATCACTGGAAAATTGTGGGACAGAACTTGAAACCTGAAAGAAGGAAAGAATCATATGTTGGGCATAAACTCTGGAGAGTCTCACTCAGCAATGAAACCCATCTCAGCCAGCCACAAGTGTATACCAGATGACCATGAGTGTCTGATGACAGTCCATGGTTGGCCCATCTCATGGGTCATTGGTTTCTCAAATACTTTCTACAACAAATGCACTTTCTTCAAACATCTCCACCCATAATGAAGAATTTTTGTTACTCTATTCCTCAAACAACATCTTTACTCCAAAATGAGGATACAGTTTCTTGTTCTTCTGATGATCTTACATTTAGTGATTTTACTTTTCCTATTTCATAAAAGTTTCCTTCAGGAAATATCACTTATATGACTGGTAGCAGCTATTGGGAATTTAGGTCTATATACAGTGATTTGGATGGAGCAGGGGAAAGTAATAACATGGTATCCCATGGACACATTCCCCAAACTCATCACTACTGGTACCACAAAAAAGTATTACTATAGTAAAGGAAAAGTAAACATTCAATGAGGATTTTTCTAAAAAAGATTCTGTGCTAATTCAAGAAGTCCATAGAAGGAAATGTATCTAGGCTATGAAGCTGTGGACAAAGAAATACCTGGCATTAAAAAGCTTTCCATCAGTTGGAACAATGGATGAAGGTAACAAGAATGCCTGCTGCACTGGTCAGAACACTATTGGTGAGTCATGGCTCAGCAGAGTTAGGATTTCATCTTTGTGTTCCCAGCACTGCATTTCTAGTTTTACTGAGAGTCTTTTATTCTAGTCCTTCAGGAAAAAGATCCGAATCTAAGTTTTGACACTTTCTTTCTTAAGGTAACTTGATAAATCTCTCTGTGCACTCATATCTTACCTTGATATTATTAAAGAGATTAAATGACATTACACACACGAAGAATGCAGGATATAGGTATTTAAAGAATGTTAGTTTATCTCCTGTTGGGGAACTTGGCAGACTTACTGCACTAAAGTCACAGACTAGGCTCAGGGCAGAACTTTTCCTTCCTGAAAATCTCAATTTCTTTTATCTTTATGGTTTCTATACCATTTCTTGAATCCCTCTTGTCCTTGAAGATTTATACCTTTATGGAAGAGGCATGAGGACAAAGGACCAGAGAAGAGGAGCTATCAGCAACAGTTGGAAAGTTGTAAAGCTATTGGAATAATAACGACCTGCTTAGCCTGCTTAGTCTAGAACAGACTGATTGTTTCACCAAAGCCCAGAAAGACTTGGGAAATGAAAGCACATATTTGACCTCCTGATAATATTATCAGGATCTGGAAGATAATGCATCAGTGCTTTCATTAACAATAGTTCAATATCTGTCAGCCCCTAATAGCTATATACCCTGTCAAACTATCCAACAATTAGAAAAAATAATGACATTTTGGAGCATGCTAATGCTCAAAACATTTTATCCACATGTACCGTTTGTCAGGAAGTTTCTAGATAATATGTTATATCATACAAGGCGATTAGCCAAGGAAAAGAAAGACATGGAATTAGGAGATAGGGAGAAGTACAGAGAGAGTTCAGGGATGCCCTAGGTGCTGATGAAAGAAGACCTAGAATAACAGCCTTTCAGGGGATCTGGAGATACTGAAGCAGAAAAATAGGGATTCCAGATGGAATCTCTTCTTTTTGAAAAGGATGAAATAGACTAAAGTCCTCATGTGCCTACAGATAAGAAGAGAGTTACACTTCCACAGATTAACTCTGTATGGGCCATACTAAACTAAGAAGAAACAATTAGTAACTCCATGAAACATAAATTTTGTTCAAGTAACCATGGTCAGTAGATTAACTATGAATTATATATTCATAACCCATAGTATAACAAACTATAAATGCCAATCTAATAAAAGATTCCTTCAGAGAACAGGACTGAGAAAACGTATATGCATGTGAGGAGGAGAAAGACTGGGCCATACGAGTTTGACCCTATTTTCTGTTGTATGGAATCCATAAGGATCTCAAATCAAAAAAAGTCAGCAAATAACAGGATCAGAAAGTTACTTAGTAATACCATTCAAGTGCCAAAAGAATTCACTAGACTAGTAGAAACTGGTTATCTGTAGAGTAGGAACTGGGAGCAGGAAGAAGTCAAGAGACTATTATTCTTCACGAAAATTCCTGTCCAGAACTAATTGCCTTTGTAAAATCTTGTACCTAACTTTGATAATAAAAATAATGCTTAAATAAATAAAAGTTTATTTAAGTAAGTTAAATTATATTTGAAATTTAACATTCTTATGACACATAGATAGTTCTAACAGATATTCCAGATCTCTACCTGACACATAATGGAATTATTCCTCTCCTACAGTCCTATTTCTCAGGCACCTAAGAATCCATACTCCTTGCTACTCAAAATGTAGGCTCCAGACCAGAAACATCAGCATCACTGTGTCCCCCCTTCTCTCTGCCTTTCCCTTGCTCACACTCTGTCTCTATGTCTCTCAAAAAATAAAATAAAAACGCTAAAAAAAATTTTTTTTAAAAGAAATGCAGAAGGTCGGGACCCATCTCAGGGATACTGAATTGAAGTCTGCATTTTAACAAAACTCCTGTGCACATTAAACTTTCGGAAGCATTGGTCTAGATCACTGCACCGGTACCCTCCTCTCTAGGTAAAATGTTTAGCTCTCTCTCATGGATACCTTGCTCTGTGTCTGCGCTTTTGTAAACTCAAAACCAGCACATATCCCATTAGAGTTTTTCAATTTTGGTACTTTTGACATTTGGACCAGAAAATTCTTTGTTGTGGAAACTGTTCTGTGAATTGTAGGATACTTAGCGGCATTCTAGGCCTCTACCAACCAGATGCCAACTTCCCTCTCCAGAGTGGCAACCAAAAATATCTCCAGACATTGCCAAATGACCCCTGAAGGGTAAAAATTGGCCCCAGTTGAGAACTACTACATTAGAGAATGAATCTTGAGGTAGGAATTAAGGAAGCACGATCCTCAGAATGAAGTGCAATCAGGATTGGGGCAAGTGAGTTGAGAGGCAGAAAGAAACAGTTTTAAGAAGACTATTAAACACTACAATATAATTTCATATTTAAAATGAAAAACCTGTGGTTTAACATATACATCATTGAAAGTAAAGGACCTGAACATTTCCTTGGGGATATGCAGAAGATAAAAACATCCTGAGTTTAATCCATCTCCTTTGGGTTCTGTGGCTCTTATAGCCACACTTGCATTTCTGAAATTTCTATTGGCTTATCAATACTTGGATAATATGTTTCAAATTTCAAAATTATTTTGCAGAGAAATGGTCTCAAAATTGCAAAGAATATATCCTGAAATGTGTGATATCTATTAGGAATACAGAAAAGATGTCTGAAAATCTGTGGGAATTTTTGATTTAAAAAAAGTTTTGGGGGTGTCTGGGTGGTTCAGTTGGTTAAGGGTCTAGCTCTTGATCTCGGCTCAAGTCATGATCTCATGGTTTGTGAGTCTGAGCCCATATTGGGCTCTGCACTGACAGCATAGAGCCTGCTTGGGATTCTCTCTCTCCCTCTCTGCCGCTCCCCCACTCTCTCTCTCCCTATCTCTCTCTCTAAAAATAAATAAATAAACTAAAAAAAAAAGTAAAACAAAATCTAGATTTATAAACGGTTATAACATGGTTCAACACCTGCACCTTCAGTCAGTTTGTATGTGAAGTGGCTTCCCGAGGGAAGAGTGACAGTAGGAACATCCACCATTCATTCATATTGAAATATATTAAGATGAGCTGCAGGTAGATGGCTTGTGGGTAGCAATATTTTTTCTTCCCTAAACAAGCCCTCTAAATGGAAAAAAGACTTTAACAGATATTCCTAGTGTTGCAGGCACAAGAGAACAACAACAAAATGCTAGATTTGACCTTTCTCCTACTCCTAGTACAATTTCTTAATCAGCCATGTAGTACAGTTAAGGAAAAAAAAAAAGGAAATGTGGACAAAAATTTGAAGGAAAATGGTCATTTTACAAGGTGTTTAAAATATGAATTCATATAAAGTTGTATTAATGACAAATTTTTCAAGAGTATATTATCCTGAGAATACACTTATTTATATGCATGTATATGTATATATATATAATTAAGACATACATACCTATATTCGTATACAGAATTAACAACATGTGTGTGCACGTGTGCACATCTTGAAAAAGTGTAAAGAGTAGCACATAAACTTGCTTGATGCATGCTTACGGAATGAAAGATTAGCCCATAGAATTCTTCAAAGCAACACTGGAATAGTCTAGTTACACAGGGTTTTCTGATCAGATGATCTTTCTCTCACCTAAAGGGTTTGAACCTGTAAAAATTTCTCCAAATTAAATCACCATGGATGATCTGAAGGGCAATTTAATTTACGCATCCTGGTTTTCAACGGGAAGTGGTCTGAACAAAACTGAACTTCAGCATTGCCAGATCTAGGAAGTCTAGAGCCTGCTGCACAGAAAGTGTAAGGAGAGACTTAGTCTTGTCAAAGTGGATGGCTGGCTTGTTATCCTGACTCCCCTCTACTTATGGCTTATCACACAAGCCAGACAGATGTATGATTTGAGTCAGAGTTAGAGTCCACACCAATATCCAACTAATGCCCTCTTTGTAGTCCTAAAGATGTTTAGGCTAAAATAAATACTGCTCTGCTTTGAAAATCTAGAAACTCCTAATTCCAAACCCCAAATCCTAGATGTTAGATAGAAATACGTTTTATTCATAGGAGCTTTTTTCTTCTGTGTTCATCTATAGAACATCTCCACTTGTTATAATACTGCCTTAACAAACAAAAAACAAGCATGTCCCAAATTGGGAAGGCCCATGAAACCAAATAAACCAAATCAATGAAATGATTGAGAGAAGAAGAAACATTTTTTACTTATTCACAAATAAAAGTATTCTTGAAGTTAACACCAAATTTTCACATCTTTTCAAATGCCTACTACAAACCAAATATACAGCTAAGCAGAGTATACAAAAACACAATCCGTAACCTAAAATAGATGTGTGTATACAGTATCACTGAACTGATACAAGAATGGACAATTTTGCAATGAGCCAGATGATAAAAAGACTTTTCCATACACAAAATTTTTGTCCTTTGAAAAGTTTGAAAGAAGAGTGGCAATAATCCAGTTTGACAAAGATGGATATGGGAAGATGTGATGAAGGAAGGGAAAGAGCAAATGCTGTAACCTTGATGAAAACCACAACATTTCAGCATGGAAGACACATAGTGTTTATGCAGAAAGGAGTAGAAGGGGAGAGACTCTGAAGCCTCCTGTGAGCTAAACTCCAAAGCTGTAGAATTCATCCTTTAGCCTAGATGACGACTGAACATTGAAAGATTTTAAGCAAAGAAGATAGATGGGATCCACTCAAACATTGCATTCTCCTGGAAGCTGGCTTAGAAGTCTGGCTCCTAAATTATTCTTGGTCCCCCTGGTAATACTCCCACAGTAAATGATTTACTATAACTACAGACGGATCTTTGTTAATTCATATTATATACACACTGCACACAGAACAAACCACAAAAAAATTCTTGTAGACCTAGAGAAGGAGAAGGGGTTGAGTATGGGTCTGACAGCAGGCCCAAGAATTGCATGAAGCATCAGAGAGGCAGTAACCAGCCCTGCAGATGGCTGGGGGATCTCAGGGATGGCCTGTATAGACTGATGCAGAGTCTTTAACCCTAGTGAGGATGAAGAGTAAGTTAGACACAGAACCAGCAGAATGAAGGTTCCAAAGACATTGATTAATTTTGTATTAATTATAAATACATCAAATCATATCTTTTGAAGGCACACTTCTTGCTTCCTCCAGGTTGTAAATTCCAGGGAAAGTAAAGGTTGCGTATATACTGATCAGTGCTGTATTACTAAGATTGATTCTAGAACATAATAGATTCCTCCCCAAAAAAGCTATTTTAATAAATACATATAAGAATAGATGCTTTCTTTCAGAAATGATTCTGGAAGCAATGTGGAGAATGGACTAGAAAAGGATAATTCAAGCTTTGCCTATTGAGTTATGTTCCTTTTTTTTTTTTTCTTTTCTTTCTTGAGTTATGTTCTGGAAAGGGAGATGAGGTTCTCAACTAAGTGACAGGGGGAATAGAGAGGAGGGATAGGAGGGATATAGTCAAGAAATATTATTTGTTTATTTATTTGTTTATTTATCTATTTATAAAATTTCTTTATTTTGAGAGAAAGCCTGAGTCGGGGAGGGGCAGAGAGAGAGAGAGAATCCCAAGCAGGCTGTGCTCTGTCAGCCCAGAGCCAGACCCAGGACTCAAACTCATGAACTGAGCCAAAATCACAAGTTAGACACTCAACCAACTGAGCCACCCAGGCACCCCTCTATTAGCAGATTTTCCAAAAGCCTGTAAACATTCTCATCAGCTTCTTAAAGACACTCGGTATTCGAGTCTCTGCATCCTTATCACAGAAAACAGAGAACTTGGGACATAGCAAGTGCTCATTAAAAGCCTGTGGAATGTGTGAAATTGGCAAAGTGGAAGTGTTTAGTAATAATGGAAGGCTACTGGAAGTTTTTGCATGGAAGAGCTATTTGATTTAACAACTATTATGTGACATTAAGTCTGGAACTGTAGGAAACAAAGATTTGTGTGAAAAAGAGTCAGAAAAGCAGCATCAGAGGCAGGAGAACCTGGGAGGAGAGGCAGTGCTGTCACACAGGGCAAGAGACACGAACTTTACAAGAATTAAGTAATAGTTAGCAATGTTCCTACAACAAGGCCAGAAAAGACAGACTGTGACAGGCTGAATAATAGTCCCCAAAGAGGCTCATGCACAGATCTCCAAAATCTGTGACTATGTTACTCTACACAGCCAAAGGGACTCTTCATGTAGAAATTAAGGTCCTGAGATGGAACATTTTCCTAGATGGTGTCAATGTCATCATAAAGATCCTTGTAAGAGGAAGCCAAGAGGATCAGAGGGAGAGACCATAGGTGACGTTAGAAGCAGAGGTCATAGGGATGCAAGGTCACAAGCTAAAGAATGCAGGCAGCCTCTAGAAGATGAAAAAGGCAAGGAAAGGATTCACCCCTAGAGTCTCCAGGACACAGGGCTGGCAACTGCTTTTCAGACTTCTGAATTCCAGAACTGTAAAGGGATATATTTATGTTGCTTTAATCCACTGTTTGTGACATTTTGTTACAACAGCAATAAAACAATACACAGACCCTGAGATAGTAAAAAGGTTAAGTTCTATGGGACGAGAGCAGGTATAAACCTCATGGGGGGAAAGAAAAGCCTCTTAAAATGGAATTTTAAAACAGGATAAGGGCACCCTGGTGGCTCAGTCAGTTAAGTGCCTGACCCTTGATTTCAGCTCAGGTCATGATTTCACAGTTTGTAAGACAGAGCCCTGCATCGGGCTCTTTGCTGACAGCACACAGCCTGCCCAGGGTTCTCTGTCTCACTCTCTCTCTCCGCTCCTCCCCTGCTCAATCTCTCTCTCTCTCTTTCAAAATAAATAAATAAACTTAAAAAAATAGGATAAGTATTTGGGAAAACAAATCATAGAGGTTTTTTTTCCACAGGAGAGATTTAGATATGTTCAAAGGAAGAAAAGAACAGTTGAAGAGAAACTGTGTGTGAAAGGATGAATTTCTAACGGAAACAGAGAAGAGCACAACTACCACACGCTTGCTTTGTGGCCGTCATTGTCAGTCACGGTCCTTCCGCTTTACAGAAGCATCTCAATAAATCCTTAGAGTAAACCATTAACTTTATGAGAAAATTATGGCTGAGGAAGGTTAAATAATTTGCCCAGGCTATACACATTATAAATTGTGGAGCAGGACCTGAATCCAAGTCTGTCTGATAAAGTCTATGCTCTTTAACCTTCTGGAAAGACAGGAAAAGTTAACATGGCTATAAGCTCTGACTCCCTGTCCTTTGAGTCAGGAGGGGACATGGGAGTGAAAAGTGAAGTGAAAATGGGTGAGCAATTAAATGTGCTTTGGATATAAAAGAAGGGAGATGAAAATGTACTTAATAAATTAAGAATAAAAAGTACATGAGCCCACTTTTAAAGTGTTGAGGTCAAGATAAAAATATTTTCACATTGAATCACAATATTCAATCAACTCTGGTTATTTTTATGTTATAAAAATAATGTAACAAATTTTAACAAATTCTAAATGGTTAAGAGTTTCAGTTCAACCAAAGTTTCAAGTTTTTCCTTTAAAAGAGAAAAAAAATAGTAAGAAACAAAGTTAACATACCAGAGTGTTCAGGTTGAGGCTAAATCAAATATATTACATTTCTAGTGAGTTTCAAAAGTACAAGCTATTTCACCACATCTGTAAGCAATAGATTTTACTTAGTGTGAGAAAATCCAACCAACTGAGCAGAACGCAGTATAAATTGACTTATCTGAATGGTATTTTGTGCTTCTAATTTGGGAAGGTGCTTGGTTTAATGATTTGTCTGCATCCGAAAAAGGAAAAGACTACAACAAGAATCAAGTAAGTACAGAATTACTATACAGATATTTTCACTAAGAATTTATTTTTAAATGTTTAAAATCTACACTTTCTTAAACATCCACATGTAATTCTAACTTTTAAACAATTAGATTAGATTAATTTAACAAATATGAGATGGCTGAATTTGGGCTAAATTTTGAAGACAGTTTAAAATGCTGATCAGGGGCACCTAGGTGGCTCAGTCAGTTAAACATCTGTCTCTTGGTTTTGGCTCAAGTCATGATCTCATGGTTCATGAGACCCAGGACTGGGTCTGGCTCTGTGCTAACAACACAGGGCCTGCTTAGGATTCTCTCTTCTTCTTTCTCTGCTCCTCCCCTGCTCACTCTGTCTCTCTCTCAAAATAAATAAATAGAACGCATAGAATAGAATAAATAAATAGAATGCAGATCAAGACAAAGAGAATGTAAGATGGGAAAACATTTTAAATGAATGGCCACTTTGGGCAGTTGAATAGAAGTAATAATAAAACAGATTAAGGATTTCAAGAAAACTGTTGTACAACAGAATCGAAATTGGTACTGAATTGGAAAGAACAGAATTGTCTTTTTGAATACATGAAATTATGATATAGACAACAAATATAAAAGGATGCACCAGAATTTACAGAAAAAATAAAAACATTAACATTATAACATAAATGGAGGATGGAGAACAGAAGTGCAAATTAAGAATAGCAGGTGTCCCTGAGAGTAAATGAACCAAAGATAATATTCAAAGATATAATGAAGAAAACATTGCTGAGTCTTTTAAAAATTATCTGAGCATGTAGACATAGATGTTTTATTATATATATTCTGAGGGGTGAGGACAATGAGAAAGACCCTCTAACTAGATACATCCTGGAAAAATAGCCTGTCTAGTAAGATTAAACATATACTTTCATGCATCTATGTAGAAACTGAATAAGCAAAAAATGTGAAGATCTGTTAAAGAACAAAATTCAAGATCTCCACAAGCAGTTTTTCAAAATTCGGGGAACAACAGAGAAAGCTTTAGCACAAACATAAGGTTTTGAATGAATGTGATTTGGGCCACCCAGCCAGACTGGAGTTTACCTAAGACAGAAACAAAATTTCAGATACTTAAGGACTCAGAAAATATTATCTCCTCTGTAACCTTCTTGAATAAAATAAACAAAAGGTATACCCCAACCACTTAAGAAATGCATTACTGTCTAGTGCATCCTTATCCGGCCCCTCCTGAAATAGCTGTGTTTGTGGATATTTTTTTCTCACTCAGTATCCATTCGAAAGCAAGGAGGGCCATACGCATACCACAACTTTGCTCACAGATTACACGACCACAGCTGACTCCAGAGGACTATCTGCAGACATGTCGTAGGATGCTTGCTCAGATCTATTATCAGAAAGCATTTTAAAACCAGTCTCAACGAGGGCTCTGTTTATGTGAAGGGCTCTCACTTCCCTTGCTTATAATCTGACGCTCTTCTACTTTGTCTTACTCTAGCCATACGCTTTCTGCCAGAATTAGTAAGACGTGGAGTCTGTGGTGGCGATGACAGGCGTCAGGACTCTTCTGCATCAAGACCTCTGTGCTCCTACAGCACCTGTAGTCCTCCATCAGAGGACTTATAATAGTACAGCTGCTTGTTAAATGTTTCCTATTGCTCCTGCTACACTCACACAAACTTTATAAACCAGCGCCCAGAAGAGTCCTTGAAATAAAGAACATAATTTTTAAAATTTAATATCTGTATGAAAAGTAGCTGTTAGCCAGATGTTATTTAATTTTTATTTTTAGTTGACAGAGACTTCAATAGCTTATGTGCAATATTACAGAATTTGTGCCTCTGTTGCTCCTACTGTATTATATATTAACCAATGTCCTGATTTGTGGGCCCAACTGTGGCTCATGTTACTCTGATTTATTTACACAGAGATCTTTTTCCTTTTATTGAAAAATACTATATTCCTAATATAATTAGGCTCCAGTATGTCTCTTCCATGTAGCACTTACTTAGCTTAAAAGTTTTAACCATGTTAAATGTAGGTACATGATTACTAAACCATAACCAAGGAAAACGAGAAAATAGACAGAAACAAGGGCATGCTGGAGCTGGCTCATGGCAGCTCATAAGAGCCAACGGGAATTTAAAAGGCTGGCTTCTAGTCACAGAATTAGTAAAAATATATTATATAAACTTAGAATTAAGCCAATTACATTGAAAACAAAGATAAATACTCAAAGCCACCATTTTCTAATATTTTTTTTTACTACATTTCACTATTATCTATGCTCTTGACTTTATCTACAGTCACTGGCACAGTGTGGTAGACATACTATGTAACGGTGTGCTGCTAAACATATCTGCTGGCTCTTCACTGCTGCCCACCCTCATCTGGGTTCATGTATCCAGGCCTCATATGGTGGATTTCATGTTAATTTGAAGTTTTCCATATTACCAGTTAATATGGTGATTCACAAGTTTCCTAGAGAGCAAGGCCAAATCGTCTCTTTACTTGTATCGTTTCCATTGAACAGAACAAATAACAAATGCTGTTAGGCCTTCTGCGACACAGGCATTGTTGAGGACTCCAAAGTTAGGATTTCTTTTTCAGCAAAATGAACCAAATTATTTTACTGAGCATAAAGATCCTGTTACGTTAAGCTTCTGATTATCTTGGGGACTGTTCAGACTGATGTGGGGCTGCAAGTGAATGGTCAAGAAAGAATTTTTGAGACATTTTTGGTGCAAAGAGTACTTTTATTATAGCACAGGGACAGGACCCGTGGGCAGGAAGAACCGCACTTCTGTTGTATGAAGCTGGCAGTTCTATGATCAGTGTTCGAGGAGGGGACATCATAAATGTTTTTTGTTTTCAAATTTCTACTCATAAAATTACTTTCACAAGATTTCTCTGGTGCTCCTTATCCAGCTCGATATTAACTATCAGTGAGATGTTGAAGAGAGCATTTTTAAGTTTCTTGTCCTAAGTGACAGCCCTGCATTAGTTTGAAGCCAGTTCTCTCTTCTGCTAAACATAGAGGGGTACTGTGTTAGAGACAGTGTGCCCCAGACTTCTGCTTACTGTGAACCTTGTTAAGGGTTATGATTGCTGAGAATTCTGTTTTGATTGCTGTTTGCTGTGAACACTGTGAAACTTTTCTTGGGGTGTTGTGAGGCCTGTTTAGTTTGCTATGTATTAGACTAAGTTGCTGTATGTTAAATCTTGTTAGGTTTTAGATTTAGAGACTTAGGAATGCACTAGACTTCTGACCCATTTGCTGTGATTGCTGTGAACCCTGTTTGCTGTGTTAGAGAATTGCCATATTGTGAAAGTATAGTGCTGTTAGGGCTAAGACCACTCCATTTTGGTTTAAGTTCCATCTTAGAGTAGTTCTGGGCCCCAAGTTCCAGGAAAACAAGTCACCCTGGACTCTGCCCCGGGTTCCAGGAAACAGAGTAGCCAAAAGGCCGGATCCAGATTAGCAGACCCTGTCACTACCCCGGGTGGGACTGGACCCTGATTAGCAGACCCTGCCTCCACCTTGAGTTCGAGGGAAACCACAGAAGGTCAGATTCCTAGAATAGCCCCTAGCAAAACTAATCAGTGTCCAGCCCACACACGCTGACCATTTGAATCTGCGCGGAACCCCCAAACTAAGCCAATCCATAGCTAGCCCATGCCCGCCAAATATGAAATACTCAAGGAGAAACTAGCCCGCGAAAATGCCAATCAATCAATTCAAAGGATCCCCATTCCCACCCAAAAAGTGTACTCGAACCCTGATAAAAAGCCTGTGTAAAGGGCTCTTGCCACTGCACCGCTGTGTCGGGAGGTGCAAGAGTCCGAGCGCGAGCTTTGAATAAAGACCCTTTGCGTTTGCATCAGTCCCGGCTCCCCGGCGGTCTTCTTGGGATCCAGAATTTGGGCACAACAATGTAAAGGCAGTCATGACCTTTTAAGAATGTAGCAACCAGTACGTATTTAATCCTTATTGGAACTATGCAGATTAGAGGTCAGCCTTCTGGGCTGAAGGTGAACATTTTTCTGCTTCTATCCCTCATCACAAACCACCGCCATTTTCTCAATGTCTCATTCTGCCATGATCTGAGATTTCCTGGTTAGTCTGAGAATTACAAGAGGAAGACGCACAATAAAAAAAAACAAAACAAACAAACAAAAAAAAAAAACAGAACGAGGGGCAACTGGGTGGCTCAGTTGGTTAAGTGTGGAATTTTGGCTCAGGTCATGATCTCACAGCTTGTGAGTTCGAGCCCTGTGTCGGGTTCTGTGCTGACAGCTCAGAGCCTGGAATCTGCTTCAGTCTCCCTCTCTCTCTGCCCATCCCCTGCTGGTGCCCTCTCTCTCTCTCTCTCTCTCAAAAAATAAAATAAACATTAAAAATTAAAAAAAAAAAACGCTGAGAACAATGAGAAGAAAGGGAACATGACTGGGAAGAATGAAACAGAAGCATACGTATTCAATTTGAAACAAGAATGGCAAATTAGATTTATTTTAAAGAAAAAAAACAGGGATTGGGGAAAGAAACATATATTTTTAAATATACACATACCTCCAGATCAAGTCAGTGAATTTTCCACAAAAGTAAAGAGTGCTGGGTGCATCATTCATTCCTATTTAAGTCACTACTTTCTTCCTCCCAAGCTTCAGCTTGGTACAGGAGGTTATTCCTTATCTCTTATTTTTATGGAAAAAAAAAACCACTTCTTAGCTCATATGCTTACTTTATCTAAAATTTTGTGTATCTAAGTTATCTTTCTCCTGAGGGATTTTTTCCCTCAAGTTTCCCAGACTTCTCCTCAGAATTTTCTAATGTATCACACAGACTCTTGTGTAATTTAGCCTGAAATCTGGGTAATTTTTCTCATCCTGTCCTTGCTCCTCGCGGAATGAATAAAAAAAATAGAATGTCACTCTTTCTTGTAAGCTCATTAAATGACACTGAAATGAAGACAAATTGGGTTAAATGAAAGGAAGGAATGCCGCAGATGCATTTATAAGTCGCTTGTACCTTTCATGTATAATTTTAAAACAAAAGAACTGTCCTGGATTTCCTATAGTTGATGGGCTATGGGCATCTTTGAATACTCTCGTCTTGGAGAAGTTTTCCATAAGCACAAATGAAATACTCCCTACTTGCCGTCTCTCTATAGGGACATTTATGTGCACTCAAGTCAGGGCTACTGGATTTTTTCCATGTCAGTATTACTGGATCTCCCTCTCTCTCCACTTCTGCGTGCACCAGCCTGTACACTGGATATGTGCTTTGCGTGTATAATTCCACAGGCAACCTAGTTTAGATCTTGATAAGTGAAGGTACTGCCAAGACTGCATGTCTTCCGCCCTCAATTAAATCTTAATTTACTGAAAACCAACTACACATTCGGCAGTAGTGCAGGCATGCCAGGATAAAAATAATAAGATACCATCTTTACTTTCATGGCGATTCACATTATTTCAGGGAAGAGACAATTGTGGTGCAAAACAGAATCCTTTATGTGAAGTTGAAATATTCCAAAGAAAGAAAGTCTTAATGGATCTTCAATTCAAAGCAAAACTATGTATATAAATAAAGATTTCCATCACAATACATGGCCAGTGGGACAGTGAGACAAGCTACTAAAAAGAAAAAAAAAAAAAGGAAAGGAGAGTTAGACATCATGATTTGGTCACAGGAAGCTATGCGCTCTCTGCTCTGTGTGTCGAAAGGATGTATCGAAGCAGAGAATTTGAAGGAATTCTTCCCAAGTACCCCTGGTTGCCAAATGCCAACTGTGTGGAACGTACAAACCTGGAAGAGGTACAATGAAGGGAAAGGAACATGAGAAATAAGCAGCAGAGCAAAATTTCCCTGCTTGCTGCTCTATCCTGGGAAGGGGTGCGATTGATTAGGTGAATACGTCTGGAAAACAAGGTATACAGAGAGGTACTTCTGTGTCATCAAATGGTATTCTATTTTCCTTACAATGTTAACAGAAACTAAAACACTTAAATACTACCTCTTCAGGTCTTGGCAGTCCCGCCTTAATGCAAAAACGAAGACCAGTGGACTAGAAATGTAATCTTTCCCTTTTCCTCTTCAGAGACTATGGTGTTCTCTTTAAAGGAAAATTTAGGGGCGCCTGGGTGGCTCAGTCGGTTAAGCGGCTGACTTCGGCTCAGGTCATGATCTCACGGTCTGTGAGTTTGAGCCCCGCGTGGGGCTCTGTGCTGACGGCTCAGAGCCTGGAGTCTGCTTCCGATTCTGTGTCTCCTCCTCTCTCTGCCCTTCCCCTGTTCATGCTGTGCCTCTATGTCTCTCAAAAATAAATAAACATTAAAAAAAAAAATTAAAGGAAAATTTAGTCTGATTGCTTTTCAAAATGTTTACATTCATTCAATGAAATAGCTTCTTAAAGGCTCAGAGCAGACCAGAGTCTTTTTTTTTCCAGTTAACAAATAGCAACATAATTTTCTAGATACATTATTAGCATTATTTGTTAATCCATCATAAATTTGTCTGAGCAACCTCATACTTGTGCTATATCATTATACTTGTCAGATAAACCTGCAGGTAACACTATTAATTCAGTGTCTTTAAAAACAGTGTAGCATTAGAACATGACTCAGGTGTCAGGGGCCACAGGGTCTATAGTTTTCCATGGAACCTTGCACCTAAGCCTTAAGCAAAATTGTATGAAATAGATAAACTATATTTCTGCAATCCTTATATCACACTCTTCCCAAACCTCTCTCTATCATATCACTGGCCCAGATTTTCTACCACTCCTCCTCTCTAAACCCTCCTCTCCCAGGGAAGCCAATGTCAGCAAGGTATGAGACATAGAAACTCCGAGAAAGAAATGTTTGTGGCAAGTAGGATTCAAGAAAAGCCTCGCAAAGGAAGTAATATTTGAACTGGTCTTTGAAGAACAGGTCAGATTTGTACACGGAGAAATACTGGGTACAATTCTGGAAAGGGGTGGAGGTGGCTGAGATAGGGAGGGGATAGGCTTGGTGGGCATGGGGTGGAGAAGGGCATTCTAGACAAAAGTCACAGGATGTGTAGGGGCTTGGAGGTGAGAGTACATGAGGGAATACTGACTCACTTAATTGGACTTGAGCACGGGTGTGTGTGAAAAGGATTAGTAAAAAATAAATATTGTCAGTGCAAGCTGTCATCTTTAATGGTAGCTAATGCATAATGACTTTTCTTAATTGGTCAGAACAAACTTTAATTTACTTATAAATGAAAATGTGGTACAAGAAATGTGGTGTATAAGTTCATTTCCATTGACGGTGTTTGCAGATTTGAATCTGACCCTATATGCACAACTGCAAACCCTACGGTGCCACTCCCCTGCTCTTTTCTATAATGGAGTCATGTTCTTTGATTGGCAGGAACATAGTGGTGTTAGAGCAAACCAGAATCTTGAGCCATGAATAGAGTTATATGCTCTGATGGCATTTAATCAAAGTTTTATAAACTTAACATATTGTTAGGCACAGGTGACTTTAACATAAAGATACACAAAAGTAGGGGTGCCTGGGTGGTTCGTCGGTTAAGCACCCAACACTTGATTTCTGCTCAGGTAATGATCTCACAGTTCATGAGATCAAGCCCTACATCAAGCTCTGCACTGAGAGCATGGAGCCTGCTTCTAATTCTCTCCTCCCTTTCTCTCTGCCCCTCCCCTGCTCACACTCTCTCTCGAGATAAATAAATAACTCTCTCTCTTGAGATAATAAATAAACTTAATTTTTTTAATAAATACAAAAGTAAAATAAAGGATTTGTGGGCCATAGGTTTTATTGATCACCGCTTTTTTATATTTATCCAAATTTCAGAAATCAATTCTCCCTAAAATAAAAATGGCATTTTTTAAGATATTAGAAATTCTTCACTTTCCTTCAGATTAGCTTCAATAGTTACACCCATATTAGTTTGTTTAATCACACTAATTACTATGTGTTTTGACTGAGCGATAGTAAACATATTAGGGATTTACCAATTCTTTTACTATAGTATAAGTCAACAGAAAGGGAAAAAAAATGAAATTTAGTTAATCATTAAGTTTACATGGAATAGCAATCATACCAGATACTCTCTACCAAATGAGCATACTCTAATAGCCAAATACACTGCCTTGATTAATCTTCTCAACAACCTATGCGAAGGTATTGTTAGTGCATTTTACACATAGGAACATTGTTAAATTGCTCAAAACCACATTCAGTAAATGACAGGTCTGTCTGATTTGCTGTCCCCTAATCAATCTACTTAAAATAAAAATGTATTTGTTCCTTTCCTCTTCCCTTTGTTTTTATTCTCACGGAATAAACCAGTTATTCTGAATTAAAGTTTAGTACAAATTGTGCTTATTCTTCAGAGTAAGAAAAATAAGTCAAAAATATCATAATACCAATGATTAGTAACCCATTCTCTTGGGTTAGAAATTTTTTTAGCAGTCAAGTTGACAATACTGGCAATTTATCACTGTCTTTCAGTTTTAAATATATCGAACTTGCCTTAATGAGCTAAATAAAAAGATCTTTCCAAGAATTAATTCTGCAATTTTTTTTTTGCAAATTTCACTCTTTAATTTCCAGTATGTCAGAAAAGTTTGATTTAATCAACTTGTAAGGAATCAGAAAAAGTCAAGAAGTGTGTAATATCTTTATGTCAGTGGAAATATTTTTGCTAAAAATTAAGAGGAAAAGCTTGATGTTGTACCTTATCTGTCCTTAAACATACCAAGAGAAAGCATAAGGTACTCCAGGAATGGACAGGACTTCTGTCATTGTTTTGATGTTTAATTAGTAAAAATACAAGTGTTAGTGAGCATTTTGTCTTCATTAACATAGCCAGAACTCCACTTAAAAGAATCTGAACTTTGAAACATAATGAGACTCACAATATTAGAACTTCTTCTCCATGTTCGACTTCTGACTATAACATCCCAAAAGAATAAGAGAAAAAGCAAATAATATTGAACAACAATTTTTTGTTCTTGAAAGATAAATAGTATTCTCAATGGAATGAATTAATTCCATTCCAGCAAGACTGTTTAATACAATTTTCACATGCTCTTTAGTCAGGAAAAAAAAAAAAAGCCTGAAGTAGCGAACATTCAAATTTCTATTTTGACTCAGGATAGAGGCCCTAATTTAGAAATGAAGGCTTTTTGTTAGTCATTTCCCTGTCTCAAAGATGTGGGCAATATTTTTTAAATTAGCTAACAAAATTTTGGGGAAAATGTATGATTCATAGAGAAATTTTCTTAAGTCATAATTTTCTTGCATACTTTAAAATAAAATGAAGGAAACTAATCAGTTAATAACCCCATTTGTTTTCATGCTAAGTCAATAGAAGAGATAGGAGAAAAATAAACATTAAATAAGGGTGTTTTTCCTAAATGATAACATGAAAGAACATTA
Organism: Paguma larvata; assembly: GCA_030068075.1. Classification (NCBI taxonomy): domain Eukaryota; kingdom Metazoa; phylum Chordata; class Mammalia; order Carnivora; family Viverridae; genus Paguma; species Paguma larvata. The sequence continues at coordinate 63,081,836 of CM057839.1, forward strand.
TGATAGATAATAAGACAATAATACAGTATTCAAATACTGTTCAAATATGGAACTTTGGAAATGTGTGCCACCTATCCACTTTAAAATATTGGGGTGGGGAGGGGAACCTCGGTGGCTCAGTTGGTTAAGTGTCCGACTCCAGCTCAGGGCACGATCTCACAGTTTGTGAATTCGAGCCCCGCATCAGGATCTGTGTTGACAGCTCAGAGCCTGGAACCTGCTTCAGATTCTGTGTCTCCCTCTCTCCCTGTCCCTCCCCCATTACACTCTGTCTCTCTGTCTCAAAAATAAATAAACATTAAAAAAAATTTTAAATAAAAACTTAGGGGTGAAAGATATCTTTTTATTTTGAACACTCAAGAAGTTTTATTTCTAAGATGTTATAGCTATGCCTACCTACTAGAAAATAGGGGTGAATTGTCATAACATTATAGTAAGCTAAAATTGATAATTCAGACACAAAATTAGAAAATTACAAAATAGTTGTAAATCTAACAAAATATGTATGGGACTTAAAAACTACAGTGTTGATGAAAGAAATCAAGGAATATGTAAATAAATAGAAAGATATATTGTGTTCATAGATTATGAAACTCAACATAGTAAAGATGTCAATTCTCTCCAAATTATAAGCTTAATGCTATTCTTACCAAAATCACCACAAGATTTTTTGTATACATAGGCAAGATTATTCTAAAATTTATATGGAAAAGTCAAGAAAATGAAATATCTAAAATTTTGGAAAAAGTACAATAAAGTGAGAAGTATCTGTTTACTCAATTTTAAGACATTATGTAACTATGATAATTAAGAATGTGTTGTATTATTGGTGGAGAATTGATACACAGATCAATGAAGCAATACAGACAACCTAGAAATAGATATTAAACAATATGCCCAAATGATTTTTGACAAATGTTCAAAGACAACTTTTCAATAGATGGTGCTGGACTAATTAGATATCCATAGGCGAGAAAGTGAACCTGGACCTCAATCTCTTGTTTCATGTAAAATTAACACAAAATTGATGATGAAATTAATGTAAAACTATACAATTTCTAGGTAAAAAACTTTGGAGAAAAATCTTCTAGATCTAGGATTGGCAAAGATTATTATTATTATTATTATTATTATTATTATTAATTATTATTATTATTGAAGTATAGTTGACACACAATGTTATATGATATATGTACAATATACATACAATGTCAGGTGTACAACATAGTGACTCAACAATTCTATACAAAAAAAAAATTATATGCCATCAATTTCAACAACCTGGAAGAAATGGACAAATTCCTAAATAGCCACACGTTACCAAAACTCAAACGGGAAGAAATAGAAAACTTGAACAGACCCATAACCAGTGAAGAAATTGAATCAGTTATCAAAAATCTCCCAACAAATAAGAGTCATGGGGCAGATGGCTTCGCAGGGGAATTCTACCAGACGTTTAAAGCAAGGTTAATAACTATCCTTCTCAAGCTGCTCCAAAAAACAGAAACAGAAGCCAAACCAGACAGAGACCCCACTAAAAAGGAGAACTGCAGGCCAATATCCCTGTTGAACATGGATGCAAAAATTCTCAACAAGATCAAGTGGGATTCATTCCTGGGCTGCAGGGCTAGTTCAATATTCACAAATCAATGTGACACATCATATTAATAGAAGAAAGGATAAGAACTATATGATCCTGTCAATAGATGGAATAGAAAAAGCCTTTAACAAAATACAGCGTCCTTTCTTAATAAAAACCCTCAAGAAAGTCGGGATAGAAAGAACATACCTTAACATCATAAAAGTCATATATGAAATGCCCACAACTAATATCATCCTCAATGGGGAAAAACCGAGGGCTTTTCCCCTAAGATCAGGAACACGATAGGGATACCCACCCTCACCACTGTTGTTTAACATAGTGTTGGAAGTCCTAGCCTCAGCAAACGGACAACAAAATAAAATAAAAGACATTCAAATTGGCAAAGAAGTCAAACTTTCACTTTTCACAGATGATATTATACTCTACGTGGAAAACCCATAAGACTCCACCAAAAAGCTGCTAGAACCCATACATGAATTCAGCAAAGTTGCAGGATACAAAATCAATGTAAAGAAATCAGGTGCATTTCTATACACCAATAGTGAATCAACAGAAAGAGAAATCAAGAAATCAATCCCACTTACAATTGCACCAAGAACCATAAAATATCTAGGGATAAATATAGCTAAAGATGTAAAAGATTTGTATGCTGAAAACTATAGAAAACTTATGAAAGAAATTGAAGAAGACACAAAGAAATGGAAAAACATTCCACGCTCATGGATTGGAAGAACAAATATTATTAAAATGGCAATACTACCCAAAGCAATCTACACATTCAATGCTATCCCAATCAAAATTGCACCAGAATTCTTCTCAAAGCTAGAACAAACAAGTCTAAAATTTGTATGGAACCACAAAACATCCCGAATAGCCAAAGTAATGTTGAAAAAGAAAACCAAAGCAGGAGGCATCAAAATCCTGGACTTTTGCTTCTACTACAAAGCTGTAATCATCAAGACAGTATGGTGTAGGCAAAAAAAAAACAGACACATAGACCAATGGAATAGAATAGATAACCCAGAATTGGAACCACAAATGTATGGCCAACTAACCTTTGACAAAGCAGGAAAGAGTATCAATGGAAAAAAGTCAGTCTCTTTAGCAAATGGTGCTGGGAGTACTGTACTGTACTGCTGTAGAAGAATGAAACTGGACCACTCTCTTACACCATACACAAAAATAAACTCAAAATGGATGAAAGACCTAAATGTGAGACAGGAAACCATCAAAACCCCAGAGGGGAAAACAGGCAACAACCTCTTTGACCTCAGCTACAGCAATTTCTTACTGGACCCATCTCTGAAGGCAAGGGAAGTAAAAACAAAAATGAACTATTGGGACCTCTTCAAGATGAAAGACTTCTGCATTGCAAAGGAAACAATCAACAAAACTAAAAGGCAACCAACAGAATGGGAAAAGATATTTGCAAATGAAATATCAGATAAAGGGTTAGTATCCAAAAATCTATAAAGAATTTACCGAACTGAACACCCAAAAAACAAATAATCCTGTGAAGATGGGTAGAAGACATGAATAGACACTTTTCCAAAGGAGACATCCAGATGGCCAACAGACACATAAAAAGATACTCAACATCACTCATCATTAGGGAAATATAAATCAAAACCATATTGAGATACCACCTCATACCAGTCAGAGTGGCTAAAATTAACAACTCAGGAAAACAACAGATGTTGGCAAGTTGGTGGAGAGACAGGAGCCCTCTTGCACCCTTAGTGGGGATGCAAACTGGTTCAGCCACTCTGGAAAACAGTGTGGAGGTTCCTCAAAAAATTCAAAATAGACCTACCCTATGAGCAGAAAATAGCACTACTAGAAATGTATCCAAAGGATACAGGAGTGCTGATTCGCAGGGGCACATGTCTCCCTATGTTTATAGCAGCACTTTCAACAATAGCCTAATTATGGAAAGAGCCCTTATGTCCATGAACTGATGAATGGATAAAGAAGATGTGGTTTATATTTACAATGGAATACTACTTGGCAATGAGAAAGAATGAAATCCTGCCATTAGCAGCAACACGGATGGAACTGGGGGTATTATGCTAAGTGAAATAAGTCAGTCAGAGAAAAACAGATATGGTAAGTTTTCACTTGTATGTGCATCTTGAGAAACTTAACAGAAGACCATGAGGGAGGGAGGGGAAAAAATTGTTTTAAACAGAGAGGGGGGCAAACCATACAAGACTCTTAAATATAGAGAACAAACTGAGGGTTGATTGGGAGAGGGAAAGGGGAAAATGAGTGATGGGTACTGAGGAGGGCACTTGTTGGGATGAGCACTGGGTGTTGTATGTAAGTGATGAATCATGGGAATCTACCTCTGAAGCCAAGAACACACTGTATACACTGTATGTTAGCTAACTTGACAATAAATTACATTAAAAATTAAAAAAAAAATACAGTGTACAATTTGAAAAGAAAAAAAGAGCAACATGTGTTGAGAAAAATGTGCTGAATCTTGATGAATCAATGTCAGCACACTGGTTGTGAAATTGTACTAGTGTTTGCAAAATGCTTACCATTAGAGGAAACTGGGTAAATGGCATATGGAATGTCTCTGTATTTTATTTGAACTAAGGAAAATCCAAAATTATCTCAAATTTTAATTCAATTAAAAGTAAATAAATTAAATTTGAACATAAAAATTACTAATATAACCTTGAAATTTTAAAATAATTATGCTTTCTTTTTATTTACTCTTTTAGTTTTTATTTTAATTCCAGTTACTTAACATACAGTGTTATATTAGTTTCAGGTGTACAATACAGTGTTCTAAATAACTTATGTGCCAAAAAAAGAAATCATAGTGAAAACTAGAGAATATAACTAAATAATAAAGATAATACTAGTTATTGAAACTTGTCACAAATAAAAATTATGGTCTTAAATTCTTATGTTACTAAAGAAGAAAATCAGAAAAAGAAAAGATGAACTTCCACTTTAAGATTTTTTAAATATAGTGAATAACCCAAAAGAAACTATAAAAAGAAGATAATTAAACTAATAGCAGAAATTAATGAAATATAAAACAAAGATAAAATAGAAATAGCTATATCAAAGTCTATTTTTAAAATATAATTTAAAAATGAATATTCTGAATGATTAATCAAAGATTAAAGAGCAAAGGAAATATTAACAATGTAAGGAGTTAAAATATTGACAACTATTGAAACACAGATAGTTTAATATATAAGCAATTACTACAAGCAACTACTTACTAGTAAATTCAAAGACTTAGATGAAATGATCAATTTTGCAGAAGTCAATTATCAAATTTGACTCAATAAGAAATATATATATATATTTAAATAATTTGAATCACGTGGTAAAAGTTCTTCATAAAATTCTCATTAAACTCATAAACTTCTTCATAAAATTCTCCCTCAACTGTTGCAATGATCTAAATCTTCACAACTCATCCTCAGTCACAGTGCATTGTAAGAAGGGTATAAGACATCATTTTAGCTTGAATCCATCTCACAGTAGGTTATTTCCCTAGTCTGAGGATATATGGTGGAAATAAAATATTTAGTAACTGAAAGAACTACATACTTTTCCCATGACCCACATGGGAAGGGCCATTTGGCCATTTTGGAAGCCCTTTTGGGCCTGTGCAAGAGCAAAAGGGCTCTTAGAGAATAGCCTTGTATAGATTTCACCAAAGATAACCAGGTCATGACGATAGTTATAGCATCTTTACTAGAGCATAGCAACAAAGTCTTATCTCATTGTATGAAGATCTAACTTAGAAAAGGCTTCCTCCATCCGGCTCCCATCTCTACCAGAAAAGATAATCAGATAATTTTGAAAAATTTGCCATCCTGTGACAAGGACAAGAGTAAATCTTTAATGCTTTTCCTCAAGGCTATATCAGTGCTCCTGCTTTTCATCATAATATAATCTAGAAGTACTTTGGTCCCTATAATATCCCATAAAGCATTATATAAAACAATAACATTGATGACATTTAATTGATCCTGGTGAGCAAGAAATAACAAGTGTTCTAGGTACATGACTTAGTAAGATGCATGGGGGGATATACTGAGTATGATTTGTCTATGAAATGTATAAGGGGCAAGGTTATAACTTGCAGACTCAATGGTTTTGGAAAAGTTTACGATCAACAGACTTGATACGTGGAATCTTTGGCAAACTTCAATAGAAAAAATAGTAACATATACCCCAAAGTTTTGGAATTAAAGTCATGCCTTCTTTCACTAACAAATATTTACTTGAAAGACTTGCTGCTGAGCCTCAGTAAGAACTAAACACCTGACTCAATGACATGCAACACAGACTGCCCATTCTGAACAAGGTGTTATATAATCTACTGAATCACAATATTGGACATGCACAGCAGAATTCCATTGTAAAATAAAAACGGTATATTTAAGACTAAGTCCTAGAAGATTCCGAAGTCACTAGGAAACTCCACAAGCAGCCAGCTCAGACTCCCATTACACCTATTTGTACTGCTTTTTCACCTTTTCCTCGGAATATCTACATCATCTCATTGGAAGCTCCATTTTAAAAAGATGGAAAAAAGAATGGGCCTAATTAGCAATGGAATTATATGGCATGCAAGAACTAGTCAACAGTGAATGATACCACATGACAGCCCTTGAGTGGTACCTCTGAAAGACATTAATGAAGAAAGCATTTCCTATGGGCAGAACTCCAGGATCCAACATCTGGTTGCCTACTTTGTGTGGAAGCAAACATAGTCTGAGGTACAGACTAATCCTGTTTCAGGGTCAGAGACTTGGAAAGTCAAGATTAAAATATTGGTGATAAAATTTATGGGGTATATCTTTCTAAACGCATGCAGAGTATGAAGTTCCTATGTTCCCTGCAAAGGAGATTCTCTATTATGATGATAAGATGATCTATATCATGAATCATGCTATGGAAACTTCTCCTCAATGAGTTCATGTGTAAAGAACTTCGGTAGTAGGGATCGGATTATGTTGAGCCATATTGGACTTTCTTTCATCAAAGCTGATTTGGCTACTACTGCTGCTGAGTGCTAAGAATCTGCTAAGAAACAGAGGCTAAGGCTGAATAACTACCCCTGAGGGGAATGGCTTACCTAGTGATGGTTTGACTATAATGGCTCAGTTCTATTATACTACAAGCAGCAATTTATCCTCAGAGGAATATACAGATATTTTAAGCCAGATTTCCTTTCCTTACCAGAAGGTTTTCTATCAGCATGACCATCTATGGACTTAAAGAATGTCTCATCTATTCATTGCTAAGTTACTCCACACAACGATCACCTTTGAACAAAGACAAAGAGTGAAGGAGGTGAGACAAGGGACTCATGTTCATTGAATTCACTAATCTTAACCAAAACGTCCCATCTCCCAGAAGAAAATGGCTCACTGAACAGTAAATACCTTTTGAAGACTCAATCATGTAACAAATTGAAAAACAAAAGTCATTGAGGTTAGGGCTATCCTAGAAAATGCAACATATACCTTAAACCAACAGCCTGTATATATAATGCCAACTCCTCATAGCCACTGGTCTGGGAACGAAGGAATAAACCAATATTTTCTCCTTTTCCCATGGATTTGCGACTTGGAGGTCCTGGCGTCCAGGGAGAAATGTCAAATTTCTTTGCATGCATCTGTTAAATTGGATGCTCTAGCCATCTGGGGCTTTTCATGCCTCTGTAAGTTGTCCTCCAACCAGCAAAGAAAGAGATCAATGTATTGGTTGGGTTAATTGATCCCAATCACAAATGAAAAATTGTGTAAAGGAAAAAAAGAGTATCTCTGAAATCCAGGAAATTTGTTGCAATACCCTTTAATACTCCCTTCACCAATGGTCACAGTCAATGAAAGACTGGCCAATGAAATGAAGATATGATCACCAAAAACTTAAATCCAGCATAACTGAAGGTTTGGGACACAACATTAGATTAAGAATTCCATCTGGCCAAGGCATTGACAGATAGTGAGGGGAATGTGGTGATGGAAGAAGAAGTAGAAGTCTCACCTACAGCCTCATAAATACCTACAGAAGCAGGTCTAAAACAGCTATATTTTCTGCTCTGTAACTACTTGATTTTTTTCCTCCTTTTCATTCCCTGCTAATTTATGGGAAGAATGGTGACTAGCATTTTAGATTTCAGATTCTAGTATACTAGAGTATACCTGAACTGGCATCACCTTGTAAAGTTAGTATAATAAACAGCATTTTTTTCTACTGCATCTACATAGCTCCTACCAGGCATTCTTCCTATATGTAGTGTCCATCTCTCTCCTTTCAGGTCTTGCTGTAGTAATAGTTTCTGTGCTTAAAATCCTTAGGGTATTACCCACTCCTCAGTGGTTTCCCTAGCCTGTCCAGATCCCTAAAAGGGTCATTAACTCTCAAGAAAGACCTGAGTTCCCATTTATTGTTTATCATGATCCTGAATAATAAAGAATACATGTTTTTAGATCTGCAGTCAAATGAGTTTTTTAATACTTTATTCTGAATTAGAATTACCCACCTGGTGCTGGCAGAGCTGGACAAATATGGGTCTCTCCCATAAGGACAGGGACCTTGCTATATAGCACAGAGCAGACCTGTGTTAAGTGTCCTGCACTTGACCAAGAATGTCAACTCTGTGGACACCTCACCACATGGAAAAATTAGGTCAGAAATGTGGAGGGCCTCCCATAATATGCAGAATATACCCAGAAATCGTATAAACCAGTGATAAAAAGAGAACATAAAATAGAAATTTTACAACGGATTTGTAAAAGCGGTTCACAGAAGAGGAAACCCAAATTGTCAATTATAGAATTCCTAGCCCAAATGGACATTCGCTATTCCATTTATTTATATGAAATCATGGTTTTAATTAAAATTAGTTTTCTATTTGATGTCATACTGAGTATTTTGTCATTGATTAAAGCAATCAGAGATAACCTATAAGTCAGTTCCAAATTTTATTCTATAATGGCTTAAACTTTTGTCTGAGTTCAGGACTGTTATTCCCCTATTTCAGACTGTAATCCTGCCTTACTTGGGGCTTGCCCCATGCCAAGCAATTCTCTAAGCGATTCACATGTGACAACTAATTTCACTTTCCTAACAATCCTGTGAAGTACCTGGTATTATTATTTCCACTGACAAATGAGCGAACAGTGTGTCTGAGATCAATTGGGATTTAAACTAAGATAGTATGTCCCACCACGGTCTGTGGTCTTAATTGTTATACTGCCTCTAATTTGCAACTTGTTCCTGGCTTGAGCAGCATTCAGTCTATTTTAATCCTTGTTCTCCACATGATTTGAGTAGAGCATAAACACTACCTCCTTCAAGTACAAGGAAAAATTCAAAGTTGCTGATGAAAAATGTAAACGGTGGTCTAATCCAGTGTGAATACCATGAAGAAAAACGGTAGGTATTAGATTAATATATTTAATTGCAAAACTACAGAAACAATCATTTAGAGCCAACATTCCCCTCCCTCTTTGAGTTTCCCCAGTATTTGGGAAAGATTTAGGAAGACTGAATAGCAACGGGAGGGGCAATTCCAGGCTGGAAATAGAGCTCAGACCCAGCTACCTATTTAAGGAGGCAGAAATTTCGGCCTGCACAGCATTTCCTAGGGAGAGAGGTACTGTAGACCGAAGGAGTACTCACACTTAACACCGAATGCCGCTGCACATGTAAAACAATTTTAGCAGTAAACCAGCGTGAGAACTAAGCCCACTGACTCAATCAAAGGGGGGACAAGGAGAGGAGGAGCACAGTGAAGTGAGGCTTTAATCAATAGTCTTACAAGATCAGGCATCTGAGGACAGGCACATTTCGGGGCGGTTACAACAGAGAATTTATTTCCTAACATGCAAGTCCCCTCCCCTGATTCCTCATTGGCTGAGAATTACAGAAGTTACAGCCTTACCCTGATGCCGCCTATGCCCATGTAAGGCGAAAGTAGTCTGACTGGAACAAATGTGTGCATTCCTTGTGGTGCCGCTGAGACGTCAGTACTTTGGCGCATGCTCACTGCAAAGTCCAAGAAAATAAGCCCTTGAAACGGAGGGGAAGAACCAGGAAGTGAAGTGTCTAAGGGTTTGGGACGCCATTGTGGGTGGGGGAGGGGTTTTACACATTTTCCAGGAGTTTGTAAACCTTTTGTTAATTAGACAGCACAGCTTTTATTTGGTACTTCTTAAAATGAATCATCTCTTACTTCTCACACTAGGGCCACAGGAATGAAGTGTTTCTCTTCTGGACAAAAGATGATTATACTTTAAGTACAAAAAGTCAAAGGTCCTAAATGTTAGTACTTCACTAAAAATCACTTTTTTTCTATCTTTAAAATATTTACAAGCTCTATAAAATTGGCAATGAGGGAGAAATTATCGAAAGAAGAAATACAAATAGACTACAACGACTTTTTACTCTATGGGACAATTTTCTTACAAAGATAGAAAAACCTTGGAGTAAAATATATGTTCCATCAGGCCGGTATATATCTTATTTATCATTCCATCATTCTGTCTTCATTGCCTAGAACACTGCCTTCCATAAGGAGATGTTCAAGAAGTATTTATTGCATAATTTAATTAACTAACTAGTTAATTAACAAACAAATGAACTAATGTTGGCAGATCAAGTTCCACAAAATATGTTTCTTTACATAAACCCTATCCATTTTGGGTTTAAGTTATCAGGATAATGTGAATGAAGATCGTATTTGGTCCTACCGGTCAATCTGTTCTCAGCTAATTAAAATATTTTCAGAGATGCCAGACTTCTGGCTTTTTGCCAAGAGTTTCATTTTTTTCTCTTCAATGCATATACCTTCTTTTTGCCTCACCACTCTTGGGCCTATTTTAGTTTAAACCTAAGAATTTCACCAATAGAACACTCTTTCCCTTTCCTTCTCTCTCTCTCACCACCTACAAATTAATGAGAACTGGGCTCTTAGTCATTTCAGAGAAAAAATAATAATCCATTCATAAATGCATGTGTTTATTTGTTGAAATCTCTGGTTTCTCCAGCCAGGGCAAAAAACTCTACCAAATGCCTCTTTCGGCTCACCCTGTTCAGAGTGAGAGAGAGAAAAGCCTTCAAAAGCTAATGAGCACTTAAGAAGGCATTTGTCTGCCCAGTAACTGAGAAACTGAAGGTGTTCAGAGCACTCATTGAAAACACTTGAGAGTCAGCACATAAATACATCTAAAACTGTCCTCTCTAAACCCTAAAGCCACAGATTCAAAGCATGTCCCAATATATCAAAGCTGTTTGTAGCTAGCTGTTTGTAGCTAGCGCTTGTTTGTAGCTTTACAATAAACAGTGTATTGACTGTTCTCCCTATCAGTGGTGCCCTGGCAGGCCAAAAGTAAGCACATCAGGTAAGGACTCACTCCTTTTTGTTAATGCTGTTTCTTTTTTTCTTTTTAATTTTTTTTATGTTTATTTTTGAGAAAGAGACAATGTGTGAGCAGGAGAGAGGCAGATAGAGAGGGAGACACAGGATCCGAAACAGGCTCCAGGCTCTGAGCTCTCAGCACAGAGCCTGATGCAGGGCTCGAACTCACAGAGGGTGAGACCATGACCTGTGCTGAAGTTGGATGCTTAACCCACTAAGCCACCTACATGCCCCTACAATGCTTTTTCTAATGAGACAGTAAATGAGTTAATGTGGCCATTATAACTGGTATAGTAGCTGAAAGAGAGCAGCACTCAAAGAATAAGGACTCTCTTCTTCTTTTCCTTTTCCCATGTAAATATAACTAAAATCTCCTACTTAAATTTTTGTAAATAAATTATATATGGTTGGAGTTGAGAATCAGTGTTCTGGCTCCTTTTGATTTTCTTTTCAGCTTCCAGGGGCAGATTTTTTTACTATAGCTAAATTAATATAGGCTGGTTAAATGTTATCTGGATTTTAAGACAAGTCTACTAACTAATTATACTGCTCAAATGCAAAAGGGAAAGGATATTAATTTGTCATCATTCCTTTCCAGCTAATATGCACTAATCTTAAACTTACAGTAGCACTCCAACATCTATTAGCATAGCATTGTCTTTAGCCAAATTTGTCTATTTATTTTCCTTCAAATTCTCCATGCCTTTGATTAGGTCTCTGTCTTAAATGATTTGAAATCTGACAGCTGTCTATCTTCCATGAAAAAATGCATGGAGACCTGAGGTATAATTTCCAGGCTCCAATATATAATTAACAACCCTCTTCTACAGACTGTATTCTACACTATTTAAAAAAAAAAAAAAAAGATTTTTAGGCACTCTGTTATCTATCTGATTATTGTGAGAATGTTTGTTCTTTTGATTCTTTTACTAATTAACCAGTGTTTATAAGCCTCCGAAAGACTGAATAAGTTTTTAACTACTGGTTGGCTTTCCTTAACATGGGCATTAGGCCAAAGGTTATGTAGAACTTTAAGGAGGATATGTGGAGAGTGTAGAAACTGGGTAGACGAACCTATTTGAATGATTCCAACATTCCTTAAGATGATACTATAAGACATTTTTGTAAAACTGAGCTCATGTCTCCATTTTTTGACCTTGATGTCTGTACCCAAGATGTCTAAATCATCATACTCCAAGCCATATTTCCCTGAAGTAAAACACTACTGTGAAACATCTGGAGGAAAACTTGGAGAAACATGATACAAAACTAAAATTCCACCAGGGAATATGCTGAGGAACTTTAGAAGTTCCTGTGCACTTCAGAGTTTCCTCCTGTTTCGTACAGTTTGTAATCTTAGAGGCTGTCTGCTTATAAACATATCATGCACAAAGCTTAAAGTCAATTTTCTTCTCAAGGAAATCAGTTTCAATCACATGCCACTCAAACAGAAATCTTGCCAGTTTATTGTTTTCTTCCTCCCTTCTCAAGAGAGTGATTGTGGTAAAATGGCAGATTAGAACAGAAGTTACCTTCAGCAGAACCCTAGACTAGCACTTATTTTTAACCTTTATACTTAGAAAACGGTTTTAGGTAAAATTTGCCATATAAGAAGCAAAGTCTAGATACAAATTCTTGATGAGTTTATTGCCACAGGTGGCCCCACAGAGGTAAATTACTTAAATTCTTGAAGTTTATTTCCAGAATAATAAAGTTAACAAGTTTGGAGAAATCAGCTCCAGGTCTTGTTTTTTCTGTTTTTACAATTATCCTCAACTACAGAATTAAAAAAAAAAAAAAGAATAGTAATATTGTAATGTGATAAAAAGAATCTGTAAGAAATAGAAAAAAGTAAACAAAGTTCTTTTAAGGAAAAACCCTGTATTTGTTTAGAAGGAAGATTTCTAAGCCAAAATAGTAAGCCAATCGTGATGGAAAGTATTGCCTGCCTAAAGAAAAGGCAGCAGGGAAGTTACGCCATCTAGGAAACGGTAAACGATCTGAGGTTCTGAAGAAAAAATCTGAATAATAAAATAAAGGAGCCAGTGAGAACAGACACAGACTTGCCAACAAGAAGATAATGAAAAACACCAGTGGTGGTGTGATGAAAGGAACAGTTTGGAGAAAATACAAATACTTAATGAAGGAGAGTTTATGGTATGGGGTAAGTGTCACCTATGACCTACATGGACTGAACCTTTTTGTCTTATTATTATTATTATTTTTAAGTTTTATTTTATGTTATTGGAGAGAGACAGAGATAGTGTGAGTGGGGGAGGGGCAGACAGAGGAAGAGAGAGAATCCCAAGCAGGCTCCATGCTTAGCATAGAGTCCAACATGGGGCTTAATCCAACAACACTGGGATCATGACCTGAGCAGAAAACAAGAGTGTGATGCCCACCCAAATGAGACACCAAGGTGCCCCAAAGAGGGCCGCTTTAAATTAAAAGCTACTCCTGTAGTTAATGGCCTTGAGCTGTGTTTCTCCTCCTGTTATCAACGTGCCCTTCCTTTATGTGCATGCACGTGCACACACACACACCCACAACTCAGAATGTCTTTTTGTTTTTTCGTTTTTTACCTTTTCCTTATTTTAAAAATGAATAAGATCATAACTAAACTTTGGAGGTTAATAATATAATCCAAGGTAAACATATTTTTTGTATGAAAAACTGAAATAACTTAGGCAGTATGCATCTATTTCAATTATTTGGTTTTGTTCTCAAATTTTATTTTATCCTGCAAAGAAAGGAAGAAAAAAATACATACAGACACTTGTAAAATCTTTGGGGCACTGATCTCATCTCTTCTTTATTTCCTGGAGAAATGCTGACATTAGAAGTGTCTCCTTTTTCTGCATTAATTGCTTATTTATAATGTGCCAACAAGTCTCTTCTTACACTTAACATGGTAAAATATTTGGCAAATAAAGCAAATGTTGTGTTGTGTTTTTTTGTTGTTGTTGTGTTTTTTTTTCTAGTTTCTCAAATAGGAACTGAATGGAAATCGCATGTTTACATGAATAGTCATTAGAACTTCAAGGTGAATAAAGATTTACAAAAGTGAAAATTCACAAATAAATCTATTAGATTTTTTATATTCATTTAAGAAGACTATTAAATATTAGCCTGAATTTATAAGCAGAAGTTTTTAGCTTTCTTAATGATATAACAAAAAATAAAAATAAAAAAAAACACAATCTTTAAACATAGCTTTGTGAAAATATAAAGTCAAAGGAAACAGCAAATATATTTCCTGATAGACTTATAATAGATATCAATGAGTAGAAAAGACGGACCATATCTAACTGAATCCTTTTTGTTGAAATAAATGTAAAACCAGTTAAAAAGAAAGAAAATTTATTGAAAATTATGAGAGATATGCTTTATTAGCAAATTTACCAGTCTTGGGAGTTTTAATTCCTGATACTTCTACTAAGAGACAATTATGTACCATGATGCTAAACAGACAAACAACAAAAAGACCAGTGAGACACTCAGGAACAGTGAAAGAATACAATGTGTAAAAAAAAAAAAAAAACAAAAACAAAACACAACAACAACAACAAAAAAATGATCATCCTAGTCTATGTTGCACTGACTAGTGTGTAATTCTCCCTCATGTTAAGACATCTACGGGCAAATGAGAATACATTGAAAGGCTAGAAAATAGGTGGTATGGGAAACTATAACACATGAAGAATAGTTGAAGGAACTGAACAGAGTAGCCTGAAGAAAATTCAGGCAAATGACAGGAAAAAAAGAGTACCTTTCTCTAAGTGTTGAAAACATTGTTTTTTGAAAGAAAAGCCCCATTTGTTCTGCCTGTCTCCAACAAGGACATCTAGGCTCCATATAGAAAAAAGTGTTCTAAAAGTCAAAACTGTATCATTATGGGGTAGGTTGCCAGATTAGTCAGGTCTTTTTTGCTCACAAGTGAGGAAACAAATCAAAAAAGAAAAGAAAAGAAAAGGAAAGAAAAGAAAGAAAGAAAGAAGAAGAAAGAAGAAGGAAGGAAGGAAGGAAGGAAGGAAGGAAGGAAGGAAGGAAGGAAGGGAGAAAGGAAGGAAGAAAGAAAGGAAGAAAGAAAAAGAAAAGAGAAGGAGGAGGAGGAGGGAGGGAGGGGAGGAAGAGGACGGGGAGTAGGATGTTTGAGCATACTACATTCAGAGGTTCAGTGTCATGATGCTCTCCATTTCCAAGCTTTCATCTCTTTTTTGTTTGGTTTCTTTCTTAGGTGGATTCTTGAGACAGAAGAACCAAAAGAGCCCCTGGAAGGACGAGCCTTACCAGAGCTTGAATAACAGAAGAAGAAAGCAGACTTCTCTCTCCCATCTTCCATTTGTGAGTTATGAGAAGTACAATTGGGTCTGCTTGACTTCCAAAGTAGTTACTTCTTAGACCGATCACTATAGACAACAGGGGATAGATACTGTTCGAGACCTACCCTGGGTCATATGCCTACTCATAAAATCACAGCAACCATGATTGACTGACATCAGCAGAATCACGCTAAGTAGAAGAGAGGACACTAGGTAACTGTGCAGGCAAAAGCAAACAGGCAAAAAAAAAAATGAACCAAACCAAGCTAAACTGACCTAAACCAAAATAAAATAAAATGCACCACAGCTACTGGGAAGGTAATGAATTTCTCATCACTGAATATGTTTGACCAAAAGGTAAATAACAACTTGTCAGTGATAAAAAGTCATAATGCCCCTTGTCAACTGTGAAATCCTGAGCAAGTCATTCCTCATTTCCTCATTCAGTCAACAAATAATAATTTAGCACATACAACATGGTAGACTATGCAGACATGATGGTGTACAATACAGATGAGGTACCTGCCCTGGAGGAGCTCACAGTCTATGGTCTCTAATCTATAAAAGAGATTGTATTTGTCACATAATATTAGTGTGTTTAAAAGACAAGACGTATGTGGAAAATGACAATTGTAAAACAATATATGAAAGTAAGATATTAAAGAACACAAGTAAAATAACTAATATTCGTACTGGAAAAGGTGGGAGGGAGTTAAAAGCAAACTTCATCTCAAAAGGAATTTTATCTACACATGCCACATACAGACTTCCAACTCCACTGTACAGCCTGTGATCTAATCCAAAAAGATTTCATCCTTAAAGATCAAGGGGTAAAAAGCCTCAAAGTGATTTCTCAGCCTAGGGGATAAAATGAAGATTTAAGGAATGGATCACCCCAGGGGCCATAAACACTGTGACACTGCTTATGTGACAGGAATCTGGGTGAGGTCCATAGCAGACTCCAGGGCTCTCTCTATGAGTCAGCCCAAAAAAGGGCAACTTCTCAGAGTAGCAAGAATGACTCAGTAGGCCCAGCCTTCTAGGATGCCAACAGCACTGGCCTGCTGAGCTAAAACTTCAAGGACATGAAGGTACCTTGAGAAGAGTGGGCAGTCCCATCAACAGACTCAGTTTAAATGAGCTGAGAGAGGGTGCCTGGGTGGCTCAGTTGGTTAAGCAGCTTAAGCTCCGGTCATGATCTCATGGTCTGTGAGTTCGAGCCCCGCGTCGGGCTCTGTGCTGACAGCTCAGAGCCTGGAGCCTGCTTCAGATTCTGTCTCTCTCTCTCTCTCTCTCTCTCTCTCTGCCCTTCCCCTGCTCATGCTCTGTCTCTATGTCTCTCAAAAATAAAATAAACGTTAAAATTAAATAAATAATTAAATAAATAAATAAATAAATAAATAAACAAACAAACAATGAGCTGAGAGAAACAATAGCTCATCCAGAATGTGTCATCAGTGCCCAGGCACAGCGACAGACACCATTGTGTTACGCCGCCATTAGTGGAACACATTCTAATTCTAACTTAGAACTCTTTGGGGAAGCTCTTCATATGAGTCATGGTCACTTCGTCTTTCTAAGCTTCAACTTCCCAATCTGAAGATGAAATAAAAGTGTAAACTCACTGATACATTTTTTAAAAACCAAGTAAATTTACAGGATAAATAATGGAATATTGCCTCCCTGCCACTAATTCTTAAAGGTGGCCCGATCGACAATTTTATTGCCTTCAGTTTGCCAATTTCCCCCAATGAAATATGTCTGTTCAATGAAGACCATCTAAGATGTAAGAATTTACTGTTCACTGATGGGACTCAAATACTTTTTATTCATTTTGAATTTTAAGGTGGTCAGATAATGTTTTTTGAGGAGTGGGGAATGAGGTTATTGGGCAATGTGGAAAAATAAAGTTGCTCACTGCTGTCTTAAATTTTATCGTGACTATATCACTCATGTGATTATTATATATTTATATATAATGTATGATAGGAAGTAGAAGGCTTAGGAGAGACCTTGAAATCAGACAGGACTTACTAGAGCCTAACTTCCAAACTGTCTGAGTGGAAAGGTCTATTTGGGCCAGGATTAGATTCTGCCCACATAGGACTCTTTCTGTCTTTAAATCAGCCATTGAAAACCAAATGTGGAATTTTCTTCTGGCTCCAAAATATTAATGTCATATCTTCGCCACAAGAATAAACCAAAAATAAACTAAAGAAATATCATTACATCTAATTAGGCAGATAGGATATAGAAATTTTGTCCAGCTGATTCAAAATGAAAAGTCTAGAAGCAACTGCCAAAGCATCTGCCTCAAAGGGGACATTTAAATTGAACGAAGAACTCCATCTTTAGATAATGATCAATGCTTTGGTATTGAATTACCAATGAAATGGCAACGCCTTTTATTTTTCCTTTTTCAAAGATAAAATAGGCTTTTGAGTCAAAGAATTTTTTTCAGACATGAAGTGTTCTATGGGTACTATTGATCAATGAAGAGGAAGGCAAATCTTTAGTTTTTTTTATTTGTAATTTTTTTTTATTTCCAACTTTCCATTATTGTATGCTTCAGTCGTTTGGCAATGAAAGGTCTTATCAAAGTTCTGCTTATTCCTTCACTATTTGTATTAATCTCCAATATAACATTTTTTTCTGATGGAAAAAAACAACAGTGTGTGTGTGTCTGCGTATGTGTGTGTGTCTAGCTTTCATTTTATTCTGAGGATACCAAAGTGGCAGGCTGTCTTTTGATCTTCTGAGAGTCTTTGCAGCTCAAATATTTCTAATAAGTGACCCTCCTTCTGTTTTGACTGAGAGAGTCCATATTACCTCATGGCTGTGTTTACCGACATTTCTCCTGACATGGCACTCATGAAGCACACATGGCCGCCTCTGGTTGCACGTGACCCGCTGCAGAGGAGTTCATCTCAGGGAGGTTGTTACCAGAACAGATCATCAACAACTTTGACTTTAGAAACTCAGTTGTTGAGCACTCCCTCCAAAGTGCTAAAGCACAGACTTTGCCAACAGTTCTGTTGACGAGACCACCATTTTTTTTTTCTATATCCTTTTACAGGCTTGCATTCTCTTTCTCATTTAAAACACATTGATAGTCAATATGTTTGGAAGGAAGTTCTTTGTGAATTCGTGTCATTTTCCACAAATACAGGTTACTTGAACCAGGTGGGTCCCTCCCCACATACTGGCAGATCTCTCTCTGGCTGCACTGTCTCTGGTACTGTTCCACAATACAAATTTTTGCTGCATTATTCTACAATCAGAGGGGGCTTCGGTGAGCAAGTGGGCAGCTCACATGTAAAGTATCTTAGAGAGTCACAAAATCCTTTTCAAAATTCAAGGATTTAGGCTTCAAAAGGAAAAGGTAAAATTAGGGAAGTTTGACCAAAGAAACAGCATTTCAATGTCAAAGACATATAGGGATGGGCATATTTGTAACAGGAAAGAATTCGTGTTTGCTGAACCTGACAGGCCTCTACCTAGGGTGTCAGGAGAGCTGCTCGTCCAGAAGCAGCACTGGGAGCAGAGGTCACCACCAGAGGTGGGGAGGTGAGGATGGGGCATTTCTTGGGCAGCACCATAGCTGACTCTTACAGGAAGGCTTTCACTCTTTTTAAGTTTTGGTTTGCTTGCAACAGCGATTTCAGAGGGCTAAGGGGAAGAAATGGGAGTAAGGCAATCAATGAGCCTGCTTATTCCTTGTTTGCTTGCTTTTACTGCTTCTAGCATTGGGAGTGGTTGACTTAATAAGTCTGAATTTAGGATAAAAAAGATCTGTTCCTAAAGCATGCTAGGTAATATCAGAATCTTTTGAGAGAAATATTCTTTTTACACTGCTGAAGGAAAAACATGAACTTGCAACAGTGAGGATGTGCTTTTCCATGGGTTGTTCTCACTTGCTGTCTCCCTCTCTTATTCTCAAATTCTAATGACATAAAACTCAAAAATTTAACTGATCTTACTTATAAGTCATATCACGCTGTCTTGGTTCATTTTTAAAGAGAAACAGACTTCATTAAATCACACTTTTCAAAGTTGATTCTTACAGTATAAATGTTTACAAACGTTCTCTGTTGAAGTTTTCTTTTTCCTTTCTTCCTTTCTTTTGTTTTGTTTTGTTTGCTTTTTAAGTGACTTTACATCAGTTGACTTCATTGCTTCCCTGAGGGAAATGATGTCCTTATATTTTAAAGATGCTGATCAAAAGTCTGGAGTCCTCGCTCTTGTTTTTCTCTAGCTGACTGCCTCCAGAAATAGATTACAATACACAATGAACCCTCAACAGCCTCCATTTTTTTGTTTGTTTTCAAATTAGACTACTGCTCTAATTAAAAAACCACAGGCACGATCATAAAATTTTGACTAAAAAGATATATAAATATTAAAATGCCAATGATAAGTACTTAGCCTTGTAGAACTTGAAAAAAAAATCCATTACACACATAAACACAGAGTTGGAGAGAAACAGAATTGAAATAAATAGCTTCTGTCATTATTTAATATGGGGAAAAGATCTTAATTAAGAATTATTCAAAAATCTCATCAGAAATTATTTACCTAAGAGTTTATTTAAAATACACATAACTGGAGACAAAAACAGTTTTCATCCTACTTCTTTGAAACTTTCCCAACTTTTGAAGGGAAAATTCTGATGATTTTCTTCAGGTGTGACAATATACTTAGTTGTTTACTGTAATTCAAACAAAACCCAATTCAATTCACTAGACAATCTGCAAAGCCAACACTTTTATGTATATTCATCAAAGTTTATGTGCAATTACTAAATAATTAGTAAATTTCTCCTTTGCATTCCATCTGCACATATGTGTACGAGGTATACATATGGCTATAAGCAGAATGAAAGCCATCTTTGTGTATTTATAAAATTCCTTTTTACTGAATCCAAGTTTAATAAAATGTCATCTGCAGCAAAATATTTGGAAGAAGCCATATAAAAATCAAAGGGTTTTATTTTCTCAGGTGCTTTCACTGGCAAGAAAGAGTTCTTTCTAAATGTTCAGAGATATAAAGGAAAGAGTCAAGAAGAGATCAAGTAAGCTCCAACCTCTGATAACATCATCATGAAATGTAACTCTCCCAAAAATGCTGCTAATATAATTGTCAAAGGCTGGCTGCACTCAGAATGAACAGTTGCTCAGAATATGGATATTCTTGTTTTCTTAGGTTAAAATACAAAAGTATAAAAATACTGTGAAACGTATAGGATGGGATTTATTAGGTTGAAGTCTCTGGAGAATACTATGGCATTCTTGCCAAATTTGGACTCCTTAGTGAACCACTTGTGTTTCCTCATTTTTACTATTGCCTTGGTTTTCAGGTTTTTCCCCCCAACTAATACTGGGTGCTTCTTAATATTTTTAGATTGCCTATTCTGTCTCATAATAATTCTCTAGCTAGTCTAATCATTATCAGCTGCCACTGAGACTGTGATTCATTTACAATCACATCATGAAAAGTCTGTTCCTTTTGCCTATTTAGGGGCATGATTTAAAATTTACAATACTTCATCAGTTCCCTAATTAGAGCAGCAGATTTCACCCACCTGTCCCCTTCCTCCCCAAAATCACTGCATCTAATGTAGTATGTAAAAGAGAGCATTTGTCACCTCTCGCCATACTTGGCTTTCTCAGAAATGTCCTTTCACTCCACAGACATTTCCTTTACTAAAATGGCAGGCTCGTTGCAGCTAAACACACCCATATGGCCTGCCCCAGAGGCTGCCTTTAATAAACTGGCCAAATAAAACACTGAGAATGTCTGTAGAGGAAGAACACTAATGAGTACTTTTTAGAAAATGACTATAATGTGGTTTTATTGAAAACTACAGTGCTAAAAAGAGAGAGAGATACACAGAGAAACCATGCTTAGGCACGGGTAGGCAAGTTTCCATAGAGACACTTGTTTACCTCATTAATCCATTCTTTCCTTTCATAGCAGCTTTTATCTGGATCATATTACCACTTAAAATAAAGACTGTATTTCTGTCTCTCTTGCAGGTAGATGTGGCATGTGACTATGTTCTGGCTAATGGGATGTCTGCAACGTGAAGTGGAGGCACATGTCACAATCCTCCCCTTTCGTCTACCCTGCTATCTGAAAAATGGATGTGGAAAGGAACCATGGAAAACCAGAAGGGTGTGAACAACACCATAGGCCTAGTGTAGCTGCCTGATGAAATCTCCTGGGTCTCTGGCAACTGAAGGAATTGCCCTCCTCCAACTTTTCCATGACAGGGAAATGAAACACTATTTTGTTTAAGATGCTGTTATTTTGGGTCAATAGGATAAGCAGCTGAAGCTATGTGCTAATTCTTTCCGTGAACAGCCAGTTTTCATAAGCTAACCTTCAGATGTCTGTGAGTCACACACACACACAGTCCTGATAACCTATGTTTTTACTGTTCTAAAGAATGACTTAAACTTTTTGCAAAACCATCAGGCCCTTAATTCTGAAATTTCTAAAGCCATTGCTCTTGTGCTACCCATTGGGTTCTATGACAGGTATACAAGGAATAAGGGGTGGAAATGAGCATGAGGGAGAGAATAGGTGCTACCTCGAGGTCAGTTTACAGATATAATGCAAAATCAGGATTAGACATTTTACCACATTTTACAAGGAACAAAAGTTACGGTTTCTTGAATGATGCGGAGCTCATTCTCCGGCTGTTTTGCCCTTTCTATGTATAAGAAGCCAAATATCAACTGTACACACCTGAGAATGTTTCTAACTTTTCCATTTTTCTTATTTTCTAACTATGTATTTCTCCTTGTCAGTTGTTTATTTACTAAACCACAAACTGAACATCTCTCCTACTCAAGAACTAGTTCCATGATTCACAAGTGGTCCTTGCCAACCAAGTCTGAAGCTTCTGTCACTTCATGTTTTGGGAAATGAGGCAGATGGTGGTTATCACTTATTCTTATTGATTTCTTGAACGCACACCTGTCTCTACTGTTGGTTTATGAAGGATCATTGTTTCATTGTCAATAGTGTTCTATGTATTTGTCAGATCCCTGAGAGACTTTTAGATTGATTCTTCATGAAGCATTCAAGTGAGACCGCATTTTATAGAATAACAGTGTCTTAGTGTTGAAAATTCATCTAGTCCAATCTCACAACTAGTACAAAAAACTCTTGTCACTAGTTGCTGGATGTGTTTGAGTTAATTACTTAACCTCAGGTTGTAAGAGCAGATAGATTTCTACATTATACAGTTAGCACTTTTGTAATAATAATAGTAATAACACCTAGTGAAGTTATTGCTTGATGTCGTGTTGTTAATAAAGATTAGCCTTCTCTTGATACCTTAAGACAAAGTCTCTCCATCCAAGAAATTAAGGCATTTTAGTTACTCTCTGGGTTAAAAGAAAATTCATTCTCTGTAATTTTAACCATCTGTCCTGGACTTTCCTGAAGGGTTTAAAGACTGAATCTACTTCATCCACATGATTCTGAAACTTCCCAACTTTTTATTCCTCAGGCTGAAACATTCCTGGTGATTCTAACATTCTCAGATATGACAGAGATTTAAGTCTTTTTCGCTAGGCTGGCTTCTCTCCTCCTTATGATCTGTGTCTTATGTCCCTCTCGAAGTGTAATATACAGACCCGAAGCAGACAGCTTAAGCAGTGACCTGACTTGCACTTTTTGATGAAGAGCAGTGAGCAAAAACATACATCCTTTCAAAAGAAGCCTAATTCAGAGGAAAGTTTTATTCATAGTAGGGATTCTTTAATCCAAGTTTTCTTCCTCAAACTTTGCCCCTTGCTCCTATTTCATTTGGGTTTAACCACTTCAGTGTGATTCAGATATGATTATTAAATAATCAAAAACCTGTGTTTGTTTGTAGGTTCAGTTTTATATGTGCTGGGTAAACTTGGACAATGTCTCATTTTCATTTGCAAGATTCGTGCCTTGCCTATATCATTGGATTAATCCAAAATCCAAATGAAAATGTGAATGGCGAAGCACCATGTAAAAATTGTACATTATTGATAATAGTAACAAAATTGTCCTTTCTGCATTATTTTCCATCCTTTTTAAGTTTCCTTGCTTGTAAAATGGGAATTAAAAAACAGGATCATGTAAGGATCAATTGAGTTATATGTATGCAATAGTATGGCACAGTTTCAGGCACACATTGGTCAATAACTGTGAAATTTGTAATTTATAGTTCATAGATTCTGGCTCTCAAAATGACATAGCCATTGTAACCATTTGCATGAATGCAAGTCATTTTACAATCAGACTCTATGGTATTTTTAAGGAGGCGAGACATTAATCTGAAAATAAGTCACCTGAGAGGTACTCTCTTCCCCGACAGAAGAGTTAGATTCACCAAATTATTTCCTTAAAATGAATGACCAAGGTAATCTCCTTCTCTGTTCATTAATAATCACTTCCTTTAAGTCTCACATATATACAAATCCATAAAAGAAATCAAATGAAATAGAATATGTGACCTGTAGGTGGAAATAGTGAGACACTACTTATCAAATAACACTTAACAAATGTACTACTACTGAAGCGAGCACTATCAAATGGCACTTTGATTCTCCCAAGAAATAATCCACCCTTCCCATTCAGAGCTTGCCTTTCTGACTGAACCTGACTTAACTTAACCTGACTGATCTTAACTGCCCAACCTGAATGAACAGCTCACTATATCTCCTGACCTCTTTCTAAGTACATAGAGAGCGGACAACCATATAAATTCACACTCTGTCAAATTCAGTATCCAATATCTATTTGATGATTATGAGGTATTTTTTTGGTCATCATTTACATTCTTTTGGTCTCTGGCGATACTCTCGCATATTATCTACTTACAGTTAATTTTCAGTCTTTAAAAAGACTTTTTTGGAGTGCCTGGGTGGCTCGGTCAGTCAAGTGTCCTACTCTTGATCTCAATTCAGGTCTGAATTTCATGGTTTGTGGGACTGAGCCCTGTGTCAGGCTCTGTGCTCATTGCCCCTCCCCCACTCATGTGTGCTGTCTCTTTCTCTCTCTCTCTCTCTCTCTCCCTCTCTCTCTCTCCCCTTCAAAATAAATAAACAAAACTAAATACATAAATCAAAGATTTCTTTTGGTATGGTTAAAAACAGATTTTTTGTTAAACTTATAGGATTCTGAGCCTCAAATTCTGAGCCTTCACAGAAAAATGTTATTGGAAAAAAATTTGGAAACCAAGTTGACCTGAGCCACTTCATTTCCAATTTTTCTTTAACCACAATGGAAAATAGGATTTACTGTTATTCTTTTATTAAATATAATGTGACCACAAGCTACATCTGTTCTTAAAAATGTCCGTGCCACCTAAACTTCTTTCTCCCATTCTCCTTCTTGTCTGTAAAGAGTAACAATCTTATAACTGCTTCAGAGGGAAAAAGCAAAACTATTAGTTCAAAACATACCAAATGTCCATTTCAAAATACTTTTCTTCATTTATTTATTCATCCTTCTGATCAAAGAGTAGATATTTATCAGATATTTATTGAGTATCTAGGCACTTTAGGAGATAACAGAATAAGTATTTCTCAATCCCAAATACGAAATGCAGAGTTTTAAGTCTATTACCAAGGAGCTGTGGTCTCCTAGAAGAAGGTCCTAATGACACATGATTAATATACAATTTAGAAAGTACTGACTATCAGTAAGAGCATAGAGTTAAAGTCATTATAGAAGAGCAGAAAATTGAAAGCTCTTAGCCAGCCTCAGAGAGCCTAGGTGACCTGGTTCCCAATTAGAGTTATGACTTGAGAAAATCAACATGGGAAATTAGAGATTTGCCAATTGACAGGAAGAACTTAAGCAAAGAAATGAAGATAGAAAAACACATAAAATGTGCAAATATTACAATTAGCATAATTAACCTGACTATACTAATTCAGAAGAAACAGGAGGAAAGTGAGACAAAAAAATTTTAAATAAAGCTTTGAGTCTTTGTCAAGAAAGATTGTATAACTTTTATCTATTTGGAAATAGCTGTTGATTGTTTTCTGGTTGGCCAGAGGCTTCAGGAACGTTAATCGGATAGTTATGTCTTGAATGAACTGGAAAGGAAAACTGAAGTAAGAGGTAGTTTGGATATTTACTGCAATGACCTAAACGATAAGCAAAGGGAGCCTGTGAGAGGCAGTAGAAATGGAGTAGAGGAGTTAGATGGACACAAGAGAAATATGGAAGATACAGGTAACTAACTGGCTATGGCAAGCAAGAGAGTGAGAGAAAGTATTCTCATTCTAAGCCAAAGTGATCCTTTTGAATTTATTACATGGATAAATTGAATTGAAAAATGATATTGAATTATACATTATTCTAATTTATAAATGGAAAGAGAAGTTGTTCACATTCTGAAAAGTTAGTAAAGAGAAAGGTGATTCAAAAATAATAAATTAATTGAGCCTAGCTGATATGACAAAGTCATGACAAAAATACAACATGTATAGTTTTCTATTTTAGGAAAGAATAAGACCTCTGAAAAAAGACTCTCTCTTTAGAAGGTTAACAATAATGAAAAGAAGAAATATATACTGTAAAAGACAGTGACTCTCAAATAAATATTCAACGCGTATATGACTTTCAGTCAAACCAATGATGGAAAATTGTTCCGGGATTAATTTTGGACTTAACAATGTATCTGAATACCAAATATTAAAATAAGTAAAACCTAGGCATAAATTGAATAAAGCATAATAAAAATACCAAATTATTTATTTAAAACAGTATAAATTGAGTATTCTATTCTTTACAAACACTATACTTCCCTGATTTCTATTCTCTTTTATTTTTATAAAAACAACATAGGATCATTTGTGCATTTAACTGTGAACAATGAAAAAAAGTCCCTATTCAGCCTCATTTTTATGTGTAATATTCATATTTAAAATCATTCCTCAATCGTACTTCAAGCAAAACTATAAAGAAGCAACCGTCCACATATTCATCAAAGCCTTGACTTTTGAGTTCCTTCCAAAAAGAAGGCAGTAACAGAATTTCCTGAGTACAGTGATCTTACGTGCCAGGCCCAACAAGCAAATGGAAGACTTTTTCTATACTTGGAAAGACTCAGAAAAGGAAGAGTGAAATAAGGGAAATTGGGGTAAAAAGAATAGAGTGAGAAGAAACAATATACAACATATTGGGGGTCACATTCTGGATTTACACATCTGCTTATAACATAAACATACAAATGTTTTTGTTAAATTCAGATTTATATATAAATATAAGTTATAGTTACAGACTTATGGATTTATGGAAATTGAAATGCAGAAGTGACCTTACAGGCACTGTATCATAACTTTATTTTATGGACAAGCTGTTGCTGAGGACACATAGACTATAATCTCCTCTCTCTGTCTGGTTTTTTTGTTAATAATATCAGCTTCATTATCATAGACTCTATTTCTAAAATGCAATAGTCTTTATTTTATAGAAAGATGAAACTAGATTTGAATATGAACTAATCTTGAGACTTGGACATTAAGCCCATTTCATTACTACATTCATTGTGAGTGTCCCTAATGACTCAACAGCTAGCCTCTCTATTGGCTTCTGTGCATTTTCCGTGGCTCTGACTCTCTCTGGTTTCCTCCCTCCCCTTGTGCACTGTTCACATGGAATCTGATTTGGGTCTGGAGATTTGGCAGCTCTTTAGCAAGGGTCTTTGCCACAGTTTATAAGTATGTAAGCTGTTAATTTACTAGATCAAAGAATGGAAAAAGCTATAGGCCATACGACACCCCTCACGTTCCTCGTCAAAAGCAAATGATAAGAATCAAGTATGATGATTCAAAAATATCACAAACTACAATTATTTCATAAAAACATTATGAGCTAAAACAACAGATAAAGTGGAGAATTTCCTTTCAGGGATAAAGAAAACCCACATGAGTACACAGAAATACCTAAGACAAAAATAAATATAAATGTTAATTTAGAACTAAAAAGGCACTTAAAAAAGGTATGTTATAGGATAATTTATCTAAAATTAGGTGAAAATGACTCTGGTTATCACTAACTAAAATGTCAATATGTATGTCTTTCTTAGTTACAGAAATTCTTTGAAAATAAATTATTTTTAGAAATATAATGCTTTTGTTTTATTTACAATTTGGGCCATCATCAGGAATAGCATATTTAGACAATGACAACCGTGTCTGGTTATGATATTTTTGGTCAAACTAGGTGACATCATTATATAAATTAGACCTGACATGTGATTATGATGATGTTCTTTTCTTTTCTTCCACTTTATTTCTGTTTAAACAACTGTGGAAGGGCAAAATTAAAATGTGTAAACAGTTTATTCCAGAACACTTGTAGGAAATTTTCTTAAGGTTGGCTGCATTTTTTTTCATTTCCCCATGAAATGCAAGAGTGATGTTGGAGAAAGAAATACATATGTCAGTACTATTTTAGCCATAATGCCTGTAGGTGTAATTAGATTGTCTTGCTTGAAATTCATGTTATTAAGTGAGTTCCTGGCACGGCACTGCTGTGAGCAATCATCCCTGACTGTCTACAATAGTCTTATCATGAGACACATATTTATATTAACACAATATTTTATTTTCCAATTGAAGTCAGTCTCCTTTTTAAGATCTATGGGTTGAAAAATCTCAAATCTTCTCCAAACATCCTGGATGATCCTATGACACATTGCCATATGTTAATAACAAATTTTAAATTTTCCTGGATAAAGGCAGATTTTGTATGTGTTCATAATCAGTGTATACCATGAATACGTGTGAATAAGAGACTGCCAGGATTGTTAAAAGAAAAGTAATAAAAGTTGAAACATATGAACATAATATCTATATACATATGTATAATATGTATAACACAAATGTAAAATATACGCAGAAATTTCCATCGTAATTAGACGAGAAAACATAGCAGATGGCTTTGAAGTTCAAAAGATTTAAGGTATGATTCACTTGGTACCGTAAATGTCAGAGATATCTGGATTCAAATACTGTTGGAATCTCTTATTAGCTGTGTAACTTAAGATTCTTAATCTCTCTAAAACTTAATTTCTCTAAAAAATCGCTTTTCCTATTAAAAAAAGAACATCTACTTTATAGAATTCATATTCAGTATATAATAAATAGTATTTTCTTCCTTCCCCACTCCATCCTGTTGTCTGAACAACGGTCTTAAAGTTCCTCTCACTTTGACTAAACTTTAAATAGATTTCATGACTGTAAGTTCTTCCCTTTTGTTAGAGCATTAACTTTAGAAAACTTGTAATTGTTTATTTTTTCTGTCTCTTTGATATGTGAATCTTCTTCCTGTATCTTACCAGTATTACAACCCTTTCTAAAGGACATAGCAGCCATTCCTTTGATGTGTAATCAGCAAGAAAGATTGGGTGACTTCCAGGACCAATTCCATGTGTAAGGAGCTTAGTCCTTATGCTTCTTGCATGGGGGAGGGAAAGGAACCTCTTAGAAACACTCCAGAGCACTCCGTTCTTAACAAGGACTAACTTAGGAAAAAGTCATTAACTGGAGGCTAACCTATTTGGATATAATCAAAGCTTAACTGACCTGGGAGAAGTAAATAGCCAATTCCAGCCCACTCTAGCCATCCTATCCTACCTAAACATGGAGAAAAAGACAGAAACATTTGTGAAGTTCAAAGTCTTACAACAATTCCTTTTGCCTGGCACCTCATGTTAATAAGCTATCAAGAAAAATTATAAGGCACACCAAATGGCAAAAAAAGACAATTTGAAGAGACAAAATAAGATTCAGACCTAGATATTGCAGTGATGTTGGAATTATACCAAATGTCACTTGGGATCGTGACAGGTAACTATTATATACCCTCAGGTTGGAGGGAATTAGGGATAGAGTAAGTCTTCAAGAAATTTTGGAAGCAAGGTTTCCAGGACTTTGAGGGACTAGCTGTGGCTAGGCAAATACCATTTATAACCACCTACTAAAACCTAAGTTATGAGACCCTTCAGAAGTTTATTGGGGGCCATAAGCTTGGCTTATGATTGCCAGTGTATATCTTGGGGCAGTTGAGATAAAGGAAGTAGACAGGATCCTTGAGGTTGGGATACTATGAAGCTAAGATTCTCTTTTGCCCCAGCAAATTGTCATCATCAAAGCAGCTGAGCTCCTACAAGGAGATCACTCTGCGGGATTCAAGGACTTTTCAGTGGGCTGTAGGCAGTAAAGGAATTTAATTTTTCATTTGCCTTATTCCCACATTACCATGGCAAGCACTTAAATCTCTTTCCTTTGGTCTTAGGTAGCCAGGAGTGTCCGAGGAATGTCACACATATTTCAGCTAGGGATGGGGTGCTGTTAGCCTGTATTTTGCCCTCAGCTTGCCCCATGCTCCCTCATCAATATTGCCTCACTGTCTTTGGAATTTCTGTGTCTGTGTGGATTCCCTGTATATACACTAATAAATTTAATTTTCCTCTGTCAATCTGTCTCATGACAATTTGATGTTTAACCAACTAGAAGGGCCTTGAAGGGCAGAGGAAATTCTTCCTCCTCAAAACAAAACAGATGGGCAATATAAGCAGAGAGATGGGAATCTTAGGAAGAATCAAAAGAAATGCTAGAAATAAAAAACCCTGTAACAGAAATAAAGAATGCCTTTGATGAGCTAATTAGTAGACTGGACACAGCTGAAGAAAGAATTTCTGAGTTTGAGGCTATCTCAAAAGAAACCTCGAAAACTGAAAAGCAAAGATAACGAAAACTGAAACAAATAAACAAAAAAAGACAGAACTGAATATCCAAGGACTATGGGACAACCACAGAGGGTATACCAAATGCATTATGTGAAAACCAGAAGGAGAAAAGAGAAAGGAACAGAAGAAAACTTGCAACATTAATGACTGAGAATTTTCCAAAATTACGTCAGACACCAACCACAGATCCAAAAAGCTCAATAATACCAAGCAGAATAACAGAAAATCAAAGATAAAAACCCTGCAAGAAGCCATAGGAAAAAGCACCTTACTGATAAAGGAACAAAGACAAAAATTACATCTGACTTCTGAGAAACTATGCAAACAAGAAAGTGGAGGTAAATATTTAAAGTGTTGAGAACAAAAAACACTAGAATTTGAACCCTAAGAAATTAACCTTCAAAAGTGAAGAGAAACAAAGACTTTCAAGCAAAAATTAAAGAGTATTTGCTGCCAGTAGACCTGCCATACAGGAAATGTTAAAGAGGTTTTTAAGAGAAAACAAAACAAAAAAAAATGACACAGGTAAGAAACAAGTATATACATAAAGAAAGGAAGAGTATTGAAGAAGGAATAAATGAAGATAAAATAAAAACTGTAATTTTTCTTATTTTTAACTGATTAACAAAAATAGCTTATTCAAAATAAGAATAGCAAAAAGTATTTGTTAATATTTGCTTATACATAACTGAAATGAATGACAATGATAATACCAGGGACGAGACAGAAGAAATAGGCTTATTTGTTACTAGAAAGTACTAACACTACCCATGAAATGGTATAGTGTTATCTGAAAGCAGACTTGGGTTCACAGTAAATGTATACTCCCAATTCTACAGAAATCACTAAAAAGTTTAAAAATAAGTATAACTGATATGCTAAGAAATGTGAGAAAATGGAATCATATAAAATGTTCAGTTAAAACCATAAAAGTAAGAAAGAGTAGAAGACAAAAATAGGAACAAAGAACAGGGCAACATTTAGAAAGAGTAACAAACATGGAAGACATTAATGCAAATATATCAATAATTGTATTGAATGTCAATGTCTGAACACACAGATTAGAAAAGATCGTCAGAGTGGATCAAAAAACAAGACCCAACTCTATGCTATCTATAAGAAACCCACATTAAATATACAGACACATAAATATTATAGGTCAATGAATGAGGAAAAATATATAATGTTAACAAGAAATCAAAGTAAGCTGGAATAGCTATATGTATATATGATATACGATATATATCAGAAAGAGTTGATTTCAAAGCAAGAAAAGTTATCAGAGATAAAGAAGGGCATTACATAATGATAAAGGGATCAATTCTCCAAGAGGACATAACAACCCTTAATGTGCGTGTACCTAATAACAAAGCATTGAACTACCTGAGACAAAAACTCATAGAACTACAGGGAGAAATAGATGAATCCACTATCATAATTGGAGACATTAACACCAGTCTACCAGAAATGGACAGACCCAGCAGACATAAAACAGTAGGGTCTTAGTTGAACACAAAAATTCCCATCAATAAACTAGATATAATGGACATCTATAGACTATTTCACCCAACAACAGGCAAATATACACATATTCCTCAAGCTCACGTGGAGCTTCCACCAAGACAGATGACATTCTGGGCCATAAAACACACCTCTGTGGTTTTAAAAGAATAGAAATCATACAATGTGTTCTTTCATACCATAATGGAATCACTAGATATCAAGAACAGAAAGATAATTGGAAAATACCAAAATATAAGGAGATTAAACAACACACTTCTAAATAGCACATGAGTCAAAGAAGACATTTCAAAAGAACTTTTAAAATATTTTTAACTAAATGAAAATTAAAACACAACTTACCAAAATTTGTGTGAACCAATGAAAGCAGTTCTTAGAGAGAAATTTATAGCATTAAATAACTATATTAGAAAATAAAAAATATCTAAAATCAGTAATCTAAATTTCCACCTTTGGAAACTTAGTAAAAGAAGCACAAATTAAACTCAAAGTAAACAGAAGAAAAGAAACAATAAAAATTACAGCAGAAATCAATGAAATTGAAAACAGGAGACCAATAGAGTAAATCAATAGAACCAAAAGCTGCTTTTTGTTAAGGTCAATATAATCAATAAATCTCTAGCAAGGCTATAAGGAAAAAAAAGAGACAAATTATTAATATCAGAAACAAAAGAAGGAACATCATTTAAATTCCCAGGGACATTAAAGGATAATAAAAGAAAACTGTATAATTGTATATCCACAAATTTGATAACCCACATGATACAGACAAATTCCTTGAAAGACACAAGCTGTTAAAACTCACATCAGATCTGAACAGGCCAATATCTATGACATATTGTATCAATAATCAAAAATCTACCAAAACAGAAAGCACTAGGCCAGATAGGTTTGCTGGCAAAGTCTACCAAATGTTTATGGAAGAAATTATACCAACTTTCTGTAATCTCTCTGATAGGTTAGAAGCAGAAGGAATATTTTCTAGCCCATCCCAAGAGGCCAGTATTACTGTAATACCAAAATAGGACAAAGACGTTGCAAGGAAAAACTGCAGACTAATGTCTGTTGTGAACATAGATGTTGTAATCCTCAATAAAATATTAACAAATTAAATTCAACAATATATGAAAAGAATTATACATCACAACCTGGTGGGATTTATCCCAATTATGTAAGGCCGATTCAACATTTGAAAACCAATTAATGTAATCCAGGCACATCAATATGCTACAAAATAAAAAATCACAATACCACATCAATAGATACAGAAAAAGCATTTGATAAAATCCAACATCCATTCATGATAAAAACTCTCAGTAAACTGAAAACAAAAGGGAACTTTCTCAACTTGATAAAGAATATCTATAAAAACCCTACAGCATACATCATACATAATGGTGAGAAATTTAAAGTGGTCCCACTAAAGATGATGTACAAGGCAAAATATCCTCTCTCACCACTCCTTTTCAAATTCATACTGAAAGTTCTAGCTAATATAATAAATAAAAAAAAGGGGGGGGATGTACGCACATTGGGAGGAAGAAATAAAACTCTTTGTTTGCAGATGTCATGATATTCTATGCAGAAAATCAAAAGAATCACATACAAACACACACACACACACACACACACAAAGTTATTGGAACTAATAAGTGATCATAGCAAGGTTGTAAGGTGTAAAGTTAATATACAAAGTTAAGTGTCCTATATACTAGCAATGAACAAGTGGAATTTGAAATTAAAAACACAATTCCATTTACTTTAGCACTCAAAAAGAGTAAAGAAATGAACATAAAATACTTAGGTACAGATCTAACAAAATATGAATACAATCTATATGAGGAAAACTACAAATTTTAATGAACGAAATCAAAGAAGATATAAAAAGGTCCATGTTCATTGATAGGAGGACTCAGTATTGTAAAGATATCAACGCTTCTCAGTTTGATCTATAGATTCAATGCAATCCCAATCAAATTCTCAGCAATTTATTTTGCAGATATTGGTAAACTAATTCTAAAGTTTGTATGGAGATGTAGAAGACCTAGGATAGCCAATGCAATTTGAT
The DNA here is from genome assembly GCA_030068075.1 of Paguma larvata. Classification (NCBI taxonomy): domain Eukaryota; kingdom Metazoa; phylum Chordata; class Mammalia; order Carnivora; family Viverridae; genus Paguma; species Paguma larvata. The sequence continues at coordinate 63,115,514 of CM057839.1, forward strand.
GGAAAAGAACAAAGTTGTAGGAGTGATATTACCAGACATCAAGACTTACTATAAAGCTAAATCAATCAAGACAGTATAGTATTGATGAAAGAATATATGAATAGACGAGTGGAGCAGAATAGAGAGCCCAGAAAGAGGTCCATATACATATGTGCAGGTGATCTTTGACAAATGAGCAAAGGCAATATATTGGAGCAAAGGCAGTCTCTTCAACAAGTAGTGCTGAAACATCCAGACATCTACATGCAAAGAAATGAGTCTGGATACAGGCCTTATACTTTGCATAAAAATTAAAAATTAACTCAAATGGATCATAGACCTAAATATAAAATGCAGAGCTATAAAACTCCTAAAAGATGACATAAGAGAAAACCTAGATGACCCTGAGTATGGAGATGACTTTTTAGACACAACATCATGTCATGAAAGAAATAATTGATAAGTTGGACTTTATTAAAATGAAAAATGTTTTCTCTGCAAAAGACAATGTCAAGAAAATTAGAAGACAAGCCATAGACTGAGATAAAATATTTTACAAACACAACTGATAAAGGACTGTCATCCAAAGTATACAATTCTTAAAGTCAACCGTAAGAAAACAATCTGATTTTAAAATGTACCAAAGACCTTAATAGATATCTCACCAAAGAAGATACACAAATGATAAATAAGCAAATTAAAAGATTCTCCATATCCTATATCATCAGGGAAATCCAAATCAAAACAATTAGGTACTACCATATACCTATTATAATGACCCAAATCCAGAACACTGACATCAAATGTTGGTGAGGATGTGGAGCAACAGGAACTTTCATACATTGCCGACAGGAATGCAAAATGATACGGCCACTCTGGAAGACAGTTTTCCAGTTTATTACAATACTAAACATATTCTTACTACAAAATCCAGCTGTCACACTCCCTGGTATTTACCCAAAGGCATTAAAGCCTTATGTCCACCCAAAAACCTGCACAAGGAGGTTCATTGCAGCTTTACTCATAATCGCCAAAACTTGGAAGCAACCAAGATGTCCTTCAGTAAGTTAATGTATACATTAAAAAATATGTCCAGACAATGGGATACTATTCAACACTAAAAATGAAAGATCTATCAAATCATGAGAAGACATAGAAGAGCTTTAAAGGCATATCACTAAGTGAAAGAAGCCTACCTGAAAGACTTCTGTACTGTATGATTCTAACTATACATTCTGGAAAGTGTAAACTATGGAGACAGTAAAAATATCAGTGGTTGCTAAGGTTTGAACATAAAGAAGGGTGAATGAGTAGAGCACAGGAGATTTTTAGGAGAGTGAAAATACTGTTTGATGATAAATAATGATGGAATCATGTCCAAACCCATAGAATGTAAAAAACCGAGCGTGAACTATAGTGTAAACTGTGAACTCGGGTGATTGATTTGTCAATGTAGTTTCATCAGTTGTAATAAATGTGCGACTCTGGTGGGGGGGTTTATAATGGGTAATAAATTGATAATGAATAGGGGCAAGCATTACTTGAGAATTCTTGTAACAGCCTCTCAATTTTAGTGTTTATCCGAAAGTGGTCTTAAAAAGTAAAGTTTTGTTGTTGTTGTTGTCGTTGTTGTTTTAAAGAATGATAGGGCCTCTGTCTCCTAGTCTCTGAGAGGGCTATAGTCTAACTTCAAAGCACCAATTAACAAGCACAGACTGCCTAATCACATAGACAAACGTCCCCGCTAACATCCTTCAGTACTTTTTCACTAGCTCACTCTAGTGCTTAAAAACTTGCCTGCCTTTTGTTTTGATGGAGTTGAATTCAATCTCTCCCTCTTTCTGCAACAGTCTTTAATAACATTTTTATTACCAGTTCAGCCTGTCTAATGCAAATTTACATTGACAACTCTCATAGAATTCTCCCTCCAAGATTAGCAATAATATGACCCTTACCTGCAGACTCAGTGCTCATCCGGGATCTGACATCAATCCAGTCTTGAATATGATGTAGGGAAGTCAAGAAATCCTAGTTCAGTAATTCACATAAGTCAGAAATGGGCTTACTTCAACACACAATTTTTGTAATAGGACTTCTACCTTTTTTCTGAAATAATACCCCACTTGGTTTTCACTCATAGGCTATATCTATTGGTTTCTCTGGGTGAGATTTCTTGCCTTACAATCTTCCCCACTCCTGTAAGACCTTACTATTTCCATCTTCTAATCTAACTAAGAACTAGATCCCCGTTCATAAACCCTGTATTTTCTATGTGACAATTCCTATAGGGACCTTTATTTTGGAGCCTCAGCACCATTTTCTGCTGCCTGCCTACTTAGAAATATCATAAAACCTGCTAGCTGGATTATTCCCTAACATGCCTTGTCATATGCTCTGGAATTGTTATTTGTCCTGCCAAATGGAACTATCATTCATCACTCAGGTCTTGTTTTGTGCCTAAGTCTCTCTTCTACCTCATGACTGGGTCTAGATTTCCAGGGTGTGCTGCCTGCTGGTCACGTTTATCCCCAAGCACTTCTCAGGACACAGTTTAAGGTTATAGTCTATGTTGAAATAAAATGTTGTCCTAACTGCTAACATTGGACCCAGAGAGAAAAGCTCAGGTGTCATCTGTGTTTCATTCTAGACTAAAGGATGTATAAATTGTGCTTTAACATTTTATTTCATTTTAGAAATTAATTTAGGCATATAATTTTAAAATAAGTTGTGTTTATGGTTTTATATTCAATTTAGGCATTTTTTATTTGATTAGGCACAATAATTTGGAATAATATATTTTGGAATGCATAAAATTCTTCAGAGGATAAGATGAAATTCCATAAAAATCTTCCCAAATATTAAAATATATATTTAATTTACAAAGAAAAGAGCAAGGCAGGAGAGGCTAATAGACAGAAAGGTCTCTGGGGCTCCCAGAAATAAAGCCATAGTGTTGGACACAAATCTCTTTCCATCTGGGGCATAGAGAGAGGAACTCAATGAAAACAATAAAGGAAATAAAATCTTCTTACTATTTTCTTCAAATTTCTTCTTCAATTAGGTCTGTCCTTAATGGAAGAGATAATTTCTTTTTAGTAACTCCCAGGCTGGATAGATTTCCCAAGGAAAGTCTACTTTCCCAGAGAATGATCTATGGATGTGCTTTTGGGTACCAACTCGTAACATTACTGAAACCATTCCTTCTGTTCTGCACAATTGTTTTTATAAAAGAAACTTGATCACAGGCATAAACAGTGCCTGTGGAGACTCTTCCACAAAAGTATAGATAAGTTCTTCTAAATAATCACCTCCCATCTCTACCCAAATCAGTAAGAATATATATTCAAAACAATGATAGATTATTTTGAGATTTTATTATTTGCAGAATAATAATTTTACCCTGCAAAGGACATTTTCAATGTTTGAAGACTTTTTGGTTGTTACAACTGCAGGAGTGAGGAGGATTGCTATTGGCATCTAGTGAGTAGAGGCTAGGAATGTTGCTAAATAACCTACAATACTCAGAAAAGCACTCCCCCCCACCAAAATGATCTGGTCCAAGATGTCAATAGTGCAGAGGTTAAGAAACCTTGGGCTAGGGAAATCAAAAAGTCTTACTGGATGAGGGCTGACAAGGCTTCTGAGAGAATTCACTCCAAGATAAGAATGAACCAGAGGGCACAGCGGTAATTCTGACTATGGCATAATATGTTGTGCCTGTTTTCAAAACAGCCCCTCCCTCATTGGAAGAATTCCAGGTCCTGGAGAAAACAGAGACTGTTGAAATCTCTCACTAAAAAGTCAACAGAGCAGCATGATTTAGAAACCTATTCTCCAACTATTGTTGTACCCCGCCCCACACAGACACACACCAAAAAAAAAAAAAAAAAAAAAAAGGAGGGGGGAATGAAGTGACCTTCTAGTTTCCCCAACAATAAAATTACAGTGCTTGGAAAACTCTCAGTTCCACCAAGATGAAGTAGCCTCATTTCTCCTAGGTCTTCCCTGCTACAACTAGAATCCCTGGATGTAACTCAACAAACAAGTACAGGAAGACCCTGAAAGGAAGACCACAGAAATCTGACAAATTAGGGATCTCAGACCTTGAGGAACATCACAGAGGTGTGTGGGTTCCCTGAATTTCCTTGCTGCCTCCTTGCATCTCAGAAGCGGTGCTGTAGAAGCCTCCAAGCCAGAACAAGCAACAGACAGACAAAGTGAGCTCCAAAAAAAGCTTGTTTCCAGTAGCCAAGCAACTGAAGTAGGGTAGCCTAACAATTTCAGTAATACCTGCTTTACTCCAGCCAAACACCATTGAAAAACCCTCCTCCTTGCCCTCACCCCTCGCAGATCCACTGGGCTAAGTGAGGAGCTGGTCTTCTACCTCACGCCCCAAATAAATGGAAGCAGGCTTCATTCCCCAGCCCAAAAATGGAGGTGACTTACCATTTCCAGAGGCAGATGGTACTCCTGCTGGCATACTGTCAGATGGGCTGTGTGGGAAGGTGATTTTCTTCTTTTTTTTTTTCAATATTTTTTCCGAGTTTTATTGAGATATAACTGACATACGGCACCGTATAAAATTTAAGGTATACAGCATGATGATCTAACTTACACATATTGGGAAATGATTACCACGGTAGGTTTACTTAAACATCCATCATCTCATATAGATACAAAGAAAAAAAGGAAAAGAAATGTATTTTTCCCTCAAGATGAGAACTCTTAGAATTTATTCTTCTAACTGCTTTCCTATATATCATATGGCACTATTGATTTTCCATCCACCACTCACCTAAGCAGGCACTACTTTCAGCCATCATCTGTGTGTCTCTCTCTGTTTTCTTTTCCTCTGTTGCACTTTTTTCTGGCTTTTTAGTGCATTCTTAGTTTATTTTTCAATATATTTATATTCTTATCAATGCATTTGAGATCACAAATAACCTCCTAATGTACTGCTATGCTGCATTCCATAAATACCTTATACTTTCCTATTCTTTCTGAAAGGTTATTTAATAGTTTATTTCCAGACATGGAAGGGGTTTTGTTTTTGTTTTTGTTTTTGAAGCTATCCTATTTTGACTAGCTTCAACTTTTATTTCACCAAGTTCAGAAAACATGGTCTATTTGGTACTAATTCCTTCAAATATACTGAGGATTTTTAAAAAGCCCAACGCAAGGCCAATTTTTGTAAACATCATTTGCATGCTCTTAAAGAATATGGATTCTCATATTTGGGGATGTAAAGTTACATATAAAATACAGGACTATCATCCTTTATTTGCAATTCTAAAACCCAAAAGTCTCCAAAGTTATGATTTTTTAAACTTATTTGTGGGAAAAATCTAAACTGACCTGAATAAATTCATTGACAAAAACCTATCCTGAACTGATAGGCAGGTACTTAGTGTCTTTATTTTTTACTTTTATTTAGCTATAGAAATACTATGATTTCATCATGGAGTCTTGTGCTAGATCCCTCCAGGGATAATATATAGATATGTTTTATATATTTTTTCTTTGTTACAAAAAAATCTAAATTGTGAAATTCATTTGCTGTTGTGGGTTCAAATAAGACTATAACCTAAGTATATGTTAGTTTATTAATCATACTTAAGCTTTTTATCTCTGTTTATATTTAAATTTTTTTTCATCATTTTCTGAGAGAAGTATCTCAAACTCTTCACATCAATTTTTGACTAATCTCTTCTCAAATTTCTATAAGTTATTGAGTTATATATTCAGGGGCTATTAATATTTGCTGCATATATATTCAATATTTGTATAATTATCTATTGCTGCATTACAAAATAGCATGTACTTATTGGCTTAAAATACCACATATTTATTAAGTGGGTCAGGAATCTAAGTAAATCTTAACTGGTTTATCTACTCAGGGTTTCATAAGACTAAAATCAAGGTGTCAACTCTGCTGTACTCTCATCTCAACATCTGACTAGAGAAAAATCCACTTCCAAGATTCCTCAGAATGTTGGCAGAATTAGTTTTCTTATAACTGTAGAATTCATGGAAACTGTTTCTTCAAAGGCAGCAAAAGAGAACAAGAGATAGAGAAAAATTGACAGAGAAAGAAAGAGGCTGCTAGTTTGAAGCTCCAAATTCATGAAAAGCATGAGACTTCTTTTAATGAGCTCACCTTATTAGGGTCAGACCCACCCAGAATGACCTCACTTTAACTTCAAGTCAACTGGTTATTCGTGTGTGTGTGTGATTATTTCTTTACACTTATTTATTTATTTATTTAAATTCAAGTTAGTTAACATGCAGTGTAGTATTAGTTTCAGAAGAACCCAGTGATTCATCACTTCCATATAACACCCTGTGCTCATCCCAACAAGTGCCCTTTTTAATGACCATCACTTATTTAGCCCAACCCCTCTTCTAGTGACCTAGATGTCCACTGAAGGACGAATGGACATAGGAAATGTGGTATATTAATACAATGGAATATCACTCAGCCTCAAAAAGAAGACAATCCTGTCATATGCTACTACATCTGCAAACTTTGAGAATACTATGCTAAGTGAAAAAAAGCCAGTCACAAAAAAATAAACACCGCATGATTCCACTTATGAGATATCTAAGTAGTTAAATTCTTAAAAACAGAAAGTAGAATGGGACTACTAAGGGCTGAGAGTAGAGGAAAAAGAGGAGTTGTTCAATGGATTTTGTCACTTTTGTGAAATGAAAAAGTTCTACAGATCTATTGCATTACAATGTTGACATAATTAACACTGCTATCTGTAAAAGGATTAAGATGGTAATTGAAATAGTTAAAGAAAGTTAAGAATACACTCACTTGATGAGTACTTGATGTATAGAATTGTTAAATCATTATATTGTATACCTAAAACTAACACTGTAACACTGTAAGTTAATTATACTTCAATTAAAAAAATAATAAAAAAGTTATAGATAATAACGCAGGGAAGCTATGAGTCAGTAGAGATAGCTGAAACAGAGTGAGAGAGAGAGAAGAAACTCTAATAAATGTGGGAAACATGACAGAATTTTTTGAAAATGAATTTTACAACTTCCAATATAATAACTGACTCATCAAAGAGGTAAGACTGTTGAGTGAAAGGTTGTTGAAAACAGAGTTTTTATGTGGAGTCAAGCTACTGCCCCACAAATTACTTACCATTAGAAAGGAGAGAATAAGCTTTTACAAAGGAGACCCGGCATTTAGCAACTCAATCAAATGACAGTTGGACATCTGGTAATTAAGTGATACAATAAAAATTACATAATATCATCTAGAATTCTTGCCAAAAATATTCATCATTAATCTAATCATTAAGAAATAATCAGAAAAATCCAGAACGTAAAACATTTTGTAAGACAACTGGCCTGAATACCTCAAAAAGTCGATGTCAGGGGGGAAAAAAGGAGGGTGAGCAAAACACTGTTTTGGGTGGAAAGATACTAAAGAGACATAACCATTCAAATACAAGATAGGAATCTTGAATGGATCTCGGACTTTTTAAAAATTAAAAATAACTAGCTCTATAAACTTTTCGAGGCCATTGGAGAGATTTGAATATGAGATGGTATTTTATATTACTGAATTATTGTTAAAATTTCTATGTTCAATAATGGCTGATAGGAGAATCTTTATTCTTAGAAGTTATATGCTAATGTTTTTGGAGTTGAGGTGCCTAGATGTGCACAATTTACTTTCAAATGCTTCACCAAATGACATTTGTGTGTGGAGGGAGAAAAGCGAATGTGGCAGAATCATAAAAAATAGGTGGGTCTGTTTAAAAGGTATATAGGTGTTCCATTTTTTTTAATTTTCAAAATGAAAAACCAGGGGAAATGAAGAAACACAAGTTTCTACCGTATTATTTGGGGAAATAGAGAAGGAGAATATATTGTGCACGAACAAGCTTCCCAAGTATCTCCTTTATGTATCTCTACTCTTTCAACCCATTTTAACTACTTTTTCCTTCTCATTCTGTCTCCTTCTCCCTCTCTCCCTCCTTCATTCATTCCATCAAGCTTTCACAGGCAACAGACACAGACACACACTGACACACACACACACACACACACACACACACACACACCCTAAACACACCTCTCTTGTAAAATCCATTCAGATTACCCACTGTTCTCTACAACAAACAAACAAACAAACAAAACATCGTAATGTGCGCAGCAGATGCATTAAACAGGGTATTGCATATTTTTCTGAGAAATGTTAGGTTAGCAAGGTGGAGAAAATGCTAAATTCATCCTTACCAACAAAGATTGTGACATGAATTCATAGGAAAAATGAGGTTCTTACTTTCTCCTCCACCACATGCAGCCCCAAACTTTTGGCAGTTCTATCGGACAATCTCTGAAAAGTATTTGAGGGCCAACTGGAAGTTGAGAGGTTGACCTTCAAACACTGCCAAGACCCTGACCAACTGGCTTGGAAATTATTTCAGTTTAAAAGTTTGCCACAGTAGCAAAGCAGGCAAAGAGCTGATTAAAGAATTTAACAGACTCAGGAAACACAAAATTAACAAAATTAACCCTTCAAGTGGTAGAAAATTCTTAAAGTCACCTCTGTGCTAACGGTGCAGAATGGTAAATGCTCAGGCATGAGTCTTAAATCCTATAGACTGTGAATGATGTCTAGATTGGGAAGGGGAAGGCAACCTCACTGTGGGCAGAACATAATGATTAGGAAGGACTATGTAGTCTAAAGACGCTTGGTTAAGAAAATACTAGACCTTGGAGTCAAAATCTTTAATGATAAAGTAAACTAAGTTTACCACAAGTTTAGCTTGCCATGCTTTTTCTTCCCTAATAATAGTCAATAGTACTAATGCATAAAAGGCCAAGAGCCTTCTTTGTGGAGCCTCTCCAGGGACTAGTGTTTGGAGGCACACAGTTTGGAAATCTCTTCCCTAGAAAACAGTAGGTTTATGATGGTAGTTGAAACCCTAGGTGTAGATAAGATGGTGTATTAGTTTTTGAGGAATGCTGTTAACAAAGTACTACAGGGTATCTTTTTTTTAATGTTTATTTATTTATTTATTTATTTTTTAAAGAGAGAGAGCAAGAGAGAGTGCCAGAACAAGCAGAGGAGGGGCAGGAAGAGAGGGAGACAGAGAATCCTAAGCAGGCTCTGTGCTGCCAATGCACAGCCTGATACAGGGCTCCAACCCACCATGAGATCATGACCTGAGCCAAAATCAAAAGTCAGACACCTAACTGACTGAGCCACCCAGGCACCCCAACAAAGTCCTACTGAGTATCTTAAACATAAATGTAATGTCTCACAATTCTGAGTATTAGAAGTCTGAGCTCATGGTATAGGCAGGGGCAGTTCCTCTGAAGGCTAAGGATCTGTTCCAGACTTTCCTTCTAGCTACTAGTAGCTCCTTGGCTTGGGGTCACAAAACTCCAATATGAAGCTCTCCCCATGTTTATGCCTCTGTCCAAATTTTTCCTTCACATTTCATTCATCATAATCAGTTCTGTTCACTTGTGCTTCAGTTTACTTTTTTCAAATTTTGTAAGGAAAAGAAGCCACTGCCATATAAAAGAAGTGTTAGCAGTATTTCTCTGATGTGGCCTTACATTCTAATGAACAGTGAGCTGGAAATCCTGATACATATTTTGTAATGTCTTCAAGGAAAACTAGTCTCTTCCTTCTGACCGACAATGGAATTCTCCAGGGCAAAAATTTTTCATTTAAAAATATTCAATTTAGCTTTGTATTGTTCCTTGTGTTATGTTCCAGCAATTTCAATAAGATTATAAGTCTCTAGAGAGCAACAGAACTATGTTCCATGTCAATTTTATATCCTCAGTATTTCTTATCTTAGAGCTCAATGCAAAGCTACATGCTCAATAGAAATTTGTTTAAGAAATTATTAACTACTCTCCAAAGACTAAACTTGTTATTGTCCCTAAATATCAATTCTTTCTTCCGTAACTTGTTTTTGTCTTCTTCTTCTCTTTTACCCTCTGTATCTGAGACATTGTTAAGCCTTGATAATTCCATCTCCACATGCCATCTAGCCTCTTTTCCCTTTCATTGTCATTAATGCCCATCTGTTGCAGATCCTTGGTAGCTTTGCCTGAACTACTACAAGGATTTCCTTTATTTGCTTGACTGCCCTGCTAATTCTCTTGCCATCCCGAACTATTTCCCAAATTGCAGCTGTACTGGATCTCTCTCACTTGTCCCTTCAAATCTACTCTGTACCCTGATCCACACTGATCTGGCCCCTTGAAAGCTGAGGTATCTGGAATACATCAAAACGATTTCTTGTCCTTTAGCTTCCCATTGGTTTTGGCCAATGAGAAATGCTGGTAGGAGTTCAAAGGGTAAAAGCAAAGTGAATCCAGGTTATTTATGGCCCCGATGTCTTTGATTCTATTAGGTGGCCCTCTTTACATAGTTCTCTCTCCAGATTTTGTTATTTAGAGTTATAGACAATAAAGCCTTGCCTCCGGTCCCAGTTTCAAGGCCTAGAGATTGTATTTCTTTAATTTCCATACATTTGCAAACATGTTTTGCAGAATCCCTTTATTAAACTCTTATCGAATTAAGCTAAGACTGGAATACGTCATCTGCTTTATAACTGATGAACTAACCAAAAACAAACAAACAAACAAAAAATATGTCACTTCCCTAACAAAATCTTAAACTTTTTTCCATTGTTTAAGTATGAAACTTGGTACAATGACATTCAAAGTCTTCCACAATTTGTCCTGTCCTTTTTCTCCCATTATAACCACATCTCTTCCTATCACTGATCTATGTTCAGGCTCACTGTAGCTTATCCAAGTCCCTAAAAAGCTATATATGTGTATATGTGTGTGTGTGTGTGTGTGTGTGTGTGTGTGTGTGTGTGTATGGCCTGCCAATCACACAAAAGCCACTATGCCTCCAATCAAATAGCAATTTCATGCTATTGAACATTATCATAAAGTGATAATATTGAGAAAAAATACAGATGGCAGAGCTAAAATAGAGAGGCTTATATGTAATTCTTGGTGAAATAAAAATAATCTTCAATAAACGTAATTTTAAAATGACATCCTAATTTCAGTGAAGAGAAAGCTGGGGACATAGGCAAGGATCACACGTGGAGCCAAGTTAGAATATTCTTTTATGTTTTGACTCATAACTCTGTGAACTAGGAAAGGAAGTCAAGAAATTCCCCTAAAAGAACCACGAGATTTCCTTCTTGGTTATGCTGTGCTGAGAATGTTGAATAAGTGTTACTGCAATTTTTCCCATTGCTAACATCCAAATTTGTCTAACTCTCCGGGTCCACAATCAAATTTGACGTATATATATCAACAACTGGAAGATACTAACCCTTGAGGACCTAGTTTCTATCTTAGGCTAAACTTAAACCCAGGTCAAGTTCAGCAAGTGATATAACGTTCAATATTAAAAATTTTGTTTAATTAGCACTTATAAGGGCTTACATTACTTGTATGTGAATGATGAAATTGGAGAATATCTGTTCTACACTAAATGACTAAAGTAAAGACTTAAGAGGCAATTGTGAGTTTGAACCTATATATACTGAACTCCAAAAAACATGAAAAGAGACAAAAATAGCCTGCCATACAGCCATTTGCCCTATAACATGAAATACATTTAGATATTTCAAAGCAATAAGATAATTGACAAAATTGTTCACTTTTTTTCAAATTTGTTATATGTCTTTATATACCAAGGTGAAAAAGCATTCCTTAAAAGCAGCTCTGAATAAAACGGCATTTGCAGCCACATGCGTTTAGTGCTTAGTTGGTATCTGGCTTTTTAATCACATTTGCGTGCAGAGGAAATACTCAACATGAAATGAAGGATGGTGGGACAAAAAGTAATAGCAATGTACTTGGAACACCAAGGCTCATCTAGAATTTCCCTTGAGTCAGGCCTTTTCTTAAAGTAGGGGACAGACACGTAAGGCTGTGTGGGAATGTTGAGGGGACAAAACCCAGACCAAGGCATGATGGAAGAAAACATACATGCCAGGAGAGATCACCCCTGTTTTGCCAACTCATGTCATTGCCATCTCTAATTTTGTGGAACTCTGTCTCGTCTTCCTGTGCATTTGGCTTCCCACAATCTCCACAGTTTCCATAACCCGCAGCCCTTCCTTACTCTCCACCCAAGCCACTGCTGGCAGAACACATGATTAGTCTGAAAGCAAACTCAGATTCTGAAGTTAGAGGTAGCTCATTATGGAAGTGACCCTCTTCCTTAGTGACTTTCTTTCTTTCTTCCTTTCTTTCTTTCTTCTTTCTTTCTCTCCCCCCCCTTTTTTTTTTTTGGATAAACCTTTTAAGCTATAGGGTAATATTTCCCTTTGAAATAACAAACTGCATGAGATGCCTAGAAATCTAGGTCATTTCTTTGCATTTAGTGGGAGTTCAGTCAATTGTTAATTGGTGGTCATATCTTTTTGTATGATTTGGATTTAAAATCACATTACTCAGAAAGCTGGATCATATGTCTTCCTTGTAAATACCTAATTGAAGCTTCAAGTTGTAGGAGGAAATTTGTTGCTTAGAAAGGAATAAAAATATGTTCTACTTTGAAAGTATATTAAAAAGTCAGTTTTATGAAATCTGTTATATTCATTCTCAAATATGTTTCTTGAAAGTTATTTTATATTTTAAATGCACACATGACTGATGTAAACAGTGCCTTTCTTCTTGGTTTCTGTAGAGTATGAGTCGCTGTACAACTAAAAGAGCAAGAACCTCTACACAGTGCTAGTGCTCTTATTGGAGCAGAAAGTTGCTCCATGTTCAAGTTAAAAGAATATAATAGCCAGAGATACAAACTGTTTTGTTATTTACTTTCCCACTAATCCAAAAAAGTGGCTTTGTTTTATCAGAAAGGAATTCTGTATTCAATTTTGTGGTTGATTTTCTTTGTCTTTGTTTCCCTTAAAATATCATTACTTAGATATTGTGGTTATGAACAAACTAAAAGATATGTCCTCTTTATTTTTTTTCCTTATTTTATTTATTTATTTTTTTAATTTTATAATAGTTTATTTTCAAATTGGTTTACATATAACACCCAGTGTTCATTCCAACATGTGCTCTTTTTAATGCCCATCACCCCCCCTCTTTATTTTCAAAGTTACTACTAAAATATAAAAAGCATTATAGTATTTTTGAAGGAAATGTATTTTCCATGACAATAACTTTGTGTTAGTTGTCAAAATAAAATTATATGACAGACACACAGTATTAAAGGTATACATGAATATCCTACTCTAACCATATAATTATATTAGAAAATCAGAAATGCCAGTTTGAATTTCTCCTACCATTTAACCTCGGTTCCTCTAACTGTAAATGAGGAATTCCTTCAAAGTACTTCTGATTTCAGTCTAAGTCAACTATTGCGTTAATTAAGTCCTTTTCATATTTCTTGAACATGATAAGAAAGGAAGAAGCTTATTATCAACTCAGCTTATCACCACAGCCAGACTAAATAAGCGTTGCATTAAAAACGTCTATTGTTCACAGGAATGCTGATGCATAGGAGCACGTGTACCCCAATGTTCATAGCAGCACTTTCGACAATAGCCAAATCATGGAAAGAGACCAAGTGCCCATCAACTGACGAGTGGATAAAGAAGATGTGGTACATATATACAATGGACTACTACGTGGCAATGAGAAAAAATGAAATCTGGCCATGTGTAGCAACATGGATGGAACTGGAGGGTATTATGTTAAGTGAAATAAGTCAGTCAGAAAAAGACAGATACCATGTTTCCACGAATAGGTGGACTTTGTGAGACTAAGCAAAAACCAGGGGGAGGGCTAGAGGGGAAAGAAAAAAAAGACACAGAGAGGGAGGGAGATAAAACATAAGAGACTTTCAAAGACTAAGAACAAACTGAGAATGAGCGGGGTGAGGGAGGGGGGAGAGGGAGTGACGGGCATTAAAAAGGGCACATGTTGGGATGAACACTGGGTGTTATATGTAAACCAATTTGAAAAAAAATAATAATAAAATTTTAAAAAATACAGAAAAGAAAAAAATAAATAAATAACATAAAAATGTCTATTGTAAAAAAATTAATTAATTAAAAATAAAAATAAATAAATAAAAATGTCAGTTGTAAGCTTGGATTTATAGAACTACCAAACATAGAATAACTTAGTTACGTTGAATATAGTTACTTATACAAGAGTCACAAAACAAAGACAGCACCATCAGGGTACAGAGCAAAAAGACCAGTCACGATGTCCAAGATAGAAAGGTGTAAAGTTCTGAACCCCAAAATCTACACTGGGACTATACAGATAGGAATGAAGTATCTGAAAGAATAAAGTCTTCATCTAAAAGTCCAGCTTCCAGGATATAAAGCCCAGTTTATAAACATACATCTTTTTTAACATATGGTAAAATTATTCAACATGTAGGCAACTGTCAACATGTACAAGAGACCACTTCATCTGATCTTAGTTTTAGTGCACCTCTCAATATCAGAGTTTCACAATAAAGGTTGTGACTGCAGTGTGGTACAGGATCCTTAGACATTATTACAGTTCTTTTTGGTGCCACTTATCTCCTCAGACTAATCTAACCTGACCCAAATGTATAATAGAAATCAGTGCTATGGAACAAGGACAAAGATCAGTTCTGAGACTCATGCTAGCAGAAGAGGAAAATGAGCAAGAAAGACAACAATGGCAAGTTTTCATATGAAGAAAAAAAGAAAGAAGAAAAACTATCTCCCTACTCTTGACTGTGGTGTCACACACTAGGTACACAGACCCTGCTCACATGGACTTGACATTCTATTGGGGTGACCTTCTGTGTGACACCAAACAATATTGCTTGGAGAAGGACCCCACTTGTGAGCAATACCAGCCACAGTCTATGTTTACTCAAGATTAATGGGATATGGCAAAAAGAGACAGACTGCTGGACTGCTGGTGAAGTTGTTAAAATTATAAGGAATAACATATGGGCAATGAGAGAATGTTCTGGTACAAAATTTGAGTCCTTCCCATAGGCCCAATACTAAAGGTTTTATAAACTTCAAAACAGAATTGACCCATGAGACATAAAAAGTCATGGGGGACGGGAAAGGTTATTAGCAAATCACTTAGGCACAGAGAGCATCATATTTCTTTCTGTAGGATAATAACCATTCTTAAAATTATTGTTAGTTAATTATGATCTTTAAAAGTCCCTAGAGTATCCCTTAAATGGGGTCAGACATCATAAGTATTGTGTATGAATGTAGACACTATTGGTACCAAAGACACAAAAGAGCGAATTGTGGAAGCATACTATGGCTAACGCCATTCAAACCTACTCTTTAAGAACACTATTCTGGCTAACTTTTGGCCCATGGCCCCAAGACTGCCAAATCACAACCTCTGCCATAGTATTATGAAAAACGAAGCTCTTCGAATTAAAAAATATAATAATAATCAGTCATTATTTTGGCAACAGGAGTATTATTACTGCATACAGCTTATTTTCCATCCAGTATCTAGTCACTTTTCCCTTCATAATCATAAGTCATTTTTCTTTATGGGAAACCAGTCCATCCCCTATTTTCCGACCATGTGCTTTGAGTAGGTTTCCTCCTTTCAGGAAGAGATGCAGCCTCTCACTTGGCATAAGCACATCTAAGCATTATAATTCTCCAGAAAGAGTGATTGGTTTTGTAATAAGCACACAATCCAGTAAGAACTAATGACATGCAACCCCTTGTTATTTGCAGAAGGTAAATTTTTGTTTCTTATTCTGGATGTGAAAATGAGACATTGTAAGGTCTGGGGCATGGTTTCCATCATCATGGCACCATGAAGGTAGAGACTGTCTGACAGCAAAATCAAGGGAGAATCCCTTGGACATAGTGAATGAATGCTAAATATTTATTGGACAAATGAATGAACAGCATTGCAGTTTGCAGATCTGGGTTGCCATGGCAACTTAACATCTATGGTACAACATCCGAAGTGAAAGGGATGATCTAGATCAGTGACATTTAAACTGTCTACAGAGGATGGTAAGCACTTATCCTCAGGGTGTGGGGGAGTATGACTAGAAACAGCCTCTCACCACTGGAAATTTTATTCAAGTGTTATGTTCTATTTTGAATATAGACATTATTTATTTTCATAATGTTTATTTAAATATTGTTAAAAAAAATTCAGCCAAGTAAATGTGAAGATCTAATTGGCTTTACCAAGCAACTCCTGAATCAGGCAATACCCAGTCTAGCAAGTAGAGGGGAGTTCTGAGGAGTTGTGCAAAATGGAAGATTTTTATAGGAAGGAGGTGGAGCAAGAAGTTATCAGCAAAATAAAAGAAAGGATTATTTCAGGCAAAGTCACTTTCCCTTAGGGCAAGGGGTCTTAGTAGGTGGAATACCTCTCTTCCTTTGGTGTTGAGGGCGGGGCATGGAGAGGGCCCATGAGACAGATAATCTCACTGGTGCTAACTAGAAAATTACAGATTGATTGGCTTAAAGTTCCACTCCTGGAGAAGTTAAAATTACAACTAAATATTGATTTGCTCACCTGGGGCAAGTGACTCCACTTTGGGCCTGTGGTTTTCTTTTTAACAATATAAAAATAATCTTCAAGTAAAAACTCTTGTTTCAAGAAGATGGCATATTTATTCTCTCCCTTCAAGAAATCCCTAGAACATTGTCTTTGCCTTAGAGGCATTCAGAAATACAGGGACTAGAGTGTCTATAAAGAAACATCTACTATTAAAAGTGTGATAATTTGCAATTCTAAACACTTAACCTTCATGACACTCTATTAACAATTTATAAGTAAAGAAGTAATATTATTGAGCTTTCCTGTATATAATTCAAATTAAGAAAACATTACCAAATAGGTGTACCTTGAGAATTCAACAAGGCCTTCTTTCCATCCCCTCTTTCTATTTGTCCTCATCACTACCTTTCATAAACTCAACTACTTTTCCTCCCATTTGGCCATTAAAATTATAATATGAATTTAAAGATTGCTACTCAGTCAGTATGAATAAACAGCCCTGCCTCTCCTCATGATGTAAATATATGTATAAAGTGATGTTTTTAATGTTTATTTATTTTTGAGAGAGAGAGAGAGAGTGAGCATCCATGTGCGAGCAAAGAAGAGGCAGAGAGAGAGGGGAACAGGGAATCCGAATGGAACTGTCTCTGTGCTGATAACAGATGGCAGGACGCAGGGTTCAAACTCACAAACCATGAGATCATGACCTGAGCCAAAGTCAGATGCTCAAACGAGC
The DNA here is from genome assembly GCA_030068075.1 of Paguma larvata. NCBI lineage: Eukaryota > Metazoa > Chordata > Mammalia > Carnivora > Viverridae > Paguma > Paguma larvata. The sequence goes on from CM057839.1 coordinate 63,132,768, forward strand.
TACCCAGGCACTCCTAAAGTGTTTTTTTTTTTTTTAAAGATATATCTTTTAAGCTTTCACAAGTCAATATACTGTTTTGACTAGGTTATTTCAACCAAAGGAAGTTAAAAAAAAAAAGTGTGGGAGGGTAACGTTAAATAAATTCCTAACTCTCTGAGAGCTTTATTTCAATATGTCCAACTCTGAGGAAGCAAACCTTCCTGAGTCCTGCCAGGACACAGTAATATCCAAAATCCCGAGGACATTCTGCTAACTTGAGGAGTAATTGTGGAAACAGCATGTTACGGAATTGAAAACTAATCCTGGATTTTCCAGTGCAATGTACATTTCCTGGAACATTCAACTCTCCCCAGGCAGAAGTCAGAATGTTTATAGCTTTCAGCCTCACTGTTTGTAAATGGAAAGCTGAGCTCAGAATTCATAATCACTGATTAAGCTGCTGTTTTTTATCCAATATTGGGGGTGGGGAGGACAGCGGGTTCTCTCATACTGAACCATAAACACATGTTGTCTTACGTGTAATAAATGCCCTAACACTGCTATTCTTTTGAAGGGAAGGATGAGGGATACAATAGAATACTTCAGCTAAAAACTGAAAGAATCTGTTTAGTTGGCATATCAATTTCAAATGTAAAAGAAATCCCTATAGGTAGTACACTATGTATTCTATGATTTTATTTTTCAGTGTTAACATAGTAGAATACTAAAGCTGGAAGAACTTTAGAGGTCACCTAATCCAATTCTTCCTTTACAAAAGAAAGCCATTGAAGCAAAGGGACTTACGTAGAGTCGCATAGATGGTGTCAATACAGAAAACAGACTGAATCCTCACTGTATAAATGATTGTATAGAACATATATTGACTCCATGTGTTAACTAATGTGGAAATGTTGGGGCTTGGAGCTGATGGCCAAGAAAGAATTCTTAAGATGTCTTTGGCACAAAAAATGGTTTTATTAAAGCATAGGGACAGGACTGCCATGGCAGAAAGAGCTGCATAAGGTTGTGAGGGGTGACTGATTATATATTCTCAAGTTGGGAAAGGGTTATGGACAGTGTAAGTCTCTAAGGAATTTCGGAAGCAGGTTTCCAGAACCTTGAGGGGGCTAGCTATTGTTAAGAAAAGGTCATTTTTTTCTGTCTAATAAAACCTTAGTCATGAGACCCTTCAGATGTATTTCAGTGGGCCAAATGCTTGGAGGATAATTGCTAACATATATTTAGGGGGTAGAGATGAAGGAATTTTCCAAAGGAATTTTTGTATGTTAAATTACACTTACAGGATCCTGGACGTCAGGATAATGTTAAGTAAGACTGCCTTTTGCCCTTAGCAAAGTGCCATCATCAAAGCAATAGCAAGGAAATTTAATTTTTTTCTTTTGAATGAATTAATGTCACATACAGATTATGACACACCATTTAAAATATACCTGAGCTGTATTTCTCACAGTCTTCATCATTGTAAAGCCAAGAATTTAGCCATTACATTGATCAGTGAACTTGCTCACTGGATCTATTTTACCCCACCTCCTCTTGCCCATTAAGAAATGCTTTGGACTAAGACAGAAAGCTTAAAAAGTACTTGTTAGTAAGTCTGTCTTTGCTGAGTCAAGAATAGAAGGGTCAATTATGAGTTACGAAAAAAAGCAGTGGGTCAGAGTATAATAGCAACATTTCCTAGTTTCCATATTTGATGCTCTGACATCTCTGTCCACAGAACTTGACATCCCAAAATACGCCTCTTTGGTATCGAGATTATTTTAGGCTGATTATTTTTTAAGAAACAATGGACACAAGAAAATCTCTGAAAACCAGCAGAAATTACTCTATGTAAATGTAAAAGACAGTTACATTTACAAGAGAGACCTCCATTTGTAAGGGTGTCTTTCTCTCTGTACCAGGAAGAGGTGAATGCCTATATCTCTAGACACTCATGGATGGAGAGGACAACGGAATTAAATCTGCGTAGCAACCATACCCTTGTTTACTGTGTTTTGCCTGATAACCTCCCATACCTGGCTTCCCCCATTCCAACATCTTTTGTTTTTAGCTGGATGTGATATTTAAAGTGGTGACCTAAGCCATCTGGGTATTATTCAGCTTTCCTAGGTACCTCCTATGTATACAGGAGGTATGTATGTTATCAAACGTTTGTTTTTATCCTGTTAATCTGTCCTTCACTATAGAAGGGTCTCAAACAAGAACCTAGAAAGGTAGAGAAGGAATTAATTTTTTTCTCCTCTACAGTGTCTTGCAGGCCCTTGGAGGGACTGCCCCTCTTGGGGCCAACCAATTTCTAGGGATAGTAAAGAACTGGCCTGCAGTATACCTCCCCTATGTACACCAGTCAATCTAGAGCCCGCACCAAAACTCCCTCATACTCTAGGCCACTATTCTCCTGCCCTAATCACCCCAGGGCCAGGAAACAGACAACTTATTGGAACCAATGCACGTTAATGTTTTACATTAACAAATGTTTTACCATTCTAGCCTAATGAAACTGGCTAACTTGATTGGTTTATGAGCCTATTTTGCAGAAGTTGACTGACCACCGATGAGACTAGCTAAGACTGGAGCAAATCGGGATGGATTCTTATAGTTGTGCAGAAGGACCACGAGTGAACAAAAGTAACTTCTGTGGTGACCCGCCTGGAGATCTTTCCCCCATCAATATTCCTATGCCACCACTTTATGAACACATCTCCTAGGAAGAGGCACGACTCTGAATGTACATGCTCATTCCTCCTTTTTTCCCTATATCGAATCATCCTACTCCCTTCAGCCTTACCCCTTACCCTTAAACACACCACCTTTCAGGCAGGTGGATTTCAGAAATTTTCTACCTGTCTTCTTGCTTGGTGCCCTGCAAAAAAAACCTTTTTCTCTGCCACAAAAGACACTGGTGTCAGTATTTGAACTGCTGCGCATTGGGGAACAGGTCCTTGTCTCATAACACTAAGAATAGCTTCTACACCCCAGAGCCCACTGAAATTATTCAAACTAGCCAATCCTAAACCTGTTTGCTCTGTCTTGCCCATTACTTTCTGCAGAAACCACAGTAAAGGCTCTTTCCCACATTTCCCCCTTGGTCCGTCTGCCTCCTGATCAACCCTGGCAGATCCCCCATGTGGCCCTGTCTGGTGTGATGTGTCCCCACCTCTTAAGAATTGTAACAAACTATATTTCAAATGGAAACCTTCACTTGATCTGTTGGCCTCGCCAAATCTGAATAAGAATACTTATATTGTACAACACAGAGATCAAAGGCCAGGAAAACTAAAGGTGTCACTATCCAAGAGAGATTGGAAGCAAGAAAGAAGAAACAAGAGATAAGCCGCAAGTAGGGAGAATATGGCAAAGGCCTATCTCATGAAGAACTCTGCAAACCCAGAATTCTGATTGTGATATATAACTTTGGTGCCTTCCTGATGATATGAGAGAGTTGTCTTAAAATGACACATTAACAATTACTTCTTGAATACACTGCTTAAAAAAATGATATATGAGAACTTTAACATTTCTAGACAAGACTCACTAAGTAGTATTCCCATGATCAGTGCCCCAATTGTAATCCATCCCAGAATGCTAAAATAGCCTCTTAGCCATCTCCTGTTTTTCTTTCTCCATTCCTTAATCTACCTCTTCTACTCTTTCTAAGCCGTAGTTAGTATATTCATAAAATTCCTCCATATTTTTAAATTTCTTTCTCAATAACATATTGACTCTTCACTGTTACTTTTAAAACTCTCCAAATAGACTCCACTTCTATTCTCTATCATTTGGCTAACTGAAACCATCCATTGTTCCCAGAACATTCTCCCCATGCACTCAACTGCTCCATTGTTAGGAAGACCATAAAATGTATGTATACATTTCTACATTACATAAAATGTATATTAGCTTTAGAAACAAGTACACCTGGATCTGAATGCTTAGTTCCTCCAACAAACTGTGCTGTGATCTTGGAACTCTAAGTCCCTTTTTTCTCATCCTGGAGGAATCAGAATGGGTTCCTGGGGAATCACCAAGATAATACCCATGTTACAGAACTCTTACAGGTTAAATGAAATAGCATGTATAAAGATTTTAGCACAATTTTCATGTGAATTAATACTTGATAATAGCAGCTATTATATCATTACTCACCCTAAAGTCATGTTTCTGAGTTTTCAAAGCATGTCATATACATCGTCAGGTAGTATTCAAGAAGCTCTGACATTTATTATTTTTACTATTCTTCTTATTATTATCATAACAGTGTTTTTTATAGTTTTACTTGGGAGAGAGAGAAAGAATGAGCATGAGCAGGGGAGAGCAGAAGAGGTAGGGAGAGAGAGAGAGAGAGAAAGAGACAGAGAGAGAGAGAGAGAGAGAGAGAGAGAATTCCAAGCTGGCTCAACGCTCAGGATCCCATGACCCTGGGATTATGACCTGAACCGAAATTAAGACTGAGACACTCAACCAACTGAGCCACCCAAATGCCCTATCAAGAAACTCTGACATATTATAATTGATGCTATTTTAAAACGAAAAAACTCAGACTCAACATAAGTAATTTGCTCAAGTTCATGCAATTAGGTCAGAATTACAAGTTTCTTCCCTGCTTCTAACTTTCACTCTTTCTTCTCTACACTAAGATGACTTAATACCCATAAATTAATTTAGTGAAGGGACTGGGACTCATTATTTTATTTTATTTTCAGAGTACTTGAGCATTTTTTTAATTTAAACTAACTTCATTGAGTATTTGTTATGTGTCCAACACTGTTTTAAGGTATACATATAAGTTATATCATTTAAATATGACAATACCTCAGTAAATTATAAGTTATAATGCCAATTTTCAGAAAGGAAATGGAGAATCACAGAGATTAACCTGCTTATACCACACAATGTAACTGACAACCTTACAGCTATCTATGGGAAAGGAACACCAGGTAAGCTGCAGTTCAAAATAGGCATGTAATTCATTTCTATTGAATCAAACTTTAATTGGCATCTGGAAAATATATCTTCCTACTCTGCTAAAGAGTGTAAAATGGTGACATATTCTGGAAAACCTGTGTGTGTGTGTGTGTGTGTGTGTGTGTGTGTGTGGCATCTGAGTGTGTGATGTATCTTTTAATAAGTATTCTAACTTTCTTTCAACAATAATAGAAAGCAGGGGGAAGGGTTGAGGGTATGGGCATAAGTGCCAGGGGAAAAACTTTTCTCACCATTGTTGCAGCTAGCCATGACCCCGTGGGAAGTTCTGATCAATGGGATGTTAGAAGAAATCATGTAAATAAGTTCTGAAACATACCATAAAGGCAAGTGCAGGCCATCTCTCCTTTTCCCCCCATCCTGCCTAAAACATGGCTTTGGTGGCTGAAGGTACAATTTAGACCAGGAGGGCGATATCGTGGAAATATCCCTAGGAAAGATATTGTGGAAATCTCAAAGTAGCCTGAGTCCCAGTTAGCTTCTGAGATGTCTTACCTGTACTGAACACATAATCCTAACTTCTCCCTAAACCACTATTATTTTGACTCTGTGATATATGTCTGAATTATCACAATACTGATTTCTTAATTATTTACTGAAGAGTAAGACAAAGCTAAAGAAAAAAGGAAGAAACAATTGAAATGTATTTTGAGGAACGGATGAGTTAAGTATCAAGCCATAGAAGTATGGAACGTTACTGTTGAGAGGGATATAAATACTAATCTAATCTATCCACAGAGGTGACGCTCAAATTCACTCTCCAGACTTTGCAGTCGAAGGAAAGCTATAAACAAATATTGTGAATTACATGTATCTAAAATAAAGTGTGAAGTTTTGACAGTTGTGAGGGCCACATCTATGAGTTACGTAAGTACTCATTACTTAGGTGCAATATGCACAAGGCACTGGTATGAGCCTAAAACACGCTGGCTCTGTGTGAGATCCATGTGAGGGACAAACTGCCAGGAGACACTGTGGAGGCTCAAAGTGGGATATTTATCAAAAAGAGAAGATTATCATATGCTCACACAGATTTACCACTCAACGCTGTATCTAATGCCTTTATTTTGTTCATCTAATTAAGAATACTTTGACTCAGATTTTAGGAACTTGGAGAAGCATTTTCTCCCACATGTCCCTAAGTGCACATCTTCAATGACTTGCTTCATGGGAAGCAAGACCAGATCACATGAGACTCATTTTGGTTTTTAAAATATGTGTATTGTAAGACTTACATTTGCATGATTATACACACAAGTTGAGAGTGAGGTCATTGTTGCTGTACAAAGTGACATTGTGGTTTATTCTCATGTTTATGCCAAATGTTCAGAAGGAAAACAGAAAATTAAAGCTGCTGACATGCTGATTATGCCTTAGGTAGCAGGAAGTTCAATACCATGCTCCTCAGCAGTGTGACACGCCATCTGTCTAGAGGCCTGAGAAATTGTAATATCTGGGCATTCAGCAAAGAGATTCTGAGAATGGTTAAGACATGTTATTCCCTTCTGTTCCTTAAGGGGCAGAGATGGGTAAGAAAAGAACAATCAGCCCCATGAACAACGAGGATCTTCCTGCTTGACTCCTGGATTAACCCAGCCTCTCATCCCAGAATGTAGACTTGCATTAGCCCTGTAACACCAAAGCAAGGCCTCATATACATCTTCCTGAAAATATCTTCAAAAACTGATTATAAAAGGCCAACCTAAAAGATGCTCTTAAAATCTTTGAGAATTCAATTCTCTTCATGTAACATAATTGCTTTCCCAGACATTTAACATATTTTTTCTCTTTTTTTAGAGATGTGATTTTTATGTTCCATTAAATTGGAAATAAACTGTTACAAAATTTATTTTTTTAAAGAAAAAAAGCAGGACTACTTGGAAAGTTTTGTTTGACTTGCATTCTCCATTGGTCACATGCCCACAAACAATGCTGCTATGATCTATAAAATGTATTATACTCCTTGGGAAGGGCTAAAGTGTTTTGTCAAAACTAACTAAAATATAAATATTCAACTGTACATCTATATATTAATTGTACTTGTCACTTATTTTTTTTGTGTTAAGGAAAGTATTATTAATGTTTAAGCAAGATAAAATTTTCTTATTTAATAAATACTCTTAATTATTTGGCTGGAGTTAAAGACCAGGTATTTTATGAAAGCCATAAAATATCATCTTCCTGATAATATTTGCTTATTATAAAAATGTATAAAGACAAAACTTGTTACTATGTGTGGTGATGTACGTCAGACTTATTGCAGTGATCATTTCACAACATATACAAATATCAAATCATTATGCTGTATTCTGGAAACTAATATAATGTTATATGTCAATTATACCTCACTTTAAAAAAACAACGTATGAGGGTTCTTGTTTTTTAAATTAGGTTGTTTGTCTTACTATGATCAAGTTGTAAGAGTTATTTATATATTTCAGATGCAAGTCCTTTATCACATACATAATTTGCAAATATGGATGGAGTGTTTCTGGAAGTGTAAAAATTTTTAATTTTTATGCTACATAATTTATCATATTTTCTTTTTTGGTCTGCTTTTGGTCATTTCTGACTCTGTACTTAATCTAGAGCCATAAAGATTTTCTCCTATGTGATCATCCTAGAAGATTCAGGTCTTACATATAGCCCTATAATCCATGATGTTATATTTTATTTATGGTGTGAGGTATGAGTCTAAGTTCTTTTTTTTTTTTTCTTCAAATAGATGTCCAGTGGTCCCAGATCCAGCTGAAAATTCTAACCTTTTTCCCATTTAACTTCCTTGCCACTTCTGTTCCAGACTGTTCTGGCTCTCTCTCTTTGCATCAATCTTTGCTTCCCAAATGTGTACCCTATAACATCAAACTCCAGCACTAGACAAGAAGACAGGTGTTGCAGAGACTGTTTAAGCACCTCCAAAAATTCCATGAGGTTAAAACCCTTGAGAGAGAGAGAGACAGAGAGAGATGATAGATAGATAGATGATAGAGAGATAGATAGATAGATAGATAGATAGATAGATAGATAGATAGATAGACTTTCCCTTGTTGATTTTGCTTCTTTGATTGAACCCTGACTCATAATCAGGACTATTCCTACTATACAATGCTTACTAATATAATCTGGAATTTTCAACTAAAAATTTTTTTGTGTTAAATGTTATTCAGCTATCAAAGATTTACCATTTGTAATGAGAGCTGTGAAAAATCTTTAACTGCTAGGTAAGCATACCTCTGTATTCCACTGGTTTCAACGTTCGCATCTAAGTCCTTTAACTTTGCAAACCTCCAATTCTTGAGATGTTGAATCTACTCATCGCTTAATATGGATATAATAAGTTGTTTTATGCCACCCATGCCTGAAGATGTCCTTCTGTTGAATTTACCCATAAATGAAAATCTAATTGTGTATTAAATCCTTCACTCAAGGAATGTTTTTGCTTCCATCGAAAACCATAAGCAAAGATATATGTTTATTTCCTTATTGTTTTGTCAATACATTATTACCTCTCCTCTTTTTACTTTTCCCAGACATTTCTGGTAATTCTTAATGAATACATTTTGAAAACATTCTCTTGAGAACATATGATTAGAATTGTTCTGCTTCTGATAAATTAAAATGTTTGTCATTATGCTGTGCCTCTCTATGTATCTTATCGGACTTAGTTTTCATTTACTTATTATTTCGCAGAAAATCATTTTTTCATTTCTTACATGCCAACCTTTCAGTTATTTTCATTTTATATATGTTTCTTAATAATATCATATGACAAAAATTTGCACTTATCTTATCTGTTAATTTTTGTCTTTTAATTGTGGAATATAATCCATATTTGTATATTCTGATTAAATAAATTCTACCATCTTCTTGCTTGCTTTCTATTGTTACTACTTGTTCTCTGCCTTTTTGTCCTTTATTTCTAAGATTAGCCAAGTTTTTTTCTTTGTTTTCTTCTTATTCCACTTTTTTTCCTTTTAGAAGATAAACAATTCGTTCTTTCTCTTTCTTTTTTTTTAATTGGTAACCCTTGAACTTTTACCATGCATGCTTATTATTTAATCATTACCAAAGCTAATGGTATTAATCCCACCCATGAACAACATAAACACCGTAGACCATGTTAACTCATTAAAGGAGGGATTGATGAGGCTCAAACATGGACAAAAGCAGTACAATCCTAAAACGCTCCTTCAAGGCACAGAATAATATCTCATTCTCTGAAATACTGGATCAGTTTCCCCAAAAGTTTATCATTCTCTTGTTCTATTTAACACATATAATTGTGGGTTTTTTTGTGTATATGTACACTTTAGTATTATTTCCTTGAGGAAGAGGAATATATTTTTTAGTAGTACCTGACAGTAGACTTAGTATATGGTAGCATGCATTTAGCCTAGTGAATGAATTTTAAAAATTAACACTTTTATGTTCCTATGCATTTATGACTTTTTATTTTCTCATATTTCATGGAGATAACCAGTTTTATCAAAAATTACCCAGTGTGACCACTCATAAGAGAGAAAACCTTAATAAGCTTCAAATCAGAGTTCATATATTTTCTATGTATGTGTTTCCACTTTTTGATTTTAACTAGTATTCTGGTCTTTGTCCCTAATTAACTCATCCAAACAGCCTAAGTGTGGTGACTCTAGTTTGAGAGAAGCAAGATTAGGCCTTCATGAATTATTGTATCAAATTAAATCTGTGTCATAAAGAGTTCCATATGTTTAGGAAGCAAAAGAGGGAAGTTGACCTAAGTCTGGCTGAGCTAAATGAGTTGTGGTTATTCTTATGTGTATTCATATGAAATAAAAATGAAAAATATCATGTGCTATCTTAAAAACATCTGCATTATTTATATTTATATTTTTATAAATATTATTTATTTACCTTTGTATTGTCATGATGGCTTCATGTTCAAAGTTTATCCAAGCTCCTCCAGGGTAAGAATCATGGGCTGTGCAGATCTTCAGTCTCCCTGGCAGCCAGCAGAGCGTGCAGGGGTCACTGGGTAAATCTGTGATCATTGTGTCTAGGAGTAAATGAATACATGAGTTAGTGAGTGAATACAGATACAAGAGAATAACTAAATGCAATGGGCTGTCGTTTTTATCCAGCTTTTTTTTGGTACAATTTCCTCACTATTATTTAGATTTTAAATTTTATTTCAAGTTATTTGAATATACTATTTTGTTTAAAAACGACCACGTTTCTTCTTTTGCTTGACTATTTTGTTTTTGTGTGTGTGTGTGGCCCAAACTGAAACTAGTCATAAGAAGTCTATGAGAATGTGTATTAATAAATATTCTTTTTAGCTATTAGAAGTGGAATGAATTACACAATCATTTTTTTAAATGTTTATGTATTTTGAGAGAGAGTGTCAGTGAGGGCGAGGGGCAGAGAGAGAGGAGAGAAGGAATCCCAAGAGAGGAGAGAAAGGTTCTGCTTTTAGTGAAGAGCCTGGCACGTGGCTCAATCCCATCTGTGAGGTCATGTCCAGAGCAGAAATCAAGTCAGACACTGCACTCACTGAGCCACCCAGGTGCCCCTACACAATCATATTTTGAAGAGAAAACAGCAAAAACAGAAAAAAGATAACCCTGAAAAAGAGAAATAGACCCGAGAGTTAAAGAGGACCTCAGAAGCTCATCTGGTATGTGCACCCAAGTCCAGGTAAAATGACACATCGGTCATTTCAGACTTTGGAGAGCATTTGGCTTTTAAACAAATCCAGCAAAAATGACTCCAAACCCACCCTTCCTCCAGGTGGACTTTTTAAAAGTCACCAGAAATAACTTCCCAATACTAAATCAGAATCCCTCATTAAGATAAAAGCTGAATGTGACTGACGCTGTGATACTCCCCTCACGTGCATGGCTTCATTTACTCTTCATGATCTCTGACCTAGGGAGAAAAGACGAACCCTAGGTTTAGAGGGGCTAGGAGATTGGCAGAACTAAGATTTGAGCCTAGGAAATCTGATTTCAGTATCCATCCTCACAATTAATATACTCTTTGCTTCCCTGTGCAGTAATATAAATACTTCTTTTCATAGGCTATTGGTAGAACAAAACAAACAAACAAAACGAACAAACAAACAAAACAATAATAGCGACCGATCTTTACTCTTAGGAACCCTCAATTTCATAGATATTCATATATTTTAAGATTAATTCTTACAGTTTATTCATATTTTAAGAGAAAGTAACACAGGGATAAATTGTAGTTTCTGCCTCTTCCTCTATGTCCTGCTCCAAACATTTCACAACATACCCCCACCACCTCCACATACACACACCACAGTTTAGTCTGTACCTAATCTATTTAGTATCATATAGGCCAATTTTTCATACATTCTTCAGGTATAGCAAACAGGAAGATAAAAATGCTCCTAGTGTTTGAAATTTCATGTTCCCAGAACCATCCAAGAGGTAGGTGACACAGGAAGTAAGTCAGTTAAGTGACTAAGAATTCAGGCTCTAGAGTCAAAGTATTTAGCCTGTAATTACTATTTGTGAGACATTGGGCAAGTTTTTATTAATCTCATCTGTAAAAATAGGGCAACAAAATAATTTCCAGTTGCTGTAAGAATCTAATTATATAGTCTCTATAAAGTTTTTCACTTAGGCAAGGTACATAGAAAGTGCTCAATTTATATTAGAAATTTATATTAACTCTTGTCTGGAAAAAATCTAGTATCAACTTGTGCCATAATTATGTTGTTTTGGTGGTGGATTTTAGCAGAATCACTATGGCGGCTATATAGAAAACCATCTATTGTTCAAATGTGAACACATTAATAATTTAGAGGATGCTTTTGCAATTCTGCAATTCTACACAGAGCAGGAAATAAATGTGTTGCAAAAGCCATATTAAGTTTTTGCTATGGTAGATATAGGCATTTCGATATTATTTAGATGTAAACAGAGTGCCTCTTTTCTTTTCTTTTTTTTTTTTTAACCATTTACAAGGCCCTAAACTGCAATTAGGGGAAGTATTATGTGGTTGCAGGAATTCTTCTGGCCCACCATCATGAAGAGATGGAATAGTTCTCTATAAATTTAAGAAAACAGGTCTAAAATTTCCACAACAGAATAACATCTCTGCCATGTGCACAACCAACATGAATCTCTAGTTTACCTGTGGTAGCTTCTTACCAGAAACTTCCATCTCAAATCACTCACTCCACTTGTGGTAAAGGCATGACCTAAATATCTGATCATTTTAACAGCACTGTGTCCTTAGAAAGAATCCAAACTTTATTCCTACATTATGCCAGATATCCATAAAACCACAAATACAGAACGTGCTGTGCTTGAGCTCATACGATACCTGCAGTTTTCACATAAATTGTCTCTAATTGTTGTAAAAATATTTTCAGATACATCACTCATTTTGTCCTGTATGAAAACATCCACATAAAAATTTCCCTATAATCTCAGGGCCAGATTAAAACTAAAAATATACTTGACAAATATCTAAGCTTCCCATTTTTGGATTTTGAGAGCTGTGCAACACGTCAGCTACTAGAATGAGGTTCTGTTTAATTTGAGTTCAAATGTAAAGCTTTCCATAATACCATTAAAAATCTGTTTCAGCATTAAAAACAAAACAAAACAAAAACAAGTATAAAGTTTTCCACCAACATTTTTATCTTCGATTATTTCAAATAGCTTTATAACTTTCAGAAAAGTTTTAAATCAGAATGGCTAAAATCAGAAACACAAGAAACAATAAGTTGTGGACTGTTGGTAAAATGCAAACTGGTGACCCCACTGTGGAAAACTGTCTGGAGTTTCCTCAAAAATTAAAAATAGAATTATCATGTGACCTAGTAATTACACTTTCTACTGGGTATTTACCCAAAGGATATGAAAACATTGACTCAAAAAAATATATGCACCCCTATGTTTATTGTAACACTATTTACAACAGAGAAATTATGGAAGCAACCCAAGTGTTCATTGATAGATTAATGGATAAAGAAGAGGTGGTTTCTATACGCAATAGAAGATTACTCTTCATAAAAATAATGAAATCTTGCCATTCACAACAACATGGTTGGATCCAAATATTATAAAATTTCACTTACATGTGGAATTTTAAAAGCAAAGCAAATAAAGAAATAAAAAAGAGACAAATGAAGACATAAGACCTTTAACTATTGAGAACAGGCTGATGGTTACCAGAGAGGAGGTAGGTGGGAGGATGGGTGAAATAAGTCCAGGGGATTAAAAGTACATTCATTGCGATGAGCACTGAGCAATTATAGGACTGTTGAATCACTATATTGTGCACCTGAAATTAGTAAAACACGGTATGTTAATTTTACTGAATAAAAGTAAAAATAAAATAAAAGTTAAGTACAGAAAGGAATTCAAACAAGCCAGAGAATAAATTATTGATACCTACATACAGCATTTAAAACACTTAAATATATTTTGAAATCACTCTTGCATGTAATCTCCATTTATACTTACAGATCTTTAAATGTTCTGGAGAAGAATCCTAAAGGTGCAAAACTTTTCCTTCCCCAATCAATTTCTTTCCAACCCATCTTACTTACTTCATAAAAACTGTCTCAGAGACCCTTCCCCAGTCCCTGCTGAATATACTCTACTCCTCATAACCCCATGTCTTCCTGTCCTTTGTTACAACTGGTGGGACCCAAGGGAGAAACATGACCTAGGTTAGGCCATTTTCCCTCCCAGGAATTTGAATTGGTGTTGGAGAGACTTGCTCCTTTCACCATGGGTATGGGGTTTATAAGGATACCTCAGTGAGCATGATCATGTTTTGGTACGTACTAATAAACTGACGAGTGGAGCCAAGATAGAGGGAGAGAGAAGAAAAATCACACGGAAAAAAGCAGAGGTCAGACATTTAGCTACAGAGAGAGAAAAGCGGAAAGTAAATACCTTAGTTCCCAACAGTTTTATTTCCTGGTTTTAGTTCCTCAGTTCTTACTGCTTTTTACTTTGGGTTTTATGAAGTACCCATTTAATCTTTTTTACCTAGATTTAAGTTATTTGCATTCATCCCTCTCCTCACTAATATATAGGGGAAATCTAAAGCACAGACAGGTCAAGTATTTGGAATGTGCAAAAGCAAGTCATCAGAAGAGCTGAGAATAGACCCCTAACTTGAGATCTGTGTTCTTCAGATTTGATCCGAAGGGAGCCATGGGCAGGATTAGAGAAAGGGAAAAGCAATCTCTCTGATGTCTATTTGGACATTTATATAAAGGGTCTATGTTTCCTTGAGAATTCTGTGAAAGGCATTTACTTTTCTAGATGCATTTTTCTCACATGTTAGTGCTTGGTAGTCAGGTTATTGATTCTTGAGACTAATTCTCTTGTGGAGATTAAATCTATAATCAGAAGTGAAGATAGTATTCTTCTCTTTAAGTGTTTAAAATGCATACATTCCTAGCATTAGCAAATCGGGCAAATGAACATTATGAGACTCAACATCTCTAACATAACAGAAAAGTTATAATATTATTAATACCATATATATGTGCAAAAAAGTAATTTATTTTTATATATAAAATATTTATAGTTTCTTTAATGTACATTCCTGAGATTTTCCATATTAAAATAAATATTAAAGTAAGGCAAAGTTCAGTTCCCCTATTTTCCTACCAACTGTTTAAGAAAATAAACTCTACGGAGTTTAATTCACAAAATATGGTTACCATCTGAATTCTTAATTTGGAAATTTAAGAGAAGTTTGAAACTAAAGTGTAATAAATATGCTATTAGATCTGACAAATAGTCACGTAGAAAAACATATTATTCAAAAGTATTTCTTCAGACCAATTGGAAACATAATTTTGAAAGTGAAAATTATAATCATTCATTAAGACAATTTTGATCACTCCCTTTTTCTGGAATTAGAATTTTAAAAATCATTTATTTTTATTTGTCTGCAATTGCTAATTGAGTTAGGCTGGCTTCCCATGTATGGTAATATCCTTTTTCAACTGAATTACCGACCTCTCTATTTCATTTCTGGAACTAAAGATAAACACACATAGATCCACACATACATATATAAAAATGTATTTTTAATGAAAACTTGACCAACATTTGATTTTATGTTAAAATTTGTTAAGGATTGAAAGAGTTTTTGTTTTATGTTTTCCATTTTGCTTTCAAATTATTAAAAAAAGTATCAGCAAATGAGTGTTTTCTACAATTTATTGAATATTAAGAAGAATACAAAACATTTCACATAACTCTGTGTCTCAGAGAAGCCTACTGACATGAAAAAAAAGGCAATTCAAGTTCATGGCCAAAAATCTTAAACAGTTCAGAAAGAGTTCAATTATTAAAAACCCAAGTGAAGTTCTGGACTTAGCCATGGTTTGACAAAAATGTAACTAACAAAGATTTAAAAAGAAAGCCCCCCCAAAAATGTAAAAGAAGATGAAAAAGATATCTGGCTGAAGTCATTTTTGAAAAAGAATTGAAGGGATACTTAAATTACTAGATATTAAAATTATCGATGCCGATTGGATCATATCCATCATCATACTAATATACTTTTTAAAAAACTAATCTACTTTTTATTTCCTACTGAAACTATAGAGCAGCCATAATAAAACTTTTCTTTCCTCACCGACTCCTCCAGGAACTTGTCCTCTATCAGCTCCCTTCCTGTTTCTCTCCTCCTGTTGTCTCTACTTCCTGGTCATCCACTTACTTTTCACCCACTCCTGTCTGGCCTCTATGCTCGTTACTTCATCAAAAATCTTCTTGTCAAGGTTTGCGGTGGCTTGCCCAATGAGCACTCCTTTTCTTCATCTTACTTGACTTCTTGAGTCATTCAACACTATTGATTATGCACCACCTCCCACCTGGTTTTTGAAAATCTCCTCTCTTCCCTTCAGGGACACTAAATTTCCTGGTATTTATTTTCTAATCACTAGTCTTTCCTTCATAATCTCCTTTGCCTGCATCTTCTCTTCTACCAAATGCTAAATTCTGGATTTCCTAAGAGCTTGGCTCTGGGGTGTCTTCCTAACCTTCATCTGGGCAATCTTACTCATTTCAAAAGCTTTGAACATCATGTATATTCAGACATCTCCAAAATGTTATATGCCACTATCACTTTTGATCACAGGTCCAAAATCACATATTCAGCTGCTTGTCTGACAGCTACATGTGAAAATTTCAAGCTTACCTTGATCAAACAGAAGTTTTTACTTTCTTTCCCTCTGTCATACCTGGCCTAAAACCATCCTTCTTTATCTCAGTAAATGGCTCTATTGATTAAAGTCAGAAATGGGATTTTTCTTTGATACCTCCCTCTCTTACCTCATATATTTCACTGCTAGGCATTACCCATCAGCCAGAAATGAATGCTAAATCTGTCAAGTTCTCTACTTCACTGCTAGTATTTTGCTCAAGCCTCAACCATTTCTTAAATAATTTTTTTAACGTTTATTTATTTTTGAGACATAGAGATAGAACATTAGCAGGAGAAGGGCAGAGAGAGAGAGAGACACAGAATCCGAAGCAGGCTCCAGGCTCTGAGCTGTCAGCACAGAGCCCGATGTGGGGCTTGAACTCACAGACCGAGAGATCATGACCTGAGCCGAAGTCGGCTGTTTAACCGACTGAGCCACTCAGGGGCCCCAAGCCTCAGCCATTTCTAATTAGACTATTCCAATGGCCACTTGTATTCAGCCAGGATGGACTAGGTTATGCTATAATAAAGGCCCTGAGAATCCTATCACAATGTATATGTATATCAAATCATCGTGTTGTATGCTTTAAATATCTTACAATTTTATTTGTCAATTATACCTCAATAAATCTGGGAAAAAAATAATGGTACCCAAATCTCAGTGGTTTATAACAATAAAGATTTACTAGGGACATGCTTTTGGTCCATTATGAATAGGCTGAGATTCTGCTGCCCATCTCAGGACTCTACGTCTCAGACAAATGTATTGGGCATCACATCTAACATTGCCAGTTAGATATAGACAGAATAAGTGAGAACACTGGAAGCTCTCACTCTGGCAATTAAATGCTTCAGCCTGGGATTTACACGGTTATTCATTCCATGACGCAATGTCTAGAATGTTACATTGTCTCTCCAAGCCACAAGAGGGCCAGGAAGTGTAATCGCTCCTCATATGTGGCAGACAGCACTAATAACTGCCAGTTTCTTTTTATTTATTTATTTATTTATTTTTTTAATGTTTATTTATTTTTGAAAGACATAGAGACAGAGCATGAGCAGGGGAAGGGTACAGAGAGAGAGAGGGAGATACAGAATCCGAAGCAGGCTCCAGGCTCCGAGCCGTCAGCACAGAGCCCGACGTGGGGCCCGAACTCACAGACCGTGAGATCACGACATGAGCCGAAGTCGGCCACCCAACCAACTGAGCCACCCAGGCGCCCCATAACTGCCAGTTTCTAATGAGACTCCGTACTTTCAACTTTGCTCTCCTATCAATTCTCTAAAGAGGAGACAAAAGGACCTTTCCTTTTTATTGCACTTAGGATTAGATCCAACATTTCTGTGGCCTACAAGGCCCTACATATTCTAACTCTATCCAAATATCCTAAACCTCTAGCCAACCCCTGCTTCCCTTGTGGGGGGGGCTCATCACACTGATATTGTGTTCAGTCTTTTTCTCCTAGGACCTGAAGAATAGGCTAGCTCCTCCATTATAGCTGCCTTTTTATACTTAGATTCTCAGCTTAAATGTCCCATTCTCAAAAAAGATCTTCCCTAAACTTATTATTAAAAGAATGTTCTCTGCATTATGTTTTTTTTTTTTCTTTTTAAAGATCACTGCATCCCACTTATTTCCTCTGACATACTGCTCTAACTTCTGGAAGTGTTTTACTTGCTTACTTATTAGCCATTTCCATCGCTAGCATGTAATAATAAAGATATCTTCTCAGTACCTTTATCACCTAACATCCATTACTAACTTGTATAATATTTTTAATTGAATGAATGAATTGAATAAAAATCTAAACCTATAAATGAATAAAAATCTAAACTAGTGATACTGACCTAATAGATACAGTAGAAGTGTTAAAATAAAAATAGAATATATGTTAGAGCATGACCAGATCCTAAATACATTCCAGATAGATTAAAATATTAAAAAATTACATCATTTAGAAATACTATAAACTAGGGGTAAAAAAATAAAAACTATATTAGTAAAAGGTGCCAAATGTAAAATTATTGTATAAAAAATGTATAAAAGAAACCGAGGGAGATATCATATATTGTCCTGTAATAATTTAAATCTTAGAAATAAAAAGTCAAGAGAGAAAAGAACAAATGAAAAAAATATTTACAACCAATATAATAAAATATTGATATTATATATATGTATATATACATACTCATTTTATAATATGTACATATATGTATCCTTTGGGAATCCTTCCTAGTGCCACCTAGGAGCCAAGGGAACATGAAATATGTAGTAGAAGAAGAAAGTTACAAATTATATGACCTTGTTATCAGTTGTAATGCTAAAGATTATGCTATTTTTTTCCTTTCCAGTCTGTCATAATTTAGTTATGTAAAGTTAAGTTAAAATTGTCCCTCCTTTCCCTCTGTTTTTACTAGCATTTTATCATAATAATCATAGAATATATATTTATAGGATAACGAGAGAGGAGTGAGACTAAATTTGAAGAGACTTGATCATTCAGAAATGGTTGCAATGTTTGATGAAATTTTGAATTTCCTATATTGAGGAGAAGGTCTGTTGTCTTATGGGTAGACAAAGGAGAAGTTGTCTTATGGGTAGACAAAGAACATTGCTATTGTTATTTGGAGGTTTAAGTGTGGGAGCTAATGACCCTACTGATGTCGAGTAGCCACAGTGTGGATTATGATACATAATGTAATTGGCTTACTACACACCCACTCACACTTCCTTGGAGTGTTACTTCCTGGAAAGATCAAAGATGAAAGGCTGGAAAGCTGAAAGGCTACATTTATCAGATGGCCCTTCTGCTATGGCTGTGCTTAAGACCCAGGTTTTGGCCAAGTGGGCATTTCCACAATGACAGTCATGAGGGAAGAAACAGGATATTCTGGCAAGAATGGTGACAAAAGGATTTGGTTCTCCTTGGACTCAAATCATGTTAACAGTTTCCTTATTTGTTGGCTTTCAATCATGGGGCAGGGTAATGGAAGCAGTTGCTCTTTTAGCTAGAAAATTTTACAGTGGGGCTCTGGAATTATAAAAAAGTCATTCTCTACTTTTTTTTTAAATTGCAATTGTTTCAAAGATAAAGAGAACCAGTTACTCTTCCTATTTCTCTAGTAAAATCGGAAGCCTCTGGAGACGTTTGAAATGTGTGGTATCATTTATGTTGTAAAAGAATCCATCTGGTTGCTTTATTGAGAATAGACTGCAATAGTAAAAGAATAGAATCAGGAGATTAGTTAGGAGCTATTGTAGTAATCCAGGTGAGATATGATGGTGGCCTAAATCAAGGCGGAATCCGTGGAGGTGTGAGAGGTGGTGGAGTCTGCATTTATTTTGAAGTTAGGCAATGGCATTTCCTGAGAGATTGGATATAAGGTATGAGAAAAAGAGAGGACATAGGGATGGTTCTAAGAGTTTCAGGGCTGGAGGAAATTTAAGTATAGAATTTCCATCAGTTGAGATGGGTGGAGTAGTTTATGTCCAATGGCTCTGTCAGGGATACAGTCATTGGAATACAGGTGGCATTTAAAGTCTTAAATCTGGAGGAAATCACCAAAGAAAGGAATTAAGATGGAAAAAGTGTCCAAGAACTAAATCCTGAGAGGGTCTGCCATTAGATGTTAGAAAAGAGAAGCCAACCAAGGAGGCATAAGGAGTGACTGAGGTAGTGAGTGTGGCGTTCAAGTGAAAAGAGTGTACTTAGGAAAAGGAGGTGAGCACCTGTGTTGAATGCTACTGAAGAAAGACAGAACTTTAGAAAATTGTATTCCCATCTATGGTGCACTATGTGGATTTTCTCCACATCCTCACCAACACTTAATGTTTCTTGTGTTCTTAGTCACTCTGACAGATGTGAGGTGATAGCTCATTATGGTTTTGATTTGCATTTCCCTGATGATGAGTAATGTTGAGTATCTTTTCATGTGTCTGCTGTCCATCTAGATGTCTTCGTTGGAGAAATATCCGGGTCATCAGCCCATTTTTAATTGTGTTATTAATTTTTTCAGTGTTGATTTATATAAGTTCTTTATATATTTTAGATACTAATCCCTCATTGGAAAGATCATTTGCAAATATCTTCTCCCATTCAGTAAATTGCAATTTTGTTGATTGTTGATTATTTCCTTTGATGTGCAAAATCTTTTTATTTTGATGTGGTCCCAATTTTGATAGCAGATCATTCCTACAGAATTCTCTCACTCCTAGAAACTTGAATACATTTACAGAGTGCCTTTCATGTACTTTTATCAACAAAAACTGCATATTTACTCTACTGTAACAATGATAGAGAGTACTATCCCCTAAGGTTCTGAGTGAAAGAATTCTCTGTAGTCAAGTCCTGACACCTACCAGTATGAAGTTAACATCTGATATTATTTCTAAACCAAGTAAGTTACATTTTAGTTTGTAAAACATAAAGCATATTGGCCAAGATCATTACCTTCTTTGAGCAAATATTTAGCAATTCTGTATAGTTTAAGTTTATTTAATTTTGATAGCTTCACATTTAAGTAAATATACCTACATTGGCGCATGGACAACAAACTGTCATCGGCTAAACAGCATTAGATAAGTTGTAAATGTGATTCCAACATTTTGCTCATTTAGTGCCAAAAAAACACCTATATAATATTTTAAAGTAATAGGAATTCAGCTTTCATTAGTTTCCATATGCATAATGGAATACAGAAACTCACGAAAAAGTATTTCTAGAAATGTGTTAACAAAACCATAATTAAAGGAAACATTAAGTGTTGATTGTTCTTTAGATTTAGAATGAAGGTCATAACTCAGTCCATCTGTTACACTGGAATTTAAAACTTTAGTTTTATTCCTTGCTATTTACAAGTGTCATTGTATAGGATAACTTTCAAAGGCAATTAAGACCAAAAGATTTTACTTAAAATAATTAGGTTGTGTTTTTTTTTTTTTTAACTCTTGGCAGATGTTGACATATATTTTGAAAAGATACTCAAAGTTCAGGGAAACATACAAATATGCAAATAGACATCAGCAAAAACAATGTGGTGAGGGTACTAATATAGGAGCACAAGAAGGAGGGAAACATACTGCCTAAGGGGGGCAGGGCAGACATTAAAGAGAAAACAGAAATGGTTGTACACTTTAAAGAATCCATAAAGCATTGTAAGTCAAAGAGCAAGAGATGGGGATAAAGAGTAGAAAGAAAGGATATTCTAAGCAGAGACGGGTAATATTTACCACAGTAACAGTGCACACCCATGAAGCCCTTCTTATTTACTTAGGCAGTTTGATTTTTCAGGCTTATTCAATTCCATTTCTCCTCCTCCAAGAAAGGTAAGAACTTAGAAGTGGTTTGCAACTAACATACACACATAATCCAGAGCACTTTTTCAAGTGCAAGGGAAATATTTACTGTAACCAAAACTCTGGGTGAAAGAAAATGGTTGGAAACATAATGATAAGGTACTATTTGGGGATGGTTATCTGCATGCTGCAATTTGGGAAAAAACATGCTATTATATCATTTGACATAATATGACTATATGTAAATATCTTAATACAGGATGGGAATTAAGAAGAAAATCATTAGTGCACATTTTACTGTTTGAACATAAAAGTTGAAAATAACTTGAGTAAAACAAATAAAATATCTATAGCAACAATTATGTGTACTGACGTAAAATCTTACGAACTCTTCTGGAAAATTCTTCTTTCAAATACTTTTTATGGCAATAATCATAATTAGGCACATATGTTAATGTGAAAGAAAGTAGCCCATATTTTCCACATTGCCCTATTGCATAGAATCTATGGGGGGCTTAAATTTACTAGGTCAAATGCAAAGTTCAGATGAAGCAATACATGAGTGCTGTTTTCTTCTCAGATGCAGTAAATGATACATTTCTATGAACTTATCTCCATGTGATATTTACTTCACATGATTGTCATAACCATTTCAATTACCCAATATATTAATAATTAATCACACGCCCCATTATTCATGAATATAATCATGTAATGTCTGTTTCTTAGCAAATTAATCAGAGATACAAATTCTGTTGCTCTCAAAAAGATTCAGATATCCTCAGGGCTGCCAAAATTACATGGACAATTTCCAGTCCTTCTGTGATTTCAACTCTGTGGTGTTTGACCTGTTGTTGATCTTTTCTCCTTTTTGAAATATTCCACCATTAGCTTCTACAACAGCCCTGTGTTCTGAGTTTCCCTCTACCTCTCACATCCTTCCTTCCCAGCTTTATTTGTGTACTCTCGATCTCCTTCAGCAGGTTCTTAAATCCTAGCATATCTTAAGTTTCTGTGTTCGGCCCTCTCAACAAGGTACTATGCTCAGTCTTCTGAGAGGCCACCTGAGTGGCTCAGTCGGTGAAGCATCTGTCTTTTGATTTTAGCTCAGGTTATGACCTCAGTGTTCGTGAGACTGAGACCCATGTCGACTCCCGTGCTGGGCAAGGAACCTGCCCGGGATTCTCTCTCTGCCTCTCCCCTGCTCTCTCTCACATTCATGCATGCTAGCACATGCACACTCTCACTTGCTCTTCCTCTCAAAAAAAAAAAAAAAAAAAAGGGCAGCTCATAATTGTACACACTTGCCATTCAGAAGACATGATGGAGTTAAAAAAAAAGTCAACTCCCCTTTTCCTATGAAAACCACTTTACCCTAAGCTTATCATCATCCTTCTCACTCATCTACTCTTTCTCTTAATGTCTCTTTGGGTTAATGACAGTACCAGTTCTTAGATACACAAGCCAGAAATTTTGGAGTCACTTTGACTCTTCATTCTCTTTTACCCAGGGAACCACCCCCAACCCCCAGTTGGCCACTAAACCCTACATACTGCTTCTCCTTAGCTCTGGTCTCTAACATTCCTTTACCAGATTATGACATCCAGTATCTCTGCCTCCATGCCTGCCTCATTCAACCTATTCTTCACAACACAGCCAGAATGAACTTCCTAAAACATAAAGGAGACAGTGTTCTTCTCTTGCTTGCAGTCTACAGAAAACACCTCAACATATCAGCATAACATGTAAGTCAAGCTAATTTCTGTTTCTTCTCCAACCTTACCTTCAGAAACTTGGAAGATTTGGTTGCTGATCCAGAAAAAAAAGAAATGACTGTGAGGCGGCGACACGCAAAGGTTTATTGGTTGACACTTGCATGTGGGGGAAACCTCTCAGAGTAGCAGTCTGTGATGATGCTATGATCTAGATGCTATGATGCAGGTCACCTGATGCAGAAGTGGAGAAAGGCAGGGAACTCTTGAGGGAGAAAGGAATCATAGAGGAAGCATATGTCTAGGTGACATTTGCTCACAAGGTGGGGAGTCTCTAGGTCAGAGATTTCCAAAGGGCAGCAGCAACTCTGGGGCTGTGGCTAGGAGTGGTGTGGGATGAGGTTTTGCAAGGTGGGCAAAATAAGCTGGCTCTAAACAGGTAAAAATCTGCTTGTATGGGCTATTTTAAAAATAACTGGATATGGAAAAATTTGAGTTTGGCACCAGTAGGCTTTTAAGTTAACAGGTCTTGGCCTGCAGGAAGAAATAAACAATCTAGGGGCCAATACACAGAGGCCATGTTTGTCTCATTTATTTAACGCCTGTCAACACCTTCTGAAAGAGAACCTCCTTGACCCTTCCTACTTGGCTTTCTCCAAATGAGTAATTCACTTTTATCCATCTGTGCTGGTGCCCAAGATGCTCTTATGAGACAGGGGAAAAAACTGATTAACCCACTTGCGGGCCAGTATTGGATAAATAAAGCCATTTCAAGCAGATAGATAGATTAGATAGATAGATGATAGAGACAGAATATAATGAAAACCTCCTATAACAATTAATATTAAGTGTATTAATTGTACTACGTTGCTTTCATATAAACTGTTCCTCTCCCCTCCTTACAAACCAAGATCTCTATTTCTTCAAAGTTTTGTCTATCTCAGTCTAACTTTGCTATATTCCTATTTCTATGTCATCTACATATTTCATAGGTATATCTTCATTTGGGTCAATGGTGATAATATTGAACAAGTTAGAAACAAAATTTAAGTCTCCTGGACACCACTAACGACCTCTCCCCACACTCCATCACATGATTGGAATGACTTGAGAATTCCCCTAAGGCTGTGCTTGCAGGAGAGGGGCACTGTGACTGCGCTGTGGGAGTCACTGGGATGAGAAAGGCAGAAAAAACAAAGCTAAACTTTACAGTAACAGTGGAATCTGTCTGTTTTTTTTCTACAAATAAGACAAATGAGCATTTATCGTTAGCATGAACATTGACACAAATATTTCCTGAAGCACTGTAATATAAAATTTCTCAGTTAAATTCATGCTTATGGACATGGAGAAAATACATTATTTTCTGTCTCCAGAATTTAGAGACATATACTTTGACCAGTAGAACAATTACAATTGATTTAGAAGTTTCAAGACTTAGGGTCAAAATTTCCCAAAATATTGTCACAACATGGCAGTTGCTCAATGTTTAAAAGTGCCAGTAGCAAAATCATATCTTGGGAAATTTGTGTACAAACAGTAGAAGGATTAATTACTTCATTTATTTGGAATGTATGATACTAGTTAAATACTATGGAAAATGAAACTATTTCCTCCACAAAAGCACTTTCCATGCCCATTTTCTTGAAAAACATCTCCAAAAACATTAAACTCTTAAGGAACATTGTTCTTTTAAAATATTGGTAATTTGTGAGAAACTAATTAAATTAAAAAAATTTTGTCTTGAATCCAATCACTAACTAAAGATAATATATCCCCTTATATTTCTGTTTCTGGCTGTTTCTGCCTGGCTCAGTTTGGTAGAGAATTATGAGGCCAGCTGCAATCCCCTTGAGGACCAGTTAACTTTCTTCATGGTATCCTGAGACAACGTACCACAAAGCCTTAATGATAGCCAAACATCACGAATCTGAACAAGCCAACAGGGAAGAGAAGAATCATTTTTTTTTAAGGAGAGTCATGCTAATAATGGAACTAGCTGCTATAATGTTTTTGCATACCTGTGAGTTTTACTGCATTGTACTCTGATACCACTGTCCTATTGAAATCTTAAAAGACCAACATTGAAGCACTGGAGCCTTCCACATCAGAAGGCATTTCTGATGTATTCAATGGATAATATGCAGATCCATATGCAAACCATCAGAACTTCAAAGACAGGCTTTATATAGACAAGACAGGGGCATTCCATCTCTTCTAGGGCCTCCTAAGACTTGAATTTGGATTTTAAGTAATCTAGAGTCATGTTAAATATACCTGGAAAATAAAACAGGATGTTAAATGTATCATTTTCTGTTTTCTCAGAGTTTCAGATGAGGGGTCAGTATCAGAAGTTAGAAAATAAACACCAAATACCTTCATGGGGCCTCTGGGTGGCTCAGTCAGTTAGGTGTCCAACTTTCGATCTCTGCTCAGATCATGATCTCATGGTTCCTTTGTGAGTTCAAGCCCCACGCTGGCTCTGAGCTAATAGCATGAAGTCTGCTTGGGATTCTGTCTCTCCCTCTCTCTGCCCCTTCCCCACTTGCACTCTCTTCCTCTCTCAAAATAAATAAATAAACTTAAAACAAACACACACCAAATACCTTCATATCTTAAAGCAAAGAGTTGTCTTACTTATACATGGAGGCCTAAAAGACTTTCAAGCAAATTCTTCTATCCTCAACCCATCACCCACCTCCAGGCTAAATGAGCAAACCAGATGAATTTATTTGAGAGATTTTAAACAGTTTGAGTACGGCAGTAGTAAGAATTTCTTTGCAGATATTTGTCAGTATGTTGTGTATTTTTTCCCCCTCTTCTAAGGAAGGAGAAATGAGATGCCTCCCTCTTCTCTCAAGCCTTGGATAGCCTGGTATGTATACTCTGAAATTTAGGAGATGAAGGGCTGATACTGGTTTCCTTCCTAAAATGAAAGGCTTCGGTTTAGCCAACTGCCCTGGGGAATTGGAGCAGGAAGAGGTGGCTAAAGTGGAAATGGCTTGTGCTTTTTAAGTCTGTGTGAATTTCCCTGGGGTTGGCTGTAGACTCCAGAGAAAGAAGTTGGGCTGATTCATCCAGAACAGGAGTCTGACAGAGGGGGACTGGAGGCACAAGAGGATGCAGCAGGCATCGTAAGAGCCATCCATCAGAATCCAGGAGCTTTGGCGGAAGACTGAAAGCAATTAACAACAGGAAGCATCTACCGTGTCAAAGGTACTGAGAGGGGATCCTCCAAAGAATCATAAAAGGTCCCACAGCAACAACACCCAAAATCATCACTGTGAATCAGCAACATCCAGAGGACATCAAAACCAGATTCACTTCATCAAGTAAGACCTTTATACATCTAGGTCTCCTCCTTCCCTGCTCTAATTCAGAAGACCTACATGCGAAACAGAATGATGGAGAAAAAGTAGAACAGAAGATGGAAAAACATAAAAGACGCTGACCTTACTAATCCCCTTCAAATGCAGTCTTCTAAGCCTGAAATTTGCCTGAACTGGGGGAAGAGAAAATCTTGAAACCGAATCACCGAGCAAGATAATGTAATTACACTGAAATAAATGGGCCTTTTTTTCTGGTTTAACAATAACTAGAAACATCAAAACACCTGGTCAAGACTCAGATGTAGTATAAGAAGTTACCTCTCAGCAGACTAAGAATAGAAACTATGACATCCAGCTCTCCCTCAACAGATCTATAGATTCTACATTGCCAGACAGGGAAGATGATATGGATGATCATGTTAAAGAGCCAGAAA
The DNA here is from genome assembly GCA_030068075.1 of Paguma larvata. Lineage (NCBI taxonomy): Eukaryota > Metazoa > Chordata > Mammalia > Carnivora > Viverridae > Paguma > Paguma larvata. The sequence goes on from CM057839.1 coordinate 63,159,715, forward strand.
TTTTCAAACATATTCTATGTGGAAGCATGCATCTGATAGCTAGCTGATCCGTTGTATCAGAGTAATTCCAAAGTATTCCTTTAAATGAGCAAAAGTACTTAATATATACTGACTTAAGAAAGTATAGACTCAGTGTTCTGACAAAAGGTATGCTAGAGCATAGGAAAATGCTGGGGTTCAAGTTCTAGGAACTGGTGGTTCCTGAAAACATAACAATCCCACCCCACCTCATCTTGAGCAGCAGAACTTTAGATTTATCTTTGTCTGATATTGTAAACATTTTGTGGAATAGTGATATTTTTCATTGCAACTGCTAAACAATGACAGAAAGACATATACTGTATCAAAGCAAATGTAAGGGAAGAGTCAGAATTGGACCGTAGATCAGCAAGGGATTGGTGTATTCAAAATTCCTACTTCTCTCCCTCCAGAGCCTATGTGTTTTCTAGATATAGGATAAAGGATTATCCTCCTAAATAAAACTGGTCTTCTGTTCCTGAAACAGCCCAAGAGACTGATGTCAATGACCTAATTGCCAAAGCCAAGGGCCCCTTTCAGCTTTTATTGCATGTTCTTGTTTTCACTTTGTAATTAATTATTTGTTTAATACCAGGCTTTTCACAGTAGATTATAAGGTCCCATGAGGACATGACACTCTAGTTCATTGCTCTATACTCAGCTCCAGGAACAATGCTGAGCATTGTTTAAAAATTAAATTGTTAAATAAATAAATGGTAGTCAGGGGCCACCTTGTAAAGGGTTTTGAATGTCAGGCTAAAAAATCATAGCTTTATTACGTAGACAACAGGGAGGCACTAAAGATTTCTTAGCCTATGTCTCTTAGCTTTGACAACATGCTGGGATAATCGTTCCAGCAGAATGGTGCAAAATCATCTGGATGAGAGAAAGGCTGGAGACCTCATTCTCACAGCAGAGCCCACAGGAGCAGACACGTAACCTCTGACAGTTAACAGGTAAACTTAAAAAATGTACAAGCCAAAAAAAGTAACAAAAGAAAGAAAGAAAGAAAGATAGAAAGAAAGAAAGAAAGAGAAAGAAAGAAAGAAAGAAAGAAAGAAAGAAAGAAAGAAAGAAAGAAAGAAAGAAAGAAAGAAAGAAAGAAGGAAGGAAGGAAGGAAGGAAGGAAGGAAGGAAGGAAGGGAGGGAGGAAGGAAGGGAGGAAGGAAGGGAGGAAGGAAGGAAGAAAGAAAGAAGTAATATTTTTCCATGTAACTAAATCCATGGAAGTAAATTAAATAAATAAAAAACTATCTTGACCATTTTTGTTTGTGTATTTGAGTGTATGCTGTGTGTCTCTCCCTCACTGAAATGACTGATTGGCTGCCTGAACTGATTAAAATCGCAGATAATTAGGGATACACAGCCTATAGCTGAAATTATATGGAAGTGGTTTCTGACCTATTGGGTTGGACCTAATGCTGGTGAAGTCTTAACTGGACTTCAGTTTTGTAAATATTTGAAAAGGGCCAGAGCATCGGTCCAATTTCTCTTTCCAGTAATTTTATAATTTTTTACATGAAGAGCCATTAATGTTTCACTTTCCGGACTGAATTGGATGGCAGCCTGTCTGAGCCAGGAAAAAAAAAGGTCTGGCTAGAAAGACTCTGGCCCTAAGCTTGGGTATCACTTGGGAAACAGACTTTGTTTCTCAAGAAAAGATCAGGCTCTGGGTTAATCTCAATCAGCCCAGGTTTTTACACTATAAATAAACATCATCATTCACATTTCTTTTATGTTACCTCCTTCTCCATTTCTGTAACTTCATCTCTTCTAGAAACTCATGTTTATTCAACCCAGTGGATTTACTAAAGTTACCTTGTCTCATGAGTCATGAAACCATACTTAACAAACTATATGAAAAATGTGCAGCTAACTTATTTTCAGACACTCCTGGCCTATACTACAATTCGTTTCCCACCCCCCCTGAATTTTATTTCACTAAAGACAGCCAAGGATTCCAAATTCGGCATTCTATTTGGGAGACCAAAACATGTATATGCTATTTTCTAAGATTTGAAAGTACCAGGATAATTTTTTTAAAAACTAAACTCTTCTCAGAGATTTAAGATTTGAATTTTCAAAACCTTATTTCCACCTAAGACATTAGGACTACATCCATTATATAACCAAAGCAAGCATTTATAGCCACATATCAGACAATCCTAACAACATGGTATTTCTTATTATTCTTTAGAAACAAATAGGTTAATAAAAGAAATAGGAATTAAAATTGAAATATCTATTATAAGCTAACTGGTATCATAATGGTTTTGATACTGTGGAGTGTAGATTAGTTTTATAGTGTAGAATTGTCCAAGTCAAGTGTGTCACTGCTTTTACTCAATGTGTCCTTGGGATTGTGCCTGGCTGGGCACCAAATATATATTTATTAAATAAATGTTAGTGGACAAATAAACAAATGAATGAATAGGAATGGACGAATCTTTAATTTGACATAAATAAAGGGAGTGTGAGATTGTGTTCTTCCCATTCTTTTATTCATAGTCTATTGCATCTGAAGATCATGCAAAGTTCACCCTCTGGGTCCCTAAGAGGCCTAATCTAGTCCCATTGCCTAAATACCATCTATATACTGGCAATTCCCACTCCAGGTGGATCTACTTCCTGAACTTCAAACTTATGTGTTCAACTATCTATGCAAATGCTTCTACTTAAGTGTGTGTATGTGTGTATGTACTAGAGTGTGAGCAAACAATGTATCCAAAACTGAGCTGTTGATTTCTAATCATCCCCCAATTGTCTACCTCTCGAGGCAAGTGATAATTATTAGCAAGTGATAATTCCACTTACTCATATTAGCAAGTGATAAGTCCACATCTCAGATGAAAGTCTTAAAGCCATCCTTGACTTGTTCTTTCACATCCTATAACCAACTCATCAATCAACAAATCACCTTGCTCTACCCTCAAAATATATTCTGAATCCAACCATTTCTTCCCGCTCCAGCACTAATCCTAATCCAAGCTAAATTGTCCTCATTGGGACTGCTGCAAAAGCTGCCAGATGTTGATCCTACTTTCCCCAGCACCATCCCACCCTGCAGGGATCCTTGCAGAACCTAAGTCAGATCATGTTGTGATCAAGCTCTCTTCTCCCATACCTTTCCATCTCACTCTAAATAAAACCAAAGCACATACCTCAGACTAGAAAACCCTACCCAAATTCAGCAACTACCTCTCAGATCTCCTCTTCTCCCATACTGCCCGTGATTCCCCTACAATCATACTGGTTTCCAAATCTACCATGCTGCTTTTCAAATCTACCAAAAAATGGTCCTACCTCATGGCTGCTGTACTTGCTCTCCCCTCTGGCTAGCATACTCTTTATCCGGGTGTTAATGTGGCTCTTTTCACTAAATTCAGTCTCACCTCATCTGACTCAGGCTACTCTCAATTCCCTTACATTGCTTGATTTTAACCCCTATCATGTAACACCACCTGAAATCTCTGTCATTTTTGCATAGGGATCATTTGTTTGTTTACTGCTGCTCTACACTGGAACATAAGCTCTGTGAGAATAGCCAGATAGTATTGTGTGAATTTTACAGCCTCCCTGACACTCTTTCTTATTCACCTTTTAACATTCCCATGCTTAGATTTGGTGTAAATAGCTACTCAGTAAAGATCTATTAAATGAATGAATTTATTTTTGAAATAAGTCTACTAAGGGAGTAAAGTAATAGAACCAGACAAGATCCCACAGAGCTAAGTCGAAGAGTCCATCTTGCTTTTTCTTATGCACATTTATAGCTTAGAATCAAAGCCCATTCTAAATCCGAGCTCCAAAGGAACAACACCTCCTTTGGCAGTATATGTCAGACGACCCAGATATATGTCTTGGACAAAGCAATCCTCTTAATTTGTCTTCAATCTGACCACAATCATAGCAGGTTAATGACTTCTCCAGATCAGTCTAGGTTTTCAGAGTCTGGTTTGCTAGCATCCTCTGACCTTGGCTGAAAATCATTTTTCATGGAAAAATATCCCATCTTGACAAAAAGTGGTAGAAAGCTTTAGTCACTTTATTTACCTACTATTTGTCTGCATCTGAAGTTCGCACTGCACTCATCTTACTGAGATCACCTCAAAACATATGAAGTTGCTCATTTATAACATGAATCGAAACAAAAATTATATTTTAAAGAAACTTAAGAAACTGTCAAAGCCTATGTTCGAGGTACATTTGAGGGTCTAGGATGCTGACCAGTACCTTCCTTCTCTTTTCATGTTCACTTACATGCTCTGAGCAACAATTCTTAGGAAAAGGCTTTTATTCTCAAAAACATATTACTAACCAGAAGTATGAATAATAGTAGTAATTATAGTCTGTAATTACTCCCCTTTCCTCAAAAAAAAAAAAGAAAAAGAAAAAAGAACTTTCAGTTTGTCCTGTTAAACTAAAAATTATATGTCAATGAAAACATTAGCATATGTGAAAATATCTGTCTAATGACTCTATTGGATCCATAGAGTCACATTTTCTTTTTAAAAACTGGAGGCAAATTTTTGAGTTTTTATTTTTTCCTGTTAGGATCTATGCTACATCTCAAGGCCCATTTGCTGGAGGAGGCATCCTGATCACTCTAAAAATTCCCTTAAGCAATAAGTTACAGTTTCTAGAATTAAATACTCATTTTTATAACAAATTTATAACTACCTTTAGATACTTGGTGATAGGTGTCCATTATCACTAAAATATGTAAAACCTATTTCTGAAAGAGTCAGTAGAAAAATTTCAAAATATTTATCTTCAGCCTTAATTTTATATACAAACATTTTGATGTAAAATAAAGCCACAGACACAGATGCTCATGCACACAGCCCACCTGGAGGAAGCCCTACCCTGACCCGGGCCTGACCAATCACAGTATCCTATGACCCTGACGGAGTGATAGGTCTAGAAATAGGCATGTAACCCAAGCAGGTCAAAAAGAGCTCTTTCCTTGAAGTGATCTTCTTCAGACATTAAAAGAGAAATCCCCTCTCCTGGAGTGGCTAAACTTAAAAAAGCCACCTGCCCAGGCCGTGTGTGTTAGAGAAGGTATAAGCTGGTGACCACTGAGATGCTAATTGGTTGCCACCTTCTCAACTTGAAATAATCCTAGAAATTCTCACTTACACTTATCAAAGAATAATGCCAAAGCTCCTTAGAAATAAGCAGTATATTTAAATTGAAGCTCAGTGTTCTGACTTATCTTCATCCTTTCACCTTTTCCCCATTACAGATGTGCTGGTCAATGATTTGCAAGTTCTTTGATGGTAATGTTTTTTGTCTTTGCAATTTTGTTTTCCCTTTCACTTTTAAAGCTTAGCTTTTTTTTTTTTAATTTTATTTCAAATGGTAAAACTCAGGCAGGCGATTATAGTTTATCTGTCTTAGCCGACATTAGTTCCTAAAGGTACAGATAAATTAGGAATTATTAGAGGAATTATGTAAAAGCAAAATGAGATGAGAAAGAAGGACGTGAATGGTCCCTGGGTGAGCATCTAGGAGGGAGAGTGAGAAGGTCATCTCAGTTTCAGCCATTCGACTCGCCGTTGAGGTTCCTCCCAAGAGAACACAGAACTCTCAACGAATGTCACACATAGTTAATGGCAACCCAGCCTCCTTATCAATTGCCTTTTATAAAGAAGGCCCATGTGTAGTTTAAAAAAAAAAAAAACAATGAGGCCAACTCGAAGAAGAAAATGTAACTGAGATATAGGCCAGAGAGGGAGAAGGAGGCAAATGGGAATAGGGGCAAGAGAAAAAAACATCCATGACACTGAATCAGTTTGTGCTTGTTGCAGTCCCATCTCCACTCTCCCCAGGTACAGCTGTCCCAAACTCGCTTTTCTTTGGTTAAGGTTAATTCGGATTAGGGTTCCAGCACACCAACTATGCTGCTTTGAGACTGACTTTAACTCTCTCTCATTTTGTGTCTCTATAAATGAATATGATAACATGCCAACCTCATTAGGTCGTATCAATACTTAATAAAGTCATCATCAAGATGATGTGTTCATCAAGAGCTGGTGTAGTTTACGCAGGTACTTATGTTTAATAAACGTTCCTTGCCTCCTTCATTTACTGAACCTGATGGTAGATGTGAAAATGAAAATGGCACTTCTGATAGGACTGTTCTTTCTAGAAGAAAATGGATAGGGACGGCCATCTACCAACAGTGCTGCCTTTTGCTCAACTGCTCAAGTCTAACCAAAGCCCAGGCAGTGTATCCTTCAAAATGCACCATAAATCTAGAATCCAGGAAATAACATATCCTCTAAACACAAGCCAGTTTAGGGGCACCTGAATGGCTCAGTAGGTTAAGTGTCCAACTTCAGCTCAGGTCGTGATCTCACAATTTGTGGGTTTAAGGCCCACATCGGGCTCTGGACTGACAGCTCAGAGCCTAAAGCCTGCTTTGGATTCTGCATATCCCTCTCTTTGCTCATTCTCTGCTCTCTCTCTCTCTCTCTCAAAAATAAATAAACATTTAAATACAAGCCAATGCACACACAAAAATATTCATATTTCTCCCGGAATATTTTTTGTTATTACCATAAGGATGAGTACAAAAAGAAAAGTTCACCCAAACATATAAGTCAGAGACTCCAAGTACGTATAGATACCATTTGAGGTGGAAAAGAGGTTTTGAAGCCATTTGGAAAGAAAAGAGTACCTTTTACACAGTTTTCACTGTATCTGAGTGAAGCCAGAAATGCCTTGGGAGTCCAGCTGTAGGCTGCCATGTTGTCCGTGTGTCGGCAGACAGCCCCACAGCCAGAAGGGAGAAAATCTCTCTGCTATTCTTTTACAATAGCTGACAAGCCATGAGAAAAAGAACTCACAGGGCATGTGTCCTCTACAAAGTTTGTTAAATATAGCACTTCTTATTTTACCAAGTGTTTTTTTTAGTCAAGTTTTGTTTTAGTTGGAATTGGATAATACAAGCAAACAATTTGGAGAATATATATATTCATACTCAAAAAAGTCTTCATGAATATCATTGATCTAATCCAAATTATATGACAAAACAGCTTACTTCTGACATTATTTGTTGATTTGGGCAACTTGAGGGAGTCGATGTTAGTCAATGAATAAATGTTTACTCAAACTTTGCTATGGCCATGGGACAAATGATGTCTTAGGGAAGGTTTGCATCTGAAATTTAGATCTGTAGTTTGACTTTTTAAAGGTGGACAGAAATGCTACCTGTTTAAATGATCGTTTATTTAAGGGGTGCCTGGGTGGTTCAGTCAGTTAAGCATCCGACTCCTGATTTCAGCTCAGGTCATGATTTCATGGTTCCAGCCCCACATCTGTCTCCATGCCGCTGGCGCGGAGCCTGCTTGGGATCCTCCCTCTATTTCTCCCTCTCTCTCTGCCCCTCCCCCATGCATGATCTCTGTCAAAAATAAATAAAAATTTCTTAAAAATTAATTCTCTTAGGGGAACCTGGGTGGCTTAGTCGTTTAAGCATCCGACTTTGGCTCAAGTCATGATCTCGCAGTTCATGAGTTCGAACCCTGTGTTGGGCTCTGTGTTGACAGCTCAGAGCCTGGAGTCTGTTTCAGATTCTGTGTCGCCCTTCCCCTCCCCCACTCATACTGTCTCTGTCTCAAAAATAAACATTAAAAAATAATAAAAATAAAAATCAATTATAATTTATTTAAGATATTCATGGATAGAAATAAGAATAAACTGATACAATATACTAGTCCTATCATCTTAAAGACAAGGATTAGGTCTTCTCTATTTGAGGAGCAGGGCAGTGCTGCGCTTAGGAGCCAGTGTTCCTATATCAAATCCAATACTGCTCATTACTATGTGTTGCTGAACAAGTCCTTTAACTTCTCTATACTTGTTTCCTCATGTATAAATAGAACAATGCTAGGATCTTTCTCATGGAATCATTGCAAAGAAGAAATTAGATATAATATATAGATTATTTAGAACAGTGCCTGGCACATAACTACTATAAATATGTTAACAACTACTACCACTATCACCATCATCATCATCGTCATCATCATCATCATCATCATCATCATTCTCAACATCTGAATACCCCCCAAAGCTTATACAACAGCGTCTACCATGTAATAAGTGTCCACTAAATATGTATTGGCCAATGAATGATGAGTAGAAATTTCAAATGAAAGGCATGGTCCGGTCCCTATCCTTCAATTACTATATTTGGAGACATTGGTTAAGATGGTATATAAAAAGAATTTGAATTTTGATATCAGATGACTTGATTTCAAACCCTGAATGAACCACTTCAGCTAAATGTGTATATAAAAATCACTTGACCTCCCTGAGCCTCTGTCCACAAGTGGTGACAGTTAGCTGACACATATGTAAGCCTCCATCATAGTGCTTCATGACAGATACTCAAGAGAGGTTTGTTCTCCCTCTGCCACCTTCCCTCTCAAAAGCTAGTTACCAATCTAGTAACAGACACAACAAGATTTCTGGTACTTAGAAAAGAAGGAGGCCAGGAAAGATAAATCATGGGGAAGTCTAGGAAGGTTTCTAGGAAGAGAGAACCTTAAACGGCATCTAGAATGGTGGGAGGATGTCAACATCCTGATACGCTGGGGGGGGTGGGGTGGTGTCATGGGAGCAAGGCACAGAGCAAGAACTGGAGCATAGGGAACCACTTTGGCAGAAGCGGGGGGCTGTGTAAGCATCATTAAAGGAGAAGACAAGTACAAATGGTAATATTTGTGAGTTTGAATATGAAGGTTTCTGCCAGGAAATAGGAAGTTTGCAGGACCCTTGAGCACAGGTAGGCGTGCACTGGTGCATGGGAAGTTTAGTCTGCTAGCTGTGGGCACAACATGCAGGCAAGATTGACAGGAAGTGATTGCATTGATAATGAGACATTCACATATTGTGGAGTGAAAGAAAAGCACAGAAATAAGATGAATCATCTCTCTACAGGCTCAGGTTGCTGAGTGTAAGGGGAGAGGGAGGAACAGTAAGACCATCCCATTGTTTTGAGTCTGAATAAAGGACAGGCAAGGGAAAGGGAGAAATAAAGACTCACTGGAGATCTGACCCTCCTTGAAGATAGAAAATAAAAATTTTCCATACTCATCACAGAGATTTATAAAATATAAAACTATGGGTTTATCATTCGTTTCACAGAACATTCAATATGTGGATTAAGTGCTAAAATGCTAACTGATAATCACAGCTATGAAAATATGCATTTCTTGGTTTTAAGAAACCAAATTACAACCTAAGTAAATCCTATCTACCCAATGTTTTATATTATCCATGTAAAGGAAATAATTTTCCTTCTATCAAAAGGAAAAACAAATTTTTTAAAAAATTTTTTAACGTTTACTTATTCTTGAGAGACATAGAGACAGAGCGTGAGCAGGGGAAGGGCAGAGAGAGAGGGAGACACAGAATCCAAAGCAGGCTCCAGGCTCTGAGCTATCAGCACAGACCCCGACGCGGGGCTCGAACTCACAGACCGCAAGATCATGACCTGAGCCGAAGTCGGCCGCTCAACCAACTGAGCCACCCAGGCACCCCCAAAAGGAAAAACAGAATATTAAGATAAAGTATTTTTAAAAGGATTATGAATTACACTAAAAAGAATTTACATCTTAATTGCAATAACAATTTGCTTAAATAAGCACTATTTACCAAAATTCAATCATTTTGCAATCATTTATTCATTACTGATTTAATAGTCAATTTCCTGAGAAATGCTGGAGGGATTGGCTTATCACATAAATCACAGATGGTCAGTGTATATCCTAATCTCTGTTTGCCCCAAATTATCCCAACCACTTTTGCCAAATCAGTGCAATAATTAATGTTTTTGGAAAATTTAGACCCCACTGTCTGGCACATAGTGAAAGGTGGCAGGCTCAGGTCTATGGACAGACTTTCTCCTTCCAAGGGTCTTTGATTCAAATCTTAAAGAAGATCTTAGTTGTTTAATCAACGCTGTTTGACACAAGGAAAGAGGAGATAAGTGCTTTCTTGATTGGCAGAAGCAAATGGTATTGTTCACTTCTTTAGAGCTGCCAAAGTAGCTAAGGCAATTTGGGAATCTGAACAAGCCAAGCTGATTCTGTTTTCAAGGGTAATTATTTCATTTTCTCCTTTCCTTTACTTCTTTATATTGAACCTGTTAACTAAGTAAGTTTAATTCTGTAAAAAAAAAATTCATTTAAGCCTTCACATGATTTCTCTACATTTTAACTTCCTAAAACTTTTAACTTTCTCTACACTGTTAGAGGTATGGTGTATGCCACTTACTAAATCCTGGAGTCTTAAAAGATTGAATATTAAAAAGTTATACATAAAAGTTTGGATTTGAACCTTTATTATAAATATAAAAATATGAAATGATAATGATATATTTACCATGTGTCATCTTTGTTTAAAATCATTCACTATTATCATTCTAAGTCAATTCTGTGTCTTAGGAGAACAGAAATGCAGTGACATATGGCTCCCACAAACTTGAAAATAGTCTACAATATTAATATATTAATTTAAATCATCATCTTCACAACTATGATCATTTACTGAATCAATATGTTCCAGTCACTACATGCTTTACATGCAATATCTCATTTATTTCTCACACAAGTGCCGGGAGGTACAAAATATTATTATCTCTATTTTGCAGATTAGCAAACTGAGCTCAGCAAGATCAAATAAATTGCTTGTAGTGGTACAGCTTATCAGAGACAGAATTGGGGTTCAGTCTTAGGCTGCCTGACTCCAAAGGCCATGAAGTACAGTTATGCTGCCTCTTGATATCCTTTCTAAGATTCTATTAATCAGAAAACATAACTAAGATAAGATAAAGTACTTGACTCGAATTAGGGGAAGGAAAGGATGCTATGATTTCTACTGGGAGTTATGTGTGTAAAGGTATAATTTTAGAGCATCCCAGATTGGACTACCTTGCAATTATCTAACTCAGTGAACAGAACTATAGTAGGAAGATTTTGTAAAGAAACCTTTCAAGAAAAACACAAGTTTCTTGAGTAAGCCCACATCTCCCTGACCCAAAGCAAGTTTTCACAATCATTGCCATTGGTCTTGGCCTTCCAGCCCATTGTGTATTTTCCCGTCACATAAAAGGATTATGTGTAATATGCATACAAGTTCCTGAACTTTTGCAAAAAAAAATTTGTGTAAACATTAAAAAATTTTTTTTTAATGTTTATTTAATTTTGAGAGACACAGCATGAGCTGGGGAGGAGCAGAAAGACAGTGAGACAGAATCCGAACCAGGCTCCAGGCTCTGAGCTGTGAGCATAGAGCCCCACGTGGGGCTCGAACCTACGAACTGTGAGATCATGACCTGAGTCAAAGTCGGAGGCTTAACCAACTGAGCCACCCAGGTGCCCCTGTGAACATTTTTGGAAAAAAAAAAAAAAGTGGTAACGTGTACTTTTCAATAGATTACTATCATTGAAAATCTTATTTGTTATTGAGTCTTAGACTGTATTCTGGTTTCTAGATTTGTTTTCTTCCATACAATGACCACTGCATTCAATGTTTGGATGAGATAAAGACGGTTTATTTGCAGCCCTAGAACCCAAGGATATACCAAACTCTTAAATTCCAGTCTGCAGCTATGAGCTAACCTCCCCTTCAAGAACAGTAAGCCATGTCATCAAATACACAAAGGACACCAAATTTTTGTAGAGAAAAGTGAAAAAAATTTGAAGGATTTTTCAACATCCACTAAGAGCCTGTATGTTACACAGAGCTTAGAATCCAAAATAAATTCCGACGTTTGAGAATACCAGCCTAGTGCTCATCAGAAATTGAGCCCTGGCAAAGCCATCAACCAGCAAGCCTCACGGAGAGCACCAACATTCAAAGATGGGGAAGAAATGTAGCTTATTTTTCCTTATAGCTTATGTTCCTTAAGACCTTATGTTCTTATAGGTTTGGAAAGCTGGTGAATTATATATCCAAACTATTTCCTAAGAATATAGCTCTTAAAGAAGTAACTCCTAAATAGCTTTATAGCTGCTATTTGCGGGCATTGGTTTAGTCAACTTGAAAGGTAATTTAAGCTTCTAGTTTCCTTAAATTAAAGCTATAGCGTTATTAACTTGCTGTTTTCTCAATCAGAATCATTACACTCCATGCACAAGTGACTTGTGCACTAGTGGATGACTTAGTTGTCAGCTTAGTGTTATTTGGAAAACATTAAAAAGGAAAAACTGGCCTGTTTGTTTTCTTCATCTTCCTGGTTCCTGGTATTCTACCATTACCAATTTTTTAAAAAATGCAAGTATTCTTGAAAGCACAAAAAATTACACCCTAAAACACTCCTTTGACAATCAATGGATTTCTCTTTGCCTTAGCAAGAGAAATTCAGGTGCAATAAGGAGCAATGAATTTCTGGAAAGGACCCTAGGATGGAAACCAGTGGTAGAAGGAGGCAAAATAAGGTGCTGGATTCAACAATTTTACAAACTCTGTCTATAATTTTCACAAAAGCTTTGGAAGGTCCATTTTATTTGCATTTAACAGAGTAAATAATGGTTGAAAGGTTCCAAACCCAAATCTGTCTTCCTTCAAACCCCATGTTCTTTCCCCCTCCATGGTAAGCTACTATTAGAAGGAGATCATTACACAGAGGGTGACCGGAATGGAGACCTAAATCATCAACAATCCCATTCACTATAAAACAAGCTGCTTTTTTATTTGCCTAAAGTCATGTAAGCAACATATCATGAGTATTAACTGAATACTTGACTGTTCATAAAATTCTTGAGAGCTCCATGGAAGTAGAAAAGAATACAGCATTTTGATTCAGAAATAAAGGGATAAAGTCTCAGACTGTCAATGTGTAACTTAAGTATATTAATCTCACTGAGTCTCAGTTTCCTTTAGAATAGTCTTATAAAAGCATTATTTTTATATAAGTTAATTTTACTCTATTTGAAAACCTCTTAAAATCCACTCAAAACTTGTAATTCCAAACCTTTGTCACACTGAAGAGCCAAGTATAAGCAATATCAAACAACTTGAAGAAATATCTAAATAATTGACAGATTCAAAAAAATTTTCTGGCAGAAAAGTAATTTGTGCAAGGTTGTATAACTATTTAACTGTATAATATGTATTAACTGTCAATATATTTTCCACTGTAACATATACTAAAGAATGTGAATATATGAAGTTTGCATATGTATATTTATACACAAGACTAGATTTCAAACCCTACTGGAAAAAAGCCCATAAAAGCCTATTTTATGGGATAAAAAATCCTATATGCCAGATACCCCATGTTATGTGGAATATCCTTCAGTACTTACCTTTGCACATATGTTTGACATTTTGTAATTTGCACTATTTTGAAACAGTAAATCACACTATGAAAATGATTAAAATAGAGTTGAAAAATTATATAACTTCCCAATTCTCGAACATATCATCTTATTTTTATGAAACTGCAGCCTAAAATTAATTGCAATAATCTAGCATTTACTTTAGCTACCCTTCTCAGATCTAAAAAGTAATCAGAAGTATTCTGCCATACAATTATCTAAAGGATGCAAAACTTCCCTTAAAGTAAAAATAAGGAGACAGGCAGAATAACAATAATATTGTGGGAGAGTAGTTAATGCCCACAAACTTGTTGTCATTTTCACTGCATCCCTAAAGCAAGTAACATGCTCAACTGGGAGCTTAAACCACGGGGAGTAATGGACTTGTGCTCATTGGCTAATGGCTCTTAGAACCAGATACTGGGAATAGAGGAGAGAAGATTGGAGTTCACTGTGTCTAAGACTCATGACATTCCATGTTAAGTAGTGTGAACTTGTCAAATAGTAAAAGAATGACAACTCAATAATGCTAATTTATTAAATATGCTTTACTTAGAAACATATCGCATTGAATTTTAGTTGAGACTATGTATTATTGGTTCATGCTGTAATCACCTCCAGATTATCTACATATGTGTCTTCCTGAATATCAGACGTGGCCATCCACAGCTCACTAGGCTGCAGACAAACATGCGACCAGAGGCGGGCCACAGCCCTTCCTGCAATAGCTTCCATGTTCTCCTCTAGTCCTTGAACAGTCTGCCAATGAGAATAAAGCCCACTATATCTGAAAGTAATACAATGATTTTCATCAAAATGAAGTTAATCTGTTTTTAAATATTTGCTGTCTCTTTTGACTTCCCTCTTTTAGACTGGTAGAACTGCTATTATTTTGCTTTACTGGTTCTCTCATTTCCTGGATACACTTATCCAGATGTTTGGACATTTTTCTCTATCATCCACACTCACTCAGTAACCAAACTTCACTTTGTCCAATTTCCCTCAGGTCGCTGGGTTCTCTCTAGAGGCACTTCAAAATGAAGAATTCTTCAGAACTAGAAATAGATTTTTTTCTTCCCTGTAAGGAAATTGTTTCCTTAATGATGACCTAATCATTTGTATTTAATAAACAGAGTTATTTTTTTTCCAGAGAACTTTAAATGATAACATTTAAAACCACATTTAGTCTGAAATTTCTCATCCTATCATCTTCCAGTTTGGGTGAATCATGAGAGAAAAAAATATTTCTTCCACTGAATTCCTTCAGAATGAGCCTGACCTAGATTTCAGGTGGTAAAGTAACTAATTAAGTTACTGGAGAAGAAAATCAAATATATAATTGTTAAACTACTTTGTGTCTTTGTCAACCTTATGTCTTAGTAACACACCTAGGTCTGCATGAGACTTCTCAGAATGTTTGAATATTTAAAATAATAATTTTTAAGAATAAATATTGAATATTAAAGATAATACTCGGAAACCCACCAGAAAGAAAATATAGATCACAAATTACTCTCTTTTAACAGACACAATAATGGAAGTCACCAAATGTGGAAAGCCAAATTCATTTAATGCTAACATTCAAAAACCCCAAAAATCAGATGTTGATTTAATCCCACATCTGTAAAATACAACTGAAAATAATGATAGAATCATTTAAAATAAAGGTCTAGCAGCAAAGTTTACACAGGTGCAAAAAAGCATTTGTATTAAATACAGTGTATTTTAATTATATTTAATTTACTATAAATATTCAGGGCGCCTGGATGGCTCAGTAGGTTTAGCGTTTGACTTCAGCTTAGGTCATGATCTCATGGCTAGTGGGTCTGAGCTCCGTGTTGGTCTCTGTGCTAACAGCTCAGAGCCTGGATCCTGCTTTGGATTCTGTCTCCCTCGCTTTCTGCCCCTTCCCCCGCTTGTACTCTGTCTTTCGAAAATAAATAAACATTTAAAAAACATTTAAAAAAATATTCTGCTTGGAGACACATGAAATGCTGGAAAGATTCTGTTGTCACATTGTATTGAAATTGTTTAAGTCCTCTGAGATTGATGAGCATTTCCTATTTATAAGTGCCCCACCAGATCTAGCATAGTGCCAGCTCACAGAACAATTCATACCACCAGTCCCCGTGTCACCGCCCAAGTGCAGATTCATACACTTCACTCCTTATGCTCCAATACAGAAACTTTAGGGTGGATCATGGAAACCTACACTTTTAATAAGCTCTCCAGATGTTTCTTATGCACACTGATGTTTGATAGCTATTAACATAAATACCTACTCAATAAATGGTTGGTGACTTTGGAACCAATGCGTAGAATGTACAAGAAATACATTCAAATTTATCATTGGAAAAGTTTACCTGAGTGCTAAGCCCAGTATCTTTCTTCAGAGGGACGGATGATACTAAACCGCCATATTTTTCATTCCTGTTTTCATTGATACCAAAAATTCAAATCATATCTGCTCCACCTTGCAAATCCTGTCACTGGGCCCTCAGGAATCTCCTTTGTATAATCAGAAAATTCCTTTGCGTACTCAATCTCTTTTCCTAGCTTTCCCTTCTCCACGCTAGCCTTAACTTGTCTGATGATACCCATTTCTCTGCGACAGTTTCAAGGGATGGCTCAAATCAAGTACCTCAGTGTGCAGAGGGAAAGCTGCTATTTTGGACTGAATATGTCTCCAAAGTTCATATATCAAAGCCCAATATGATAATATTTGGAGGAGATTTGGGAGATGGTTAGGTCACGAGGATGGAGCCATCACAAACGGGGTCAGTGCTCTTATAAAAAGAGACACAAGAAAGATTTCATCCTCTGTCTCTGCCATGTGATGAAAGAGCAAGGTGGCCATCTGATTAAGGTCCTCAGCAGGAAGTTAATCAGCCAGTACCTTGCTCTTGGACTTCTCAGCCTTCTAAACCATGAGAAAAAAACATTTGTTCTTTAAGCCACTCAGTCTAAGACAATTGGTACCCTACTGATTCTCCACTGCCACTTCCAGACCAATAAAGAGGCTGAGGCTGTAAACCAAGTGAGAGATTATGGCAATTTAGACTAGAATTTGCCGTGTTGGGGTTAGTAAAAAATGCTTGGCTTTGAATTATCAGTGCTAAGACTCAGCGCTAAATTCTCTTTGAACTCTGTACCTTCTCTTTAGGCAAGTTCACCCATTCCCCTTACTTCAGTCACCACCTCCACATTGAAGATTTACACGTACATTTCCCACCACCACATCTCCTTTGAAATTCAGACTCTTAGAACCAGTTGGCTACTTGGCATCTACATTCAATTTTCTCAAAATCACCTCAAAGTCACCATTTCAAAGTTTAAAGTCATAATTTTCTCCCCCCAAGTTTAATCTATTCTAGTATTTTCCATCTCAGAAATGGCACCACTGTCTATCCAGTTGCACAATGGTCATGGGTTCCTTCTATTCCCTTATCCTCTCACATACAGTCTATTAGCAGGTCTATTTTACCTCCTAAATATTAGATCAATAGAGTTTTCTGCATCTGTATCACCAATCCCCTGGTCCAAGTCACCATTTTCTCTTATACTAGTTTAAGAGCTAGTTTCCTTATAAATCGCTTTTATTTCTCCTTTAGTTTCTTTCCCACAGTCCAATAAGAGTGATGCTTACAAATGTCAATGGCTTTCCACCGCTTTCATTACGTAAACCAGAACTTTGGACATGGTTACAAGAGCCGATCCTACATACCGCTTCAGTCATATTTTCTTTCAGTTTATCCTTAGACCCACAAGTGGGACCTCTGCTGGGCCACTTACTTTAGACATTTTCCCATATCACAAACACACATACATCCACACACACATACACACGTACATGCATAATACATGTGTGCACATATAAAACATATGTTTTGGGCACCTGGGTGGTGGCTCAATCGGTTAAACAATCAACTCTTGATTTTGGCTCAGGTCATGATCTCATGGTTCACGAGTTCAAGTCCCACATTGGGCTTTGCACTGACAGCACATCAAGCCTGCTTGCAATTCTCTCTCTCTTCTCTGCCCCTCCTGCATTCATGCTCGCTTGTCTGCTTTCTTTCTCTCTCTCTCCAAATAAATAAATAAACTTAAAAATTTTTTAAAAACACACAAAACATATTATGAAACACATGGGAGCTTCTGTCACTAGAATAGGAACATAACCCTGATGAAGTGCAACACATTTCCTTAAAAATCTATTTCATGATTGATACTCATGATCAATAATCAAATGCGGAGCATTTCTCCACATCTCTTCCACCATGTCCTCAAAACAAAAGACAATGGCCTCCGAATGCCATGAAGATTTATAGACAGTTTACACCAATGCTAATAGCAGTGATTTGGAACGCAGAGAGGATCTTAGCAACACAAACTCTTAGATAAGAGCTAACCTAAGTAAATCAGTTAATTTGTCAAACCCTTCTTCTCTGATAGCATGAATGTAATAGATTGATGTATCATTTTACAATATTTGAATGTTTCATAAATATTTTTTTCTGATAGATTATAACCTACACGAGGGCAGTGGCTGTGTCTTTTTTTTTGTCCACTCGTATTTAGCATAGCCATATACTGAATAATGAATACATCCTGATCAAATAAAGGAATAAATTTAGAATCACACAGAAGTAGTAAAGGACCTTGGGCGAGTTGCTTTTACTTATCTCTTAGTTTATTGCCTGAAATGAAGATAAAGGAACCTATCTCATAAGGTTGTTTATGACAATAACAACATAACCCCATGAAGAACACACAACCCCCGCACACGGTGATTCGGCGAATTATAAAGGATGACGTTTCTCTTCACCACAGTCATGTTTTCCCAGATCCCACTGCATTTATTAATGCTATGCTTGTTTTTCCAAATATTCAGAACAAGTTGCCTGGAAACTAAATCATAATGTGCAATTACACTGGAAAACTAAACCCAATACCTCTTTTGTTTCTTCTGCCAGACTTTTTACAAAAGATGAGAACAAAAATGAACCAGTACAGCTGAATTTTAATTATGGAGGAAGTATTTTACTGAGTGATTCTATTGTGCTGACACAAATATGGATTCTGTATGATACTGCCTCCTTGTCCCTTCATTTGTAATTCAAGACTTTATTCTCTTCTATTTATTTGCAGATATCATTTGAAGAGTATATCAGAAAATCACTTAAGAAATTATAATCTACATTGGAAGGCATTTATTATAAATTACCATTACTTATACCATAGTAATCTTCTAACATGATTCTAATTACATTTGCCTGAATATAGATGTACTTTCCAAAACTCTGGCTCTCAGTACCTCGATCCCCTTTCTCCTCCAATAACCTCATCCTTCACATGGCTTCACCCACTCACTCTTATGATCATAGTTTAGAATTTGTCACTACCAATGTTTACTGACCTACCAAATCTCAATTTCTAGGCACTCCGCTCCTTTTTCCTTAAACCTCCAAAATTTTGCTGCCTATCCTCACTCATTTAATGGCCTTGCTTCCTTTATCTCTAAAAAAAAAAAATAGAAGTATGCCTTTGTTCTCTTTACAACACAGGAGCCAGATTGATCCTGTTAGAATATAAATCAAATAATGTCATTCCTCTGATGAGAAACCACTCTTGCATGTCTTGTCACGGTAATCAGCATAAAAGCCACACCCTATAATGAGCTAAAAGTAAAGTTTTTAAAAGGTACTATCGATAACTGCACTAGGATGACAGACATGAACTGGGAATCTTCTAAGCAAACTGAGAAGTGTATTTCACCCACATGGACCTGGCATCCATTAACTCTCTGACCTTATCCTCTACTGGCTTTCCTCTTGCTCACTCTGTTAAGCTGTATGGTCTTCCTTACTGTTCCATGAACACATTAGGCACACTTCAGTCTGGGGTGTTTTCACCACTATTCTCTTCACTTTAAGCATTCTTCAAGATATCCTCTCCATTTACTCCCTCACCTCCTTCAAATATAGACCTTCTATTGGTCCACTACCTAAAGCCACCATATACTTGGTGTCTATCTTCTTTTTCTTGCTTTATTCTTCTCTTTAGCCATCATCACCATCTACTATACAATACATTTTACTTATTTATTTGGGTATTGTATGTATTCTATCCAGAAGATACAAAATAACAAGCAAATTAAATCCAAATTAAGCAGAAGGAAGAAAAGAAACAATTAAACAGAAAACAAACTATGGGAAAAATTCCAAAGACAAATGTTGATTCCAAAAAGATATAAGTCCTTTGAAGGGCTAATAAAGAAAAGAGAGAAATACACGTTACCAGTATCAGGAAATAAAAAGAGGTTACCCCTACAGCTCTATAGATATTACAAATGTATTAAGTGAGTATTATGAATGATGTTATGCCAACAAGCTTAAAGGCATAAAGATTGGGAAGAAGAAGTAAAACTACCTCAATCTGAAGATGACATGACAATACAAATACAAGTTTGAAAAGCAACCACTAAAACTATTATGTGCACTAAAAATATTGCAAGATACAAGGTTGCACACAAAATATAATTCTATTCCTATACACCAACAATACACATTTGGAACATGAAATTTTTTAAAGTTTAATTACCACATGATCAAAAATATAATACCTTTGGGAATAAATTTAACTAAATACACAGAAGACCTCTAAAGAAACTACAAAGCATTTCTGAAAGAAACTGAAGACCTTAAAAAAAAGGAGAGATATACCTTGTTCATTGATAGAAGTGCATAATATTGTTAGAATGTCAATTCTTCTCAAATTGATTTATATATTCAATACTCAATCAAGATTTTTTTTATATAAGAAGAAGTTGCTCTTAAAATTATATAAAAAATGCATAGGCAAAACAATTTTGTAAAAGAACAAATTTGGAAGACTTATACTCCCTAACTTCAAAACTTATAACAAACCTACAATAATGAAATTACTTTGGTATTGGTACAAGGACAGACAAATTGAGAATAACATCCAGAAAAAGACCAATACTTATATAATCAATAGATTTTTGACAAAGGGGCTAAAGCAATTAAATGGAGAAATGGGAAAGGAAAATCTTTTTGATTAATGAGACAGAAAACCCCTACTTACACCACATATAACAATCAATTTGAGATAAATCATAGATGGAAGTGAAAACCCTCCTGTTCATAAAACTTTTAGAAGGAAATATGGGAGAATAACCTTAACATTTGGGAGTAGGAAAGATTTAGAACTGGACACAGATAACAATAACAAAGGAAGATATTGGCATATTGGTCTTCTTCAATGTTAAGATACCTCTCATTAAAAGACGTTGTTAAGAAATGAATAGCCAACCACACAATGAGAGAAAATATCCACAAGACATATATCTTACAAAGAACCTGTGTTCAGAATACATTAAAAATTCCTACCACCCAATAATGAAAAAGACAACTAAATTTTTAAGTGAACAAATATAAACACTTTACAAAAAAGATGTAAAATGGCACAAAAGCACATTAAAAAGTGCTCGACATCATCATTCAATGGGATATTCAAATTAAAACCACAATAAGATATAATTTTAGGGGTTCCGGGGTGGCTCAATTAGTTAAGCATCTGGCTTTTGACTTTGGCTCAGATCATGATCTCACAGTTTGTGAGATCCATTGCGTGTGTACCATCGGGTTCTGGACTGGCAGTACAGAGCCTGCTTGGGATTCTCTCCCTCCCTCCCTCTCTGTCCATTCCCTGCTTGTGTGCTCTGTCTCTGTCTCTCAAAATAAATAAATAAACTTTTTTAAAAAAAAGATACAATTTATATCCATTATAATGGCTAAAACTAAATAAACTGAAAAGAGCAAGGGATGCATAGCAGATGAATTGGAACCCTCCTGCATGGCTGATAAGAATGTAAATGCTACAACTCTCTGTAGAACTGTTTCTTCGTGCCCTGCAAAGTTAAATATTTACTCCTAGGGTTAAATATCTTACCATGCCCATTCCTAGATATTTATTCCAGAGAAATGAAAACATCTGTCCACATAAAGTCTTGTACACAAATATTTATAGTTTCATCATTATAGCCCTAAAGTGAAAAAAAACTCGAATGTCCATTAACAGGAGAATAGATAAACAAATTATACTATGTTCACAGGATGGAATACATTTTAGGAATAAAACAGAGCTAATTATTGATTACAAAACATGAATAAAACTTACATATACTGTACTGTGATAAAGAAGTTGAATATAAAATAAAACATATATTTAATTCTAGAGCAGGTAAAATTAATCTTTGATGAATAAAATCAGAGAGAAACAGTTGCATTAGAGGAAAAGGGTATTGACTGAAAAGGAGCTTGAGGGAAATTTCTGAGGGACAGAAATATTCTATAGTCTAGCTGGTGTATATGTTTCACTTTAGTGTGCATATTTGCCTAAATTTATAATATGGTGCACTCACCATAAAATGTACACATTTTATGTAAGAAAGAAGGTATAATTCTTGATATCTTTTATGTAAGAAAGTAGGAAAAGCACTCTTTTACATAAGATTTATATCTTTTATGTATCTATACCTTTTACTGTATGTAATATTACCTTCAAAAATATATGTGAAAAATATTTAATTCTAGTTAGGAGATTAATCTTTCACAGTAGTGTGGTTTAGCAACTCAGGAACTATTTTCTAGGTATTCTAGGCTAGAAGGGGAGAAACAGAATCGATAGTGTGTTCATGTCATGTGTGCACACATGTATGTGTGTGGAGAGAGAAAGAGATTTTAAGGAATTGACTCATAATTCTGGGACTGGCAAGTCTGAAATCTGCAGGACAGGCTGACAGGCTAGGGACCCAGGGAAGAATTGATTGCAGTTTGGAGTCTGAAGGCATTCTGGAAGCAGAGCTTCTTCCTTGGGAACCTCAATCTTTTCTCTTAATGCATTCAATTGAGCAGATGAGGCCTATATACATTACAGAAGGTATCTGCTTTACTTAAAGTCTACTAATTTTTAAATGTTAATCACATCTGAAAAACAACTTCACAGCATAATCTAGACTGGTGTTTGACCAAACATCTGGGTACCATAGCCTAGTCAAGTTTACACATAAAGTTAACCACCACAAAGGGAGTTACACCTAAGAAAATGATGAAATTTAAAATGTACCCTGTGATACTGGATTGAATTTAGAGGTATCACTATGAACACATAGTTTTTAATAAATAGATATAGACGTGGGCATAGACATTAATACAGGTATAGCTGCATTTACACACACACACACACACACACACACACACACACACACGTATATTCGCTGTTCTGTCTGCTGAGAGAGGTAAGAAGCAATGATAGGGCAGTAGCAATGAACATAACTAGCATTCTACACTAAAACACAAAAGGACTTCTTGGAGAAAATGCTGATTCAAGGGCTGTGGCAAGAAGAGCCCAAATGGAGCCTAGAATATCTCATGGTACAAAAAAGTACACCTATATTGTGCAAACAAAGCAAAAGAACACAGCTACCAGCACGAAGAGGCTCCTACTAACCATAGATAAACTCTGGGACAATGAATAAACAAATGGGGGAGAAGGAAAAGCTCTCCCTTAGAGTAAGATGGTACTCTAATAAATGTAGAAGAAAGAAAATCATCAGTAGATACTAAGACCAGTAGATGAAGTTTTTAAGAACAGCATTTATAGGGTTTCGACCTCCCCACAAACACATATTAAACCAAAAAGAAAATTATAACTTCACAATAGAGAAACATGCCTGACACCACCTTAATGATCAGTAGTATTAGAACAAATTCACATCATGTAATTCCTGATACAATGCACTGACAAGGACATAATACCATTACTGGTATTTCTGCCAAAAAAGGATAGCTGGAATGTAGTCATGAGAAACTATCAGACAAACTCAAACTCTGAGTCATTCTACAAAAAATTGATCCATATTCTTCAAAACATTAGTCAAAGAAGGCCGATAAATTCTTATAGATAAAAACGGACTAAAGACTAAATACAGCACCTGATTGGATTGATCCATCACTAGTCAATTATTGGTTGGATCCTATATCCAGGGAAAATGTACTATAAAAGAAATTATAGGAACAATTGATGGAATTTGAATATAAACTCTGCATTGGATAATAGTATTACATCATTACTAAATTAGCTGGTTTCAATAATTATACTAGATAACATAAGAAAATCTGTTTAGCAAGTACACAGTGAAAAATTATTATCAAAGGGCACAATATCACTGTAATATCTCCAAATTATACTTAAGTGGTTCAGAAAACAAAATACAAACATACATAAACATGCATATATGTGTTTATAAACATATATGTAAATATAAATATAATATAAACAATATATTGTAAAATATAATAAAAATTTAGTGATAAATTTAATAAATATATAATAATTTATATAAAATTTATATTTATATACATGTAAATATAATATGTAGTAAAGCTAAAAGAGGCAAAGGTGAATAATGGTGAACATGGATTTTAAAATATTCATAGTTTCCTCTCGTTCTGGCAACTTTTCTCTAAGTTTGCATATCAAACTATAAAACAAATCAAATTTAAAAGTACCAAAAACCAGGACACCTGGCTGGCTCAGTCATTAGAGTGTGACACTTCATCTCGGGGTGGTGAGTTCAGGCCCCATGCTGGGCGTAAAGCTTACTTAAAACAAATTACCAAAAAAACATAAAATATTTTTACATGTGCATGATTTTTCTCATGCACAGAACAATGCCTACCACACATTAGGCATTCAGTTTATTAGGTTTATTAAAGGATAGGTGAATAAACTTATTTTCTTATGAATATAAAAGCTCCTTGTAAGTTTGGGAAACACTGTGAAAGAGTTAATGTCTTACTAAAAATTGAAAATCCAGTGTTTATAATTCATACCACATTTTTCAGTCCCCAGATAATCAGATTATAATAAACACCATGCAAATATTTTTATCTGACTGGACAAAATTGAGCACAGAGTTAAACAAGTTAACTTATCCCCAAATCATTAAGACCCTTCACCCCAGGAGACTTAACCTTTAAGTCACAAGGCTAAACAGGCAGTCACTCTCTACTTCCTTAACTTAAACATGACACATTAGTTCTTAACTCTTTCTTGCGGGCTGCACAACTTTGTTCAATATTTGACATCTTCTCAAAAAAGGTTTAAGGATGCCTTGCAGAATAATTTAACATAACATATTCTCTATTTCCCTCATTTTTACTACCTGGTGCAACATGTAACTAAATCAGTAAAAAAAAAAAAAGAATCCAGTTCATGATCATACCATCCAAACCGCTTGGGCCAGAGTTCATGTTGACTTCATGAGAGTTTGAAGAGAGTTGATATTGTTAAGAACAAATATCTCAGCATTTGAATAACAAAAACATAATAATTTTATTACTATTTTGAGGACTATTTCACAAACACTGGAGCACATTTATTAAAAACAGCTTCCTTGTATTCTGAAAGAATAATAACAGAAAAGCAAAACTATTATTTAGTGAGAAAAATATTCTTTCAATATCCAAAACCTACCAAGATTTTTATAAATAATCTGCTTGCCTACTTCTATCAAAATCAATGCAGTTTTTATTGAATGCATAAGTTTAACACATTTCAAAAACTATGGCTCTGTTTAAGGAAGGAAACAATGTGAGGGATGTTGGCAATGTTTATTGATTGCCGTCTTTGTGCCTGACACTGCATTCGGTATGAATGTGCAGATACGAAAGACTGGGCTTGAGAGTGGATGTGGCTCAATAATTCAGGGAAGGTGTCGGATAAGAGTAGTTATACTAGCCGAGTTTTGAAGACTCAGTAAGGTCTATGTAGGTAACGAAAGTCGGGGAAGGTATTTCTGGGAAAGGGAGCAGCAAAAGTAAAGGCAAAGAAGTAGGGAAGTAGGGAAAATATGGATGTTTGAGAAACTTTGCAGAGTTTGATAAGCTTGAGGCAAAAGTTGATCCAGACAGTGTGAGAAAAAAATGACTGAATAGTTTATCATGGACCTAATTTTAAGGAGCCTAGAATGGTACGACAGCAAAGATTCGTGATTCTATCCAAGAAACTGTGGAAAACCAGTCAGGAGATTATAACTGAGAGGTGACATGACCAAGTTTATACGAGAACACTTATTCTTGTGGGTAATATTAAGTGCATTCAGGATAGTCATAATTTCAATGTAGATATTTTGAAAGCCTGCTAAGTTGATGATAAAGGAGAGTAACATCAAAGTATACTTTTTAACCACTTCTCTCCACATTTTCCACCAATAATCCATAAAACTAAAACACCACACACACACACACACACACACACACACACACACACATGCGCACGCACACACACACCCGGAAAGTGGCTTCCAGTAGCTGATACTGAAAGAAAGCGGTGAGTCTGGGGGACAGGCTTACACATAGAAGAGTTCATTGTCCTCTTCCCACCTGAGTCCTCCACACAATAAACAAACTATGTCAGAGCCCGGAGACTTATTTTTTTTTTTTTACTGAGGTATAAAGACATATAATATTGTGTAAGTTTAAGTTGTGTAGTATGTTGATCCGATACACATATAGTGCAATATGATTACCATCTTAGTAGCTTTAGCTAACATCTGCATCATATCACATAATTATCCTTTCCTTTTGGGGATGAGAACATTTAAGATCTAGTCTTTTCACAACTGTAAAGTATATAATACTGGATTGTTGACTGTAATCAGCATGCTGCACTTAGATCTCCAGAATTTATCTTTTGGTTGCAAGTTTGGACCCTTTAACAACATCTCCCCATTCTCTCTCACCTGCCAGTCCCTGATAACCATCCTTCTACTTACTCTCTGTTTTTCAGATTCCACACATAAGTGCGATCAGACAGTGTTTGTCTTTCTCCATCTGACTCATCTTGCTTAGCATAATGCCCTCAAGTCCATCCGTGTTGTTGCAAATGGCAGGATTTCCTTCCTTTGTGATGTAGGTCAGTAGGCTCCTATCTTTTTCTATCGCCTTGTTCCCAGATCTCTTTCTGGGGGTGTGTGCAGGCTACCATTTCCTAGGCATCTCGCTGCGCAGTTGTGCTCTGCGGTGGTTTCCCAGGTACATTCTGAGATCCAGACTTGAGGTAAAGTGGTGGGAAGCTTCATTTTGACCACAGATTTAAGCTTCATTTTCTAATCTAGGTTTAGTAATAATAAAGCTAATATTTAATTTTTATCTGAATGCCATGTATAATTCTGTTTGATTCTCAGAGAGGTAAATAGATTTCACAGGACTAGATGACCAAAGGTGAAGATAAAGGTGGAAAGAAGAGTCAAAGGCAACCCCTCCATACAGGCATCTCTCAACGGCTTCTCTACCACAGTCACGGAGAGCTGAAATTCAGTCAAAGGTCAATGATTAATCTAGTTTGGAAAACAAATTTCTCTCTAATCTAGTATCTTTCGTCTGAGAGGATTCAGGCAGAAATGCCTTGGCAGGACATTCAGGGAAAGAAGCAGTGCCAGAACATATATCCTCATCCTGTTGTACTAACATAAGGCAAACAGACCTTTGTCCACTCACTACCCATCACTCTTCCAACAGTCAGTCAATGGCACGACTAGGGGAACCGGTTTTATTAACACCACATGGTTACTGACTTCCCTGCAGGTAGACTGAGACTTGGAAGCCCCCTACCCCCATCCCCGCTCACATTAGGGAAATACCCAGCAACGATTCACATTTCTGAGAAAAGCACTGGTAAGACATTAGTATGCAAAAGGAATTTGTTATTTAAAATAAAATTACATAAGTGTCACTGACATCTCATATTAATATATATGAAATGCATCTCATATTTTCCTTTTTCACCGTTAGGATTTGAAATTGATATACAGCCAAAATATGATGTCCCATCATCTGTTGGCTACTATCTTTTCTAGCTCCCTCTGGACCTATGTTCTCACATTGTGAAATTCAAAACTATCCAAAGAAGTTGTGTGCTGTAAATTGCAAACTTTTCAGATAACTCGATGACTTAACTATTTTTTTTGTGTTTAATAATATTGAGAATTAGGACAAATGTCATATTGAAATCAATACAGCATTTCAGTAGAGTATGGGAATTCATGACATCTTAATACATCCTGAAGGATAAAGCTTTTAAAAAAATATTAAGTCAGAGAGACGGAGACAAGTACTGTATGATATTGCTTATATGTGAAAATTTTAAAAAGTTAAACACTGTAAATAACCAAGATTAAAATGGTGGTTGCCAGGGGATGGGGATGGGGGAGGCAAGAGTGGTAAGATGGTGATTAAAGACTGGCATGGACTATTTTGGGAGATAGTAACCAAAATAATAATGATTAGCAAGGAAGACACATAAATATATATTAGGGTATACTGGCAGAACTGTTCCAGAAACTGTATGCCATTCTGTTTGCCCATCAATGAGATTAGCTTCTCAAGAGGACCATGCCATTACTAACTTGCTAAGTAGTTGTATAAAAGAATTTTTATCACTAAGTTCATTAGCAAGGAAATTAAGATAAAGGTTGTGTTGGATTTAGTAAGTCAGCTCAGATTCACCTTCACTTTTGCTTTTAGCAACTACCTCCAGTAATTTTCATTCACAGTATACCATAAACTTTGGTTCAAATGGAGTCTGTCTTTACCATCTTAGGACTTAAAGTTCTTTGACTTTGTGTGATGCATTGTGATAGTGCTCTGGCTTCCTCGTGTCCTTTCACCATGGTTTCATAGGATCAAGTGAAACTTCCCAGACTGAGAACTGTTCAGGATATTCAGACCTACAGTGAAGCAGAATGCTCTCCATCTCCAATAGACATAAAATTCCAGACATCATTGGGAAATGACTAAAAATATAGGCTTTGAGGAGTTGGCATCTTTTAGGTATATTTGCAAATATTGAGATATAAACATCTGAGAAAACGAAGTTGACTAAATTTTGTATTCTTGTCCTCACAAATTTTTTGGGTTCTTTCTGGATTGTTGCAGTGATGTTTTTTTGTTCCTTCCATATTTATAAATGAAACACTTTTTTTTAGTGTTTCTAAACATAAAATCTACTTGGTTTGAAATCAAGTGGTTGGAACACAAATATTGACTTTTATTTTAAGCATGTCGATTCAAAGTTTCATTGAAGAAACTTTTAGTCAATGGATCGGTTTGATTCTATAATTAGCACACAGTACCTAATTAATGTTTTGTACTGTTTTGAGGACCAGTGCTCAAAGTGGGTTTTGTTCTTGAACAGTGTCCCAGTAGATATGATGACATTTGTTGGCTTGAGGTCTGATTTTTTTTTTTCCTAATAGATTTAAGATTTCTATCTAATGTTGAAAACGACACACATTTATATGGAATAAAGCCTAGAAAAATTAAAACTGTAGATTGAATAGTAATCAAAATTAATCCTAGTGTGTGTATGATAGAGGAGGGAAAATTTTGGTGCCATAATTTCTCTCTTCATGGTGTTGGACTTAAATCAGTTAAAATTGTATTTCTGTACCACAATTTAAGCTTCAATAAAAGTTTGCTTAATTCATTAAAAAAAGATGGTGATTAAAGATACAAACTTGTAACTAGTAGTAAACAAGTCATAGAGAGTGAATTGTACAGTTTAATGAATATAGACATTAATATTGTACTATAATTATGTAATCTGATAAATATCACTACATCAGCAATCATATAACAATATATGAATGTACCAAAGTAACATTCTGTATCCCTTAGATTTATACAATATTACATATCAAATTTACTGAATAAATTTTTTAAAAAATATTAATGTTTAAAGAACTGGGTAAAAACAATAAACATATGTCCTTTATACATTTAATATTAATAAACAATTCAAGACACAAACTTTGCAGTATTGACTGAGAGGTATTGATGAAATTCCATTAACTTAAGAAGAGTTTATTTGAACTACTTCTTGCAGCTACTAATATAGAGACATTTTTCGCATAATCAATTTTTTGACTATTTTTCACATAAAAGAATCCTTTATTTTTTCTCCTCCCCAGGAAAGTAGGCATTGAAAATGGTGTCTTTCTACCTGTCTGCTTTTCCTTTTCTTCTAAGAAATCACTGAATTTCAAAGAAAGCATTGAATTACCTGGCACACAGCTCTCAATCAATATTTGTTGAATGAATGAATGAATGAATGAATGAATATGATCCTGATTCATCTGTGCAAAGGGAAGAGGTAATTGGATGAAAAGAGAAAATAATAACTTTGTTTTAATGAGGAAGGTTCTTATTTTTAAAAGAGAAAGAAAATAGTAGAAAACTAGAGAAAAGTATCACCTAAGACTATATTTTCATTCAGCCACACACACACACACACACACACACACACACTAACCCCATCTACATCACCCCTCAAATAAAGTTAAAGTTGGTTTACAAGGAAAGCTGTGTAAGTAGAAAAGGCAGAATTTTTATAAATACCTTTTTGTATTCCAGAACACATTGTCCTGATTATTTCTCTTTATTTCAAAGAAAAACAATGGTCAATCAAGAGTCTCTAATATTTAGGAAATAAGTGTTTGGAGAAAACAGTTATCTAGTGCTGACATCTATACAGTAATCATATATTACTTAGAGTAAAACATAAGTTAGGAGTCTAGAAAGCACACATCTTTTAAGTTCTTAATAAATATTCACATGTAAAACTTATTTTCAGATTAAAAATAGTATTACTTAATTGACTCCACTAAAGAGAAGAGACTACTTTATCAGGTTTATAATTTGGGTAAATAATAAGCTACTCGTATCATATTAACATAAATTAAATATCACAAATGGTTCAGAAAATTTCCCACATTTAAAATAATAGATTAGGGACACCTGTGTGTCTCAGTCAGTTGAGTGTCTGACTCTTGATTTCAGCTCAGATCATGATCCTAGCATCATGGGATCAAGCCCACATCAGGCTCTGCACTGAGCATGGAATCTGCTTAAGATTCTCTCTCTCAGAGTCTGGCACCTGGGTGGTTCAGTTGGTTAAGTGTCTGACTTGGGCTCAGGTCATGATTTCATGGTTTGTGAGTTTGAGCCCCACATTGGACTGTGTGCTGAAGCTCAGAGCCAGGAACTTGCTTCCGATTCTTGTCTCCCTCTCTCTATGCCCCTCTTCTGCTCATGCTCTGTCTTTCTTTCTCTCAAAAATAAATAAACATTAAAAAAAATTCTCTCTCTCTTCTTCTGCCCCTCTCCTCTGCTTGCACACTCTTTCTCTTTCTAAAATAAAACATAAAAAATAAAATAAAATGATAGATTAAAAAGTTATGCTTGCCCCTAACTTAGCTGTATTACAATGGTGGCTCAGTTGGTTGAGGCTCCGACTTCGGTTCAGGTCATGATCTCACGGTTGTGGGTTCCAGCCCCGCATCGGGCTCTGTGCTGACAGTTCAGAGCCTGGAGCCTGCTTCAGACTGTGCCTCCCTTTCTCTCTGTCCTTCCCCCACTCATGCTCTCTCTCTCTGTCTCAAAAATAAACGTTAAAAAGTTTTTAAAAAAACACAAACTTTTAATTTTCTGTGCTTGGCAGACATAGCACCTTGTTGAGGATGTGCACTCTGACCTTCCTGGTAGTGACTTACTGCCCTTTTGGAAAATTCGATGCTGCTGAGGAAAGTGGCAATTTGACAATTTGATTGAACATGCTGGTCCGTCTAACTTAGAAGAGACTTCAGGCCTAAACTCCAAATTAGAGTTATGTAGTGGTAATTTAATCAGTTTTTATACTTACACAAGTAGGACGTTATTTTCTTAGTTAATAATTGAAAACAATTTTCACACATTGAGTTCAATGGGCTCCTCAAATGTTACACCAGGATGTGGAAGGGAGATCAGTTTCCTGCGCTCCTTTCTTGTCCCTCTCCTCCATATAACACCCACCACTGACCAGAGCATTTGGACTTACACTACTCCAAGGAAAGTCTTCAAAGCTGGTCTAACCACACTTCACAACTGGATGGAGCTAGCCATATAGAGAATAATGTCTTTTTATTCCCATTTAAACAACAGTGTCCTGTGGAAGGGTCTAAGGCAGGTTTTCCAGATCATCTCTGTGAAGTGAAAAGGTGACGAAACCGAGGCCCCAGAAAATGAAGCAGTTTGACAAGGTGTTTCCCCATGGGGGCTGCCGGCTGAGGGCCCTCTGTGTGCAGCACTACCAGCAACAGGGGGAGTAAACACTGAAGTCCTGAGTGTGTGTCACAGCAGACATAAAGGAGATGGCGATGCCACAATTAACTTGGCGTCTGCTCACTTCACATTACTTCCTTGCATTTCATTGGCAGAGCACTAACCCAATACCGGCCAATAATCAACTACTGCACAAGCTCCACAGCCAGAGACACAGACAAAACTGAGCAAAAACTCAGGGGTTAACCACATACTCTTTAATTACCTTTTAAAATGTATTTGCACTTTTATCAAGAAAGTTGCTTTTAAAAGTAATACTACAAGGTTTTAACTGACAAAAGGAAGCCTCTTGCAAATTACCTCCATCTCTCCAAAGGAAATCAATTTCAGTTGTCTTTAGCTGTTTCTTCTAGTATTTGTCTCCATATTTCTAAATAACAGATAAGATATATATATATCTTTTTCTTCACTTGACAGTTTCAGATACTATCCCTCAGCTTCCTGTAATGAAAGGTGAGGATTTAGCTTTCTTATATCCCCATATTATTTCTCTCTCTCTCCTTCAGTTTCTCATTTTGTGTGTGTGTGTCTCTGTCTCTGTCTCTCTCTCCATCTCTCTCATTTCCTCTGCCACCACCTCTCTCAGTATCACAAATATTAAGTCAATTGTCATAGCTTACATAAATAGAACTGAAATATTGTCTATAGATGATCTACATCATGAACTAATTTTTTTTCCTGGGATTGCCATTTATTTCATTCGTCTTGTTTTCTGTAACTATCACTAATTCTTTTCCAAATTCTCTGACAGAACTGTAAAACTCCTCTCAATATAATCAAACACAAATTTTGACCCATCAGTTATTTTTTTCATTGGCTGCATTGTTCTTGGAGAACTTTCTGCTCCTGCTCAGCCTGGTTTGTTCTCAGAATATGCCTGCTGCTCAGCTGTTGCTGATATTTCTCCTCACCATCATCCTGGTATTTCCAGAGCCTCTCTCCTGTTTGTTTTCTGTCTCCGGGATCCTAGATCTTCCTCTTTCATGGCCTTTCCCTACTTTTGTGGTAAAGATCATCTGTTCATGAGAAAAAGTGCTTAGGAGAATAATTATTGTAAAATCTCCATATATCAAATTATTATATTCTAACTGCATGTATAATGTATAGTTTAGCTGGATATTGAATTCTACGTTGAAAAGTTATTGTCCATGGCAGACTTGATCCTTTCTCCGAGTTACCATTATTGTTGTAAAAAAGTCTGAGTCATTTTAATTACTGTTTTTTTTAATATATGTATTTTGTTTTCTTTCTCTCTGGATGTTTTTAGGATTTTCTATTTCTCCTTTGTATTTTGGACTTTTACAGTGATGGGAATCAGCATGAGTCATTTCTCATTTACAGTGTTGAATATTGGCACAATCTTTGAATCTAGAAACTCATGCCATGAGTTGTGTGAAATTTTCTTGCTTTATGTCTCTATTTTTCTTCCCTACATAATCTGTCTTCTTTTTGAAACTACAATTAGTTGTATATTAGATCTCCTAGCTTTATCATCAACTTCTTTTATCCTGTATCCACTTTCTTATGGTTCATCCCTTTATCCTTTTGTTTCAGTCTTACAAAATTTCACAAACATCTTCCAAACTTTACTAATCTTTCTTTCTTTCTCTCATTTTAAATTCCCATAATCTGTTTCTTTTACTCTGTATTAATTTCTTTCTATTTTAGACATTTTGGGGCTATTTCTTGTATCTCGATTTTGGGTTTTTTTTTAAATAATAATAAAAAAACCATTCTTCTCATAACTGCATTTTTTTATTTTACTCCAAAGTCTTAAAAGTGTTAAAAGCTAGGATTCAAGAGTCAACTTATCTTTCTCTTAGAAAAATGTATAAATGATCATATAAAGAAACGTGGGTTATTAAATGTTTTATACTGATGATTACTCTGATAATTTAATACCAAAATAACCTTTAATTTATATCCTTATCAAGGACACAAATATGAATAAATGGTAGCACGTAAAATAAAAAGGCCTTGCCCTAATTATCTGATTTATAGTTATTTGTCCCACATCAGAGTGAGAGTGTCACATTAGCCACTCCTTAGAGGAAAAAAGAGTCCCTAGCACTCTAAAGAAGATTCCTTTTCTTTACAATGAGCCCTGTCATAAACAACAAACCAACATTGGCTCTATTTATCTAATCTTCAGTAACCGAAAGAAAACCTAAAGTATGGATGATAGAATAGGATTCCTTTTCCTTTATGTATATAAAGGTTAGAGAGTGTGGAATAGATTTTTTTCCAAATAAAATAAAACTAAACATGTTGACAAACTCCCAGGAATTCAGGAACTAGGTATGGTATTTTCCAATAAGTATCCTGAATATATTCCCACTTATAAAAATCTCCCCATCTGGTAATTTTGTCTGCCAGCTAAGGGAGGTATTATAGTTCATTTTCCTGTTTCCAAGAACATTTTTTTTTGCACAGAGTTTGGCGTAGAGTGGAAGATGAGTGCTCCCCAGTAGTCACTCTGTTTTCTCGGGGAATGTGATCTCTTCACTGAGAACAATTAAACTATAAGAAAAGAAAGGTAGGAGGGTTTCACAAAACAAACAATAAATTACATAAAAGATAAAACTTAGGGCACAAAATGGAGTTATTTCTTTTTCTCTAGTTTGTGTACTAGCTTATTTCTACTTAAGCATATGAACATGGTCAGGAATATTTCATTTTACAAACACAATCCTGTGCTTCGCTTCTCTTGTGGGTTGTAATGCCTTGCTTTTACTATTACATAGCCAATGGAAAAGTTTTGAAAATATTATACTACTTATCTGACTCAGGATACTTAATCCAAAATGAAAAAAGTTATTTCTTAAAATGTGAAAAGCTAAGAAATGGAAAATCAAACAACAACTTGTTCAATCCTATGATATGTACTTGTAGGAAAGAGTGTAAGCCAAAATTATAATTAAAAAATCCCATATCAGGATATTTCTTCATTCTATAGTCAATGGTTTAGAACTCACACTAGTATGAGAACAGGGAAAATAGCAAAGTAGGAGGATCCTGAGCTCACCTTGTCACACAGACGCATTAAGGCAACAACTACATAGATAGCAACTAACCCTGACAATGACCTGAAGACTGGCAGAACAGATAGATATTCCACATATGGTCACAGAGATAAGGCCATAGTAGGAAGGACAAAAGTAGAAACACAATCGGGAACCGAACCACCAGGATGACTAACCACAAACAGGAGAGACATCACAAGCATGGAGGAGCAAAGGGATCAGATTCCACACCAGGCATGTCCAACCCTGGGGATTCACACTGGAAGGTACAAGTTCCCATAATATCTGGCTTAGAAAAGCAGTGGGGCTTATCCCCATGAGCTTTAAAAATCAGCAGTGCTTGTAAGAAATAACAGGTGTTGGTAAAGACACAGAGGAAAAGAAACTCTCATGCACTGTTGGTGGGAATGCAAACTGGTGCAGTCATTCTGGAAAGCAGTATGGAGGTTCCTCGAAAAGTTAAAAATGAACTATCCTACGACCCCAGCAATTGCACTACTAGGAAATTTGCCCAAGAATATAAAGACACATGCATCCCTATGTTTATAGCAGCATTATTTACAATAGCCAGATATGGAAGCAGCCCAAATGTCCACCAATTGGCGAATTGATAAAGAAAATGAGGCATATATGTATGAGGCATGTATGTGTGTGTATATGTATATATTTGCCTATATATATATATCTATACACACATATAATTCAGTCATAAAAAAGAATGAAATCTTGCCATTTGTGACAACATGGATGGAACTAGAGACTATAATGATATGTGAAATAAATTAGAGAAAGACAAAAAACATATGATTTCACTCATATGCGAAATTTAAGAAACAAAACCAATGAACAAAGGGAAAAGAGAAGAGACACATGAACCAAGAAAAAGACTCTTAACTATAGAGATGTAAGAAATATAAAGAATAACCAAATGAAGGGTTACCAGAGGGAGGGGGGTGGCAGGATGGGTGAAATAGGTGATGTGGATTAGGAATGCACTTGTTATGGTGAGTACTGGGTGAGGGCACATGTAGCCCATAAGAAGGACACCTCTGGAGTTGATGGTTCCGGGCAGCAGGAAGAGATTGCACTATAGGGCACCACAGGATCTGTTCTACAGAAAACTACAAATTTCAAGCCCAGGAGATATAAATCTACTTAGTAATTAGAAACAAACACAGAGTCAGATAAAATGATGAGAGGAGAATATGTCCCAAATCAAAGAAAAAAACAAAATCACAGAAAATGAGCTAAACAAAGCAGAGATAAGCAATATGCCTGATAAGGAGTTGAAAGTAATGATCATAATGATACTCATGGGACATGAGAAGAGAGTGGACGAACTCAGTGAGAATGTCAAAAAAGAGATTAATATATAAAAAATAACAAAAATAACCACTTAGAGTTGAAGAACTACTATGTGGCAATGAGAAAAAATGAAATCTGGCCATGTGTAGCAACATGGATGGAACTAGAGGATATTATGTTAAGTGAAATAAGTCAATCAGAAAAAGACAGATACCATATGTTTCCACGAATAGGTGGACTTTGTGAGATTAAGCAAAAACCAGGGGGAGGGGAAGAGGGGAAAGAAAAAAAAGACACAGAGAGGAAGGGAGGTAAAACATAAGAGACTCTCAAAGACTAAGAACAAATTGAGGGTGAGGGGGGTGCGGGAGGGGGGAGAGGGGGTGACGGGCATTAAAAAGGGCACATGTTGGGATGAACACTGGGTGTTTTATGTAAACCAATTTGAAAATAAACTATTATAAATGAAAAAAAAAACAATGTCTGAAATAAAATATACACTAAATCAGCCTTATGAGAATTGTTGAAGGGAATTCTTTAAGTTGAAAGAAAAGGCCATAACTAGAAATAAGAAAATTATGAAAGGAAAAAAAAATTCACTGGTAAAAGCAAATATACAGTAAAAGGGGAAGTTAATCCCTTATAAAGCCAGTATGGAGGTTAAAACACAAAAGTAGGAAAACCAATTATATCTACAAATATTAGTCAAGGGGTATACAAAAGAAGTTGTAAAATATGACACTATCTACATAAAATGTGGAGGTGGGAGTAAAAATTTTAGTGCTTTTAGAATGTGTTTGAACTTAAGCAAGTATCAACTTAATATAAACTACTATATACATAGGTGTTAATATTAAGCCATCGTAACTAAAAATTAAAAACCAGTAATAGACACACACAGACACAGACACACACACACATACACACAAAAGGACAGTACGGGTAGCTCAGTCAGTTAAGTGTCCGACTCTTGAATTTGGCTCAGGGCATGATCTCATGATTCGTGAGATTGATCCCCACATTGGGATCTGTGTTGAACGTGCAAAGCCTGCTTGACATTCTCTCTCTTCTGCTCTCTCTACCCCTCCCCTGCTCACGTGCTCTCTCTCTCTCAAAAATTAAAAAAACATTTTTTTTAACAAAAGAGGGAAGGCAGCAATAGCACTGCTAGGAATCTACCCAAGAGACACAGGAATGCTGATACATAGGGCCACGTGTACCCCAATGTTCATAGCAGCACTTTTGACAATAGCCAAATCATGGAAAGAGACCAAGTGCCCATCAACTGACCAATGGATAAAGAAGATGTGGTACATATATACAATGGACTACTACGAGGCAATGAGAAAAAATGAAATCTGGCCATGTGTAGCAACATGGATGGAACTGGAGGCTATTATGTTAAGTGAAATAAGTCAGTCAGAAAAAGACAGATATCATATGTTTCCACACATAGGTGAACTTTGTGAGACTAAGCAAAAACCAGGGGGAGGGGAAGAGGGGAAAGGAAAAAAAGACACAGAGAGGGAGGGAGATAAAACATAAGAGACTCTCAAAGACTAAGAACAAGTTGAGGGTAAGGGGGGTGAGGGAGGGGGAAGAGGGGGTGACGGGTATTAAAGAGGGCACGTGTTGGGATGAACAGTGGGTGTTATATGTAAACCAATTTGAAAATAAACTATTATAAAAAAATAAATAATAAATAAAAAGAGGAAAGGAATTCAAGTTAACACCAAATAAATTCATCAAACTACAAGGAAAGAAAACAAGAGAAGAAGAACTACAAAACAACTACAAAAGAACTACAAAAACAGCCAGATAACAACTAACAAAATGGCCATATATAATATATATAATTACTTTAAATATAAATGGACTAAATGCTCTAATCCAAACACAAAGAGTGAGTTAATGAATAAAAAACCAAGACACATCTATATACTACCTACAAGAGACTCACTTCAGACCTAAAGACACATACAGAGTAAAAGTGAAGGGCTAGAAAAAGATATTCTGTGCAAATTAAAAATACAATAAACTAGGGTAGCAATAATTATAGCAGATACAACTGTCTTTAAAACAGACTATAGCAAGAGACAAAGAAGGTCATTACACTATGACAAAGGGATTAATCCAACAGGAAGGTAGAATTGTTAATATCTATGCACCCAACATAGAAACACCTAAATAAAAAAAGCAAATATTAATAGACATAAAAGCAGAAATTGACAGTAATACAATAATAGTAGGGGACCTTAACACTCCATTTACATCAATGGATAGATCTCCAGACAGAAAATCAATAAGAAAACAATGACCTTGTGCGGTACATTAGACCAGATGGACTTAGCAGGTATATACAGAACATTACATCCACACACAGCAAAATGCACATTCTTTTCAAGAATGGAACGGTCTCCAGTATAGATCACATCTTAAGTCACAGAACAAGTCTCAATAAATTTAAGAAAAGTGAAATTATGAACAATCTTTTCTGACCACAATGGTATGAAACTAGATACCAATTATAATAACTGTAAAAAACACAAACACCTGGAGGCCAAACAACATACTACAACATGCTACTAACAACCAATGAATCAACAAAGAAATAAAAAAAAAATATTTAAAAATACATGAAGGCAAAAGAAAATGGAATCACAATAGTCCAAAATCTTCAGGACACAGCGAAAGCAGTTGTTGTAAGAGGGAAGTTTGCAGCGATATGCCAATATCAAGAAAAGACAAAAATCTTCAAATAAACAATATAACCTTATAACTAAAGGAACAAGAAAAAGAAGAACAAACAAAACCTAGAGTTAGTAGAAGGAAGGAAATAAAAAGATCAGAACGAAAACAAATAGAGACTAAAAAAAAGAAAGAAAAAAAAACAATTAAATCAAGAGCTAGTACTTTAAAAAGATAAATAAAATTGATAAACCTTTAGCCAGATTCATCAAAGAAAGAGAAATCAAATTCATAATATCAGAAATGGAAGAGGAGGAATAACAACAGAGATCACAGAAATACAACGAAATATAAGAGGATATTATAACAAATTACATATCAACGAATTAGACAAACAGGAAGAAATAGATACATTCCTAAAAACATACAATCTTCAAAAACTGAATCGGAAAGAAATAGACAATTTGAATAAGCTGATCACTAGTAACAAAATTGAACCAGTAATCAAAAAATCACCAATAAACAAAGTCCAAGACCAGATCGCTTCACAAATGAATTCTATGGAATATTTAAATAAAAGTTAATACCTATTCTTGTCAAGTTATTCCAGAAAATAAAAGAGGAATAAAAACTATCAAATTAATTCTAGAAGGTCAGCATTGCCCTAATACCAAAACCAGAGACATTACAAAAGATGAAAACTACAGGCCGATATCCCTGATGAATACAGATGCAAAATCCTCAACAAAATATTAGCGAATCACATTTAATAATACATTACAAGAATCATTCACCATCATCAAATGGGATTTATTCTGGGGATGCAAGAATGGTTTGATATTCGCAAATCAACATGATATACCACATCAAGAAAATGAAGGCTAAAAATCATGTGATCATCTCAATCAATGCAGAGAAATCACTTCACAAAGTAAAACATCTCTTCATGATAAGAACTCTCAACAATGTGGGTTCAGAAGGAATATATCTCAACATAATAAAGGCCACATATAAAAAATCCACAGCAAACATCATACTCAATAGTGAAAAACTAAAAGATTTTCCCTTTAAAATCAGAAAAAAGACACAATTGTCCAGTCTCACCACTTTTATTCAACCCAATACTGAGAGTCCGGAAGACAAAGCAATCAGAGTAGAAAAATAAATAAAAGGCATCCAAATTGGCAAAAAAAAAAGAAGTAAAAAATATCACTGTTTGCACATGACAAAATTTCTATATGTAGAAAATCATCAGGAGTCAGAAAAAAAAACAATTATAACTGATAAATTAAAAGGGGCATCTTGGTGACTCAGTTGGATCAGTGTCCGACTTTGGCTCAGGTCATAATCTCATGGTTCCTGAGTATGAATACCACATTGGGCTCGCTGCTGTCAGTGCAGAGCCCTCTTCAGATCCCTGTCTCTCTCTCTCTCTCTGCCTCTCTCCCACTCACACACAAAGCCTCCCTCTCTCAAAAATAAACATTAAAAAACACTGATAAATTATTTCAGTAAAGTTCCAGCATACAAAATAAATATACAGAAATCTATTGTGTTACTGCACACTAATAATAAAGCAGAAAGAGATAATTAAGAAAACATTTACAATTGCATTTATAATTGCACCAAAAATCGTACAATACCTAGGAATAAATCTAACCAAGAAGGAAACATACTCTGAAAACTATAAGATATTAATAAAATAAATTGAATACAACACAAACAAATGGAAAGATATGTCAAGCTCGTGGAATGGAAGAATTAATATTGTTAAAATGTCTATACTACCCAAAGCA
Source organism: Paguma larvata (assembly GCA_030068075.1). Taxonomy (NCBI): domain Eukaryota; kingdom Metazoa; phylum Chordata; class Mammalia; order Carnivora; family Viverridae; genus Paguma; species Paguma larvata. Next base: position 63,200,124 of record CM057839.1, read on the forward strand.
ATCTACAGATTCAATGAACTTCCTATCAAAATTCCAGTAGTATTTTTCACAGACTAGAGCAAAGTATCCTAAAATTTGTATGGAACCACTAAAGACCCCAAATAGCCAAAACAATCCTGAAAAAGAACAAAGCTGGAGGTATTACAATACCAGATTTCAAGATACGCTACAAAACTAGAGTAATCAAAATAGAATGACACTGACACCAAAAAAGGCATAGATGAATGGAATAGGATAGATTCCAGAAATAAGTCAACACTTATAGTCAATTAATTTATGACAAAGCAGGCAAGAATATATAATTGGGAAAAGACCATCTCTTCAACAAATGGTTTTGGAAAAAATGAAAAGCTCCATGCAAAAGAACGAACCCGGACCACTTTTATACACTATACGCAAAAATTAACTCAAATGGGTTAAAGACCTAAATGTGTGAGACCTGAAACCATAAAATTCCTAAAAGAAAACAGGCAGTAATCTCTTTGAAATCAGCCCAGCAAAATATTTATGGATATATCTCCCCAGGCAAGAAAAAGAAAAGCAAAAATAAACTATTGGGAATACACCAAAATAAAATGTTTGGCCCACCAAAAAACAAAAACAAAAGCCAACCAAGTGAAAACCAATCTACTAAATGTGAGAAGATATTTGTAAATCATATATTCAGTAAGGGGTTATTATTCAAAATATATGAAAAACTTACACAACTCAACACCAAAAACCCTAAATAATCTGATTAAAAAATGGGCAGAGAACCTGAATAGACATTTTTTCTAAAGAAGAGATACAGACGACCAACAGACACTGAAGATGCTTAACATCACTAATCACCAGGGAAGTGTAAGTCAAAGTCACAATGAGATATCATTTCACACAAGTCAGAATGGCTCATATCAAAGGAGTAAGGAATAAAAAGTGTTGGCAAGGATGTGAAGAAAAGGGAACCCTCATGCACTGTTGGTGGGAATGTAAATTGGTGTAACCATTGTAGAAAACAGCATGGAGATTCCTCAAAAAATTTTTAAAAAATGAAATATCACATAATCTAGTAATTCCACTACTGTATATTTACCCAAATAAAATGAAAGTACTAATTTGAAATGATATATGTACCTCTATGTTTATTGCAGCATTATTTACAATAGCCAACATATATATAGAAGCAACCCAAGTGTCCAACAATAGATGAATGGATAAAGAAGATGCGGTACACACACACACAAACACACACACACACACACACACACACACACACGAATATTATTCAGCCATAAGAAATGAGATCTCACCATTTTCAACAACATGGAAGGATGCAGAGGGTATTAAGTTAAATGAAATAAGTCAGACAAAGAAAGACAAATACCATATGATTTCACTTATATGTGGAATCTAAAAAACAAAATAAATGAACAAACAAACAAAAAACCAGAAACGGACTCATAAATACAAAGAAAAAACAGGTGGTTGCCAGAGGAGAGGGAGAGTTAGAGGCAAAGAGATAGGCAAAACAGGTGAAGAGGACTGAGAGGTACAAACTTGTAAGTAAATCATGGAGATGAGAAGTGCGGCATATGTAGTTAATAACATTGTATGGTGACAGATGGTCACTACTTATCCTGGTGAGTAATGTATAGAATTGTTGAATCACTATGTTGCACACCTGAAATTAATGTGTGTCAACTACACATCAATAATAATTTTTTTAAAAAAGACCCACCACTAAATTCCAAGTTTTTACCTATAAAGTAAATTCGTGAAAAATTTGGGGGTTTTACTGCATACAACATATAGTATAAAAATTATAATTGTAAGTTATTCTTCACAGTAGTCTTTGTTGTTTCAAATTATCAGACTTGTTTACATTTGCAATATTTGTATTGTGCCACGAAAATACGAACTTCATGAGGTCAGGAACTTTGTTACATTTTTCACTGCAGTATCATCAGCGCATAATAAGTGACTTAATGAATATTTGTTTAATAAATTCATTTTAAAACTCCTTTTACACTTAAACGATATTTTGCTTTTATTTAATCCTTACAAATATTCTGTGCTGCGGTATATTTTTTTTAAATGGTTACTAATTTTTGAGAGAGAGAGGGAGGGAGAGCAGGGGAGGGGCAGCAAGAGAGGGGGACAGGGGATCTGAAGCGGGCTCTGTGTTGACAGCAGCAAGCCCGATGTGGAGCTCAAACTCATGAACCACGAGATCACAACATGATCGGAAGTCAGATGCTCAACTACTGAGCCACCCAGGAGCCCTTGTGCTGTGGTATTTTTACCTCAAGTTTACTCCTAAAAAGTCAAAACCAGAATTGAATAGAACATATTTACTTCTCCAATACTTCTAATCATTAAAAAATAACCTAATATAAATAAAGAATTCATTAATCTAATCCTGTTGCCTCTATGACATTAATTAATTTCAGTTTATTTCAAATAAATTTGTGGGATGGAGTTGTGATAGGCAATAATAAAAAGCAAATTTCAAAGAAAGGGCAACTCTATTTTTTATGATTACTTATGGATTTTAAAGCATATAATCACAGTGAGTATATAAACTCACTTTACCGCAAGTACATCAGTATTCTCTTAATTCTTGCAAATTCAATAACTATGTCAACAAATATATTCATATATTTAACATATACATTTATATATCTGTTGATTCATTCTGTCATAGAGTTCTTACTATTTTAAAGGCAACATGCTGAGTCCTAGACATATACAGCCATAAAAAATGAAAGTCTAATGAGTCTCATTAAGTAAATTCATATTGTTTTTCATGCCTAATTATCTTCTTTTTAGAACATGAATGTCATCCACTGTACACTCTGTAAAATGATATTCTCTTTATATTCCTGGAAAATGCAGACAATAGGGCACAAAAAGTCGTGTCACCCTTGTTTTCTCTAATTATCTTTCTGAAAAGTCATCTACCAAATGAAATAGTCTAATTGGACTCTCAAAACAGTACAGTTATTTGATCTATAATTAACTGCTTAAATTGTATATACAGTAATATTTAAGGAAATTATACTTAATGTCGTTCAATGACCTTGGAAAGGAAATAATAATGTTTCAAAAAATAGTTAATACCCATTCCCACTACACCACCACACAATAACAACAATTACACTGTAAAAAACATGTCATAAATCAGTTATTAGATATGTCTTAAATCTGATCAAGTCCCCTGACATATTGCTACATAAAGTTAAAACTTTTTAAATGTTTTGTCTATGATATACACAGGGGAAAAAAGCTTGTATCCAGGCAAAAACAATATAACTCAGGCTTTTTTTTTTTAAAGGTTTATTTTATTTTTGAGAGACACAGACTAAGCAAGGGAAGGGCAAAGAGAGTAGGAAACACAGAATTGGATGCAGGCTCCAGGCTCTGAGCCATCAGCACAAAGCCCGACACGGGGCTCGAACTCATAGACGCCAAGATCGTGACCTGAGCTGAAGTCGGCCGCTAACCGATTGAGCCACCTAGGCACTCAGGCTTTCTTATATGATAAAGTCAGACACTGTCAGTGAAAGAATTAGATTTCCTTCTCAATTGTAGCAGGACATTCTAGAAATTGTAGAAGTTAAGAGTCAAATACTGAGACACTTGGCTGTGTTTGCTCTTGCTCAGTGTAGTCACTTCATTTCTATTAAATTCGGTGTTCTCAGCTAAGATAAACTGGGAATTTATAGAAGCTATATGTGTTGGTCTTTTACAATTAATCCATATCTTCATTTGTAACAATCTCAGAATATAATATTATATTTGGAAGTGATTAAAATACTTTTGTTTTTATAATACTAACTATAAGAATTAAAGCCAAATCTTTGGTCCTGAGAAAAATACTAAAAACTGAGAGAGGAAAATGGGGCTTGCACCTCTACATTTATTCATAGGAAGCATTAATTCAAGAAGGTTAAGAAGCACTGAGCTGAAGACTATGGATTATATTATTAACTGCCCAGATTAACTTGCAGTGATGTTGTAAGAGACCGAAAGAGTAGAAGGTCGGGGTGAATGTTGCAGAGGAAACAATGGACAGAAGAGGTTGGGGATGTGGATGGAGGCCGGATCACTGAGGCTTTATTGGTCACAGTAAGGAATTCTAATTTCATTCTGAGTACAGAGGGAAGCCATTAAAGTGTTAATATCACAATGCAATAGTGGCTTAAAGCAAGATAGAAATTTTTCTCTTTCTCCCATTTAAAAGAAGTCCAGAGGTAAGCAGATTGGTTTCTGGCTTCAGTCAGCTTTAGGCACTCAGAATCCTTTCAGCTACTACTCTTTCATACCTAAGATATGGGCCTTATCCTCACAGAACAAAGTGACAGTTCAAGTTCTAACCATCACAGATATATCTCAAGAAGCAAGATAGAAGAAGGAACAAAGAAAGCAGAAAAAAAGGTGTATGCCAGCTATCCTTTAAGAAGTTTGTAGAACTTCCTTTCAACATTTTAGTTGGTGTTCTATTAGTAGAACTGCAAGGGTCATTATAGACTCTGAGCCAGAACCAACAAGCTAAGCAATTCTTAGGTTTATGACCCAAAGAAACTGTGAGATGAAAAATATCTGCTGTGTAAGTTCTGGGATAATTTGTTATGCAGCAGTAAATAATAATGTACACTGTCTTCAAGTTTCCATTTACATATTGCAAACCATTGGCAAGTCACATAAGTATATCTAAGGTCAGCTGCTGGAAAAAGCTCTGTACTATTCCATGTGCCTAAAAGGAGAAAATTTTTATATATTTAAAAGATTATTCTTTTATATGGAAAATGGATTGGAGTGAGCTAGGTTGTGAACGAAGAGACCAGTTACATTAATTTTAATAGTCTAGATCTGAGCGAATGGCTGCTTGGACTAGAGAGGAACAATTAAAAGGGATGGAGATGACAGTTAGAACTTTATTAGTCACATCATTAAAAGGCACATCATTGGATGGTGAGGGAAAAATCTGGACATCTAAGAGTTGAGAAATGGGAAATAAAATATAGAACACTTTTTCAATAAGCATAGGTATTTAAAGAAGGAAAAAACAAATCAACATGGAAGGAGCATGGAATTCATCATTCCCATCCTTACAACAATAAAAAAAAAAAAAAGCTGAACAAACAGCAAATCAAGAGCTCTTCTTAGATATGTCTATGTCAAAGAAGTGATGTCATGAGGCAAGCCACTGCCCCCAAAATTGGAAAGGCAGATAAGCAGATAGGGAATCATAATATCAGAGTAGAAAACTAGAAACAGCAGGAGGCAGTACGAGAGTGAACAAACTTAAAGAATAATTGACTAATTGCTGAAAGTTCAATGTGGACAAGCCTGAGAGTTAAAAACTCCAGAGGTTCCCATAATCGAGCTGAAGTGACACACAGCTTTCACAAATTTGCCCTACTAGATATTTAAAAACAAATTACACCATGACCAAGTGGGATTTATCCCAAGTATAGTATGTAAGGCTGTTTCAACATTTGAAAATCAATTGATACAATCCATCACATCAACAGGCTAAAGAAGAAAAAAAGTGATGTCATTCTATCAATAGATGCAGAAAAATCATTTGACAAAATCCAACACTTTTGATAAAAATTCATAGCAAACTAGGATTAGAGGGGAATTTCCTCAAGTTGATAAAGAACATTTATAAAAAAAACTAAAGCTGACATCATACTTAATGATGAGATGTTTCCCTGCTATGATCAAAAACAAAGCAAGAATGTCTCCTTTCACCAGTCCAACATCAGACTGGAAATCCTGGCTAATGCAATAGGGCAAGAAAAATAAATAAAATGTACATTGACTTGGAAGAAAGAAATAAAAGAGAGAGCTAGACTGAAGGTAAAGAAGATCAGGAAAAACAGTAGAATTTGGAGGTATGGAGTTTTGCTTTTTAAGAAGGAACACTTTGAGTATGCCTATGATCTGTGAGGAAGAAGTTATAGACACAAAGATGCTTAAAGTATAGAAACAGACACAATGCTCCACAAAGCAATGACCCTCTGAAATAGCAGGGAGCAGGATTCAGAGTGTTGGTTAAAGGAAGCTACAACAACATATGCTGAAGTTAAATATACCTCAAATTGTCTTCACACAGTCACTAACAAAAGCAGTGGAAAGGAATAAATGGGTTAATTACTCTCTAGGATTATGGGGATTTCCATTAAAAAAAAATCCACCTCAGGCTACCTATTTTCACATCCTAAAGAAATTATTTTTTTCTCTCAGCATGTGTAGAAATAGCCATTCAAAATTTCTATTCTCCTTCCTCTTCTACCTTTATTCCCAGCTCTGACCCATAGAACTGTTGCAGTGTTTCAATTATATGCACAGTTTTGCAAGATTTTATATCCATTGGTTAATAGTGCTAGACTTTAGGTAAATGAAATCTTTAGAAACTTTTCATTACTCACAGTCAACTGGAAGACACTCTTATTTAAAAAAGAATAATGGTAATTAACAATGATAATGATAACTACTACTTAGCACTATTTTGTGTCAGACAAAATGTATCTACACTTGTTGCTTTACTTCACCTAGCTAAAAATTGAGTACCAGTACATGTTAGATGTCTAGGCAATTTATAAAATGCAGAACTTGTTTCGAAATTATTCTTAAACTAGTTTTAAAGATTAGGTAAATTTATTAGGCCTGACTGAACGGAGGAGATGTAATTTAATGATATTTTATGCTTTTCAAATAGTTGTTGGTAAAATATTACCTAAACTGAAGAAAAAATTACGTAGGCTCACTTATTATAGTAACTTATTAGAAGTTAGACAGTGAAATCTGTTTACTGGCAAAGGCTTCCTTCTGAAAACTAGAAGGAACCATTTTAGCTAAAGACAAGGTAAAATATAACTCCAGGATACAATATTTGAAAATGTCCAATAAGCAGAACTCTAGTTGAACTAAGTGCTCATTAGCATAAATAAGTACCAGACCAGTTTATTATCGTCATCATTAGTGCTGAAATTAAATTTTGATTTGACTTGGTACACAGTTGGTTAATGAAATTTTTATCATAAATTTGGTGTGATTTTATTATCTTTTGAATGGTTAAGCCATCCTTTTGGATAGTCCTCCTTATTTAATTGTTAAAATTTCATCTATAGAGTAATTTTGATAATATTTTATTATTCCAATTTCAAAGATACGCATGATTCATTTTGTGAAACTACTTTTAAACAGGGATTGTTTATTACTTACATTTTTAAAAACCATAATTTTCTAATCGATCCTATATAAGTAACAATTAAAAAACTATTATTTCTATAAAAGTAGATTTTTTTCAATACTTTTTTCTTCTCAAAATTTGTTGCATCTTGGAAAACGGGGAACTGACTGACTGGATTCGGAGGCTGAATAGCAGGAAAAAAAGGGAAAGCAACATACATACATAGGCTTGTATCCAGGTCTAAAATGAAGTTCAACAGAAGACCACGCACACATATTCAGAGAACCAAGAGAGTAAACCAGTAAACCAAAGGCACAAGGAAAGAGGCAAGAATCATTCAGAGACAATCTTTAGGTGATAGAGGAACAATATCAAATTCAGAACACTTGTAGATTCAAAATTGCAGCATATTTACAATAATAGACTTGATTGATAATCTAAAGTGTTTCATTGTACCTAAGTTAGGACATTCTGGAGTCATTAAAGGTGTCAGTGTACTTTAAAAAAGCAATTGTAGAAATTAAAACTTTAATTCCATAGAAGTATTATTTTTTTCCCATCAACAACACTCTCTTATCTATCTTTATTAGGGATACTTAAACTACAAAGTCAGAAAAATAGACATTGTTCAGATAATATTTCTAAACTTTTCTGAGATTCCTAGATAAAAGATACTACAAATGAAATATACCAATCTGCTCTCTAGAGGTTAGTTTTCAAAAACTAATATTATTCTGTAAGATTGATAACAGACAGAAATGAAAATAAAAGCGCCTCTGGGAATTGAAATCAGATTTAGTCATTCATTTACTCTTTTGTTAATTTATTAAACACTTGTTGAGTAATTATGTCATGAGCAAGATACAGTGATACATGCGGCAAAGTCTGTAGGGAAAAAGCAGCCTCTGCCACATGGGGTTTATAGTCCAGCAGAAGAGATAATGACATAACAGAGTACCGCAGGGTATCCAGAGATACAGAGCAGTGACTCCCATTCCCATCACTCCATGACGAAGATAGCAGGATAGGGATCCTGGAAAGCTTTCCGAGGAATGAAACTAAACTAATATTTAGATGACAAGGTTTCTAGGCAAAGGTGGGAAAGATTGTGAAGGAAAAACAGAGAAAAATGTTGTTTTAGCCAAAAAGAAATAATGAGATGAGCTAAAAAGAACCCAATGCATTTGAGGAATCAAAAAGGAATGCAGTCATTTATTTTTTCAAAAATATTTATTGAACTCTTAGATGGCTGGGAATAGAGCCATGGGCAAGACAGAAAAGGCCTCTGCTCTCCTACTGTTTACAGTTTGATGGGTCAAAACACATTCGAGGCAGAAGAAACAGTAAAAAACTCTAAGAGCTTTGATTTGTTTGAGGAACAAAGAATGGGCCAGGGCTGGAATGTATGACCAAGAAGTGAGATCTACAATAAGGTAGGCATGTAGTCAGAAATCACATCTTATAGAACTATGTTAGGCAGAGTAAACTTTTTTTATTTTATTTCTACTAGAGGGTTTCAAGCAGAGGCAATATAATAATCTGATTTATATTTTTCAAACAATATTATGTGGGAAATGGATTATAAGGAGGTGACAGTGAAAATAAGAAAATCAATTAAAGGATATTATAATCAGCCAAGGCAGAAATAATGTTTGCTTGGTTTAGAATGGAAGCAGTGGAAATGAAATGTGATTGGATCTGGAATACAAAGTTTTGGATACAGAGTTCACAGTACTTGTCAGTGACTCAATAGGCATGAGCAACTAAGGGGAAAAAAGGTATGTGACTGGAATTTAAAGGAAATGATAAGGCTGGCATGAAAGAGAGAATAAGAAGAAAAATTAGAGCCAGTTGATGAGAAACATGTATGTCTTATTAGAGACTAAATATTAATACTAAGAACAACAAGAATCTATTGAAGGATTTTAGGCAGCTATCTTGCTTTGAGCAGATATATATTTTTGAAAGGTCATTCTGGTAGGAAAATTCTTATTCAAAATAGCCTCCAAACCTGTAAGACACTCAAGAAAAAATCCTTAAAATATTATAAAAAACTTGTGTGGAGAAAAATGTAAAGTGTCATTAGAGGAGATAAGAAAGATCTAACTAAATCGAGAGATACCATATTTACAGACCAGAAGATTCAATATTATAAAAATTTCAGTTCTTTCTGAAGTTAATAAATAAATTCAGTGCTATTCCAATAGAAATTCCCAAAAGTTATTTTAAGGTAACTTAGTAATATGATTCTAAAATTTACATCAAAGAATACTGTGATGAACGCTCTTCATTTTGAAAACAAGTGTAAAGGCTCTGGCCCTTCCAGATATCAAGACTTAGACAAAAAGCTGTAATATTTAAACTATATGCTAATGAATACCATGAGAAAAAAATAGACCAATTAACCAGAAAGAGAACTCAGAAACAGATCAGGCCTAAAAGGCAAAAAATATATATACTAATGACATTAAAAGGAAGGAAGAAAGGGAAGGAAAGAGGAAGGAAGGGAGAAAGGAGGGGAGGAAAAAGGAAGGAAGGAAAGAAGGAAGGAAGGAAGGAAGGAAGGAAGGAAGGAAGGAAGGAAGGAAGGAAGGAAGATTATGAGGAAAATGACTTAATTGATACAAGGTAGTGAAATAATTATTTATTCACATGCAAAAATTAAAATAAAATTAGATCCCTAGCTCACACTAATGCACTGTAACCAAAGGGAAAAAGGAAACAAGGGTGCAAATGCTACTAGATTTTAGGGTTGGTGGTAGGAAATTAAGGGTGCCTTTAGTTGAAGGCTTCTTTTTTCTGTAAGACAGGACCACCCATTGAAAATAAGGGTAAAAAAGTAAGAGAAAAACATGTTTGAAAGGGTGAGAATTTTGAAAGCTGTAGAAAATAAGAGAAAGAGTTGTCTAGGAAAACATAGAAGAATTCTGGGTAGTATTAAAATGCCATATGAGTTTGGAGACTTTGAATCGAAGGCAGCACCAATCTTAGAGCTATTCACCTTTCCAATAACATTCTCATTGAGACTTAAAAGAGACAGGTGGACTGAGAGTTGCTTACTACAGACAAAGAAAGGAAAATGGGTCAAGATTATTGAGGACAATGTCAAGAAAACGGTCAAAGTGATGGAGTACACACTAGTAGCAATGAGAATCCGGAGTTTGGAAGCGTCATCAGTGTGGCTAATAAAGTCACCCAAGATGAAGGCACAAGTTGGAATGGAGGGGAAAACAGGAAACCACATGCTCAAACTTCCCCCTAAACCCTTGGAATAAAATGTACCATCTTTTTTCAAGTTCTTACTAGCTTTATTTTGGAGACAACTAGAAGCTATTTCCCCACCTAAAGCAGGCATATTACAGTCTTAAAATGTTACTGCTGTTGGGTTGATGGTTATGAAAAATGTAATAAAAACCACAAATAACAAAGAGAAAAAATATAAAAAGCAAAACAGTCTAGAACCACTTACCATGGTGAAAAATTAGTCCTACATATATCAGAGACCCCAGAAGATAATATCAAAAGTACAATATAATACCATAATAAAATCCCAAGAGTTGTCAAAGCTTAGATTCTAGCCCCTGTTCTCCGTTGGATCATTCTCTGAGATTTGTTTTTCACAACTATCTAGTGAAAGGATTAGACCAGATTGTCTCTAAGTTTATTTCTAGATCAAAGTATCTATGCTCTTAATGATGATCCTGATATAAGGAAAGATTTTTATTTAGAAAGAGATTATGTTTATTAACACCTCGCTGGGGCGCCTGGGTGGCTCAGTTGGTTGAGTGTCTGTCTGACTCTTGATTTCAGCTCAGGTCATGTTCTTACATTCCGTGAGATCGAGCTCCACATCAGGCTCTGTGCTGACAGTAAGGAGACTGCTTGAGATTCTCTCTCCCCCTGCCGCCCCTCCTGTTTGCACATGAGCTCTCTCTCTTCTCTCTCAAAATAAATAAATAAACTTAAAAGACTTCATCAATATAATTTAAATTAAAATATCAAAGTGGTAAATTTCAATTATTTGAAAAATTTAGCTATATGAGTATTACATGGTCCAACAATGGAAATAAATTAAAAGGAAATTGTAGTAGAGACCTCTTTGTATTTTCCTATTCTAGAATTCCTATAGTCCATAATTTAACACTATTTAGTAGAGTTGACTCTTCACTTGATCTGTGTTAATATTGCCCCTCAATTACACTCTGAGTTCCTTCAAGGCTACTTTATTCAATAGTTTACTTTTCTTCTTCATGACTGCTCTTACAGCTCTGAGTAAAAATTAGACACTTAATATTTTCAGTGCCTAAAATGAATAAAAACCATATCTGGAAAGTATTCTCTAAAAAGTTTCAAAAGATAAAGGACATGTTTATACTCACATACAAACTAGCCTAAGAACCAGAGCCCAGAGCCTATAATTGTCTTATCTATTTCAACAGAAAACATTTAGTGAGACTCCCTGATGTCCCACATCAAAGAGTGGTTTTTTTTTTAATGCAATGTTAAAGTAGATTTTTGCACATCAAACAAACCTATCCCTAGCCTTACTCATTTCTGACTCATATATCAAGAACTGCCAATGTTTTTGAAACATTGTTTTCTCTTGATCTTCTTTTCAATTAAGCAATTTAGAAAAAAAAAAAGTTATCAAACACAAAAAACCTACAAATTTAGAACTGTGCCCAAAAATCTAGAATTCAGATTATTCTTATTATTTTCCCCAGTGTTTTCTGACACAGATCATGGTCATAAAAATGATTGTAAAAATGATTAAGAACAGTTTGTATTTTCACAGAACACAAAATGAAGTAACAGCTAAAATGACAGCAATTCTTTAGTGTAGGCTTAATGTTTCCATGAACAGATGAACCCTGGGCTCCACTTCCCAGCGACTAAAGCTTCACCAGTCGTTTGCAAGAAATTTTAGTACATGTGCTGCCGAAGCAAGCACTATCTCTTGCGAGAAATGACAAACAGCTCTAGCAGCCTTAAGTGTGTATGCCACATTCCTCTTACTAACTTTGCTTGCCCTGGCTTGTCTCTCCATATAGCATGAGAGTTCCTTCCAAGAAACTTCAAAAGGCCCCTCAACAGCAAAAACAAAACACATGTCAGGAGAATCGGACTGTTGGTGGAACAAAATTTACATTCCCTGCCACAGGAGCTGACCATCTTTTATTCCATGAGGGTTCTTTGGAATTAAAAGAAAAGTAAAATCTCTTATTCATCCTTCTTAAAAACCTGAAGCAATTTCAACTGACCGTCCAAATGTACACATAATCCAAATTTGAACATGTGTTTTCTTTTCATTCAATCAATATAATTCATACTCATAAGACACTAAAGACACAGAGGAATAAGAAAAATCATAGAAACAGAGACCTAGATATTGTCAAACACATAATATGGGATATGGGGAAACACATAATAAATGAGAGAACAGAGGTTAGAATCTAGGAATCCTAATTGGAAGTATAACTCTTTCCTCTATACCAAGATGCTGATTGTGTCAAATTTCACATTAAAATGCCCACAATCAATAAAATATCTCTTTAAGGCAAAGACATTTTCCTTTACAGAATTAAAGTCCAGCCTACTCTTTGTAAAGTATATTCGCAGGAGGTATTTATATTTTTGTGTCATGTTCTGACTCTTTAAAAAAAAAAAATCACTATGAATTCTGTAATTAGATTAACTGGCACTGATTACATTAATTATAATTGACATAAAATATTTATACAGTACACAGAAATAGTACACAGAACCAAAAGTGGTTGGCTTTATGGCCTTCCAATCTTTCTTTTCTCATCAGTAATTCTGAAGTACAAAGTAGTAAGCTAGAATTTCACTGAATTGAATCATTAGGAAAATGGTAGAAGTCAGCTCACATGCATGCTGCCATTGGTTATAAAGACAATGACTGAATATTTTTAGAGATTACCAGAGGATTCCTAGAATCCTCCATACTGACCTTAAAGGACTACCACACTTTTAATCTAAATATAGTGCCAAGATAAGGGCACCTGGCTGGCTCAATTGGAAGAGCATGTGACTCTTGATCTCGACGTGTGAGTTCAAGCCCCACACCGAGTGTAGAGAATACTTACATAATTATTTAAATATAGTGCCAAGCATAAATAATTTCACCGCCACTACTCCAACTACTAAGGAAATATAGATGTATAAAGATTATCCAGAAAGAAAAAAATCCATAATAAATTCAGAATACCCCAATTCATTAATATATTAAAAATTTAGTACCAATGGGTGTAACAGTCTCCTCAAATAGGTTTGATATGCGTTTCACAAGTGGCCAAGAGAATTCAACTCCCATTGCATTATTATAAACAGACACGTGTCATCATTACATATAGGGCCCACCTCACAAGACAAGGGAAATGATAGCGGGTACCAGAAACATGATCTGAGTTGGTCCTAGGAGATTATCACATGATTGGAGATTATACAGAATTGAGACTACTGCTCCATTTTTCACATATTCTCCACACTTACTCTAGACCAGAAGATGCCAAAATTAATTCTCTCACTTCCAAAGTCACCCACCAAAGCTAAGGTTGATCACATGATGTTTTCCAAAATCAAGAACATTTTATATATTTTTAATAGTTACACTATAACATGACTGTCAGAAGTTCTTTATAATTACCATGTAAGAGCTGTGGAAAATTCTTCTCTAGTACAAACCGTATGAAATTAGGTATAAAGTACATGTTAGAAAATTTGATAATTTTCAAAGTAGGACCCTTGGGGTGCCTGAGCGGCTCAGTGGCTTGAGTAACCAACTTCAGCTCAGGTCGTGATAAAATGGTTCATGAATTTGAGCCCCACCTTTGGCTCTGTGCTGACAGCTCTGAGCCTGGAGCCTGCTGGAGATTCTGTGTCTCCCTCTCTCTCTGCCCTTTCCCCACTCTGCTCTGTCTCTCTCTGTCTCAAAACAAAAAAAAAATTAAAAAATAAAGCAGGACTCTATAGAGGAGAGATGTCTGTCATACCCAATCTCTCTGTAGACTTAACACAGTTTCTTTCTTGATGGTCTTGTCAATTATTTCTAAGACACCATTTTCTTTTCATTCTCCATGTATCTCTTCATTTCTCCTTCTCAGTGCCCATATGGACTTTTCCTCCTCTGCTATCCTGGAAATATTGGTGAAGCTCAAAAGTTTCAACTCAAGAATATTTACCATTTCATTCCATATAGCTTCCCTAGATGATTTCATCTATTGTCATGAATATACCTATTACCTGTGTGCTGATAAAAACTTTTAAATATAGATATATATCTAATTCAGGGCTACTTCATTCATTTAACAAATATAGCTAGCAATTTTTTTTTTTACCTTCTATGTGCCAGGCTCTACTCTAAATGCTGGAGACACAACAATAAATAAAAGAAGCTTCCCTTGTCATTATGAAGATTATACTCCAGGTAAGGGAGGCATGACAATAAATTAAATAAGCAAAATATATATCAGATGATGGTAAATACTGTGATGAAAATAATGCGGGGGGGGGAGATAGTACTTATCTGAGTATTAAAACATGAATAGAGTCCAGTGAAATAAATTCTCTTTGCAACAAACTTTGAAACTTCTCATGTATGTCTACTGGGCCTCATTCAATAAGGACGATACAGTATTATGCACTTCATATTAGTCCAAGAAGATCAAAATTGTTTTTATTCTAAAGTCTTCAGAGCTTCTCCAGATCAGGAGTATAACTTATGCTCAATGTCAGAAAAGTCTTCTTACATGTAATCTAGTAAATTTAAATTTTTTTCTGTCCTCTGTGGAAAAAAGTCATTGGTCATAGCCTTGTATCCCAATAATGTCATAGTGACAAACTGCTCAGGTAGTATGATTCAGAGACATTGGACCACGTCCCTAATCAGCATTTCTAGTAATGTATCCCATGACCCAATGATTCTGATAAACATCAATAGGTGATAGAGAAACGAACAAATACAATTGCCAAATGCTGTGTTAAACAGAATTAAAGAAATTTTTTCACAAACCTTCTCACAATCTTTATTCTAAGATGAATTTTAAATATCCAAAAAAGGGATAATCTTTCCAAACGTTTGACCATGGAATGCTCTTTGGAAAATTGCTTAGGACTTAGGTTCCATGGACAGTCTTTTAGAATTGGTGGCTTCAATTACTCCTTATTCTGCAGCTCATAGAAGAAATCCACAAAAAAGTTTGGCTAAACTTATTAACATGGGATTATTCTGGAAAGAAGCAAACTTTACCCTGTTATGAATATGTCACATCTTAGTGTACAATTGAGTATAGATTTTGATGATGGTGACTATCCAGAAAATAAGAAAGAATTGATTCATTGAAATGGGTAGAGGGAGACCAAGGAGCTCTGAAAGAAGAGTAAAGGCAATAGGTTTTTTCTCTCTAAGAATAAACTTTCCCTACTCACAATTTTGCTAAATAAATAATTCCATGGATTAAATAAATGTTGTTTAAGTCTTCCCTCAACCTTTCCTTCATATTTAAAAATCCTGCTTGACAATACTTACTAATCATTTAATAACAGTAATAGTTTTCTTCTGGCTGAGTAAAAACCAAAAGTGCAATTTAGTATCTACTATTTATAATCTATCATAATAGCTCCTATATGCACAAAGGAAAAACTATTCAATCAGAATTGAGTTGCCTATGTGTACAACACACATGGAAAAGAAACTGGAATTTATTCTGTCTGCCTTTTCTAGATCTTTTTGGTATAATAACTCTTCACATATAGGGGATTTATGTATATTAATTCCACAAAAGTAATTTGAGAAGCAAGTGATCTATTCCAAATTAACCATTCTAATACCTGTGCATGTCTATATGTAATCAAATCAAAAGATGTTTTTCCACATAATACTTGAAGGAATTATAAATTATATTAATATATGTAATCAAATCAAAAGATGTTTTCCACATAATACTTGAAGGAATTATAAATTATATTAATATGCTCCTGTAGAAAATATATGTTAACTATATGGAAGGAAACAGGGATCTATATCAGTCAGATTATAGTCTGTAACTTCATTAGCTACAAGTTGTGGAAATTTGTCATAACTAATATTGAAGGCTATTTTAACGGCAGCCAGCCACTTCCCACACAGCCTCCCATAATCTCAGGGTTGTATAGATCTATACAATGTAAAGGGTAAAAACCTATAGGCAATTATGCACCTAAGAAGGTTGCCAATTATAAACTAGGTTCAAATCTGCTGAACTTCACTGAAAATTACTTTTTGCCTACAATGGAATAGCTTTGATACACTCCCTACAAATAATACAATAATAATACTGTAATTTGTATAATTCATTTAGGAACATTTATGAATATTAAATATATACCAGAAAAATTCTGAGCGAAGGAAAAATCATGGTAAGAATTGCTTCATGAGAAATTGACGGTTCAAGAAATCGTTCTCAGGGTAGATCTTAAATGTTCTCACCATAAAAAGAAAGAAATGGTAATTATATGACATTATGGAAGTGTTAGCTAATGCTATGATGACAATCATTTTGCAATATATGTATACAAAATCAGATCAACACCTTGTACATCTTAAATTTATACAATACTATATGTTAATTATATCTCAATAAAGGTGGGGGAGGTAAAGACTCTCCCAGTCAAGAACTTTCCTCTATCCTTTGAATCCAATGCTTTGTTCGGTGTTATAATTCTTCCCCACATCTCACTTCTAATGAAGATAGCTAATTCTCATTCATAACTTCACTCTTCTTTCCTCCTCCTCCCCCTCCTCCTCCTCCTCCTGTAAGCAATTATACATATACCTGTATTTATATATTTGCCAATGTACCCCATCTCCATGCACCATGTTCTAGGAACATAAGAGTTTGTCTAGCCTTGCTACATCCCAGTTCAGGAAAAAAACTAGGTTTTCCTAAACCTTGTCATTTGTGCTATCTAAAAAATTATAAACTGAAATTTTCTATGTCAGGTGGGTTCTCTGAAGTACAATATCTGTGAATATTTTCCTTAGAATTTAGAGATATGTGTCTTTCAACACACACAAAAAAACTATTTTCACCACTCTTTTTGGATTGTAATAAGGTTTTTATGAAAAGAATTCCACATTTGGGGGGCTTTTTTCCTTCTTGTTATCCATCAAAGTCAAATCAGAGGACGTTATTGAGGATTATTCATGTTGTTGAATGGAAATTTCACAAAAAGGGGAAAGAGAATTTCTAATGAAAGAGTCAGCATTATTGATTACTTATGCATACTTCGACTTAATTCTTTCAGGAATTGTTTACACTGAAAATGCTGAAAGTGTTGCCCAGGCGCCCACATGTACACACACTCACACACATTCATACCCTACTGGAATTATCTAGATACTGAAGATCTCAGAGCAGTGGTGTGGTTAATGCAAAACAATGAAACAATTACATATATATATATCAAAGTATACTTGAGATCTCCTTTAATATTTTAATATTAAATTGGCAGAGCACATGAAATACAGGGATCTTGTTGAATTTCATTAGCAAATACAGCTTATAAATATTTGACATTATAGCTACCCTATATATTTGTTTACAAAATTTACAATAATTAGAAATATATATATTGAGTTGCTTACTGTTTTTGTTTCCCAGAGGTCCATTATGTAACTTGTAATGACTTCTCCTATTGCTGCTTGTCCTTCCAATGCATCCTCCATTTCTACTTGGGTATCAAAGAATATGTTCTCCATATTTTAAGTATAGTCACTAAATATATGCCTCTTGAGTGGGAGTTCAAGTTGGAAGGAATGTTATCTAAGGGAGTCACTACTCTCTCCTATGTCATAATACAGGGAAAAATTTTGACCCTACACTTATAAATAAGGCTCAGCCTAATTTCAGGAATATCATACCTTCTTATTTACTTTAGCTCTATAGCTTGTAGTTAGTCTTGGTAGGCTACAAACAATTCATGGAGGATCATTTCCCTTTTTTTCTTATCATATACAAATAAGTATGTATTATTTATTGTAACAGTTTTTATTTACTGTGTATTCATATCTTCGTTCTTCATTTCCCTGTACTTCCTATACGGATGGGCCTGTGATCTCAGTTATCCTAAGCATATCCATCTTAATATTAGAAACATCAATATTTCATTATCACTTCCCGTGTACTTATGCCCAAACATTTTCAATTACAATGCATATTATTTTATTATAAATTAGATTCCTTCTTCTTCTCTTTATATTAAAGTTAAACCCAAGAATTTTATTGAAAAGTTTTAAGTTATGTAAGTAGGCTGGCTATATTGTCTATGAATTTTATCTCAGTACGCTAAAAGGAACACTACTGATAATATTTTACAAAGGGAGGATACTGGTTAATGTACATTGAAAGCAATTGTTTTCTGCTTCAAGAACTCTCAAACAAAAAAGCTAAAATATTCCTTTTTTATAACAAGATTTATCCATCAAATGACATTAGAAAAGAGATAAGGTAAACAAGATTATTCCAGGAATAAATTGATGAGGATTAACATTGTGACAAATTCTTATTATATATTCATAAAAAGTACATGAAGAAATTGAACTACATACCATAAGAGTCCAACTATAAGACCTTCTGGAAAAGGCAAAACTATGCAGACAGTAAAAGGATCAGTGGTTTCCAGGGAGAAAGTGTGGGAAGGAATGAACATCAGGAACACAGAGGATTTTTAGGGCAGTGAAAATACTGTAATAATGGATATATGTCATTATACATTTATTTGTCCAAAGCCATAGAATCTACAACACCAAGAATAAAAAGTAACATAAACTATGGACTTTGGGCAAATATGATGTGTCAATGTTCACGATGTGGGCTCATCACTTGTAGCAAATGTACAACTCAGATGGGGGATATTGATAATGAAAGAGGCTACTTATGCTTATGTGGGGGCAGGGACTATACAGGAAATTTGTAACTTCCTCTTAATTTCACTGTGAACCTCATAATGCTCTCACAATTACAATTTTTAAAAATATTAAAAATTTTCAGGGGATGGTAAGTGCTAAGAAGGAAAAGAAAGTCCAGTAAGAAGACAGTGTTCATTTATATAGATCCTTGGGGGAAGGGGTAGACAGAGAAAGAGAGGAAAATTTATAATAGAAATGCAATCAACCACATTTTGTTTCACTAGTTTTATATTCAAAGAATTTAGATCCCGAACTTTAGGGTCTTTTTAATCATATATATTTTAATTCTAAAAATAATTTAAGTTTTTTACAAAATAAACATAGTATTTCATACATACAGTTGCATCAAACCCAAAAAAAGCAACAAAGACTGTATTTATGTATGCCCTTTAGGTCTTTTAAAAATATGCATATGTGTTAATCTAAAGCATCATAAAATTTATACCTCATCTTTTTTCTTTATCATTTTCCTGCTACTATTCCACAATGTTCACAACCATCATTTTTGTCATTATGTGATATATTAATGAAAAGATAAATTATTACAGAGATAATATATTAAAATATTGCCCTGTCGTTGAACCTTTATATTGCTTTCAGTATTTTACTATTTTAAGTAACAGTGGCATAAATACATTCAAGCACTTGTATTTTCTAGATATATAAGGTAACTTTATTAGAAGAAGAAGTGAAATTATGGGTTAGAGAGATGTAAAAAAATATCTTTACATCTCTTGGTAAATATTGCCCAAATACATTGCACCAATATGAATGCCATAATCAATGTAATGACAATCTCAGCACTATTTTCTAACATTGGAAGTTCATTATTTTAATTGAAAGGTCCTATGAACATAAAAAAAAAATAGTATTTTATCTCAGGGAATTTTAACATAATAAGAGAAAGAGAAGCACAAATAATCTAATGGAGGTTATTGATTTATAATGAGATTATATGCATATATTTTTCCCTTCTACATTTTATTCCTCATAGTCTATTTAAAGATATGGCTTCCATAGATCTTTTTTTTTAAATTTTTTTAATGCCTATTTATTTTGAGAGAGAGAGAGACAAAGGGTGAGCAGGGGAGGAGCAGAGAGAGAGACAGAATCTGAAGCAGGCTCCAGGGTCTGAGCTGTCAGCACAGAGACCAACTTGGGGCTTGAACCCTTAAGCAAGATATGACCTGAGCCAAAGTCAGACGCTCAACCAACTGAGCCACCCACGTGCCCCAGATCTTTTAAAGTATTCAAACAATGTTTGCTTTCCAAGGGGTGGGATTTCAAGTTAGGGTATATGTCATCTGATGTAGTGTCTACTGGTGATAATCACTTTCCTGTTTCAATTACAAAATTCCTATATAATATAGGCATTAGTAAAACATATCATATCAAAGCTAGCAAATATAGATCTATTTCATTCATTTATTTATGAAGCATTGGCACATATGTTCCAAAACCAGGATGGCCAAAAGGCAAAAAACTATATGAAATTGCCAATATATGATTTTATATAGACCTATAAAAATGCAATTTCATTAGTTCAACATAATATATGTACACATATATCAATGTGTAAGTGTATTTTTTTTTGTTTGTTTGTTCTGAACTGTAATGATAGATACACATTCTGTCAGAGGAGAGTAAGGATGCAGTGCGCCAAAGAAAATTGTTTCCCCTGGTCTCAAGAGGTGTGCAGGAGTTCGGCAAATGGACCAGACCTAAACAAAGAATCAGAAAGAAGAGACCCGTGAAAGCATAAAAGAATATGGCATGGCCAGGAAATAACAAGCATCCAGCTTGTCTGGTGTGCAGTTCTTGTATTGAAGAATGGACAATGACTAGAGGTTAAAAAAAAAAAAAATGGACAGTATTCTTTTGACCCTATGGCCATGCCCTAATAATTATTGGTTCTCATCTAAGCATGAATGAACACTCTCTTTTTCTAGAAAGACATGCAACAACAGTTTAGATATACAGATATGCTTACTCTTTCATTTAATGGCCACAAATTTCTTTACTTTTATAATTTTTCTGCTTACGTGATTTTTTTCTCGCTTCGCTAACAAACTATTAGCCATCACTTAACCACTTTAACCTCTGAAAGTTCACCACTTCACACCTCTCATCTCATTAACCATCAGGAAGCTGAAACACTGTACAGCAAAACATACTAAGATCATGTCTACAGCAAGTTCTTGATATAATCCCTGAATGAGAATTTTTAGAATAAAAATGTGAGATTTGGTACATTGAGAATGTAATTTTGACTACTTAATGGCCTTTTTACTTAGCGTATATTTAGGATTGTGTTCACCAGTCAAGACTACCAAGAGATTGAATATTGATAATCTGAGGTAATCCAGAAACCTAATCTCCCAGAGTCCAGCATAATATCCTATCAGGAACTATTTTGCTTCTGGGCACTGAAGTCTATGATTGGTACAATGAATATAAATGCCCACTCAGATCTAAATATATAAAACATGGAAAAGTCCCTCTTCCAAGAACAACCACAAGGGACAGAATGTCAAACATTGACATTTAAAGAGTAAAGCTTTCTATTATTCCTGGCTTTTATTTTTTGAGTAGGACGAGTTCGCAACACAAATACATCTAATAAATAAATTGAATTCTGCTGCGTTGAATTTAATATCACTTACCAATACCTATGGTAAATGTGAATTTCAGAATTAAAAATTACTTTCATCAGTAGCTTTGCCAAAAGGAATACTAAAAAGGCCAATTTACCGACACAACGTTAATGTATTTTGAACTGGTCAAACTTGAACTTTGAACTTTTTCAGACTTGGTAAAATCTGATACTAAAACCTTGGAAGCAAATCTAAATGAATTGGGAAGTCTGTGTTGGTTTGTTATGCTGATTACTTTTTTTTTAACTTGCTCTTTGCAGTTCAATAGACTTATATGGAGAGATAGAGAAGAATAATGAAAGCAAGTATGCCAGAATGAGAAAACATTCTTCCACGCTAAATCAGCCATGGTACAGTGCCAGACTGATCTTTGAAGTTCTCAAATATGCAGTCTTTTGGAATGGTTTAATACATAACATATTCCATTCAGTTCCCTTGGTAAAAACTGTAGTTTTTCAACTGCACATTTTGTTAAACCTAACAAATAAGGATTTTTTTTTAATTCTTCAAAGCACTTTTGTAACATCTTCTTTACCCAAATCCAAGTTATTTTTTATTTAACTGCTATTATTATTTAACCATATTAAGATCCCACTGAAAATAAGGTATATCCAGTCCATTTACCAACCACTCAAATCCTTATGGTGTTCAAAGTTTTTGCCCTGGGGTGCCTGGGCGGCTCAGTCAGTTAAGTGTCTGACTTTGACTCAAGTCATGATCTCCTGTTTCCTGAGTTTGAGCCCCGCATCCCGTTCTGTGCTGACAGCTCAGAGCCTGGAGCCTGCTTCAGATTCTGTGTCTCCCTCTCTCTCTGCCCCTCATTCACTCATACTCTCTATCTCTCCCTCTCCCTCTCTCTTTAAAAAATAAATAGGGGCGCCTGGGTGGCTCAGTTGGTTAAGTGTCCAACTTCAGCCAGGTCATGATCTTTTGGTTCAAGAGTTCGAGCCCCATGTTGGGCCCTGTGCTAACAGCACAGAACCTGGAGCCTGTTTCTGATTCTGTGTCTCCCTCTCTCTCTCCCCCTCTCCCACTCACACTCTATCTCTCTCTCTCAAAAAATGAATAAAAATTTAAATAAATAAATAAATAAATAAAACATTGAAAAAAAAGTTTTGCCTTGATGGTAAGTGCGTGTTAAGAACATTTTTTTAAGTTTCAATGGAAATTAAACTGAAAAAGCTTTTATATCTATAAAAACACATTGACATACAAAGAAAACTAAGCTCATTCTCAGCCATAAAATATGTAAGAAGTTCATAAGGATGTTCAGTTCTTATAGCATCTAGCGCCACTTCTAGTGGCAATTCTGCATAGTGATGGGGTTTTGGAGAGATGGAGTTCGGAGCCAATGGCCAAGAAAGAATTCTTGAAGATGTCTTTGTGCAAAAAGGTGATTGTTTTAAAGCATGGGGACAGTACTGGTGAGCAGAAAGAGCTGCCCTGAGTTTGTGAAGATTATATACCTTTGGGTTGAGAGGGGGTTAGGGACAATGTAAATCTCTAAGGATTTTTTTTTTTCTTATCGCTAAGGAATTTTGAAAGCAAGGTTTCCAGGAACTTGAGGGGCTAGCTGGTGTTAGGAAAATGTCATTTTATTACTGTTTAGTAAAACCTCAGTCATGAGACCCTTCAGATATATATCAGAGACCATATGCTTAGAGTATAATTGCCAACATATTCTTGGGGGTTAAAGATAAAGGAGGTTTGCAAAGGAATTTTTATGTGTAAGGAGACTCACAGGATCCTGGGAGGGCAGGATAACGTTAAGCCAAGATTCCCTTTTCCTCCTAGAAAGTGTCAATATCGAGGCTGCTGAGCTCCTAGAGGAAGGTCGCTCTGCCTGTTTCAAGGACTTGTTGATGGGCTGTAGGCAGTAAGGGAATTTAATTTTTCATTTGCCTTTGTTTCCCACATTACCTTGGCAAGCACTTAAATCCCCTTACATCTGAATGAGGGTGATATTAGGGCTTGGAGTTGAAAAGTGATGAGGGAGTGCTACCTAACGCAGCTAAGCTGAGGAAGCCTAAGGAATTTATTTATGATGATAATTTATGTTGCAGCGACCCCTGCAAACATCAGGTGTTTAGGAGTGTGTGGGTTCAGCATAACCCAGAAAAACTGGGTTTAAAATCAAATAGATTCCCAAACCCTTTCACAATCCTGCAAAACCAGGCATGCCTCTGCTGCCCTCTGAGCTAAAGACAATAGAGCAAAATTCAAAGAAGAAATGCCAAAGCAAAAATAGGGAGATTAATTAAAAGTTAATATACGACATAGTAAGAGCATGAGTGTCTCTATACTCCCAAGGCAGGAAAATCGAAGATTCTGAAGAAAGTGATCAACACGAGGGAAGAGGATCACAGACACACACACTCAGGGGTTCCTCAGTGAAAGAACTAGATACCCACCTCGCAGCCCAGTAATGAAGCTCACCAGTAGATGTGCCAGTCCACAAAGCTTCCAATAATCGTCTTAATGTCTCATTCTTAAATATAAGTGGACAGCCTACAACAACTCAATATACAAGGACACCATCCAGCTTGAAGAAGATTCACCAAAAATAAGGAAGTAAAGATGCTCAGAGAGCAGAAGAAAAATGATTTTTTAAACTTAATTAAGATCCTCAGATAAGAGAATATACTGCATCTATGAAACAAGGATGAGGTGTCACAAAAATGTTTTAAAATATTTACATAATGGAAATGACTTGTTTAAAAGTTTTTTTTATTTTTTTAATTTTTTAATGTTTTAATTTAGTTTTTAGAGAGTGAGAGAGACAGAGCATG
Organism: Paguma larvata; assembly: GCA_030068075.1. Taxonomy (NCBI): domain Eukaryota; kingdom Metazoa; phylum Chordata; class Mammalia; order Carnivora; family Viverridae; genus Paguma; species Paguma larvata. The sequence continues at coordinate 63,224,718 of CM057839.1, forward strand.
GGCAGAAAAGGGGCAGAGAGAGGGGGAGACACAGAATCTGAAGCAGGCTCCAGGCTCTGAGCTGACAGCACAGAGCGTGATGTGGGGCTTGAACCTGTGAACTGTGAGATCATGACCTGAACAGACGTCATACACTTAACTGATTGAGTCACCCAGGTGCCCCTAAAAATTTAAATGTGGTAGTGTAACTGTAAAAATTCAATGTAAGTTTTTAAAATATAATATAAGAAATCTCCCAGAACCTAGAGCAAAAGACAAAAAGAAAGAAAATCGGACAGGGGAGATTTCTTTTAATAGCTATTCCATTAAGGATATCCAGAACTGACTAATTAATGTTTCAGAAAAAGAAAACAGAGACAGCATAGGGTGGTGGAAAACTGAAGGAAATGAGTTTTCAAGTTGAAGCATTCAGGAATCAAAAAGGCATTTGAAATCTTAAGTGCAATAGTAGAAATTCGAAAAATATATTTTGAAGAAAAAATAATATCCATCCTAGAATTATATATCCAGCTAAATTATTAATCGAGTGGGAGAAAAGATACAAAAATATTTTCAGATACACAAGATCTGAAATGCACCCTCTATACAGCTTCACTCAGAAAGCTAAGGTAGGATATGCTTCACCATAGGGAAGGAGGGAAACAAGAAAAAAAGAACACAACACAACAAAACAAAACACGGGTCTCATAAACAAGGAATCAACATAAGGGGAAAAAAAAGAAATTCCAAGGTTTATGGTAAAGATATATAAGGCCTGAAGAACAACTAGTCCAGTTCGAAGCAAGAGTAGAAGTCTTGATTAGGTAGCAGGAGGAAGTGGGATATATACCAAAGAAAACAAATGAAAATGATGTATTATCTCATATACTCTATCAGATTAGAGTCTAGAGAGATGAGAAATGGACACACTTATTTGAAAGTTTGATTTATGCCAACCAGCATTGTTATCAGTAGGGAAATGCAGTGTCATGCAATGAATGATGCTGGTACAATTGCTTTTTTGTGTAAAAGAGAAATTGATCCTTATCTAATATGAAAACAAAATGTCAATTCCATATAAGTTATAGACTTAAAAGTAAACAGCAAATTTTAAGAATATTAATAAAAACTATAGGACATTATCCTTATGATATGGGGCTGGGGGTAGGGTAGGATGCCTTTTTTAAAAACATCCAAGTGCTTTTAGAGGAAGAAACTACTTGACTGCACTAAACATTTGTTTATTAAAAGATTCTTTAAAGACAATGAGTAAATATCCTGCTGTCTTTGGTTCTACTGAGAGGAGTTTGCAATTTGGAGAGTAGTAGAGAAAACCAAACCAAACAAAAACCTGAGGTAATTGAAAAATAAAATGATATACAGAAAAAAGTTATCAGAATATAATATGTGTTTTATATATGTATATTTAGAGTTGTACTAATCATAACACCAAATATGGAAAGGATGGAGAGAAGAGACGTGTGTAGGCAAATGTCAACACCAAGTCCTCTTCCTCCGTAACAGTAAATTAAAAATAAACAGTAACTATAACAACTGACACATGTGGTTCTTAGAGTTTAGTCTTTCCAACATCTCTAAGAGATAGATACCATAATTATTCACATCACCTTCAATATTTAAAAAGAGAAAGGCCAGAGAAAAAGGTGAAAATAATTGCCTTTCAGAGCAAGCTTAAGTCATACAAAGTAGTAGAGAAGGGGGATTCTCACACAGTAGTATTTTATTTTTTACCAAATATGTACTTTGATTAAAAATTTTTAAATCAACTAAAACACAAAATAAACTTGAGAATTCTTGTTCCAAATATGCTGTTCTTGTTTATCTTATTATAATTACTTATAGTAATATAAGTAACTTAAAAGATAGATTTTTATTCTAGATTTAATTTCCCCATGTGCTATTCCTACATAAGGTGTTACTCTGTGTCAGATCTCTTTCACAATCATCATTTTTTATTTTTTATAAATTTATTCTCAATCCTTAAACTTTGTAGCCAGAGTTCAGTTCTTGGTCTCCTGACTTCTTTTCATTTTTATATATATTCACTCCCAATGTGATTTCATCTGATCCCATTGCCAACCACTCTATAACTTGATTTCCACATTTACATCTTTAGCCTTAATCTTTCCATTAAACTCTAGATTCTCATATCTAGGGTGACCACGCACCTCTGGGACAGTTCAAGTTTACATCTATTGTCCTACCACCCAACCAGTTACTAGACTCTTTCATTCTCAAAACTGTCATGGCTGAAATGATCAATTATGTGCTCACCTTAATTGTATCCAACTTACTAGTTTAATGAATTTCAAATAGCTCTCTGAAACCAACTCATTAAGACAGAACTTTGATTTCCCCAAAAAGTTTCATCTGCTCTGTATTTCTCATCTGAGAAAATGTGTCATCATTCACTCTGTTATTCAAATTATAAAAATTGGGGTCAGGGGTGCCTGAGTGGTTCAGTCTGGTTAAGCGTTTGACTTGGCTCAGGTCATGATCTCATGGTTTGTGAGTTTGAGCCCTGTGTCGGGCTCTGTGCTGACAACTCAGAGCCTGGAGCCTGCTTCAGATTCTGTGTCTCCCTCTCTCTGCTCCTCCACAGCTCGTGCTCTGTTTCTCTCTTTCAAAAATAAATGAACATTAAAAAAATTAAAAAGTTGGAGTCATCCTTGGCTTCTCTCAGATCTCAGAATCAAGTCATAACTTCAAAGTGTGTATAGAATTTGATCACTTCTCGAGGACTCATATTCTGTGTTCTTTGCTTAGGTCACTATCATAACTGACCAGGGCTTTACGATAGCTACTGCTTTTACCCATATCCTATACCTTAATATGCTTACCATACAATGGCCAGAGTATATGGCAACTCAGGTCACTTGCTCCATCAAAACCCCTCAATAAATTTCCAATTTACCAAGAATAAATCCAAAGCCTTACCCAACTTAGCCCCTGGTTTCCTCTCCAATATCATCCCCTTATTATTCTCTTCACTCACTTTGTTCCATTCATACTGACCTTCTTGCTGTTTCTCAAAAATCCAAGGATGCTTGAAGCCTTCACAACTGTTTTTTCCTCTAGCTGATATGCACTTCTCTCAGATGGTTTATTTCTTCCTTCATTTAGTCTCTACTCAGAGTTAATAATATCTACCAGAGTCATCTCTGACCATTTAAAATAGCAGCCTTCATCACTATCTGACCCTTGTCTTGCTTTATGTCATAGCACTTAGCTTTATGTGGCATTATATTTTACTTATTTTTTATACATTTTATGTTTTCACACTGAATACATATTCCATGGATACAATGAGTTTGCCTATTTTGTTTACTGCTATATCTTTAGTACTTAGAATGACATGTAACTAAAAGAAAAAGCTCAGTAAATATCTAAGGAATTGATAAGAATTTTGTGAAAATGTTTCTATGACCTAAAATATATTGTAACAGCACTTCTTAAGTTCCCACGTCATCACAGGCACTTTATCGATAATAATGGTGAGTGTTTATTGTCTGTTTATAACACACCTGTCATTGTGTTAAGTGCCTTACTTTCATTAGCCTAGTAAATTTCACTCCAGGCAGTAGTTTGTCATGTTTAGACATGATGAAATATGCTATAAAAAGGTAAGGACAGAGCAGACTTCAGAGAAGATATGTTATTATAGATAAAGAAGGACACTGTATAATGATAAAAGGGTGAATTCTCCAAGAAAACATAACAAGCTTAACATGTATGAAAACATAAAAAGCCTTAACAAAATTCATACAAGCCTTTACATGTATGAGTCTAACAACAGAGCAGCAAATAACTTTGGCAAAAAAACCTGATAAAAAATGCAAGGAGAAATAGAAAAATCCACTATAATAGTTGGACATTTCAATACCCCACTATCAGAAATGGACAGATTGAACAGGCAAAAAGTGAGTAAGAACATAGTTGAACTCAACGACACCATCAGTCAGTTGGATGTAATTGACATATATAGACTCATCGAAAAACAGTAGAAAACACATTCTTCTCAAGTTCACATAGAACATTGACCAAAATTTGATTAAGCGTCTGACTTTAGCTCAGGTCATTATCTCGCGGTTTATGAGTTCATACCCCATGTCAGGCTCTGGGCTGACAGCTCAGAGCCTGGAGCCTGCTTCAGATTCTGTGTCTCATCCTCTCTCTGCCCATCCCACGATCCCACACTGTCTCTCTCTCTCTCAAAAATAAACAAACATTAAAAAATTAAAAAAAAACATTGACTAAAATGGACCACTTTCTGGGCTATAAACCAAACCTTAACAAATACAAAAGAATAGAAATCAGACATTGTGTGCTCATAGACAACAACAGTATTAACTTAGAAACCAATAACAGAAAGATGAGTGAAAAATCTCAAAATACATGCAGATTAAACAACATGATTTGAAATAACACATGGGTCAAGGAAGATATCATAAGAAAAATTAAAAATTTTGATCAAAATGAAAATGAAAATATAACTCATCAAAAATTTTTGGATGCAGCAAAAGTAGTGCTCAGTGGGAAATTATAGCATATACTAGAAATTGAATGCATGTACTATAAATAAATTTCAAAAATCAATTTCTAAGTTTCTACTTTTGGAAAAAGGAGAGCAAATTAAATCCAAAGTAAACAGAAGAAAAGAAAGAGTAAGAATTAAAGCAGAAATTAATAAGTCATAAAAAAGGAAATCAACAGAGAAAATCTACAAAACCAAAATCGATTTTTAAAAAGATTAGTAAAATTGATAAGCTACTAAGAAAAAAAAAAGAAAAATTACTAACATCAGAAATCAAAGAGAAGACATCACTACTAGATCCCATTATATTAAAAGGAAAATAAAAGAATACAATGCCTATTAATTTTATAACCAAGATGAACTGGACAAATTTTTATTTCTCATACTTAATATATTTAATAACATCTTTCTATTTAAAAAAAATTCATTCAGTTCCAATTGTTCAAGCCAACACATCTGCTTTATTCTCTGTCACTGCTAAAAAACAAAACAAAACCTATAACGAATATATGGGTTTATCTAGAATAAGAAACATAAAGACAAAGGTCACTAAGCTTTAGGTAAGATCATTTTCATTCAGTTCACTCAAGATTTATTAAAAGATTTCTGACAGAAAATCCTCTATAAGGTCTACTGTCATTTTTGTATGCTTGGTTATGTGTTGAAAAACTTCACTGCTCCAGCATCAAAATCCACATTATAAAATGTGCATAGGTAAACAACCTGGAGGCATTTAGAGTTTCGTTTTCAGTTTTCAAATGGTTTTAATCTAAAAAAAAAAAAGTTTAATATTATATTCCTAACTCTACAATCATTTTACTGTGTTCATTTTTACACCTACTCGTGTTCCAAGGAAATCTTAATCCACATGTTTGGGATTTCGTTTTTATTTTTAAAATAAATAAATAAATCTGCCAAAGTTAAGCTCTGACTCTCCCACAGAAAATGAGAATAGTTGTGCTATTTACTTTGGTGATTATATTTCAAAGAGCTGTCTCCCAAGTCCTTGAGAAACCCATTCCTTGGGTTGTAAAACTGGCAAGAAGCTTTTTCAAAAATTTACATCTCAAAGCGGCAGAGAAAGAATTTATAAGTTTTGTAACAAAAATGCTCTAATAAAAAAGAGGTCTAAAAGACCTAGAGTCAGGAAAAAGCCTGTCTATAGTTTGTCAGGCTGAGGGGAACATTGAGGCCATCGACCTGTGGTGATCTCCAGTTCCTTCATTTTAGTTTGAAAACAATAATATTCAGTGTTGTATGATTAAAGATGGTAGCTATACTTATTATGGTGAGCAATGTATAATGTATAGAATTGTTGATTTGCTATGTTGTACACCTGAAACGAACCTAGCATTGTATGTCAGCTCTATTAAAAAAAGAAAAAAAAAAAGTCCTCTCCCCTCCAAAATAAGAAAGAAAACAATATCAACTAATAGGAAAATTTTCATTGTAATCTTATTATCTTACTCATTGATCTTTTTCAAGATATTAATTAACTTAAATAATGTACTTTCCTTCGTGTCTGACATATAGCAAATACTCAATAAGTTGTCACTGTTAAAGAAACCATTTCACAAGACTTCCCATTCAAACCCTTAAAATCCTTCCATGCCAGAACTAGAATAGCCCAACAATGCTTTACCTGGAATTTCTACAGGGCATCTGACTACAGCCCAACAATGCTTTACCTGAAATTTCTACAGGGCATCTGACTATATCCCTTTTATAACTGAAATACTACATCAAAGAAAATTAACTGTATATATTTAATCTAGGCCAATAGAAAACTAAAAACAGTATTAAAACTCTTGTCTGAGTATTTAGGAGTGCATATAGCAAGGAGGGAAATGATCACTGATATTAAAAGGAGATAGAGAAAATAAATGGAGGGGGAAAGACTAATTTAACACCTGTCCTATAAATATGTATGTTAAGTAACAACAAAAGAGAGAAGTAATTAAGCCATCCAATAAAAGAATACTCCTCTTCCATTAAGGAGAGGGAAAAATAAGTTGGCAGCAGAAAGCACAAAAACCAAAAAACAAAAACAAAACAAAAATTTAGAAATTATATTTGAGACAGCTTTTATGATGCATTTATGATGCATGAAAGGGTGTAACAAACTATTTAAAAGCTTAAAGCTTTACTTAAAGTCCAGTAAATTAGACAAAAAAATTCAATATGTATTTTTAATTTTATGACTGTTTCCTTCAAGGGACTTCTTGGATAGCTAAGCAACTTTAAAGACATAAAACAGATGGGTATTGATAGAATTGAAAGATCAATTTTCACCAACAAAAGATAAATTATATTCTTGATTCACTAGTCACAAGTCAGATTTAGGTGAAACCATACAAATATTTATTTGCTTTTTCATCGACAGAAGAAACATTAAATAAAATATATTATCTCTATTGGAACAGTTGGTTATGCATAAGAAGCTATCCCAAAATCCCAACAATCCTACTAGCAAGAACTACAGCACTGGCTCACTCACACACACACACACACACACACACACACACACACACACACCAAAACAAAACAAAAAAAATGGACAAAATCAATGTGCCTTGATTTCTGGCAGTCATGCATTGGTTTTTTTTCAAAAGGAGAGTAAACTGTGTGGGTTTTTGTTTTGGTTTTTTTGGTTTTTTTTTCAGAGTATGTTTTAACTGGTCCTGCAGACACTTTTAGTATTTCCCCAACATCTACAAAAACACCAGTGCAGAACTGAAGACTGAATATTGGATTCCAACCCTTAGTTAAATAATCCTAATATGCCCAACAGAAAAGTTGGATAAGACCATAAGCCATAGGCTTAGAATTCAAATTGTTCTCAAAGGCAACTAAAGTTATTCCAAATCTCTGATTTGAAGAATACTTCCCACTGCTTGTCCTGAAGCTCTGAGATCAGTCAATAATGGCTGAAAGAAATACTGAGGTATAAAAAGCATTGTTGTATAGCTCTAAAACAGATTCTAAAGAATGGGCTTCATGATAGCATAATCATTAAGAAGTAGATATATCAACCAGAAGGCCTACTGTTTTTATAATCAATCAATACCCATGGACTAGCCATCTCTATCAGTCAGATTATCAGAATTTTATCATTCTAGAATGAAACTACTTAGGAAATCTAATTCATAATCAGACTTCTGCTGAGTGATAATCAAGTTAGGGCAAAGGGAAATGAAGACTCTGTTTTCATCAGGCTCTAGTAATCTTTTGCTTCTGCATCTTCTCACTCTAGGGAGTGTAGGTGCCAAACCAACCAGGATGTTCGTGTCAGTGGTTCAGGTTATTTTCTTCTTCTGTAATATTGAACATATCACGACATATCCTTACTCTCTATCCCTGTTATCTGGAATAAACAAAGATCATATCCCACCTGTTTATACTTATTACTACAGCATCTTTCTTCTTTCAGTAATATTATGCAGCTATTACCAACATTTGAGTTCATAAATTCTCTTAGACTAGTTACATCTCTGGGTGAGGACTTTCTGATAACCTGTAGAGCAGCAGCAGTCTGTTATATCCCAAGGCTAGCTATCTTAGAGCTATGTCCAACTGCCACCAGTGAATAGTTTCCAAATTTATAGAAATCTCGTTTAGATAGTGTCTCTTCTAATATTTGCCTGTTTCTCTTTTTCCTTAATATTTAATATTTATCTTGGAATCTATGACACATTGCAAAGGTTTGGTGGGTTCTCTCTCTCTCTCTCTCTCTCTCTCTCTCTCTCTCTTCCTCTTTACCTCCCTCTCTCTCTTTATTAGGAAAGAAAATGTTTCCCATGATCCTCAGGTGTAATTCCCCATCAATTTCATTAGTCTGAGTTGGGTTACATGCTCCTCATTAGAACAGTCATTGTCAGGGAAGTAAGACATTCCCATAACTGGCTCAAAACATGCTTCCTTCACTGCTAGAAAAGGAAATTGCCTTCCTAAGCACACTACTACCTGTGCATTTCCTGAACAAATGTGTGTTCTCTGTCAAGAAAGAAGGGCTGGGGCAGTCATTACCACTATGAAGTATTTCTGAAGGCCTAGATAATCCAAAATATCTTTAACACAAGGACTTTTCCTCACTTTGAATATTCTCAAGGGTCTGTTTTTATAGTTTAGTTCTTGAATTTTGTATTCCCATTTAATATAATAACCTCTATTTTCAAGTAATTGTCAAAATCGGTGCCTAATAATGGTTACTGTTAAAATCTTTGTCAAGCCTCCCACCCCAGTAATTTGACCATCCCTAGAGTTCTTTTTGGAGTGAATGACCAATATGCCAATTGATGAGTTTAACCATATAGATGTCAACCTCAAATAGGAGTATAAAACTTCCAAGGAGGAGAGTGGCTCAGGGTTAAACGTCAACTTCCGCTCAGGTCAGGATCTCATGGATTGTGAGTTCCAGCCCTGAAACTGGCTCTGTCAGCTCAGAGCCTGGAACCTGCTTCAGATTCATTATCTCCCTCTCTCTCTCTGCTCTTCCCCTACTTATACTCTCTCTCTCTCTCTAAAAAATAAATAAACATTAAAAATTTTTTTAATTCCAGGGATATTCAGTTCAGGTACATTTATAATGGCGTAAAACACTGAAGAGGGGCGCTTGGGTGGCTCAGTCAGTTAGGCTGCTGACTCTGCTCAGGTCATGATCTTGCAGTTCCTAAGTTCAAGCCCCGCTTGGGGCTCTGTGGTGACAGTGTAGAGCCTGGAGCCTGCTTCAGATTTTGTGCCTCCCTCTCTCTCTGCTCCTCCCCTGCTAGTGTTCTGTCTTTCTCCATCTCAAAAATAAATAAAACACTTAAATTTTTTTTAAAAACACTGAAGAGAGTAGAACCAGAAACTAAAGAAAAATGCTGCATTTTTAAAAACACAAATGCAAAATGCTGTAATAGTCACTGGCGATATAAAGGTAAAAAGATTTAGTTGCTACTGTCAAAGAATACATAGTTTGAGGAACAAAGAGAAACATGGACTGTTAATTATAATATACCATAAAATCTGCTGCAATGGAAAAATAAAAATGTTTTTGAACACAGGCAAAGGAATGGCTTAAAAAAGCAGGGAGTAACTGGTTAAAAAAATCAATAGGGAAAACAGGGTTGCTTTGATTCATTTTAATGCTACAGTAAGGTAGAGAAAAAAATGATGTGGGTAGCAAGATATGAGTACAGAGGAGAGAAATTGGATCTAGGATGTAGGAGTATTTTTTTCTTTAAAGTATATAGAGGAATTAATTGTTTATAACATAAGATGCCTTATATAGAACTATAATAAATTGTATACTCATATTTTTCAAAGTTTATCATATACCTACTCTGCTAAAATTGTGGCAGGTCCTGGGGACATAACAGCAGACAGGAGACATGGCTCTGCCCTCAGGAGGTAATAGTCTAGCAGAAAAGTCATTTCTTACATATGTAATAATAATGAAGTGTGATAAGCACTGGTAGAAGGTAAATCAGCACTCTTTTGGTTGTCAATGGGAAAACACACACACACACACACAAAATCTGACTTAAAAATAAATGAATGTATTACCTCATACAACTGAAAAATTCTGGCATACATTTGCCTTTAAGTGATTTTTTAAATTTGTATTTATTTTTGAGCGAGCACAAGTGGGGAGGGGCAGAGTGAGGAAGGACAGAGGATCTGCAGCAGGCTCTGTGCTGACAGCAGCAAGCCCAAAGTGGGGCTTGAACTCACGAACTCACGAACTGTGAAAGCACGACCTGAGCCAAAGTCAGACGCTCAACTGACTGAGCCACCTGGGTGTCCCCTTCAAGTGTTTTTTTGATGCAGGAATTTAAAAGTTGCCACCCAAAACTGGTTCCTTTCTCTTCATCTTTGGCTCTCCTCCTCTGGGTTGGCTGCATTACCCGAACTGGTTCTAACCTTGTGGAGACAAGACAGCTTAACAACCATGATCCTACATCTTTACAATAGAAAAAGAGAGTCATTTCTCCAATAGGTCTCCAAGAGCATCGAGATTCATTCTGATCGTATTAACTTTGATGGTATACTCACTCTGAGCCAGTGATCAGCGCCTGGGAAATGTTACATACTGACCGTCTAGGCCAGTATTTACAGCAATCGTGTCACAGAAACAGCTACCATATTATGCCAGATTAGGCAACATGCCCACAGTTATTTTCGTTAGAGCTAGACTTAGATATCAACATGTAAAAAGGGATGAATACCTTCTCGAACACTTTCTTCTTTCACAGGTAACATTAATGAATCTGAGAAATTTACTGATGACTAATGTATTTTCCCCTCTTTGTACCTCAAACCACAAAAATCTGAAGGAAACATTCTACTACCAAAATGCTGTATTCCAAGAATTGAGTTCTTCAACAAAGCAGATAGTATTTAACATAAAGTACTATATAATTATTTTGAATTTGTTATATTTTTAGTATTAAAGATTTTTTACAACATTATGATTGCCATGTACCCTTTAACTGGACAATTGTGAAAGCTATCATGTAACCCAAAGACATGACATTTACTTTTTAATAATATTCTGAGAGGAGGGAAATGGTGGTCTCCGAAAGGAGACACCTGGGACTGTCCTAAGTTTCAAATCATTTAAACATCCCATTAAATATAATCAGCCCCAGATCCAATATGTATTGAATGTCAAAAGACAGCTGTGGAATAGAACTTGGAATTCCCTATGAATCACGGATTCTTTCCAAAAATTTCTGTTATATTTGGGGAGAGAAAAAATGAAGAGAAGGAGAAAAGGAAGGAATTCATACAAAATACAGGAAAAATGGCAAATTCTAAGCACCTTATGTCAAATACATTGACACAGGTAATTATTGCTCCAAGGTAGCAGTTTACAAACTCTAATGTGCATCAAATCATCTGAGAAACTTCTTTAAAATACAGATTCTAAGCCCTATTCTCAGACAGTCTGACTCCATAAGTTTTGAATGGGACTTAAGATCCTACCTTTTTAATGAGCACGCTGAGTGATTCTGATGCTAACATTCCAACGACGACACTACGAGAAAATTAATTTATATCTAAGTCAAAAGCTTTTATATCTAATTTTTAAAAATCTTTAAAGCTACCATGTATTGTAAGAATAGAAAGAGTGGGCATATCAGTACTTATCCCTCATTCATGAGTAAACCCCACCAGCTAGATCAGTTCTGCTTTATAAATGCAGGCATACATAACACAGACAACATGGATGAAGACCAGTTCTTAGAGGCATACAGACAGTAGAATTTAAGACAGCTATACCCCTGAGAGCAGACACTAACATCATGGAGTTACAGTGCATCTTTGAAGTGAGGACAGCCAAGCAGGACTGTGTAAGTCAAAGGACTTCAATCCGTAAGTTATTTGGAGGTCAGGTGCAGAAAACTCTGGGGGTAAGCATCAGATCAGCACTATATGCTCTATCTGTAAGCATTTTAGCAAACTTCCCTAACAAATCTTGAGTTCTGGTTGATTTCCAAAATGATTTCTGGAATGTTGGAATCTCTCATCTGTAGAAGCAGTGACTAGTAGGGAATTGTGGTCATCCACATGTCCTCATACAGATCCAATTTCTGATTCATTGGGTTACATCATGTAATGTGATCAGAGAAGAGAGTAAAGTATAATAAGTAGTCAAACTACTGTTCTTGCAAATACCTGTTCATTTTCAAATCCACTAGTAATCCAAGGAGTCCGCAGTGGCTTTATCCTCTCCATTAATTTTTCTACCCAGTCTATCCCCATAAAGTTGATTTCTGCTAGATTTGCAGAAATTTTCTGTACTGTGTATTTTCAAAAAGCCCAAAATTCCATGGGTAATAACTGAAGATCTAAAAGTTTTCATCTATGAAACTTATAAATCTGGCCTTATAAATATATCCAGTTTTGACAATAATTCAGAGGTTCAGAAAAAATGTTTTATAGTCCCATGGCATATATGGTGTGTGTGTGTGTGTGTGTGTGTGTGTGTAGACAGCAGTGTAATATTTCAATTAAAAATGCATATTTATCTCTAATGTAAAACTATCTCTTTGTAACCAATGTTAATTTATTTAAGGAGAAGACAACAGATTAAAATCAATACAACATAGTGACTTTTTTTAACGTTTATTTATTTTTGAGAGACATAGGGACAGAACATGAGCAGGAGAAGGGCAGAGAGAGAGGGAGACACAGAATCTGAAGTAGGCTCCAGGCTCCAAGCCAACAGCACAGAGCCCGATGTGAGACTCGAATTCACAGACCTTGAGATCATGACATGAGCTGAAGTTGGCCACTTAACCAACTGAGCCGCCCAGACGCCCCAACATAGTGATTAAAAGTACAGATTTTGAGAGAAATTTTAATCCCAACTCTGACAGGACTTTTGAGATTTGGGGGTAAGTTTCTTAAATTTCTGAGCATCGGTAAGCACAGCTCTAACATGGACACAAAAATACCTACCTTACAGGATGTTAAGAGTATGAAAAGTAGCTGGCACATGATCTTCTCTCCTTTCTTCTCTGTGCTTCTCTCTTACCTGCTAGCTACAATATGAACATGCTGGCTAAAGCCATAGTGGACCAGGAGGTTACCTTGGGAATGGAGGCTCTCACAGAAAAACAGTAAGGTAGAAGAAGCCTTGAGTCTTAAATGATTTATAAAGTAAAGCAACCATAACATGCCTGATCTAACTTTGGTGTGAGAGGAAAATCATCTTCTAACTTTTTAAAGTTACATTATTTTTATATCCACCATTGAACCCTACCATAACTGTGTCAAATGAAGAAAACATTTTAGCATAGTGAGATTAACTTAGACTCACATGAGCTGAACTAAAAACTTCTAGTGATTCCCTATGACAAAGAGTTAAAATGTACTCTGGAGAGTGCTATAACAGAAGTTACATAATAGGCAATGGTAATATGTATATGTATCTCATTTTAACTTATGGAACATAGTTTAAAATATAAGAGCTCTCAGAAAGTTGAATAATCTGGAAGTTTTCAAAGAGAACGAGGAAACTATCTGTAAAGTTGTGGTAAAACCCTACCTTAGTTTGAGAGAATTAACTATTATACTTCAAAAATTACTTCAAATGTAACATATCTGGGGTTTTATGCAATATCACTCCAGTCATCACAAAAGCACCAATGCTAACTATTGGACTAACTTAATTAAGTGCTTATGTGAATAAAGGATGCTAAGTCATTGAAGGTTAATCCTTGTTAACAAGAGAAGGTAGAAGGAAGAAGAAAGAACAGTGCTGCAAACATATCCCAGCAGAAAGACAAAACTAGATGTCTATACTTCTTGGGCAGTTTACTTAGCCTGCAGAATAAATAAAAATTCATATCCTTGACATTCCAAATTTTATGATTACTAGTATATAATCTGAGCTTCCATTAATACCTCAGGAATGTCCTTATCTCCTGTTCTATGAACTAAAGGAATGAGAGCAAGGTGATTATAAACTCTGGAAGAAAACCAAAATACTGGATAGGGGGTTTGAGAGAAATACTATGACGTGGCAGAATCAAACTACAGGATGAAAGGCCAGGACGGAATGGGTCCTGAATGGGTCTCTTGCTAGAGAGAGACATACTAGCATATATCCCCTATACCAGGAGAGACAATACAAAAAAAAAAGGTCAGGGTGGAACAGTGTATAATTTTTCTCTAACACTTCTCCTGATCTCCAAATACCTTCTTATAGGTTCCATATTAAACTTAGAAATAAAACCATAATGTTTATAGAGGGACAGTAAGAGGGAATAGAATAAGTCTATAACATGATGAAGAGCACAGTATTGTCTTTAGAGAATTTTAAGGTATCATAAATTTTTCTTTTTTCCTGCTAGTAGACATTCCAAGAGTTATCTGTGCCACTGACTAATGATGACTCGCATTTTTGAGCCCTTACATTAAAATCTAGGATGAACATGACTAGAATATTTTAAATGTTTCAGTCTATGCTGTTAAATACCTTAAATATAAACAAAAACAAGGAAATCATCAAATCATAAGAATTATTAAGCATGTAGAATATAATAATTTGTATTAATAAAGTATTTCTAATAAAGTATAATAGCTACAGTAAGTACTAGATATCATTCTATAGACATCTGAAGCCTCAAAATTTCATTCACCTTATGTGAATGCCAAATTCGACCATGAGGAACTACATATCACCTGGTGAATGCTATTATGATTAAAAGAGTTAAAGCAATAACTAAAATAAGTTCTATCAATGTAATTAAATGACTAGTAAAATGAAACGACTTTTTAAAGTACATATTTTTGTTCTAAGTAATTATGATGACTGGAAGATTTTTAATTACCTTCTCCATTATTCTATAATGCTTGAATTTGTCTTATACAGAACTCTGGAAGAAATTACAAAAGTAATGTTGAATAAAAATGTGTATCTGTCTGAACATAAGGGAAGGGAACCAAAAATAATATAAAAACAAGGAGGGGGACAAAAACATAAGAGACTCTCAAATATGCAGCACAAACAGAGGGTTATGGGAGGGCAGTGGGGGATGAGCTAAATGGGTAAGGGGCATTAACGAATCTACTCTTGAAATCATTGTTGCACTGTATGCTAACTTGGATGTAAATTTTTAAAAATTAATTTAAAAAAATGTGTATCTGTCAGTAAGTTTCATTAAGTGAAATTCCAAAAATTCCTTTTGATATATTACCATTTGCAAAATTTACACCAATGTTCATATACGAAACTAAGGAAACTTAAAAAACATAACTCCTCAATATGGTTTTCTATTCCTCCTCACCATCCCAATCTGCTATTAACCACCACTTGATTTAATTGAATGCTAATGTTACCCCAATTGAAGCAGACCAACTCAAACTTCTAGAATTCACACTCCTGAAATGCCTAGGCTTTATAACCAGCAGTGACATGAAAGAACACATTACCCTGTTTCCAGCACACACACAAAATACGTTCCTAGTTGCAACACTCAAATTATGGTGTGCAATAACTATATCTGATTTTAAGTTCCCGGTTACCCTCAGGACATTATTTATCTCCATGCTTCTGAAACAGAGATGGCCCCCCCAACCTTTCTCTCCACTCTTCTCATAAAAACAGAAGCCATCACAATCTTCACTTTTCCAATTTTGAATTTCTGTGAAAATAGACTTCTCTATCACTTCCGTCTGGCTCACTGGTTCACAGTTCTTCCTAATGAAAACCCATGATTTTCCCCCCTCTAAACGTTTCAAATATTACCAACATTCTTGTCTCATATGTTGTTATTTTTAATTAATAAAAAAATTAGGGGGTGCCTGGGTGGCTCAGTCAGTTAAGCATTCAACTTTGGCTCAGGTCATGATCTCGCAGTTCATGAGTTTGAGCCTGTGCTGACAGCTCAGAGCCTGGAGCCTGCTTCAGAATCTGTGACTCCTTCTCTCTCTGCCCCTCTCCTGCTCACCCTTTTGTCACTCTCTGTCTCTCTAAAAATAAATAAATGTTGAAAAAGAATTTTTAAACTTTGTGATTTTTCTAGGCTTTGAAGACATCCACTCAACTTTTATTCTTTCCAACTAAAGAAGTCTCATATTTTAGTCTTTCCCTGCAGAACATTTTTATCTCATTTAATACTTTTAGTGTTCTTCTTTGATACTTTCAACAGTGTGTCATATATTTCTTGAATATAACAAAATTTTCCAGTGACAAATAAGAAACAAAAGAACTCAGAACATGAAAGAAGCAAACTTCTGAACCAAATCCTCATGTTTATTGTAAAACATCTTTCCTACAGATAATTATATATGCCTAAGATGAAAGAAAACTTTAAAATAAGCATTCTTTCCTCTCTTCTCAGTATTGCTGTGCTGAGGGCAAGGAGACAATAAACTGAATCATACCTCTCTCTCTCTGCTTCCCCTTCATTACCAGGATGAGGAACTGGAGAATTTTAAATGGAAAGTGGGACCACGGACCATAATTTTTTAGGGCCTCACACTACCACAAGCACTATCCAAGCACTTTCCACTTACGAGCTCTATAACCTTGGGAAAGTGATTTAACCTTTTTCTGTCTCCATTTCCTCACCTAAAAATTGGGATAACAATAATATCTTTGAATTGGGTTATTATGAAGATTAAATGAGACAGTTTATGTACAATAATTACCATGGTATCTATCACATATTAAGCATACAGTAAACAGATCTTACTTTTAACAATGATGATTCTGTTCTCCACCAATCAGGCCATGGTGGCAACTGCGAGTGACACTGACAGAGCTTGGGGGACATTACTAATAAAAACAGTGCTCTGCATGCAGCCCACCCCGGAATTCTACACACCAAAATCTACACAAAATCTCTTAAATATACACATCAAAATTTTAATTTTAAAAATGTATCCTGTGATACACATTACTTGAATCCCTCAATTGTAGAAAGTAACACTCGATTTTGACTGCCTTACATTTTAAATTATCACATGCCATCAGTGTGTTTAGCACTGAAGAATGTAACAGAAATATAACAGAGCCTGTCTTATAGAGCTTACCTAATGCTAATATCGCAGATATATTTGCCAGCTTGTAACATCAAACATGCTATTAAGATAAGACTAAAAGATAAATTGTTGAATGGGTTCCAAATGTTTTACGGGGGGTGGGGAGGATAAAAGAGAATTCAAGTTGTGAAGAAAGATTCCATTAAATATGTTGGAATTAACCTAAGCATTAAAGAATCTTGACTAAGTCTTAGCTATTTCATTAAGCCAAAATAGTCCCCTTAATATGGGCCTGCTTATGCTTCTCTTGCATATTTTTATTCATTGAAAAGATTTCTGAGCACATTCATATATCGAGGATTGTAGCAAGTCTGTGGTTACAACAATAAACCTAATACACTCCTCTCATAGAAAGAGCCTACAGGATTTTCTGCTCTTGGTGTTGTTGGAGTAACTTGCTACAAAGCAAAATTTCCACAGGATTAGTCTGAAACAGAAAAGTTGGGAAAAAAATGTATTCCTTTGAAAATAGAATAATTTGAGTATCCAAGATCCTGGAAAAAAGGGAGGTATATTATAGTACTTTTACCTTCAAAATATTTGTTAGGCTACAAGAAGGACAGGATATAGAGACTAGGAAGCAAACCAGAAACAATGGCCAAAATTCTAAGAACCTGAGTTGTGTTTTAAACAGTCTAATGGGACTAAGAGGACAAAAACTGGAATTCAGGGGCCACCAAAACAGATAGTCCCTGATAAAAGGCCCAAGGCCTCCAAAAGGACTCTGAAAGGGCCAGGTTTTAGGATTAGTAGGAAAGCTCTCATAGGAATCCAGTGTTGACCAGTTCAGTCCAAGACCAAGTAAAGGTGATCCACTTCTGCCTTAGATGCAGAGAATATTAATATTAAATCCTTTCTGGAGAAAGATAACAGCAGGGAGAACTTCACAAATTATTTCTTTGACTTTTCATATACGATATATGAAATTTAATTTTTTGAAGTTATTACGTATGCTATGAGAGAGAGTTAAATCCTCAGAAATCAAGAAAAAATTTTAAAAAAAAGAAAGAAAGAAACAGACTCTAGATGATACAAACTTTAGAAGTGGAGTCCTCGGGGCGCCTGGGTGGCTCAGTCGGTTGGGTGGCCGACTTCGGCTCAGGTCATGATCTCGCGGTCTGTGAGTTCGAGCCCCGCATCTGGCTCTGTGCTGACGGCTCAGAGCCTGGAGCCTGCTTCCGATTCTGTGTCTCCCTCTCTCTCTGCCCTTCCCCTGTTCACGCTGTGCCTCTATGTCTCTCAGAAATAAATAAACATTAAAAAAAAATTAAAAAAAAAAAAGAAGTGGAGTCCTCACACAAGGATATTAAAATAACTGTGATTAATGTTTTCAGAAAGTAGATGGGAAAATGGAGAAATTGACCAGAAATGGAAACCAATCAAAAATTCTAAACTGAAAAAGACAGTTACTAAACTTACGAAATGTATAGACATTAAACAGGAGATGAGAGAATAAGAACTGGAAGTTAGGTCAATTTAATATATCCAGACTAAAGAACAGAGAGGGGGAAACATGAAAAATAAATAAAAGTCATATGAAAGATCAATCAGACAAATTATTGAAGACCACAAAGGAGAGGAAATAGTGAGGCAAAATTTTATATGATGTTGCCTCACAATATGACAAAAACACGAGGTATCAATCCACAAATTAAGAGCTTCTGTGAAATGCAACCGGGATAAATACAAAACAAAACAAGCAAACAAAGAAAAACATAGTAAAACTGCTGAAAAATAAAGATGAAAAGAAAACTTTAAAGTAGTCAGAGAAAGAGATATAAAAGATAAAAGAGCACAGCTTCTATAAGATAAAAAGAATAATATATTCATGACCTTGGAATACATGAAGATTTCTCAAGCAGGATGCACACACATATCCAAATTAATCATCTCTTCATCAAAAAAACACAATTATGACAGAAATAGCAGAAGAAGATATAATCAACAAAGAATTGGATTCTAAATACTCTAAGAACACTTATAAATCAGTAAGAAAAAGATAAACCCATAGAAAACTTGAAAAATCTTTAAAAAAGAGTTGGGGCACACACAAATGACCATTAAAGATATGAAAAAGTATACAACCACATTAGTCATTAAAGAAAAGCAACAAGATAACACTTCACAAATATGGATGGTTAAAATTGGAAAGATTGACAATAGTAAGACATAACTATGACCAAGAGAAACCAAAGTTCTCACATATAGCTTATTGGAGCGTAATATGATACAACCATTGGAAAACTTCAGTAGTATCTTCTACAGCCGTAAAGTACATATCCTGTACCCAACCATTCAACTTTAATTTGATACCTAAATGTTCATTAAAAACTGTACATATATAATCACGGCAGCATTAGTTACAATAGGTCCAAACTAGGAACAACCCACGTAGATTAGAACAAGTTGCTAATTTTGCTATATACATACAAGGCTATCTGTGATGAAAAATAAAAAACTACTGTTATTTACAATAAAATGGATACATCATTGAAACTTAATTTTGAACAAAATCAGTCCCCCCAAAACATCATACTATATGATTTCATTTACAAAAAGTTCAAAAGTCTGAATGGAGATTATTTATGGAGAGGAGTAGTAGGTAGTGACTGTGAAGGGCACAAGAGGAGCTCCCAGGTGATGATAATTGTTTTTCTTAACACGGGTAGTAGTAATATAAGTGTGTTCACTCTGTGAAAATTTATTGAGTTGTGTAATATGATCAGTGTACTTACTTTAAACAATTATACGCCCAGTACAATGTTAAAGGAAATAAATATCTATTGATTTAATTTGTGGACTTCAATTGCCATACACACAGTACATCCAAAAAATAAAAGACATCCTGACACAGAAATAAAATACAAAAACCAATTCATCCTCACAGGTGCGAGAGGGTTGAGTACAGAGTCAGGCCCTGATGCCCGTGCCAGGACCACCACACCCTTGGCACAGCTGTGTGTACCCATGTGCCATGCTGGTTTTATAAAAGAACACTTTGCTAACTTTCTAAGACTGTAGACCTAAACACAAAATTCTGTTTCTAGGATAACATCCTGTACCATACCTTATGTGTTACTTTGGCTGCCGAACTAGAACAGTCATTGCCTCCATTATTTTTAAATAGAGGGCTTTTCAGTGGTACATTTATGAGTTTCTCATTTTTTAAGTGGATAAACCTGGCCAACACCACAACCCTAAATACTTTTACTAGAACAAGTACCAGCCACTGCAGACATGTCCTTCACAGAGAAAAATCTGGCTTCTTGATACTTTGGTCTGGCCAACAGACATCCCGCCAGGTTTACAGTCAAAGATCAGAGTTCTCTGACAACAGCATGAGGAATATTTCCCATCCAGGAATGAGCGGATTCTAATGGGGGTTTGCAGGTCTGGCAAGACACCGCGTGGACGAGGCCAAATCAAACAGCGAGTGGAAAACTCCACTCAGACAGTATTCCGTGGGCCTGGGCCCCCTGCGGCCAGCTCACATGTGCAACTGACTCTAGTTAGGAATGAAGCAGCAGCCAAACAGTACTGCATATACTGTACAGAGCTTGTGCCTCGGCCAGGTGGAGGGAGGATGACAGGACCACTGGGACACTGTCCCAGGTCTAATCAGAAAAATACGCTCTGGGTTTTTCCAGGAACTCGTAATGCCAGAGATATTTTGATCATGGAGTTGAGGAGATATTTTGAGCATAAATGGCTTTTGTGACCCATAGATCTAAATATTTTCCTTTAATGCTAGGAAAGAAGAAACGTTGGTTCATAGCTCCACAAAGTGAAAAAAAAAAATGAAAGAAAACTTTGCTGAAACATATATCCTACCAGATTCTGCGATCTCCCTTCCACCTTCTGATTCCTCAGCTGGAAACTCACTGGTTAGGAACAGCACTGCTATACATTTTGCATAGGGACAACTACACTTTCCATACCCAATAACCACTAAATACTTATTCATATAATCTACTTTTGTTAGTTTATTTTAAATACTTTTAAAGGTGCTATGTAAGCACTTCTTGAAATTGTGCCCCCAATAAGAAAGATTTCATAAAAAACAAATTGATTCATCATATCACTTGCCACAACTTCGCATTACTTCTCTCCATTGCTATGAATAATGGAGAGTCGTCTGTATATCTGCTTTAAAAGTATGTGACATTTGGGGCACCCAGGTGGCTCAGTCGGTTAAGTATCTGACTTTGCATCAAGCTCACAGTTTGCGGGCTCAGGTCCCAAGTATGGCTCTGTGCTGACCGCTCAGAGCCTGGAGCCTGCTTCAGATTTGGTGTCTCCCTCTCTCTCTGTCCCTCCCCCGGTCGTGTTCTGTCTCTTTCTCAAAAATAAAGAAACATTAAAAAAAATTTTTTAATAATAAAAAAATAAATAAACGAAAGTATGTGACATTTACTAATTATGCCTGAAACTGGAAAGTGTGATGATGCATGTATGCAGAGCAAGATATTCTCTCCAGAGGAGCAGGAAATCATTTTACTTACAGTATATTGTAGTAGGCTTCACAAAGCAGTCGAAGATGTCAGAAGATTCCTAAACGTGGAAAGAAATATTAACTTTTCAAATTCTGTGAACTTGAAAGATTGTACAGATATACAAAACAGATTAGTTATATCACAGGCACTAAAATTTCTATGACCCACAATAGCTGTTAGCATCCAATTTCCAAAATAAATATATATGTACATATATCCATTTCCTGACATAAATTCTTATAACTAGAACAGCATAGTTTTTCTAAATAAATATAATGCATGTTCATTTAAGTAAAATTACATTTTATATACATCTTCTCAAAGAATAAGAGAAGAGCCAAAAATTGCGGTGAGCTGTGAACTCCAACGAAGGTCAGTTACTGTCTACTGTACTTTTTCTGCATCTTCGGAATTCCACATGACCTCATTTTGCAACCATATTTTTTCAACCATCTCAGTAAAAATTCAAATATGGTAACCCTTCTCACATGCGGTAAAGAAGGATAAAAGACTGTTCCCCAGGTCAGTCGACTTGCCGAGGAGTTAAGATTCCTCCTAGTATTCATTTTACAATGGCAAAAGTTTTAGGGAGGAAAAGAGATAGTTTATTTTGGTCAAGCCAGACCATTTTTGACCAAAATATTTTTATCTTTTTCTTTTAAAATAATATCTACAATTTCTATAGCCATTATAATTTACAAAGCGCTGCCCCTGTTGTTTTGTTTAATTCTCGCCAGAACACTTGTTTAGACTACTGTTTTGTAGATGCAGAAACTGAAGCCGGAACCTGAATCTATGCCCCTAACCCCCAGCACAAAGTTTTTTTCCTCTTGACCACACTTCTGTGAATATGTGAAAGTCAGAAATGAGGGTTGCTTAGAACTCAGAACTTAGTGTAATGGTAAAATTGCTGAAGGACATGACAATTTGAAAGAGGTTAATGAGGAACTCAACATTAACGTGGGGAAACTGATGGTCTGAAAATTTAAATGGAAAGAAGATTGTTAACAAATTTAAATTGATAATTTCTTAATTGTGCTGTGTCAGTTGGAATTACTGTTGAGTTTCCTGCTCTGCTACATGAATGACTTGAACTCACAATTCCCACAGTTTAAGGAGCATTAAACATCCTCACAATCCCCTTCTACCTTTATCTTCTACTTCTAATATGTGCTGTCTCAGTGTTTCATTGTGTCAACCACATTGTGAACTCCTAGCTTTAACTGGTTTCGAAAATATTAAAGTTAAAATTACCTTTTTAAAAATCATATTCACACTAATCTAATGGAGATTTTATTACAGATTTCAAAAGAGTTGAGGGGTGTGGCATGGCTCCAATTTTAAAATTCATCCTCTAGATACCATTTTTCTCAAAATTTCTCTGACAGGAATGGAGTTTGGAGGTCCCGACTTTGACCCTTCTCTAGCCTGTACCTCATCTAGTCTCCCAACCTGCTAACCACTCTTGCTTTTCACTGACCTCCTCTTCTCATTTTCTTCTCCCTCCATCTCAGGAAAGACAAAATGTTTCTTGTCCCAAGTTTAACAATATAGTGATTGTCTTTCTTTGCTGAGTTTTTCCTAAGGTCTCATCATCAAAACCAAGAGATTAGTCAAGCATTTTTCTCCTCCAATACCTCTTAACTATAATAAAGGAGGAAAGGACAGAACAATAGTCATAAATGATCAAACAACTCTGGTCAGCCATTGATTTGAAAAGCAATATACACTTAAAACCAATTTAGAAAACATATGATTTGTCCTGTGTATTTTATACTCATAGTTGTTTTAAAAGCAAACTACTTGTATATATCCAGGTCACATGAATTTGAAGAATCAGTAAGCAAAGTCCTTCATACAGAATACTAAAGAACATGGCATATGGAGCTATACAGCATCGTTCAAATTCGGTCTTCCCCAATACTTTAGGCCAGTTACTCAACCTCTTGGCCTCAATTTGCTCAAATGCAAAATGGAATGCTAATAATCCCTTCTACCTCCTAAAGTTATAATATGAGTAAAAGGAACTAATATAAGTAAATTCCTTAGAACATTGCCTGGCACACGGTAAGTACTAAACAATGTTGGCTCTTTATAGAAATAACTTCGCTTACTCCAGAAGGCAGTGGTATCTCTCTTCACTACATCTCCTCTTGAGCACTTGCTACACTTGCTGTTTTTAACTATTTATTTGTCAGTTACTGATAAGCAACTTTGAAAAAACTCATACATCTATAACAGAATACAACTTATATGCGTATCTTAATTCAGTGGCTCATATATGACCATCTTTTCTAGACTGCATTTTTTCTTATAGACATTGACTTCATTTTAGCATCTTTGTATATGCCATAGTTCTCAACAGAGTAACTTGGTCACAATAGGGACTCAATATTTACTAGTTCAAACACCAACTGTAATAAAACCAATGGTGTGTCAACATGTTTCTAAGTAAGTTTATGACACCATTTTGGAGAATCACCTCAACCCCTACTAATCAACTAGTATTTGCCTTCTCCCTCTCCATTGCTACAGATATTCCGACTTTTATTTATATGGACTTTTCATTGTTCCTACAGAAATTCAAGGCAAAAATAAAAAGAGGGGTAAGGGAAGCTAAATAAATGTTCATTTCATGAAGTTGCATCTATATCCATGGTAAAGAACACATTTCTGTATTTTTTACTTTCCAGTAAGTTTGTTTTATAGGATATTTCCTATGTAAAATATGCAAAAAATTATAAAAGAATACTTTTTAGCTGCCATTTTAAAATCTATTGAAGAATGTGGGCACATTTTATGATGAGATTTTTATCTCTTGAGTTTTTTTGTTTTACTTGAAAATTACCTAATTCATATGTAGCTGGGGGTTGGGGCAAGGTTAATTTATACTGGCCATTTTATCTATTTTTCATGGCAATGAGAAACTCAAGGATGGAAACTACTTTCCAGACAGTTAGTTTAAAATATCTCTTCATTTCTCTGCTCAAGTATCTCATTCTTTTTTTTTTTAATGTTTATTTATTTACTTTGAGAGAGACAGAGTATGCAAGCACATGAGCAGCTGAGGGGTGGAAAGACAACATCCCAAGCAAGCTCTACACTGATAGTGTGGATCTCACAAACTGTGAAATCATGAACTGAGCCTAAATCAAGAATCTGGTGCTTAACTGACTGAGGCACCCAGGGACCCCTCATGTATCTCATTCTTAATTCCCGTGTGCATACACACCCTACCTTAAAACAAGTTCTCAGACACATGAGAGTCCAATTTCATGAATTAAATGAAGTTAGCCAAAAGAAAAAAGAAGGGGCAATTTTAGATCTGATTCCTTTTGGATTACAAAATCTGAGGCTTGGGTTGCTTCCAAACACCTGCACCTAACTAGGAGAGCAGGAACAGGTTTCATGGGTCCCTAACCAACTAACTTTTAATGAAATAAACATTATCATTTTCATATGACAATTTTCATGGAACTGCACTTGGCTAAGAAATGATACATATAGAAAATAAAATTACTGACATATCATGCATCTTTGCACTCATGAATAGAAATATATATCAGGTTATAGAGATCCAGACACATACGACCTGTCTTCTAGAATAGTAGTAAACACCCAACAGTATTTAGAGGAACAGTGAAAACAAATAACAATAAAACTGCATAATCTATGCTTTAACACAAGCTAAAAACGGAGCTCATATGTTACATCACAAGGCCAGCATCCACAACCCAGGTATCCATGTGCAGTGAATTATATACATACTATCTCCTATTTTAGTAGGCAGAATAACAGAACGGAGTTTTGGTTGAAGTCTAATACTAAGCAAGGAGAAGGATGGCAAAGATGCTATCATCTTTGCTTCCAACAGAATTTTGTTCTATGTTTAAACCCCTATGATTAGTGGAGTGGGGTCTAAAAACGGTTAAGCTCTTTTGCATAAAACATTCTGTAAATTACTGGACCCAAGAAAAGGTTCTCTGAGACTTCAATTTTTAAAATATTGAGGCATAACATTGATGAAGAGGCTATTCTTCCCACTACTGCTCAGAACCCTACAATAATTTAGCAGCTCAAGGGCTATAGCTTGAGAAGTGTCTGCAGATATTTTTCTTAGAAACTAGTGCTCTCATGATGTAAAGTGGCAAATGAGCCTTTTCAGGCAGTAATTCTATATACTTTTGAGTTAGAACATAAGCATACAAAAACCGTCATCAAGTAACAACTGTATTTAGAATGTGGACATTTTGAAGCACCAGCTTGGAAATACATGGAGATAACTGAGCAGTACATAGAGAGTGGTGGAGATCCTGCTATTATACAGATAGAGGCTAGCATATCAGCAGATATTGGGTGAAATATACACTGGAGTTTTGGAAAGCTAATAAATAAAATCGACCCCCGCTCCTGCCAACTTCAGCAATGATCAAGTGATAGAAGGAGGACTTAGGCAGGGAGAAAACAAAACACCAATTTTATTACTAATGAATTGGAGGACGTGGCTTGGGTGTTCAGTATGAGCTTCCTAATACTGGATCCCCAAATTATATAGAGGTACCACTCTACCACAGCAAGTGCTGTAGGCTGCAGACCTCTCCAACAGGGGTAAAGTCTGGAAGGTCATGACAGAATGTATGCTTTCTGCAGGCAAACCCAAGTGGGGGGAAAAAGAAGAATTAGGCTACACATGTAAAATTCCTCTTTCCAAACTCATCAATCTTTCTAAGCTTGCCAATCACCTCAGGAGCATTGAGGAAGAGGTTGGGATTAAACATTAGTTTTACTCTCAAGAACTCTTTCTATACAGAAAGATGAAACCTATGGAAAAGAGGTTCCTCCACTGTCAGCAACATACAAAGAGCCTGACACTGGGCCAGTTGGATAGCAGTCTACTTATGGAACAATCTACCATGATCCAGGCACTTGCCAATAACACCAGTTAGATACCAACAAATATTTGTCTTCCTAACCCTAAAAAAGCATGCATGATATATAAGCTCATTTCTACTCTTCTTACTTTTCTAAAGGCTGGAGGAAGAAGTATCCTTCCTAAACATAACAATTGGTGGTAAATAAGGCCATTTAGTAATCCTATGATTACAAAGGTGATTTAGAAAAAGATTTCCACTGCCATTTAGAAGATCCATGGAGGTGAGGAGGGATGAGTAATAGAGATTAGATTCAGATTAAAAATAACTTTTATGAAGTACCCACTGTGTGTTAGGAAAAAACTAATACTTTCACAATTTCATTTAATATGATTTAGTCCTTAAAATAGTCACGTTATAAGAAGAAAACTTAAGGCTCAGAAGGTTAAGAGATTTGTGTAAGGAGTCATACAAAAGAAGAGGCAGAATGGTATTTTGAACCAAGTATGACCCAGACTCATTTCATTCTGATGCACAGTAGCCATTACCAGTATATAGATATCAAAACAATTATAACTTTAAAAAATGAATTTTGTAAACAAAAGTAAAAAACCTCCGCAACTTTCAGTCATACTAAGTACAATAAAATAATCTACTTGATATCACAACAGCTCTTATAAAATTAATTTTAAAGTTTTTTTTTTTAATCTTCAAGGCATCTTTTCAGGGAGCAATTTAAAAGACAGCTATATAACTAGTATATCACTAAATGGCCTTTGTTCCCCTTAAAGTCTTTGTGTATACGTCCTCCATTAAACTCAAGCCTTGGAACATTTACCAAAATTAGAAAAATTTTCCTTTGACACTACACAGACACAGGATAACCCAGTGGTAATCACCCCCTTGCAGGCATAGCACATGAGGCATTTTAAATGCTGGGGGAGATAATCTATGGATTGAAACCAACATAAAAGCTGAAGTAAAAGAAAGCAGGCCTTCTCTTTTGTGAAATAATAGCTCAGAGAAGTAGTACACAGTGTCCTGAAGGTATATCAGAAACCATAAGGCTTAGCCTGTGATTTGATTGTTCCCAGAGGCTCCCTTGGCTTTTCTGGCATACTTCCTCTCAAATTTATTTTCCACCCCACCACTTCCTGCAGTGATTAGAAACAAATACCAATGCCAAGCGAGTCCAAATATGCCTGAGATCCTCTCAAACAGCTTGGCACTTTCTGCTGCTTTCATTGGCAACTCTAAGATGTGGTTTGCTAGAGAACTTTTAATTAGAATTCTGCTAATGCAATAATTTGGAATTTTGATTGATTCACTTTAAAAAGTATTTCTAGATTTCTATTTGGAAAGAACAAGTTATGACCTAGGTTGAGACAGAGCAATATTATATAGGGCTTAGCCTTAAACAGAGTTGAATAAGCCATAATCTAAAGAGTATGACTTGAGAGATATCACAGAAATCTAAATTATCTCAATATGTTTTGTTCCTCTTACTTTCCTTAGTACTTCCCACCTTTTCATCCACCTTACTTGATATAGTCACCATTTGAGTCTCTCATCTGAGTTGGAAAACTAAAGTAAATTCTCTCTGAAAGGCTGATAAAGGCGTGTTACCTATGGAGAGTAAATGGGGTAATGGTAGTGTTGAAAGAGGGTTCCATCTCTCACTGAAGTATCAGAGTGTTTGTGAGGACGACCGTTTTCCATTTTCAGGAGCAGAGACTGAAGAAAACTTCTGTATGTTGCACTGAAGTAGAGAAAAATCATCTCACAACTATTACTGGGAGAACTTGCCAAGAGTAAGCCCAGTCTTAAACTTAATGCATGTTATCACAGAGTTCAAGGTAACTCCTGGAAAGTATCAATTCAATAGTATGAAAAAACAACATATAAACTGGGGGGAAAAAGGCATCTTACTTTCACTATATCAATTTCAACATCTTAAAGATGTGATAGCTCTAAAAAGAATACATTCTGACCATTTAAAAAATACCTGATGAAGATCACTTCCAAAATGGACAAGTAAGGATCTCAAAAAATCTGCTCCTCCCTAAAAGCAATAAGAATATAAAAACTTTTAGAAATCAACATTTTTGGAACTCTAGAAATTAACTGAAAGTCTGCAACAATATTAGAAGAATTGATTCAAGAAGAAAGACAATATCAGGAAGAATAGCAAGAATTATAGCATTTTAATTCACCCTATTCCCATTCTCCTCTCCCAAGCTTCACAGTAACCATGAAAACTAACAGTCTCACAATATATAGTAGCTGTAAAAGTCATAAACTTAGCAGCCACTGGAGAGAAAATATAGGTTTGGGGCTCCTAAAATCTCCCAATTCCCAGAAATTTTTCATTATTTGACTTGTCTAGCAGCTCCCTAGAAGCCCTTACTTGCAGAATTCATCTCTATGTGACATAACCAAGAGCTTGTTCGCAGCAAACAGACTTTCCCAAGGGCATTTACTGACAACGATCATGACAGATTATCTAACATAATAGCTGAATAAGGGAGAAATAACATTTGAAGCGAAAAAAAAAAAAAAAAGGCTGATCAAAATAATCAAAAGGAAAAGTGAGGGAATGCAATATCTATATAAGGCTATGAAACGCTTCAAAATTATCTGGGAATTTAGAAACCCATGTGAATATGCAGGTATATTATGGGGTTTTTTTTTAATTTTTATTTTATGTACACCATGATGTTTTGCTCTCTTAAGAATATTTTTGCCTGGAGAGAGACTGCCCTTCCTGGTACTAGTCAATTCTTAGATATTGCAAAAGATTCAGAGGGAGCATACCTTTAATATGCAAACTAACCAGTCCAGAGCCAAACATCCTCTCTCTGGCCTGTGTAGCTCAGGAGGCAATATTCTTCTACCTTAATAGTCCCAGGTAAGATAACAGTAGCTAGAGACCATCTCCATAACCCAGGGTTCACTGGAATTATTCAAAATAGTCAATCCTAACCTGTTTACCCTGCTGTCTTACCTTTCCTAACAAAACCCTAATAGAGGCTCTGGCCTAGGCTTTCTCCTGTCTTCTGTCTCCTGACCCCAATCTGGTTATCCTCCCGTTGTCCTGTGTGGTATGCCAGGCCTCTTGTATATAGAAACTGCAAATATAATAAACACTAACCCTCATATCAGGCTCAAACCGTAGAAGCTGCACCAAAGATATGAGTCCCCAAAATGTCTGGCTTTGAAAATAAATGGGACTTACATCTGGGAGACTCAAAAGGAAGTAGGGAATTGAAATTCTGCTCTTAGAGAGCTTACACACAGACTCACTTGCCCTGGAACCCAGCACAAAAGCAGCAGTTTGAAAATTGCCTCTACTATAAATGGAGGAAATTCATTTGCTATTATTAAAGCTTCTACTGGAGAAGCAGGGGCTTGTCGGGATTCTCTCTAGAGACAGAGATCCTGGCAGGTGTTATTTTTCTCTTCCTCCTCTACCTTTCTGGTGCCAGCAGACAAGCACGATCATAGCGCACTCTCTCTCTCTGCTCTATTAGAGGCAGCAGACATGCCCTGCCCCTGCACTATCTCTGTCTTTCTTACACTGGTGGGCATGCCCTGGCCTAGCACTCTCATGCTACCCCCCTGAAGCCACAAGCATGCCCTGGTCCTGCACTATCCCACACCATGTTAAAGCTTGCAGGTGCACAGTGGACCCATGCTTGCCCACTGCCTCACTAAAGCCGGTAGGTGCACTCTGACCCTGCTCTTTCCTGCAGCCTCACTGAAGTCAGTGAGCACAGTCCATATAGGAGATGTTCCTTGATATCCTGGCTCTAGTGACCAAGAAGGCTTGTGTTTTAGGCCTCAAGAGAATGAAACAATCAGAGAGATTGTTCTTGGAAGACTACCATCTCTGGGCATTGCCCAGACCACGTAGTGAAACACACCTCCCGTCTTCCTGTGGAAAAAGTCTTATTTATTTGTTCTGAATCTTCAACCAGAGAATGAGATTTCAGGTTTGCTACAAAGCTAGATACTATGGAGGTGCATTCAAGGAATATAGGCTGGAGGATGCCATTTCTGTGTTCTCCCTTGGCCTCACTATAGCCCAATGGTACTTCCCAGAAAGGAACTTGAAAACTTACCTAAAGCTCCGATTTTTGCAACTCCCACTCAAGGGACACCTCCAGATCACCTGGTTTAGAGACCAGCAGTGTTTCCAATTGAGGTCTCAAAGGACAGTATATATTTATATACTTTAAAAGCTGTTGCCCAAGGCTTGACTTACAATCACCCTGAAACTAAGTGCTGACGCCTCCCTTGGGGCACTGAAATGTCTTGGCATAACCTCAAGAACTGGGACCTATCAGGAATAAATCAATCTACTTAGGTAATCACAAAGGTTTAAGCGACAAACAAGAGCTAGAGCAACGTTGAACAATAAGGTTTATATCCTTAACAAGACCACTCCTTCAAGACTGTTTTGCCTAATACACAGAAACAAACACAGAGAGTCAAGCAAAACAAGGCAACAGAGAAATAAATTCAAAATGAAAGAATAAGATAAAACCTCAGAAAAAAAAAATGCCTTCATAAAATGAAGATAAGTAATTTACCTGATAGAGAATTCAAAGTAATGGTCATAAAGATGCTCACAGGAGTCGGGAGAAGAATGAAGGCTCACAATGATAACCTCAACAAGAAGATAGAAAATATAAGAAAATAGGGGTACCTGGGTGGCTCAGTCAGTAAAGCCTCTGACTTCAGCTCAGGTCATGATCTCACGGTCTGTGAATTCAAGCCCCACATCAGGCTCTGTGTTGACAGCTCAGAGCCTGGAGCCTGCTTCGGATTCTGTGTGTGTGTGTCTCTCTCTCTCTCTCTGCCCCTCTCCCACTCACACTCTGTCTCTCAAACACGAATAAATATTATTTTTTTTTAAAAAGAAAGAAAATATAAGAAGTCACAAAACTGAAGAATACAATAATTGAACTGAAAAATACACTAGAGGATTTTGTTCAACAGCAGTCTAGATGAAGCAGAAGAAAGGATCGCTAATCCAGAAAACAGGGCAGTAGAATTCACAGAGCAACCAAAAAAGTAAAAAAGAAAGAGAAAAAGAAAAATAAAGAAAGAAAAGAAAAAACGAATTTTAAAAAGTGATGATAGTTTAATGAAACTATAGAATAACATCAAGCAGAGTAATATTAATAGGAATCCCAGAAGAAGAGAAAGAAAAAGGGGAAGAAAACATATGGAAAAAATAATGGCTAAAAATTTCCCTAACCTGGGGAAGAAAACAGACATTCAGATCCAGGAAGCCTGAAACGTTTCAAACAAAATGAACCTAAAGAGATTTACACCAAGACACATTACAAATTAAAATACCAAAAGCTAAAGATAAAGAGAGACTCTTGTCTCTTGTAACAACTTGTAATGTACACGGGAACCCCTCATAAGACTACAGCATATTTCTCATCAGAAATTTTGCAGGCCATAAGTAAGTGGCATGATATATTCAAAGTACTAAAAGGAAAAAAATAAAAAATAAATACAAAAATAAGCAAACAAATACTCCCAAGCAAGAATATTCTATCTGGCAAGATTACCACTCAGAGTTGAAGGAGAGATAGAGTTGTCCAGACAGCAAAAGCTAACAGAGTTCATCACCACTAAAATGTCTGTAAGTAAAATGTTAAAGGGTCTTATTTAAGTCGAAAATGAAGGGAACTAATTGGTAACAAGAAAACATGTGAAAGTAAAACTCTCTCTAGTACAGATAAATGTATAGTAAAGGTAGTGGATTAATTATTTACAAAGCTAATATGAAGGTTAAACCCAAAGTAGTAGAATTAAAACTACAATAATTAGTTAAGGATATGCAAAATAAAAAGATGTAAAATATGACATCAAAAACATAAAATGTGTGTGCAGAGGAGTAAAAATACAGTTTTAGAATCAATTCAAACTTGCTGTCAATTTAAAATAGACTGTTAAATATAAGAGCTGTTATACATCAATAAAGATATTCACTGGGCTAGAGAAAAGAATGGAAAACTCAGTGAGACTTTGAATAAAGAGAGAGAAAATATTAAAAAGAACCAATCAGAGCCAAAGAATACAATAACCGAAAGCAAGCAGAAGGCAGGAAATAATAAAGTTAAAATTGGAAATATGTGAAATAAAAAATAGATAAAATCAGCAAAATGAAGGAAGAGTTATGCATGACATTTCCAATTGGATGACTTAACTGCCCAGAGCATACACAGGAGCAAATAATGCTACCTTGAGTAATGGTGAAGAAGAATGTAGGGGAAGAGAAGGCCACTATCATCATGCTAAAATATCTCTAAGAGTGGATCCTGAACCTCCTCCTACAGATATTCCAGTTTCCCTCAACTTTAACAGGAGAAAGTTGATTTAGAAAAGCATTGCACTCAGTTAGCTGCAACGATGCAGCAGATCTAGCTTAATAAAGTTGTGTATTTAAGGCATCAGAAAAGTACACAGAGAAATATCCACTTGTATTTAGCAGCTGAGCAACCAGATGTTTATCTGTAAGATCGGGTGGTAGGTTACATATCCAGTAAGTCACCAAATTCAGAACGGTGGCAACTGCCTATGACAGGCTTATTAATGAATTTGGTGAAGCAAGAGTAACACAGGCTACCTTGTGAGAGAAAAAGACGAGAGGTTATGTATTCATCCCCTTCCCTTCCCTCTACCATATCTGGAATATCTTGGATCCTAAAGAATTAACATCCTACCAGTTGAGAGGACCTCTCCCTATTAATTGTGATGCAGGCAGTCTGCCCTAGGATAGTGAAGCTAAATCTTCTGGATCGGATTCTCTTTTGGTTCAGTAAAAATTTCTGACATCCCATGGAGCCACCTGGACCAAAGAGCAGGGGCACTTTAAGGAAAATATTGAGGGGCACCTGGGTGGCTCAGTCGGTTAAGCGGCCGACTTCAGCTCAGGGCATGATCTCGCGGTCTGTGAGTTCGAGCCCCCCATCGGGCTCTGTGCTGACTGCTCAGAGCCTGAAGCCTACTTCGGAATCTGTGTCTCCCTCTCTCTCTGCCCTTCTCCTGCTCACTCTATGTCTCAAAAATAAATAAACGTTAAAAAAAATTAAAGAAAATATTGAATTCAAGACCTCAAACTGATAGTCATTATTTTTTAAGTACTTGTAGGAGACAAACAAACAAACAAAAAATAATGAAACACATCCTCTGTACCTGAGAAATGAATAAGGTTACTGACTTCCACCCTTTGCTGTTTAGCAGCCTTCATGATCCTTCAAGAAAGAGTTGAAGGAGACAAAGGCCCTTACAGGGTCCCCAAAGGAAGCTGAGATATCAAATTACAAAATAAAAGTGTACAACTGAACAAAGGGGGCACACAGCCTGCTTAAACATGCAATGCAAATAAGAAGTAACTTTTCTGGAAATTGCTATATCGAGACCCCGGACTGCTTGCCTGAGATGTGTAATCCTGGCAGAGCCTATGGAGTCCCGATCCATCAGCCACTTACCATTACAGTGCCCATCCCTACAGCTTTGGAGTTTTATGCAGCACAAAGAGTCCATCATATACCCCACTATTGGGCCCACCAATGTGTCCCTTGAGCCAAAATCAGACTCATTATCAAAAGCAATGTGCTCAAGGAACCCAAAGAGAATATAAATGTGGCTTTGTAGGACCTAGAAAGTATAGCCTGAGTCAGTGGAACATATGGGAATGGCTAGGCCAACCACCTAAAAAGTGTCAAATGCAGTCAGACTCAAGTGCAACTTTCTGGACTGGACAAGAGGCCCAACGTGATCTAGAGAGATGCCATCAAGACCTCTCATGGGCTATCTGAGAGCTCCAGAGTCAAGTAGGCCCTCCAATTACTGGCCCTCATTTTTATTTGTTGGGGCAGAGAGGGCCAAAAGTTGGGAATTGTCTCCTCTTGAATGAGATCTTAGATCAACCCCAGAAATTTTATTTGAATAGACTAGGTCCTTGTAATTTGTCTGTGTTAATGGCCCAGCTATGTTGTGCATGTGTTTCAACATGATCTCATGTTATACAGTCCTTTCTGGGCAGTGCCCTTGTTTGGACCCATCAAGAGGCCAATATAGTGGAAGGCCAATGCTCCTTCAAGGAGTGCGGCTTTTACCAGATCACAGCATACGTTATCATTGCATGTAGCCAAGGAATTTAGGTAGCCTTGTGAAAGAACATTAAAGGTATATTGCAATCCATTCCAATCAAAGCAATTGATCTGGATGGTAAGTGATGCTCATGAATACATTTTTGATATCAACTGCCACATACCAAGTTCCCTTGGCTTGAGCAATAGCCTCCAGCGCAGTCACAATGTTAGCTACACCAATGCCAAGGGCAGTACCATGATATTGAGCTCCCTCAGCGGTGATTCTCCAGCTACCAGAGGTCTTGCACACAGGTCAGATGGGACTGTTAAATGGAAAAACAGTTTGACTTTGGTTTTATTAAGCTTGGAAATGGAGCCATTTTCTCTTTTTCTTCCCCAGGCAGCTGATACTGTTCTGAGGAGACAATGGCAGCAGGAACTGTCAGGTAAGTTCAGGATCTTCCACATGCACCACTAAGATGGCCCTAATTGAAGTAACTCCCATTAGGGGTTGGGGATGAAGGTGAGCCTGAGTGTATATAAATAATACATCTATACCAATAATACATTACATGGTATAGGTCCTAACAATGGATATTTGTAGGGACCCAAAATTACCCATGCATAGCCAAACTTGGACAGAGGTCCCAGAGGCACTAAGACTATAAACTATTATCTGTTCCCTCCATCCTGGTGCAAGGATTATGAGGAACACAGTCATCTGTGAGCAAGCATCTGAAAGGCTCAAATGGTATAATTCTTCCCCAAATCCCCACTGAACCCTGACCTTGGTGTAAGAACTCCAGTCCCCTTGAGGGGATGAGGGACCTCAAATTAACCCCTACTCCTGGTTATTTATAAAGCTAAGAGTTCTGGATAAATGTTTTTGGAGATGTCCAATTCATCTCCAGACTCAATGTGAGAGAAGAAGGGTATGGTACTTGTGTCAGTCACAGAGGCGTCATCATGTGGACTCTAACAGAACTGCCCATAAGAACCCCCATGGCCTAGTACCTGATCAGGAGTTCCTTTGTAGGACAACCAATCTCCTCTTTTGAGTCCCATTATAGAGTAATCAAATCTAGAGATCTTTTGGGAAAGACCCATTTCCAAGTTGCTCAGGTAAGGATGCCCAGCTACTAGTCTTTCGCTGCTTTTTCTATTGGTCATGTGCAGACAGTGATGGAGCAAGACAAAAAGACCCTGGCAAAAGCAGTCACGAAAAGTGCAGGAAGACAAAGCAGGTAGAAAGAAAAGCATACACAGAGAAACTGAGACCAGACAATAGACCCTAGAAGAGAGACCCAAAATTGCCTTTTTCTGAGGAGCTGACTACAGGATTGCTATTGAGTGAGCTGGGCTGACCTGGGAAAACAGTCCCTGTTCCCCACAAGGCTGGCTAAGAGATTATGAGCCTTCCCATAGTTCCTCATACATCCTTACCATAAAACCCTACTAACTAAACCAATGATGTTTGACTTCCTCACAACTAACACTGTGAAGCATAAATATTTTGACAGTCTAAAGTTTGGGGAGGATATGCTGATGAGAGGTCAGTTCCTTCATACTTTTGTATGCAAAGCTAATAAACTAGAACTTGACCCCGTGAGAGACAGGAAGTCACTGAAGAGCTTCATGCCAGAGTGACATAAACAGATTAATGATTAGAAAAAACACTTTGTGAATTGTAGACACTGGGCTGGAAGGCTAAAAGTAAGTACAAGGAGAGAATTAGAACATATTAATTTTTAACACTTAGTGTCCGTGTGTGACTTCTTTTTTTTTCTTCCTGCTTTTTTTTGTCATTGAGTTTGTATCTGCAAAAAGTAAATAGGGCACTAATGATTACAGTAAATGTGAGCAGCTGTAGTCAGTTTGATAAATCCAAATAATATATCTGCTTAATTGTCAATGGTAGGGCTTTTCCTATCACTTCTGTATTTCTCTTGATCTAAATAAAGTCAGGCTATGCATGAGTTAATATTATAGAAGTGAGAAGCATTTAAGCTTTCCCCTTTAATGCACTATATCACAATGCAGAAATGTATCATTAGTCCAATGGTCCCCAAGGACAAATATTTCTAGTTCCATAAGTCTATATAAAGACTGAGTTTAAATACATTGGAGGATCTTTAATTTAGTTGTTTAAGGTTTACCTTTCATCTCCATTAACAGTTCTAGTTTATAAGTTCATACCCTTTGGGTTGCAAAACTTTCATGGAAGGTTTAAGAAAGATATTTAAATGTTCAAGCTAAACAGTCGTGCCCTAGAAAGAAGCCAAATAAAATAAACCAGGGAATTTTCTGATTAAAAAACTTCAAAGAAATTGCAACCAGCTGTTTTCCTTCCACCATCAATTTATTTCCTCTGAAAACTGAATAAGAGGAAACAGGCTGTGGTAGAAAAGACTGGCTTAGATGTATGTCAGGACAGTCAACTGAAAAGCAGAGAGAAAGAAAGCTAACATTTGTAAAACACTTTTAAAAATTGGTCATTTATAAAATACATTGACTCTCTCAGAATTTGAGAGACTCCATAAATATTTCCCCCATTTCCCAGCCAAAGAGTAGAACCCATTAAAAACCAAACAGTTAAGGCAGAAAGAGATGGAAGTGTCACCTTATTACTGACAAAGTCTACGTGAGAGAAAATGGCTAGTGTTCCTGAGCCATAGAATTAGTCAGGTTGACCCACAGTCATGGGGATGGGATAGGTGGGAAGGATGGCTTGCGTTAAGCATGTCCAGTTCCTCACTCTAATCCACCCATCATAAACCACTCCTTCCCTGGAGAGGTGCTGGAGGCAGGGGGAAGTCATATCCTGCTAATAAAGTCCCTTTCACTTGGAAAGCCTTCTTAGAGCATGGAATTAGTGTCCTCGGCCCCCAACCCCAGCACTCACCACCACATGATCATGGTCAGTGCTGTAAGCAGAGGCTCAGAAAACTGTTAAGTTATTTATTCAAGAGCTATAAATCTCCAGTGTTAGAATCAAGATTTGAATCCCAAACCATGTGACTCTAAACTTCTTTCTACTACCCGGGTATGTTCCATTGTAGGGGAGGAAAACATTCTTCTCTAGACCTTCTTACAGTCTTCAACTGGGCCTCAGAATTGAACTAATATAAGACATTAACAGGAGAAAAA
Source organism: Paguma larvata (assembly GCA_030068075.1). Lineage (NCBI taxonomy): Eukaryota > Metazoa > Chordata > Mammalia > Carnivora > Viverridae > Paguma > Paguma larvata. The sequence continues at coordinate 63,262,420 of CM057839.1, forward strand.
CTTACAAATTTTATTTAGTAATTTTTTATATATAAATGGTAGTCTTTAAAGGAAAAATGAAGACCCAAAGAATGGCTAGGCCTAAGAGCTTATATACCAGATTGAACAAAGAGTGGCAGTTGTAGAAAGTAATTAAAATATATGGGAGACTAAAGGAAGATAAGAGTTATTTTTAAAAAGTCTATTTGTTCAAATTTCTCTCCACTGGATTCTACCTCTTTGATGGTAAGAATGTCTATTTCCTCTCACTACTGGGAGGGGATCTTATACATGGGAATTTTATCTCATGGGGGGATAAAGATGTCCTTCTTGCACTTTGATTTTCAAGAGCTTTAGTTCAGAATACTCAATATGTCAAAGTGGCAAATTTTGGGATGGCATCATGTCCTAAACTTCTTTACTACCTCTTTCTTAGAGTATGGTAGATTAGGGACATTGGAACTTCGTTGATTATATCCTATTAAGAATTGTAAGGAGTTTAAGGGACACCTGGGTGCCTCAGTCCATTGAGTGTCCAACTTTATCTAAGGTCATGATCTCACAGTCCATCAGTTTGAGCCCCACATTGGGCTCTGTGCTGACAGCTCAGAGCTTTGGAGCCTGCCTCAGATTCTGTGTCTCCCTGTCTCTTTCCTCCTCCCGTGCTCACGCTCTGTCTCTCTCATTCTTAAAAATAAATAAACATTTAAAAAAAAAAAGAATTATAAAGGAGTTTAAGATTCTAGACAGCTTTCTATCAGCCAATTATAACACAACACAAATATTTAACCTATTTTTAAATATAAAACCTCAGTTGTATTCCATAGATTCATTATTTTGGCTAAAGGGCAAGGCAATCTTCCCCTTAATGGAATTTGAAACTTCGCCCTAAGATCCAGGGAGTCAGAACCAGATACTGTGTTTCTTAAGAGGAATTCTCTCTACATAAGGGGAGGAGAAGTCAGGTTTTCTATTGAAATTATTTTTGGAAGAATTTTAAATGAGAGAGCACAGACCTTCCAGATCAGATATCAAGGTCAGTGTTATGAGAGAAAAGAAATAGAGAAACAAAGCCATGGAGAAAACAGAAGTGGGGAAGCTTGGAAAGGAATGGAAGAAAGGCAAAAGGAGAAAGGAATCTAATTGCCAGGGGCCTGAAAGCTAAGAAAGTTCCAAGAATGGAGTGTTGCCTTTGAAGGTACTGGCAAGTGACCAACAAGAATTGCTGCAGTGGCCACTGTTCAAATGTCTACAGGCCTTGTTGTAGTAAGATCTACAGTCCTAGCTAGCTAGCCAATGTCACCATTTGAGTAAGAAGCTCCCCTTATTCACAAAGTACTTCACCCAGTTATTGTGGGAAGAGAGCCACACACAGGCTGAGCTTTAGCAACCATTGAGGATATCCCTGAACACCTATTGGGTGGTGGGAAGAGGCTCTGTCCCCTGGATTTAGAAGTCAAAATAAGCATGCTAACCAACCCTCATGAGATGGAGTGGACACCTCTTGTATTTGATGGGGGCCAATGAACATGAATACTAAGATGATGCCCTTAGGGAGGATATAGAGCTGAGATAAAAGGCTCTGGAAATAGACTTTCCTGGATACTATCCTAGTCTAATGCTTGCTGGCTGTGCGGCCATGAGAAAGTTGCATAATATCTTTGTACCTCAGTTCCAAAACTTGTGGGACAAATGGGGATAAAATATAATACTAACTTCACAGGCTCTGTATCAGAATTAACACAGTTAATACCTTGAAAGAATTTAGAACCATGCCTGTCACATAAAAAACACTCAGTAAATAATAATGATGCCATCTAGAATATAGATTAAAGTTGAGAGTTATCACTAATAATCCATAACTGTTAGCAATATTCCAGAATCTGACAGGTCTAATAACGTTTATGAAAACCAAAGAACTATATTACTCATTGAATAAGGAGTCAGTTGTCTCTAAACCTTCAGCTAGATGCTGAAAAGATACTACAATTCTTTTCTGAAATATTTCCTCACAGTGTTGTCTAGGAAGAGGTACATAGGCTTTGGAACAAGGAAGACTCTGCAGAGCATCCAGTGGCTTAAAATACTATCACAGTCACCTATAGGGAGAACCCTACCTCAGTCTAGGAGCCAGCAATGGCTTACTGTCTATGCCTGTCTTTATCTACCTGCCCCAAGAATACTTAAAGGCAAAGGGCAGTGCTTTCTATCTTGAGGTCCAAACCTGTCCATAGAATACTGTTTATTACCTCTCTTCCCCCATTTAGTGGTACTACAGAGGCTCTTAGAATGCTGTCCCATGACTTCTACCTCTGTGATCCTGCAGATCTGAGCCTTTGGGAACTGAACCTCGCTGACAGTAGATTTTGGCCTATTCCCTAACCGCTCCAGTTTAATTTGACATGCAGGAAAAGATTCTACTTCTTCTTTCTGCATAGTTGCTAATCAAGTCTCACTCTACAAGTACAAAATTCAAACTTTCCCATTGATGGATATGATTAGGCTGCCATTTAATGGCCAAAGATCCCTTTTTGGTTCTTGGAAAACTTATGGCTTGAAAACTTAGAGAGTAAGGTACCCTTGTGAAATTTAGCACAGGCGAGTGGTGGGAGGGTGGAGAGATGAGATGCTCAGGGAACAGTGCTACTGTGGTCTGACTGTTTGTGTGCCTACCCCGCCCAAACCTAACACTGGAATATTGAAACCTAATCCCCAGTGTGGTAGCATTTGGAGGTATAGCCTTTGGGAGGAGATTGGGTCATGAGAGCAGAGCCTTCATAAATGAGATTAGTGCTGTTATGAAAGAAGCCCAACAGAGCCCACCACATAAAGATACAATGAGAAGTCTGAAACCCAGAAGTGGGCCCTCACCTGGCCATGCTGGCACCCCGGTCTTAGACCTCCAGCCTCCAGAAGCATGAGAAATAAATTTCTGTTGTTTATAAGTTACTCAGTTTATGGTATTTTGTTATAGGAGTGCAGACTGATGAAGACAAGAGCACAGCAACATGTAGATAAAGACTATGGGTGTGGAAAGCATTCTGAGGATTCTCTGAAAGAGAAGTGTGACTGCAGGTCATCTTGTATGTCCTGTTATAGCAATCCTAAAGCAGGTGTTTAACATAACATATGTTATGTGATTTTACTTTAGGTAGGACTTAGCCTTTTTCAGTCTTTAAATTTCTGCTTACGGCTATGGCTATGCTCCCAAAAAGGACACTCCTATCAGTTCACATAGCCTCCAACTTAGGTACACTTCTAAATCGATTCCACTCATTCTTACAATTACCACTTTATGTCACCGATTTGGGTCACTGCTTTCTCAAGCTCTGAGTGATCTTTTTAAATAAGATTTCTTGGGGCACCTGGATGGCTCAGTCAGTTAAGCGTCCGACTTTGGCTCAGGTCATGATCTCACGGTCTGTGAGTTCCAGCCCCGCATTGGGCTTTGTGCTGACAGCTCAGAGCCTGGAGCCTGCTTCGGATTCTGTGTCTCCCTCTCTCTCTCTCTGACCCTCCCCCACTCATGCTTTGTCTCTCCTGCTCTCAAAAATAAATAAAAATATTTTTAAAAATTTAAAAAAATAAATAAATAAGATTTCTCAACCACAGCACTGTTAACAATTAGAGACTGATAACTCTTTGTTGTAAGAGTCCTGTGCATTGTAAGATGTTTAGCAATATCCTTAGTCTGTATCCACCAGATGCCAGTAACAATACTCTCTGTACTACCCTCTTTCCCACTTAGGACAACCAAAAAGTTTCCAAACATTGTCAAATGTCCAGGGAGAACAGAGGAGTAGAGGAAGGGGGGACAAATCCCCCAAAGTTGAACACCACTGCTTTAGACCAAATTGTATATACATACTATGTAAGATTCATTTGTTCTGATATGGGTACCTGGGTGCTCCCAGATACTTTTTTTTCTTAATAGCTCTTCAGTGAAGTTTCTTTTGGTTACCCTTTATAAATTTCTTGTTTATATCCTTGTCCATTTTTCTAGTATATTAGTTTTCCCAATTGCAACATCTTGAAAAATCAAACTTTAAATCTGTATTTTTAATGTCTATTTTTATTTTTGAGAGAGAGAGAGAGAGAGAGAGAGAGAGAGAGAGAACATGCAGGGAGGGGCAGAGAGAGAGGGAGACACAGAATTTGAAGCAGCCTCCAGGCTCTGAACAGAGCCCGACATGGGGCTCAAGCTCATGAACCGCAAGATCATGACCTGAGCCAAAGTCGATGCTCAACCAACGGAGCCACCCAGGCGCCCCAATAAATCTATATTTTTAAACATATGAATGAGCCAAAATAGCTGCCCCTGGGCAAAAGAATTCTCTTAGCAAGTATTTAAGAAGACACCCATTGGAGTCTTGTCATCCTTCGGCTATTTGATCTCTCTGGCTGTTTTCTTCACCTATAAAATGAACAGATGAACTAGATCATAATTCATAAATTAAATGAATAGAAAGAGGAGACTTATAGAAAACAGGCCATAAGGGAGACAGTCATTTGGAATTGACAAAGTTGTCCATGATGAAAAAAGGAAATAGTGAGCAAAAATGGCATTCCATGAAAATGCTCACAGGTCTAAATACAAAATATCGTTTCTAAAGCTACCAGAAGAAAACACAGAAAATATCTTTAGAAGCTCAGAATGGGAAGTGATTTCCTAAACAATCACAACAAAATATATAAAATAAACTATATGGATTTGACTACCTTAAATATTTTTTAATTAATTTCTTCTTTTGAGAGAAGGCATACTAACAGAGGAGAGGCAGAGAGGGAGAGAGAGGATCCCAAGCAGGTTCTACATTCAGTGCAGAGCCCAACACGTGGCTCCATCCCATGCTGAAACCAAGAGTCAGATGCTTAACCAGCTGAGCCACCTAGGCACCCCAACTACCTTAAAGATTTCTATTAAATAAAGGTCATCAAAGAAAATTCAGCAGACCAGCTGGGGAAATTTATCTGTGACAGCGAAAGATGACATGGGATTTTTATTAAAAATATACTAAAGTATATGTCAGTCCGGCAAGAAAATGCAGGAGTCAATAGAGAAAAAAGGCAAAGTACATGAATAAGCAATGCATGGAAGGGAAAATAAAATCCCTGGGAAGACACAATTAGCCTCACTAGTAATCAAGGAAATGAAAATTCTACTTACACAATTAGTAAATTAGATAATATCAAGTGTCACTCATGCATGTGAAGAAAATTTAACTTGTTAATTTTCTCCATGGATGATCTGATCTCCCTCATGGTTATTTTCAACCCTTGGGTTAGAAGCAGAGCAAAGAATGGAGGTGGGAGGATGAAACAAATGTCCACTTTAAACTTAGTCTGATCTAAACATTTACACTGTTCCTTTAGCAAGTGCACTCTCTCTTGGACAAATAGGCTCAGGATCTCAGAAAAACTTCCCTCGCCTTGCTTTGTACCCTAGGATGTGGTAGGAGCATATGGGGGAGGGCTGTGAATTGTATCACCTTCGGTGGTCCTCTATTTCCTCTGGTCTCCCAGCAATGTCCTTTTTCACACTGGTTCTGCTTGCCTCCTGGCATTCATGACAGAAGTCTGTTCCTGAGGCTACTCATTTTCTATCTGCTGGCTTAAATCCACACGAGGACTGCCTGGTTGACTCACCCTTGCCTCAGTCCCCACAGATGCTAATAACTCTTTAAAGTCAGCTAGAATTCTCATTTGTCAGCAGTCTGACAGCTTACTCTCTCTCCCTTGGCTGTCCACCTTACCTCTGCTAAGTTGAGCCTCTCTGGCAAGTTCAATCCAGACAGACTCTCCTCTGAGACCCATCTATGTCTCAAGGAAACCAAAGGCAGATGAGGAAAACTCAGCCTCAGGCATTCCCTTTGCTTCCCTACAGTGTCAGCCAAGTCAGTTTGGCTCCACCCAACGGCCATCACTTCTCAGAATTCTCAATGGGCTTTATGGTGGGAGAGGGGGAGGTCCAGAAGCAGGGTGTAAGTGGTGGGAGTCAAGGAAAACTTGTTACCTCCTCTCTTGTTACTGCTACTGAGTTAATTTACCTCTCTTTTCTGAGGCCAAAGCTTGGGGAGTAGAAAATCAGAACACACATCTGCCCAACTGGTCTCTCCTCTTTACCCCCCAATTCCTTCATCATGGAAAGCAGGTTGCCTTTTGTTTTACCTCTCTTGTGTCATGTCCTCCTTCTCCCAGTGGGCAGAGGCTTCACGGCTTTACAGAGTAATATTATCTGCATGAAGATGGAATTCTGGGAGCCTATATTCTCTAGGCTTTGTTGCTGATTGTTCAAAAGGAGGGAAAACAGAATTTTTAGAAGGCTGCTTCAGAGATTAATCTAACTTTCAAGGCTAGTTGCTTGTTGCAGTATCCTATTTTGGATGTCAGAGGCTGCTTATTTCTTTAGTCATCTTTCAAGTAGAAGCGTGTTTCAGGACAACAAGGGCAAAAGGTAAGAAAGAAAACTACATTATAAGTGGATATACATTTTACTCATTATTTGCTTACTCGCTTACATGTTATAGCAGAGTAAAATACTATCATTTTTTTAGTGCTTTTCTAAGGAATGTCATTAATCTATATTATATCCCAGACAATTCAACTTGTCAAACTGCATTCATGATTTTGTTAGTTTTTAAATGAATAATAGAGGTGAATTATATGGATTTAAGATTTTTTTACAGATGAGAATTTAAGCAAAGTGTCCAATATCAACAGATGTTCTCTCGTGGTTCCAAAATTCTATAAATCCAGTGTACTTGGGAATTCGCCTGGCAGTATTTTTCCTATACTTATATAGGTCTTCATGGTTTTCAAGTTCAAAAATCTCTTTTAACACCTCCCCCCAAAACCCTTACGTTTGACCTCATTACTCATTTATTTCACAGAAATAATTCTTTTAGTTCCTCACTCTCATTTATCACATGTCTGTAGGACATTTGAGAGAAAAAAATATAGAACTTAAAACATGCTTTATATCCCATCATGTACTTCCAAAAGCAATTTATAGTTTAGGAGCAATCCATATGATTTAAATAGCCACCAAATCACAATATACTAATACTTTCATCATAATACTGGAGCCTAAAAGTAAGTGATTTTATATACTTTCCTCCATAGAGTAGAAGTCCAGCAGTTCCTCTCGCAACCATTGTGATAAGCTGAAAGTGCCTTGAACTAGGAACCTTAGTCTCTCCTAAATTCAAGTTTCCAAATAACCAGTTAAATGTTGCTATGTCCCACAGGCACCTCATACTCAACATGCCCAACACTGAACTCATATTCTCCAAACATCTTCCTTCTTCTTTGAGCATTATTCTGGTTAATCATTGTCCTATAGCCAAGACATTTTGGGTATTTTCAATTCAAATTCTTTTAAAACCAACCATCCATCAGTCATTAAGTTCTCTAGATCATCTTATATAATATTTCTAAAGATTGCCTTTTCCTACTCATTCTAATGGCCACTGTTAGTACAATGCCACTTCTTCACTGCCTGAATTATGGCAAAAGTTTCCTAACAAGGCTCTGTTCCACTTTTATATACACTTTCTAATTCACCATCTGTTGCCAGAATGTCTATGCAGATGAAAACTTTGATTTATAAAATATACTGTTGCCAAAGCATCTTCAAATATATTTCTTTGGATACATCTATCTGATCATGCTATTCCTCTAACACCTTTGATCACTCAACATTTGCTTTAGCTTTTCCTACCATCAATTTTTTGTCTGTAGAGTAAAAGAGAATGTCCTTAGCATGTCATTCAAAGCCCTTACAATGTTGAACCTGCATATCTTACATTCTAGCACTAGAACACCACCTATAGCCACCTATATTAGTCTCCTGGAGCTGCTGTAACAAAGTACCAAAACTGAGTGTATCAAAACAAGAGAAATATATTGTCTCACAAATCGGGGAACCAGAAGTCTGAAATCAAGGTGTCAGCAGGAACATGCTCCCTCTGAGGATGGTTGGGAAAGCTTCCTCTTTGCCTCTTCTAGTTTCTGGTATTGCCAGAGGCTCCTTGGCTTAGGACTGCATGACTCCAATCTCTACCTATCTTCATATGATGTTTTCCCTGTGTCTCTTCATATTATCTCCCCTCTGGATATGATGCCAGTCATACTGGATTAGAGCCCACGCTAAGGATTATATCATATCTTTACTTGATTATCTATGTAAGAACCCTATCTCCAAATAAGCTCATATTCTAAAGTACTGGGCATTAGAACTCCCATACGTCTTCTTTACGGGAACACCATTCGACTCACCTAAACATGAATGCCCTTTTCCTGACATGAATGCCCATTTTCCCTACTCAGCCTCCTCAAAAATGCACTCTTTCCTGTACCATCACTCCACCTGAATCTTCTCTTCCGACTCCTGAATAGGGTGATCATGCTGTCATTCTGTGGTCAGGGAGCCCATGGTCCCATGATCTGTGCTTCTGCTCACCCAAATTATTGAGCCCCTCGAAAGTTTCCTACATGGCTCAAAGGCCCTGAGAATGGTCAGTATTGAATATGGATGTGTAGATACAGGATGGGGCCCTGAAATGTGGTTGGATAGAAGTAGAAGCCAAGAAAACTACGTATGGTGTGTGATGTGGAGGGTGTGTGTGTGTGTGTGTGTGTGTGTGTGTGTGCACGCACGTACGTGCAAACACAGAAGATAGTTAAATGTCACAAAGTATTCAGGGAACGATGTGAATATTGATCATGATAATGGAGACTAAAGAAGTCACAAAGTTAAAGGATATAAGATACAAATACTTTGACATCATGAAAGTAGCAGAGATTATATTAGCTTTTATCAACTTCATACCATTCATTCATTCCAAATTATCATACAGTGCTATATCATTATGTTTGTCATTCAATGTGCTGGACTATTTTTGTTGAAAGTTTTTTTTTCTGGTTTTAAAGATTATAATCTATATCTATGGTTGCATTTATATCTTTTGCTCATGTCAGATGATGGTCAGCTTCAAAGGATTAAAACAATTAGAATTGTTGCTTTAAGAAAGGAAGCCAGGTGTGAGATAAACTACCCATCAGTACCTCCTTTTTCTTATTCTTTTCTTCTTCTTCTTGTCGTCCTTAGACACATTGTACCTCTCACCCTCTTCTCTGCTCTGTACTGATTCTGTTCTGGTTGCTGAGATCCTAGGTTCCTCCAGGTTCCTCTGAGCTAAGCGAAAGGACAGATGTTCTCCAAACAGTCAGACTTGATTTTTTTTTTAAGAAATGTTTTAAGTTTATTTATTTATTTTGAGAAAGACAGAGACAGCATTAATGGGGGAAGGGCAGGGAGAGAAGGAGACAGAGAATCCCAAGCAGGCTCCCCATTGTCAGCACAGAGCCCATCGTGGGGCTTGAACTCACAAAACCATGTGATCATGACCTAAGAGTCAGACGCTTAACCAACTGAGCCAACCAGGAGCCCTAAGACTCTTTTAAGAAGACCAACCAGTGCTAATGCTTGCCTCCATCTGGGGGATACACAACAGGTGCCAGGTGTGTTGCCAGCCTAACCTGAGAGGCAGTGAAGCAGTCTCCGCAGGGCTCAGAAATGCTCCAGCCCTTCCACCTCCAGGAAAAAGGCTGCTTCTGGGAGGTGAGAGCACAACCCAGCACAAAGGCTACTTTGAAGAATCTCTGTCTTGGCTTTTTGTTTCTCCTTCCCACTTTTAGAGCTTTAGGCTTGAAGTTGTGCTATGTGAAGGAAGAAGTACATATAAATGCAATTTGTGTTAATATAAGCCAGGGAAAAATGGAAATCACACCAGGCAAATAAGTTGGCTGCCAGTTAGTAGGCTTGATTTGTCTTAGTTTGTGGGTTCCATTCCTATCCATAGCACTAGGATATGAAGAAAATTTGCAACAGCTGAAAATAAAAGCTTTGGCATTTTACAGCATGTTTGAATGCTGTATTCTACTCCATTATTTTCATTCATTTCATTATAGTTTTCATGACTCGGGACATAGTGTGAGCCTTAAAAAAAAAACTGACGAATGTGAAATAATGATTTGTGTATATACAGAACTAAAATTAGCACACTGTTCAACTGCAACGAAAAACAGTATAAAGCTTACACTCATTCTTTTTTTTTTCTTCAAGCTTTCAATGACTCTTTTAAATATTTGGGAGTTTACAAAAAATTCATAAATTTCTCTCCTTTTGCTCAAAGCTTTTAGACTCATTTCCCTTTGAAAATAGGATTTTACGAGTAGAAACAAATGAAGCTAAACTATATCAAAATAATGTTTTAAAAACCATATATAGTTTATTATACTGCACATATAAGTGAAATCATATGGTATTTGTCCTTCTCTGTATGACTTATTTCTCTTAGCATAATATACTCTAGCTTCATCCAAATCATTACAAATGGCAAGACTTCATTCCTTTTGATGGGAAAGTAATAGTCTTATATATATGTGTATATATATACACATATTTATATTTATATTTATATTTATACACAAACACACACATGTTCTTTTGCTCTTTATCCATTCATCATTTGATGACATTGGGCTCTTTCCATAGTTTGGCTATTGTTGATGAACATACAAGAATGGGAAAACAAAAACAGACTCTTTATAATAAAAAATAAACTGAGGGGGTGCACTAAAAAATAAACTGAGGGGGTGCACCTGGGTGACTCAGTCAGTTGAGTGTCTGACTCTTAGTTTCAGCTCAGATCATGAACCCAGGGTCATGGGATGGAGCCCTGTGTTGGGTTCAGCACTGAGCATGGAGCCTACTTAAGATTCTGTCTCCTTCTGTTCCCTCCCCAGGTCATGTTTTCTTTCAAGAAAGAAAGAAAGAGGAAAGAAGGAAGAAAGGAAGGAAGGAAGGAAGGAAGGAAGGAAGGAAGGAAGGAAGGGTGGGAGGGAGGGAGGGAGGGAGGATGGAGGGAGGTGGGTGGAGATGGGCCAAATAGGTGATGGGTATTAAGAAGGGCACTTGTCGTGTTGAGCACTGGGTGTTATAGACAAGTGATGAATCACTAAATTCTACTCCTGAAAACAATATTACATTATACATTAACTATCTAGAATTTAAATAAAAATTTGGAAAAAGAAACAAAATGAACATAACGCAAAAAAAATTAAAACCACATGTAGTAATTTAAAACACTCTGTAGAAAATTATAAAGAAGAAAATAAGTATACCAGCAGAGATCATTGGTGTTACTATGTTAATTGATGCCTTACTGTTTTTTTCATACATGAACAGTACCTTTACAATTTCAGATATTGTATACTCTTTTTTTCCTAGCATCTTTTGTGAGATTTCGGGTATGTAGAAGAATGCATAAAACAATTGTGCAGCTAACAAACAGATAAAAAGGGACACCCTCATAACCGCCACCCTGTTGGAGCACTGTGGGACTGCAGCAGCCCACAATCAATATCACTTCACGCTGAGTCTTGGTACCAAGCAACTTTTGCTTATAATTTTATTACCCAGGTTTCCCGTGCACGGAAAGAAAAGAGGATTGATGCCAGGACAAATATTCTATTCCTCATGAGATCTTTCCTTTTCTCATTGTGAATTATTATCATTTGGTTTTAGATATCAGCATTTTGAACATGGTCTCTGAGAAGCTCCTCTGTGAAATGGATCTGATTCTGGCACTGTGAAAGTCACATTTCCAAGTCTGAAAGATAAAGGCCAGAAGTTGGCATGAGATAAAATCACTATGTTAATTATGAGGCTGATAGAACACCAGCCTGCTGGCATTTTCAGGATAACACGTACTCTGTCTTACCATTGGTTTAGTACGCATATGCTTTTTCCACAGACACTTTACTATTTTAATTCTGGAGCAGACGATTTGTCTAAGAATTAAACTAAAGTTGCAAAAGAACAGACTAAAGGGAAATATGATTGCCCAGCACTCTGCCTACCTAGTCTTTAATCTTAATTTCAAAAGTGTTTTTGAAGCTATGCTCCAAGCCTGTGGTTGGGAGTTTACTACAGAGCCTATCTAGGACTCAGAGGGCTACCAAACATATATAGTAGATGCATAAATGGCATCTTCCTCCTGCTTCAGGAAAGTTGGCCTCCTGTTACTACATCTAATCATCCAGATATGTCCATTGGGTTTCCTACAGGCTCAAAACAACATAAGTGAACAGAGAGTATCATTTCCCTTCTCAACAAAACAGGATCAGATCTACACAGTCTCTTCGATGAGGCTTTGGCCAAATTGAGAGGAGAGGAGGAAAGACAGAAAACTTACTATAAGAAGTGATAATAATTACATTACATTATATTGAACAAGAACAGCCTGGGTATGAAAATACAACTTCCTTGGGATGCCTGGATGGCTCAGTTGGTAAAGCGTCAAACTTTGGCTCAGGTCATGATCTCACGGTTTGTGAGTTCAAGCTCCATGTGGGGCTCTGTGCGGACAGCTCAGAGCCTGGAGCCTGCTTCAGATTCTGTGTCTCCCTCTCTCTCTGCCCCTCCCCACTCATGCTCTCTCTCTCTCTCTCTCTGTCTCTCTCTCTCTCTCTCTCTCTCTCTCTCTCCCTCTCTCAAAAATAAATAAATATTAAAAGAAAAAAAGAAAATATGTTTCTTGGTATTCCATTTCAATGGGGGAAACATGTTCCTTGTCATTGGATAAAAACTCACTAGCCTCCTTGATTTTCTTTTATATATAAAATAATTCTCTGGTCACCTGAATATATTATAGAACTGTAATTTGGTTAGTCCAAGATATTATACTTTAATATTTACTGAAAGGTAAGACACTCTCCTGGCCACATAAGGCTTATATTGGCAGAGTATCTGAAAACTCTTATGTGTTACGCTCTCTACTAGTGATAAGATACAAAATTAAGTATGCTATCTTCCTTTCATCCCCAATCCATCCACATTCTTCAGTGGATGAAGGTATTAGAAAGCTGAGTCAAGACATACATAAATAATTAAATACAATCTATAAGCACAATTAACAATATACTAAATGATATTAGTTGATATGTTCATTGGTATTACTAATGAACAATATACTATAGGAGCATTACGGAGAGAACAAATTATTCTCAGGGATTAGGGGTGTCTTCAGTAACTTCTCCATAATTAAATAATTTTTAATTATATGCTTCCTTGGAATGAAGGAGAAAAAAGGTTTGTCCTACATGTGGAGAAATCTCAATTAAAGTTTATTTGTAAAACAAGTGGAACTCTTAATATTTGGATATACAGAAATACACTGAAAGTTATGAAAGTCAATTCCTCGGTTAAACATTAACCCAATAGATATCTGTTTAAAGCTATTTTTTTACTGTTTATTTATTTTTGAGAGAGAGGGAGACAGAGTGCAGGCTGGGGAGGGACAGAGAGAGAGAGACACAGAATCTGAAGGGGCTCCAGGTTCCAGGCTCCGAGCTGTCAGCACAGAGCCCAACGTGGGGCTTGAATTCATGTACCGTGAGATCATGACCTGAGTCCAAGTCAGATGCTCAACCAACTGAACCATCCGGGTGCGCCTTAAAGCTATTTTTTAAAAGAGGCTGTGTAGTATAATGAAAAGCATCTCCTGAGTAAGATTCTACTTAGAAGTCAACTTCTCTAGAATAATGCATATCCTGGCTATGGGCTCCTATAGAATACCATGCTACTAAATTACACTGTAATTTACTGCTATAATTGAAAATGTCTCCTCGGATTTGCCTCACGTATTAAATTACAAGATCACTAATGTAAGAGATTCTGACACAAACCCTTGTACATAGTAAGCATCAAGCAAAGGGTTTTTGAATGACTGACTTTGTCAATGATTAACTTGTCTTTGCATTTCTAAATGCCGCATTTCCTCAACTTCCAAATAGATACCTTTCTAAAATGGTTCGTTAACCATGCTTGAAGACCAAAAAGAACAGGTAGAAGAAAATGTGAACATATTTATGACACTATGTGTCTCAGTTTGAGTCTAGAAAATATGGCTGCTAATCTGCAGATTAAATATTAGCAATAATTTAACATTTAATTGATTTCTCCCTCGGAATTAATTAGTTGAAATTTTAAAATTTTAGAAAATCCAGGTTAGCCCCAGACATCAATTATAAACAAGTTTTGGGTAGGGGCTTGTTTTGTTATGCTCTCTCCAAATTAAATGTACTAGCAATCAAATGGCAGAAGAGAATATGCATTTTTAAAATTAGATTTAACTGCCATGAAAGTTTATTGGTCTAGAGTCCATATAAGTAGATCCTCTAATGCAATCAATTTTTCCTAGAACCGAGTGTCCTTTTCAATCTCCAGAGGCAGTTTCCATTCAGTTAAGGAAAAAATTCTTTCACTATACGCCTTGAGGACATTCAGTGTCCCAGTTGTTGAATTCTCTGCTTCAGGGACACAATTTGTTCTTTTGTTAGATCATCCTTATCTCCTCTTTCTATTAATTAAGCTCTCTTTAATTGCTTTAATCTTCATGTCTTCTTCTTCTACTTTATTTTCATCACCTTAAGTATTTTATTATGAAAATAAACTTTAAGTCATAGGTTTTCCATCTGCAATTTTTTTTTATTAATCCTGGAATAGCAACTCTTAGTCTTCAGTGTGACTTGTATTCTGGGCAATCTTTTCTTTTTCCACTCTGAATCTGATTTGATGCTTTTATCTTTGAGATTATCTTGTTAAATTCACATTCTTTGTGAATTCTTTAATGATGAGATGCTTCCATGGAGATGTTTCTTCTTTTGCCCGGATTATGTTTACTTTTAGGATAAATTTTTTTAATCCATGTTTTGTCTGCAATGATGGTTTCTTTCTTATCCTCCCACTTTTTCCATAATATATTTACTACAATTTATTTACATAGACCCCAGGCTGGCATTCTGGCTTTTGTTTCATTTGTATGTTGCTATGCAAGGAGGGTAACTGAGCAACTGAGTCAACATCTTTGTTTGATCTGATGGAATCAGATGAACTGCTTGTGACTCTCTTCACGCTGAACTTTCAGTTTTATATACTGTAGCCTCTGGTCTTATGGCTTGGGTTTGGAGAAAAGTAAGTTTCAGTTGGGGCTGTGTGAGTACTTTTTGGTAGTAAGACTGGACGTTTCTCTGTCTTCAGGGATTTGATTAAATATTCTCTGCCCCAGTTCTCTCTACCTAATCTTGAGTTTATCTTAATCCAGTGTGAATAATTTCAAATTCAAATAATTCTTCCAATTCGATGTGTATCTCTAACAAGGTCAGCCTGAATTTTCCCTAACTGTAGTTCACTTTTACTTCCACACCAGCCACTTTAATTCTCCAAAAGAGGAAGAGAGGAAAATGGGATTTGTGGGGGTGGAATTGTTTTGTCTTTTGGTCCCTGTGTTAAGAATCCACAGTGTGGTGAAGGGAACTTTACCAGATGCTCTTAGCACTTAGCTCATCTCTTTCCCTGCCTCCCTCAGAAAATCTAGTCTTAGATTTCCTCCTCTCCTTGATTTCTGTTTCTTTCCTGTATTAATAGGTATTTAGTATTCTGGGGATCCTTTCATCTTTTTTCTTACCTTTTCGTCTGCAATATCAGGCTCCAAATATGGTAAACTCATTTTACCTGACACTGAAGGGCAAACAGAAAGGCAGGAAAGAGCTTTTTAACTTCAAGTGCATCTCCATGTCTTCTCCCATGGCTGCCCACAACTTATCTCTCTCTGCTTCTGCCACTACTACATGATAAGACATTACATTTTTCAGGACTGTGTTTGTTCACAGCCATTTCCTCACTTCCATCGTGTCTGATTTGCACTGCCATTGCTCCTCTATAAGAAAGGCGGAAGCTGCTCTGAGCTATTCCAAGCAAGGCCATTGTAACTCATGGAAATGTCACTTGTTCTTTCACCAGCCAAAGCCCTTTGTTTGCATTGTTTAATTCATGCCAGCATTTTTTATGCCAAATTATTTTTTTCTAATGATTGTTAGTTATACCAATATATTTCAGAGGGAAAAAGATTTTGTTTTGTGAGGAAATTATTTTTGAGAGTCTCCTATGTGTAAATATCTTACAAAATGACTCCATAAGAAATATGTAAAGTCTTTTATTAATTTTTATTATTATTATTAGTTTTTTATTTTTTATTTTAATTCCAGTTAGTTGATATACAGTGTAATATTATTTTCAGATGTACAATATAGTGATTTAACACTTCCATACATCACCCAGTGCCCATCACAAGTGCCCTCTCTAAACCCCATCACCTATTTAACCCATCCTGCCACCCATCTCCCTGTTGGTAACCACCAGTTTGTTTTCCATAGTTAAGTGTCTATTTCTTGGTTTGACTGTCTCTTTTTCTCTCATTTTTTTCCTTTGCTTATTTCTTAAATTTCACATATGAGTAAAATCACATGGTATTTGTCTTTCTTTAACTTATTTTGCTTTGCATTTTACTCCCTACCTCCATCCATGTTGTTGAAATGGCAACATTTCATTCTTTTTATGGCTAAATAATTTTCCATTATATATACATATACCACTTCTTCTTTATCCATTCATTAATCAATGGATATTTGGGCTGCTACTATACCTTGGCTATTGTAAACAATGCTGCTATAAACATCAGTGTGCATACATCCCCTTGACTTAGTATTTTTGTATTCTTTGGGTATGTACCCAGTAGTGCATTTGCTGGATCGTAAAGTAGTTGTATTTTTAACTTTTTGAGGACTCTCCGCACCATTTTCCACAGCAGCCGCACCAGTTTGCATTTCCACCAACACCGCAGGAGTGTTTCTTTTTCTACACATCTTTGCTGACACCTTTTGCTTCTTGTTTTGTTGATTTTAGTCACTCTGAGAGGTGTGAGGTGATATCGCACTGTAGGTTTGATTTAAATTTATTTCCCTGATGATGAATGACGATGAACATCTTTTCATATGTCTATTGTCTTCTCTGAAGAAATGTTTGTTCATGCCTTCTGCCCATTTGTTAATTGGTTTGTTTTTTGGGTGCTGAGCATTGTAAGTTCTTTATATATTTTGGATACTAGCCCTTTATCAGATATGTCGCTTTGTCAGATATATGAATATCTTCTCCCATTCAATTATCTCTCATTCTGCCTTTTAATTTTGTGGATTGTTTCCCTTGCTATGCAGAAGCTTTTCATTTTGATGTAGTCCCAATAGTTTAATTATGTTTTTGTTTCCCTTGGCTCAGGAAACATATAGAAAAAAGTCGCGATGGATGCACCTGGGTGGCTCAGTGGGTTGAGCGACCAACTTCAGCTCAGGTCTTGATAAAATGGTTCATGAATTCGAGCCCCGCCTTTGGCTCTGTGCCGACAGCTCAGAGCCTAGATCCTGCTTCAGATTCTGCATTTCCTTCTGTTGGCCCCGCCCCTACTCACACTCTATCTTTCTGTCTCTCTCTTTCTCTCAAAAATAAACATTAAAAAATTTTTTTTAAAGTTTCTATGGCTAATGTCAAAGATATTATTGCCTGTGTTCTCTTCTAGGATTCTTATGATTTCAGGTTTCATATTTAGGTTTTTAATCCTTTTTGTGTATGGTGTAAGTGGTCCAGTTTCATTCTTTTACATGTTGCTCTCCAGTGTTCCCAACATCACTTGAATACGCAGGTTTTTTCCCATTGCATATTTTTCCTGCTTTATGAAGATTAATTGACCATATAGTTGTGGGTTTATATCTGGATTTTCTATTGATCTGTGTACCTACTTTTGTGCCAGTACCATACTGTTTTGACTACTACAGCTTTGCAATATAACTTGAAGTCCAGAATTATGTTGCCTCCAGCTTTTCTTTTCTTTTTCAAGATTACTTTGGCTTTAGAACCTTTCACTCTTAAAACCCCTTTAGCTGCATCCCCATTTGTGGTTCCCTACAAATTTTAGAATTGTTTGTTCTAGTTCTGTGAAAAATGTTGGCATTTTGATAAGGATTGCATTAAATCTGTAGGTTGCCTAGGTAGTATAGACATTTTAACAATTTTTGTTCTTCCAATCCATAAGCATGGAATGTCTTTCCATTTCTTTGTGTCGTCTTGAATTTCTGTTATTAGTTTTTTTTATCATTTTTAGAGTTCAGAGTATATTTTTTTATAAATTTCAAAGTACAGAGTAATTTTCTTTCACCTCTTTGGTTAGGTTTATTCCTAGGTGTCTTATTATATTTGGTGCAATTGTAAATGGCATTACAGTAAAACCTTGGATTGCAAATAACTTGTTCTGCTTAGTGTTCCTCAAGACAAGCAAACATTTCTAATAAATTTTAACTTGATAAATGAGCTATGTCTTACAATATAAGTAGTATGTGATGCTGAATGTCACATGATCACAAATGACCCAATGGTTCTCTCTCTCTTTTCTCTCTCTCCCTCTCTCTCTCTCCCACTGCAGGATTGTGGGTGATTGTCTTCATGCTCAGATGCTCAGTCTCACGCTTCAGTGTTTGACAGAATTCAATGATTTTCAGAATGTTGGATAGTGACTACAACCGGCACTAGTGTATTTTTTGTCACTTCAAAGCACCTATGGACAGTCTTTGCTTTTCCATACAAGAGTGAGCATAGCAATACTTTGCTTCATTCTAGGTCATTGGATAGGTTCTTGTCAAAGCTGCACGTAAAGAAAAAGATTCCACTGAGCCAACAGATAGCAGTGATTCTGTTAGTGATAGTGAAAGTCATCCTACACAATACCCCTCCTCTCTTGTTGTCTCTCTCACACCAGCCACAAAGGTTTTCAAAGATTAGAGAAGGTTAATTTGTTTATTTTTCTTATATTTTGCATTTTCTTTATTATTTTGTATTATATTACAGTATTGTAATCATTTCTATATGAATATTTTTGGGTTGTGGAACAAATGATCTGAGTTACCATTATTTCTTATGGGGAATTCGCTTTGATATGCAAGTGTTTTGGATTACAAGCATATTTCCAGAAAGAATTATGCTTGCAAACCAAGGTTTTACTGTATTTTCTTAATTTCTCTTTCTGCTGCTTCATTATTGGTGTATAAAAATGCAATAGTATATACAATGGACTACTACGTGGCAATGAGAAAAAATGAAATCTAGCCATGTGTAGCAACATGGATGGAACTGGAGGGTATTATGTTAAGTGAAATAAGTCAGTCAGAAAAAGACAGATACCATATGTTTCCATGAATAGGTGGACTTTGTGAGACTAAGCAAAAACCAGGGGGAGGGGAAGAGGGGAAAGGAAAAAAAGACACAGAGAGGGAGGGAGATAAAACATAAGAGACTCTCAAAGACTAAGAACAAACTGAGGGTGAGGGGGGTAAAGGAGGGGGGAGAGGGGGTGATGGGCATTAAAGAGGGCACGTGTTGGGATGAACACTGGGTGTTATATGTAAACCAATTTGAAAATAAACTATTATAAAAAAATAAATAAATAAAAATAAATAAAAATGCAATAGATTTCTGTATGTTGATTTTGTATCCTGTGACTTTAGTGAATTCGTTTATCAGTTCTATCAGGTTTTTGGTGGAGTTTTTAGGGTTTTCTACATATAGTATCATGTCATCTGGAAATAGTGAAAGTTTTACTTCTTCCTTACTGATTTGGACTCCTTTTATTTCTTTTATTTATTTATTTTTGTCTGATTGCTGCAGGTAGGACTTCCAGTACTATGCTGAATAAAGGTGGTGAGAGTGGATATCCTTGTCTTTATCCTGACCTTAAGGGAAAAGTTCTCATTTTTTTCCCATTAAGGATAATTTTAGCCATAAGCTTTTGATAGATGGTGTTTATTATGTTGAAGTATGTTCCCTGTAAACCTATTTTGTTGAGGGTTTTTATGACAAATGGATGTTGAATGTTGTTAAATGCTTTTTTGTAATTTATTGAAATGATCATATGGTTCATATCCTTTCTCCTATTGATGCGAATATTAAATGACACTTGCAACCCAGGAATTAATCCCATTTGATCATGGTGAATGATTTTTTTAATGTATTGTTGAATTCAGTTTGCTAGTATTTTATTGTGAATTTTTGCATCTATGTTAATCAGGGATATTGGTCTGTAGTTCTCTTTTTTAGTGGTGTCTTTATCTGGATTTCGAATCAGGGTAATGCTGGCCTCATAGAATGAATTTGGAAGTTTTCTTTCTTTTTCTATTTTTTTTTTGGAATAGTTTAAAAAGAGTAGATATTAACTCTTCTTTAACTGTTTGGTAGAATTCATCTGTGAAGCCACCTGGTACTAGACTTTTGTTTGTTGGGAGTTTTTTGTTACTGACTCAACTTCTTTGCTAGTTATTTATCTGTTCAAATTTTCTATTTCCTCCTGTTTCAGTTCTGGTGGTTTATATGATTCTAAGAATTTATCCATTTCTTATAGGTTGCCCAATTTGTTGGCATACAGTTTTTCATTCCTGTGGTAGTGGTTGTTATTTCTCCTCATTTGTGTTCTTATTTATTTGACTCCTTTCTCTTTTCTTCTTGATAAGTCTGGCTACAGGTTTTGTGGTTTCATTGATTTGCTATATTGGTTTTTTGTGTTTTTTTTTTTAGTTTCTATCTCATTTATTTCTGTTCTAATCTTTATTATTTCTTTATTTCTGCTGATATTAGGTTTTGTTTGTTCTTTTTCTAGCTCCTTCAGGTGAAGGGTTAGGTTGTGTATTTGAGATTTTTCTTTCTTCTTGAGGTAGGCCTATATTACTATAACATTCCCTCTTACCACATTTGCTGCATCCCAAAGATTTTGGACCATGGTGTTACCATTTTCATTTGTTTCCATAAACTTTTTAATTTCCTCTTTTAGTCCCTGGTTGATTCATTCATTGTTTAGTAGCATGTAGTTTAACTTCCATGTATTTGTGGTCTTTCCAGTCTTTTTTCTGGTGGTTGACTTCTAGTTTCAGAGTTGTGGTCAGAAAATATGCATGATATAATCTCAATCTCGAATTTGTTGACGTTTGTTTTCTGTGCTAATATGTGACCTATTATGGAGAATGTTCCATGTGCACTTGAAAAGAATATGTATTCTGTTATTTTAAGATGGGATGTTCTGAATATATCTGTTAAACCCATTTGTTCCAGTGTGTCATTCAAAGCCATTTTTTACTTGTTGATATTCTGGGGTAAAATATTTATATCTGATTTCCATGTACTTCACCTCTAGGAATGCAATAAATATAGGTTGAATAAATAAATTAATAGACGGCTATACACAATAACAATAAGAGTGAACAATTATTGACTAATTTATCTATGCTACCCACTATGCTAAGTGTTTTACAAGTATCATTTTAATTAATCTAATAATATTACTGATTTACAGATGAGAAAAACAGGAGCTGTGAAAAATTAAGAAACTTGCTTAGATTAAGTAACTATTCAATCATAGAGCTCTAATTTCAACACTAGTAGTCTGACTTTGGAGCCTGTTCTCTTAACCACACCATGAATTAATACTGTAACTTTCAAACTGGTATTACATAATTTAGAATGAGACTATCCTTATGAAGCAGGTGGAACAAAATTCTACCAGGTATAGTAATTTAGCAAAGTTCCATCATGGGAGTAAAAATGTCAAAAGTTTAAATTTCCCCACAAAGTAGACAAATGCCAAATATCCCACTAGAACTATTTAAGTATAAAGTTGCCTAATGGCAGTAATAGCCTTTCTAGGAATCCTTCCAGGATGAGAACATCACGACTTAAATATTTTCAAGATACATATCCAGATCTGGAATATCACTGACATAATTTAGCAATTATGTTTAATTGTTAATAACTACAGTCTTAGTCCATTTTTAAAGAAAATTTTTATCTTTAACTCAGTTTCATAAGCTTAATAATTCAATTTGACATGTATATAGTAATATTTTTATACTGAGTGATGAGGTTATTAAATGCACACTCAGACTCTCGTAATTAAAGCCCTCTCACCTCTAACTCACGTCAAAGAAGTACAGGTACACTCAAATTCTGCCTAAAGTCTACAATCATGAAAAGACTGATTGTTTTGAGCCAAAACACTCAATAAGCTTACATTGAGAGCATCACTGAATAAGGCAAGTATTTGATACAGCTTTAAGAGTAGACTGTAAGACTGTACTTCAAAAGACTTTTAAAAACAAAGAAAAAGTTAGTTGGCTGTGCAAAAATAACAATTTCCCTCATTTCATGCTTTAATTCATGAGGTATTGATTCCAGAGAACTAAGTTCTGTTTCTGATCATGTCAAGTTCATGTCACCCTCAAGCACAACCGTGTTTGGTTAGTTTTCATTGTTTTATTTTTTTCTGAATTACTCCCTAGTGCCTTACCTCATTGGAACGCGGAGGATCAGAGTGTCCTTACTGCCTTCATTCTGTAAGACAGACCTTTCCCATCCAACTACAAACTTTCTAAGTATATTAGAACCTGCTTCTTGAGGTGCAGACCCAAGTCAGCAGCTTTGTAATCAAGTGAGAGCTGAGAGGGAAGAAAATTGAGTTAAAAATTTTCATTTTCGCTGATTTGTTAATGTTATTACTAATGCACAATTCACCAAAACATTACAAATTTTCATAAATATATTTTAAAAATAAAAGTAAATTTTATTGGAAATGTACTTCTTAATTGCATAGGTAAGGGCATTTTTGTTTGTTTGTTTCCCAATTAGTTAATGCAATTTATTGTGGAATATTAATTATTGCTAAAATAAGGTAACACTCAGAATCAATTCTATTTCTATTTTCCATTTTTATAGACACAAGTGTTAAGAAACCTTTGTCACATCAACAAATAAAAATAATGGAAGGAGTTTGTTTCTTTAGCAAATGTCATTCAGTTCTTTGCACTACTTCACCAAAAACCATATAGTAATCTAAAAATCAAAAATCACTTTTCATGATAAATAGTTGGAAACTCAATTAGGTCTTTCTTCAATACTGTTGAAAACAAATAATTGAAAAATCAACTGGTTGCAAAAGGGTCTGCCACACAATCAGTAGTGTTGTTCACATTCCCACTTCCTGAGAGGAATTATCACATTAATATTAACTATATCCATTATTACTTTTTTTAATTTAGAGGCATCTTGTTAACTCTACATCTACAGAAAGGTTTGGGGAATCAAGATATTATGAATCCCAATGTACTTCTATGATTATAGCTATCTTACTATATGCCTTAAATCATCAAAATGCCAAAGCTCATTTGATTACTACTGTATGATTTTATTCCAGATTTCTCATCTCTAATCATAAGTGAAATTGACCTAAGATTTTCCTTTTTTCTTCTGTTTTGGAGAATGTGGTATCTGGTATCTTACCTAGCCTCATAAAAAGTATCAAGCAATTTTTACCTCTTTTATTATATTTTTGTACATCCTAAAATAAGGATACCACCAATAAAGTGGTATTGGTTATGTATCATTTGAAAGTTGGATAGAACTAGCCTGAAAAATCATCCAGCCTGGTACTTTTATAGAGGAATGGTTTTGATTGCCACTTCAATTTATTTTATGGTCATTTTCTTTTCAACTTTTCCACTCCTTTTCTATTTCTACTTCTATTTCTATTTGATGAAGAAGTAACTTGAACATTTTATATTTTTTCCAGAAAAGTAATGATGTCATTTGGTTTTCTAATTAGTATATGATTGTTCATAATATTTACTTTTGATTTTCAAATCATTTTACATGCATACATAATTATTTATCATTTTGTTTTCTATGTTTTGTCGGGAGCCATCTTGGGCTCACAGGTTGAGATGTCTCCCTGTGTGGAAAAGGCAGATGTTGCAAGGTCTCCTGCTGACCAACTGGCACCCAATACTATCTCCTTCTAATAACCTCTTAGACCTGGACTTCTTGAACTGCTTTGGTTGGTCTCAAGGGATAAAATGCCCTTTGGTTTTTATGGCATTTGAAAAAAGGAACCTGGAGTATGATGCCTTGATGGATAACATCTGAACGAGAGTAACCTGGCCAGAAGTAACCTCAAAGTTGCCTCTCGGAGATAGGTTACACAAATTGATCATACAGAATAGCAGTTATGAGTTGGTTAAAAATTAGTGTAACTTATGTAGACATTAGGACCCTAGTGCATAAATTCACTCACTCATAAAGAATAGAAACTCAGACA